>JAZKJV010010994.1:0-705797 GCA_037367405.1 Ottelia alismoides | reverse complement strand
TAATGGGACAAACTCATCATCCTCGGAAGAAGTGTAATCGGAGTCGTCCTGCGAGGGCTCGTCCAGGTCAAAGTCAAAAGGAACGAAATCATCAGTGGAAGTATACGAACTCTGTTCATCCTCAAGACTCTCACCTGAATCCTTGTCTTCAACAAGAGGCCTGAATCTATCAAAATAATGTCCAGCATCATAACCGACCTCAATCATCTTCACTTGTGAAGGGCCAGGAACGGATTTATCAGTGGAAGTAGTCAAACCAGGTCTGTCCTGTCTAGTCTTACCTAGGTCATTTGTTTCCTTATGAGGTCTCTCAAAATAATGGGCAACATCATAAACGTCCTCAATAGTCTTGGTATCTGCCCCCCGCTCAATTGGATCAATCACGTAGACACTTTGGATTTCATCAACACATCGCCACACACCAGGAGGAGGAACTGCGAGGTCTATGCTTTCCGACTTCCTCCCCTTTCGGGGAATCCGTCAGGTCTCATCAACGGTCGCTAAGGAAGCATCTCTAGTATCATCAGATCGGTCACAGGCCTCGGAGTCAGCTATAATCGGTGAAGGTGCATCAGGTGCAGGTCTCTGATCAACTGTGGGTGCGGTGATCGCCACTTCGCTCTCATCAACAGGACGGAAGCGAATCTCTCCTGATCCATAGTCGATAACGAACCTCGCAGAGGCGAGCAATGGTCGTCCCAGGATGATTGGAGACGGCTCCCCTGTGGAGTTCTCCATGGGCAACACGACAAAATCAACATGGTGGTTCGTGCCCTGAATAGAAATGACGGCGTTTTCAAGGATACCCTTCGGCCTCTTGATAGATCCATCAGCAAACTGAACGATCATCCTGGTTTTCTTTAGAGGCCCTAAGTGAAGAGACTGTACCAGTGAGAAGGGTAATATGCTAATAGATGCATCGCAGTCTAGGAGAGTGCGATCACAAGTGTAGTCAGAGATGGTGCAAGTGATGAAAGGTGTAGCTGTGTTCTTCTTCTTGGGAATGTGACGGTGTGTGATGGCGTGGGCAGTGGCCATGGTCAGAATGTGACGCTCAGATCTGCTCCTCCGCTTTCTCTTCTTGGGAAGAGGAGCAGATAATTGGGTCATGGCCAGCTGAAGTGGGGCACAGATAATCTCATGAATAGTAGCCACCACTTCAGGTTCAGATAACATTTTTTGAATTTTTGGACTTCCTCCATACAAGGGAGGAAGTCGGAATCAGCGTATACACGAGGCATGGCAAGAGCAGTCTGTACAACGGCATCCTCGGGGTCAAAGGTGGGACTAGGTGTGAATGCATGTGTGGTCAAGGGTTCTGGCAAGTGGTCTCTCTCCTCAAAATATCGATCAACCAAGTGTCTCCCGAAATCTTTTTGGTCTTTTAAATTTTTCTCATTTTTTGTATTTTTGGCGATTGCAAGCTCCCATGATTACCTACAAGTGAAGCAGTGTCCCCAACGAAAGGAGCATTAATCTGATTCTTCCTCAAGAAAGCAAGATCATCATTCATCAAATTAATGCGCTTTCTCATCCGATTCAAGATATCACTCATAGAGATCGAGGGAGGTGACTCCATCAGGTCAGACTCGGGTGGATGTGATGGTGGAGACGGATAATACACAAGTGGGGGTGGATGTGGTTAGAAGTCCGAGTCGTGATATTGTGGCTGAGGCGGGTATGTACAAAAATCAGAAAAAATAAGAGGAGGGTCCTCCTGATAAAAGGGAGGTGGATCAGCTGGAGCGAGCGAGGGGTCCGTAAAGTCCGGATAAAATGCACTCTAGGGATCCATCTCAAAAACAAAAGGAAATGATCGGGAGAGCACGATGGTCAAGTCAAGAGAGTGAAGAAGAAGGCGCAAGTGCGCAGAGATGATCTAGGGCACACACAACAATCACAGACAAAAATCAAAATAAGACAAACCCTCAATTCACCTACTCAACTCGGTAGAGACCGCAAAGAGCGGTCTTTTTATCTTGTCTGTTTTAGAGTTAGGTGAGGAGTCCAAAATTGCACAAACACTTAGGGACTTGATGGGATTTGGGTACTAACCTTAGTGTGTGCACGAGCAATGTAAAATGAAGATAATGAGGGGATTACTCCCCCCAATACAAGATTTTTCTTTTTGATTGGTTTTAAGGTCAAGTAAAATTAACAGTCCCAATTTTATTGATTATCACTTTTCTTTTTTTTTTTGGATTTTTAATGAAATGCACGATCCTATCGGGGAGTCAATTCCTTTGAGCACCTAGGTTGGCAAAATCAGAGGGAGAGTCGGAAAAGCAATGCAAGCGGCAAATAATGATGGATGCTAAAGCGTAAATGCTCACCTTGCCTCCAGCACTCTACATGCAAGTATGCTCAGCAGAATTGAAACCTATCTATATGCAAATGCAAAAGCTGATGAAATCACCCTAAGTTTCAGAAATTGCTATTATCGTGAAGAACCACAAGTCGGTCACCGATCCTCAAGCCAAGAGTCCGGTCTAGACTCACCCCTCCTCTGCTCAACACACTTGAGTTTAGGAGAAAGCGCTTTGCGGGGAGAGCTCGCGGCGCGACGGATTGAAGGTGATGATCAACTGTTTAAAATTTGACTAAGTCCAAATGAGACTATAGGTGCATGCAAAATATTAAGTGTTTGACCTTAGTCTATCGCAAGCAATCCTAAAACTAGGGGCTCAATCACACAAAATAAATAAAATCGAAAAACAAAACAAAATAAAAAGAATGCGAAGAAAAACGCGAGAAAAGCCACGGGGAGCCCCCAGGTATACAAACACCTAGAAGTTAGGCTCGAAAGTCAAATGTCCGGGGGTACCTGTATTATTACAATAAATAGTCTCTCTCTCACTACGAATTACAAAAATAAATGCAAGGAAATAAATGCTAAGGAGTTGTCTTCAAAATTCCCTCCAAGTCTGCCTTAGTGCGAAGTAAAAAGCCGCCTCACGTGGTTGCACGAGCGCTCCTATAAAGGAGTGCCTCCCTCGATCCGCGTACCTCTCACAAAGTCAAACAAGAGGGTGGTCAGACAATTCAAATGATATATCAAAATAAAAGAGCAAAAATAAGCAAAAATAAAAACCGCGAAATAGACAATCAATCACAATCACAAACAGGACCCGAACTAAGCGTTGTTTCTCCCCGGCAATGGCGCCATTTGATTTAGCCAAAATTCACGTAGTCTAAAATGATGTCCCACACAAGGCGGAGACAACCGAAGTCGCTGCAGTGACCCACAATGAATCCTGGACTAAAATCAACAATTAACCCACACTACAGATCAATAATTAGATATAAATGTGGAGTTAAAATTTATTTTAACTCTGCACAAAAGATTTTATAGGACAAGTATGCAGAGAGTTCGAACACCGGGAGCAAACAAGGTAATTCAAATAAATGTGTGTGAGTGAGTGTGAGTGATGTCTACAATATGCAAGCAAATGATGTTTGTGGGTTTTTAATTTTTTTAATTAATTTTTTTGTTTTTTTTATTTTTAATATTGTATTTTGATTTTTAATTTTCTGATTTTTATATTTTATATTTTATATTTTAAATATTATTTTTTTATTTTCTTTTTCAATATTGGAATATATGAACTATGTGATAAAAGGGAGAAAGAGATATTTATAAAATAGATAAAAATGTTCAAAATTAGCAAATAAAATATTTTTGGTCTTTTTATGATTTTCTACTATTTTTGTGATTTTTGGGTATTTTTCCAAATATTTTTGGAATTTTTAAAGTCAAAAATACTGAAAACAGTGGATAAAAGACAAGGCTGAAACTACAAATGGAGAAATAAAATGGAAAACAGTAGCAAAAATTCTCCAATTCAATTTTCACTTAAAGACAATGAAACAAAGAAAATTTAGAGACAAAGATTGTATTTTTTGGCTTTTTGAGGAATTTTTAGGATTTTTAGGAAGGTTTTTGGATTTTTCTAATTTTTAGGAGTTTTGTTTTGTATTTTTTAATGATTTTTGGATTGAAGTTAAAACACACTAAAAGAAACAATATATATTTTTTTTGGGATTTTTCTGGAGTGTTTTTATATTTTTAAGGATTTTATAATGCAAACAGTGCTGAAAATGGACGTTTTTGATTTTTAATAAATAATAAAATGCAATAATTATGAAAAATACAAATATGATGTTAAACTATACTCCAACAGGAACTTAATGTGATTTTTGGAGATTTTTTGGGGTTTTATAGATGCATGCAAAAATTAGAGACAACGACAAGAAAATGCATGTGTGCAGGGGTATTTATGTGATATGCAATAAGTCTGAGGGCTACAATGTAATTTGTCCAACAATTTAAAACTGAATTCAAAACTTTGTGGACTCACAACAAATATTCAGAAGCCTAAGGCTAGTAATGCAAAAACGCCAGGGTCACGTGCGTACGCACGCGCCTGGCAGGGACTATATTGCAAATATCCAAAACTCCAGGGGCTTTGTAGCAAAATTTCCACAAAATTTATACTGAATAAAATAGTTCCTAGACTAAATATTAATGGCCAAAACCGCAATGCCCTTTCCCGCAAAATACTCACGCGCACGTGCTCACGCACGTGCGCCTGGCTGGCAAGGGTCGGAATATAAAAATGAGAAGTGCAGGGGGTTTTCAGTAAAGATTACAAAAAAGAAATAACGGTCAATGAAAGTTTAGGTCTTAATTAATAAATACACAAAAAAAATGTTGGGTCAAAATGCAAAATACCCAAGTCACTGGGGCGATCCGACGATTGATGAGAAATGGCTGGACACGTGTCGACGCCCCCTTGCCCGATACCGGTTCGCAAGTGGAGGGCTGAGATTAGATCTCAGCCCTGAATCTGATGGTGCTGGGCCCTTCAATCGGACGGTGGCTGTACTTCCTGGGGGACCCTCAAGATCCAACGACAAGGAAGAAGCTTCGATGAACTGGGAAGAATGAGCAGGGGGCCGAGCTTGCCGAGCTCCGATCTCCCTCCTCCGTTGTCCGGCGATGCTTCAAAAAGGGTTCCCGAGCCCCTGCAGCAATTCTCTATGTCTTGGGCGCTTCAAAAGTCGCCGACGATCCTTAAAACTCCCCTACGGCGTCGAAGTCGAGGAGGAGCTCCAAGGGACTCCGGTGAGGGGTAAAAATGCCCCCAGGAGCCACTTAAGCTTCAGGGTCCTGCAAAAAGGGGTTAAGGGGGTCCGTGGGAAAAATGCCACGACCTCCTGGCGGCAAAAGACGACGATGGAAGGTGTGAGCAGCGGCTCGCCGGAGCTTGCTCCGGCGAGGTGGTGTGGTTGTGATCGGAGAGGTGTAACGCGAACTGGATAGGTGGAAAGTGATCCTACTGCTAAGGGGAAGCTGCAGATGAAATAAAAACATGGAAAATATACCTCGAAGGCCGGTGACCTGAGGTGGATACCTCACGGCGGCGACGACCGCCGGAGATGGTTGGATACCACGTTTCGCCTGGCCAAACACCTCCGCGACAACGCCGGAGAGTAGCTGTCACCTCCCTCAATCCAGGGCGCCAAGGGGAAGAGTTTAGCTAGGGCAAAAAGGGTTCAAAGGCAAAAAGGAAGAAGAGGCTCTGGTTTTGAAAGGTGGTGGAGAGGCGATCTTCGAGGCGCGGTCACGGGTGCGCCACGAAGATCTGGGTAGATCTAGTAGGTCAGCGGGGATCTAGGATGTGCCAGGAGCAACTTTCATGAAGGAAGCGTCCTCCCTCGAGCAACGCACAAGCGGCGAAAAAATCGAGAAGAAGGAGGAGAACATATACCTGACGGGCTGTGACCTGAGGTCATGGAGTTGACCCCCGGTCAATGGATGGCGTGGCCTGATTGGGCCACGTCATCCGCAAAAAGACAAAAACTTAAATAAAACCTTGTAAATTCAATTAAAAATACTAAATGGTTTAATTAATTTTAGGTTATTTAATAAAAAAATGTTTATTATTTTATTTAGTATTATATTCTTATTTTTAATTATTTTTATGAGGTACATTTTTACAAGTTCCTTTTATACCCCTTGTATTTACATATACCTATATATTTAAGTATTTTATTTTTTTATTTTGTGTTTTTAATTTATTTATTTTTTATTATTAATTTTTATAATTATAACATACTTTCATACACATAATTATATTTTTATTTTATTTTATTGATGTGTTTTGTATATTTAATAAAATAGAATTAGCATTTATACAGATATGTGTATAAGTATTATACCTAGGTTTTGTGTATATAAGTATTTTTATTTTGAGTTTTATTTACATTTTTTTATTCTGATTTTAATATACATAATTATTATAAGTAATGTTTACATAATTATAAAAATACAAAAATAATGAATAAATAATAAAATGAATATTTTAATATGTACACTTGTACAACGAGGGTCCAGAACTCAACTTTCAAACCGTAGCTCCGCCAAATGCAAAACCACAGCCATTAAATAGCTTATTTTATTCTATATACAATTAAAGGTAAGTATGCTGCATTTGGAGTTTTCATTTATGAGATACGGGTCTGGGAAGTTGGCATTCTGGATTTTTATTCAGACCGTAACTTTTTATCTCTACATTATTTTTCTGTGAAATCAATTTTGTATTTTTCTAACTAAAATTATCTACAACTTTCATGTACAAAGTTTTGTTATTTGATTTATAAAAAGTGGAACCAAAAATAGGTCCCAAAATGAATAAAGAATGAATAGAATAATATAGGTATTTGACCCTTATCTCCTCATACTTTATTCCTGGTCGACCTATTCATCAAGATGCCTAGGTCTCGGAGTTTTGGGTCATAAAATATTTACAATATTGTATTCTTTTTCTTTTCTTTTCTTTATTCTATAATTTTGGCTTTAAAAACCGCTTTTTATGCACAATTTGTACACGAATGCATGGATGCTAAAATGCCTAAATAAAGCCTATTTACACGCATTTACTAGGGTTTTTAAGGCCAAAATGATAGAATAAAGATGATGAAACGTAGATTCATCAGTTGGCTGTCCAGCTAAAGTTTGAGCAATGCGATAGGAGTGTCATCGGAGGTATGATATTACTCCTAGTTTCTTGCAAGCAAATAAAATGAATATTCTGAGCAAACATCGAATTTTTTAGCCTATCCCATTTTCTAGAGCCTCTAAGGCCCCTCATATTCCATGTAAGAAGGTTAAAATTCAACATATTCAATAAGATTTTTAATCTAGCAAAATAACGAGCTGTGATCAATAATTTGTTATTCCTGATCAACCAAGAGAGAATAATTTTCTTCTTTAAGTTTTCATGAGTCACCCCTATCCCGACTCAGTAAGTCGTCAATAAAACATCTTTTCATGTTTGAATCAGAGAAGCCAAATTCAAATAGATTTAGCAGATTTTTAGTTCTAAGCACTGTATATGGTGAGCAGAATTGCGTAGAATCAGATAAATGGGAAGCAGAGGGGTCGTAGGAAATACCTTTGCCCTTGGCATCATGAACATAAGGGGCGGGCGTCACCTTTTTCTTCCAATTCAGTTCCAAATCTACGATCAAAATCGGAGGTTCGGGTGACAATGGATTTGCTTCCGTTTCCGAATTTGGAAGATTTCTGATGTGTTCCCACAATGAAGGGTTGATTATTTGGCACTTGCTCTGTAGCCAAGTTAAGGCTTGCTCAAGGTTTGAACGATCCGACTGTACATCCTTTTTGAAACCTGACTTTGAGGAAGGTCCCCTGTGGGTAGGAAATGGCACTACATTTAGATTGATTTGTTTCCAGACCTCAGGAGAGTAGCTATCCGATTTCTCCCCCTCAAGCTCGAAAATCGGAAGAGACTTGGCCAAGTTTCTATGCCAAATGTGGGATTTGCCCTGCAGCTCGTCTCCAATTTTGTAAGAAACCTTATGATTTACCAAGGTGGAGGTTTCAACCAGGGTTCAATCGTAATGTATGAATCTGATGTCGCTGCAATACGAAAGTGGCATGAATAATACCTCGAAAATACTGTCCACCGTGATGACTTCTACAACCCTTGGAATATTATTGATATCCGGAATATCAACTAGGAGTTTGATTACAGAAGCATCCTCACAATCATTTGCTAAATCAGGACATTTGTAATCCAAAAGTTTACCAAATTGTTTCACCAGATTGGACAATATATATGGGTATTGATGGTAAAGGGGGAGCCCCACCGTCGCTACCCTGTATGCAGCCACTTCCTCTACCCTCTTAGCACCGAAAAAGGGAGACCAATTGTAGAACCAGAGCCGAGAACCATCCTTGCACTATAGAGGGGAGTGAGCTAATGTTTCGAAAATATCCTGTGAGTCAACCTCTACAATGAGCTGTAGAGCCGAATGCGTCATATCTTGTGGAAAGAAGCAGAGGAAACCTCCTTTGATAGGACATCCCTTGCTGACTTCAGAGAATTGAAAGGACTAGAGAATTCAACGATTAAGAAATTTCGAAATTCCGATCTTAGCCTCTTCCCTTCCTAACATATTTCAGCCTTCGAAAAAGGAAGAATATTCTTACCTTGAATCTCCGGCCGTGTCTTTTGCACTCTGTGAAAAGTTCGATGAGCTGCATCACCGCTATTTACATCGTTCCTAGGTAAGGGAGTGGTTGTTGCAAGTTTTCTCTCATTTTTGATCGGAGCTTCGCTCGAGCTTCGTGGCTCCATCGGAGGGGGTAGAGGAGCGGAATCGTTTTTGTGGGCGGGATGAAGCCATTTGAAAGGATTTTTGGTGGGATGAACTTTGGAAATTTTTTGTGGAGCAAGAGATAGCTTTGTGTCTCTCCCCAAGGCAGAAGAAGCACCTAAAAGTACCTTTACAGAAGCGTGCTAAATGGCCTTGTTCCAAGTAATGAAAACATTTCGATGTTTGGTGGTGTCTCGAGGACCGAGATTCGGCTAAAGACGGGTATCCTGAGGAAATTTGCTTCACCGAAGAACGTTTGGGATCAGTTTTTGAGCGCCAAGTCCCAGTTGGGATTTGTCTTACATGCCTCTCACATTGGGGGACCAAATGGAATTGGACTCGCAAATTGCCATCATGCAGTTGTAAAAATATTTTCCAGTTGGGATTTGTCTTACATGCCTCTCACATTGGGAACCCAGTTGGGATTTGTCTTACATGTCCAGTTTTTAGGCACTGGCGGATTGTCTTTTTTTCTGTCGGAAAACTTGAGGCCCAAATGGGATATGAGTCGAGTGACCCAAAATTAATTGAGATATCACGGTTTGGGGGTTGATAGCGTTTGAGATTTTGTTTCCATCACTGCCTAACAGCTCCTTTGGGGAGTAATGGTCAAATGAAATTAATTTCAGAAGTTTCCCTTTTGGTTTTTTTTGTGCCCCTTAGAGATTCAAGGATTTGCTCGGACCCTATGGGGCCATCAATTTCAAATTTGGAGAAGTCGAGTTTCCAAGTTGGTTTTTTCTAAATTTTTGAGAAAATATCATACCCAAATCAATCTCCATGAAAAATAATATTTGGCACCGAACAAGAAAGAGGGATTTGAAATTTTAACTTCGACTCCTTAGAGCTGGGGAAGGAATGACGAGTGACCATAAGTGATGACGCAATCGTGCAGGAGAGGATCTTTTTGTTCACAATTTGATAGTTGTAGCAGTTTTCTACATCCTCACCCGTGTTTTGGTGAAGAATTAGAGATTCTTCGATCGAAAGATAGGAGCTGAGAGTTTTTTGGCCGGGAAGGGTGGTCGAAAAAACTTGGAGAGGCGACACAAAATTTTTGGCCTTCTCCAAGGGGTCTTGAAAAGAGCCCAAGGGACGAACCTTAGAGTCGCCTTTACATGCTTTTAACGCGGCTCTTCGCAGAGGAGGGTTTGGATGTCCTCGCAAGATAGAAGTTTTGTTGTGCAGCAGGTAATACTCACTATTATTGATAGGGAAGGATTTCTTCTTCCTATTGATCGGTGATGAGGGGACCACTATGCATTCATCCCTTGCTTTGGAGGCAAACTCTCTCTTCCCAGACGCCTTAGAGGCTTTTCTTTTTTTGAAGCCTCGGCAACCCATGATGGAAGCAACCGCCTCCTTGGAAAGACGAAGCGGAAGAGGCAGACGGTTTACCCCAAAGAGGGATGAAGGGAAGGAAGAAACTGGCTATGCTGCCCAAACACTGAATGGTGGAGAGAAGGAGCTCCCCAAAAGAAAGAACATGTAAAGGAAGGGGACGGGCTATTTCACCGCTGGGAAAGAGGCAAGGGGCAAAAGAAACATGCGATCAGTGTAGCTTACCGGTGAGGGTCAGAACTTCTTCCCACTTGTGTTAGGGCTTACCTCCTCTTGCTTTCTCTCCATCTTCTCCACAACCCGCTTGTGATAGGGTCAGAACCTCCGCTTGTGATAGAACTGTCGGAGTGCATCAAAGGCCCATCGTCTCTCGAATGTCCTGGTAGTATTTGAAGCTTCCTCTTCTTTTCCCATCAGATTCGACGACCAACCATCATAAATTAAATGAGTCATGGTGCTAAATGCTTGTATACATATCTTACACTGGCTCCTTGACTTGACCCTAAGATTAATCTAACCTACATGGTCGAATGGATGAGAATTGAGGGAGCTAATGGAACATGGAGTGGGGAGTTCCATCACAAAGTGGGCAGGGTCGTTCATCTCAATGATGTTCACCTCCATGGTCATTTGATCTAAACATAGGTAATAGTGAAGATTGAACCCATTTGTGAGAACAATGGTTAGGCATCGAAGGATATGGAAGAGTGCAAGCCAATCATAATTAGGATGTGATGATGGGTGGATGAGACATAGGAGACCCAACCCCTGGATGTTGGTCATTCTACCTTTAGGGATGTTATCTAATGCATATTAAGTTGAAATCTAGGTTCGGTATGTTCCTATGTTGCCTAGTAGGTCTTCTATCAATAAAAGAATTCGACCATTATAATATTCAAATAGAAGTCAAGTGGAGAAAACTTAAGTTCTCATGTCGAAGGGAACCCACCCCATATAAGTCATGAGTTTGGCATCGATGAATCATATTTCACCTTAGTTAATTAATTGGATTTATGTTATTTTAGTCATGCAATAATAATCAATCGAAAACCACTTAAGAATAAGGAACTAAATTCAAATAATGTATTTTTGTTTTTTTACTTAGACAAGCCCAAAATCAAACACAAGGAAGTAATAAGCTCAACTTCAATTTATGCAAATAAATGCTAGGTTTTCAAGAGAAGTATTTTTTTAGAAATTTCTATGAAATAAAAGGCAACAACACAAATGAGACTAAGTATAGTGGCTATTCAGAAATTTAGAATCAAATAAATTCTAAACTCAATAATTCATGGTATGGATGTGAAAATATGTAAAAATGAGCTTTTGTATTTTTCTTTGATTTTTTTGATGAAAAATAAATATTCTATAAATTTATAATGAAAATAGACTGATTTTGAGTAAATTAATTTTAATAAATACAAAATTTAATATTTTCTAGAAGAAAAATTATCCTAGATCTTTCAATAAGGAAAACCCAAAATAAATTTAATTTTCTATAAATACTAAATAATATATTAAATAAAATAAAATAACCAATTTCACTAAATAATTTATCCAGAGCAATTTATGCATGCAATTGAGTTGATTTTTTGGACGTCTCAGAGAACAATTAAGTATACATAGTGTGATTTTTGTGGAGTTCTTAGAGCTAAGAGTGATTTATAATAATTTTTTGATCGCAGAATTGTCAAAATAAGGAGATTTGCACTACAACAATGTTAATAAATCATTGCAAATTTAGAAAACTACCAATAAAAATTCATAATGTGGAGCATGATTTGTTCTCCAACATGTAGTTAAAAATGATAACAAACTGATGTTCAAGTGGACACTCCAATATAGAGGTATCTATGCAAGAATAAAAATAAAAAATAAAAACTTGCGCCCAAAGCGGTTATGCAATTACCTAGTAATCATGAGATATGGGGGCAAATAGCCCCATCACATGAGCAGAGCACGTGGTCTGAGGAAGGGTTGTCTTGCTTGCCATGTGGAGATTATCTGAGCGTGAGATGCTTGGAAATCTGAGGGCTAGAAAGGGTCATGATTCTGATCTCGTGGATCAGAGTGTGACTCATGTCAAGTGCCAACTCGTCTATCTCCGAGTATGAACGATGGTGAGCATAGTTGCGTGGACGGTGGTGACAACTTCTAGATCAGATCTACTGTCTGCTGCTATAAGTCCATTCCTCCTTATTTTATAACCAAGCGAAGGTACACCCGGTGACATCTCCGATGAAGTGCTAGTTGGCGATGTAGGTTCGATCTTACTTTAAGCTCGTCAATACATGACTGAGCGGAGAGGATTTTGAGGCCAAAATCATGAATGGCAAGCTCTGATTTCTCAAAGGAGTTCCTCTGCTTTCTCTTTTGGAGTAGCATTGTAGAATGAGAGCGTAGTCAATCTTCAATGATGGTGAGGTGGTTGCTACTGAGAATACGGATCCTCTGCAGTACTGCAGAGACTGACTGTAAAGAGGGAGATGATGTGAGCCGCTCGATCAAGATCGAGCGGTTCACATGATAAGGACTTAAAAATACCCCGATTTCTTGCGAATCGCTCAATCTTGATCGAGCGGCTCATGACGCCTCCCTCTTTACAGCCAACCTCTGCAGTATTGTAGAGGATTTGTGCTTCGATGCTGATCGAATGTGAATGCACACACCCATGACGCATAGGGTGTAGATCGAGGTGTAATTAAGGTGGATATCCAATGTATGGTGGAGAAAATAGGGATCCAAAGCTTCTAGTTCTTGTGCAAAGAAGAAGAAGATGGATGTGGCTCAAGATCTGCAAAATATAAGAGGAGGTCGAAGATCAAAGAATTAGGTATTGTTGGGGCTCCGACATGGATGAAAAACCTCAGAGCTGGTCAATGGGAGATCCAGGGAATAGAATAAAAGATGACAAGGAAGGAGATGGTCGGATGGGTCATAGGTCGATCAGAAAATATTTGGGGGAGAAAATGGAGAGCTGAAGATAAAGAAGAGGAAAATAGAGTAATGAGAAGAGGAAATAGGAGAAGAAGGACAAGGAGACACCTGACCGGGATTGATATTTTATTGCATGGAGATTAGGAGCTTGGGGCTCCTTGGTCGTCGCTTAGAAGCTCCAAAAAGATATAAGCTTAGAAGCTCTCGGAAGGTGGCCGCAACCATGATGAGATCATCGGATCTCTCCCGGAGCTCGGGTCATCGTCGCAGAGCCTGAGAGTGTTCTAATATCACTGAAAAGTGGAGGGTGCTAGGTTGGAGCTCTCTGGAGAATGGCTGATAATCTATCAGCTAATGCCTGAAGGTACTTTGAGGAGGGGTTCTGGTGGTGAGGCACTTCATGAGAGACGAAGGAGTGGTAGGTGGTTACGATCGTCGAGAGGGAAGGCAATTGCATAAGAGAGGAGGCGTGGGGTGGACCGCGTAGTGCATAACGTTGGGGTTGGGTGGGATGGGAGTTGACCTTGGGGTCAACTCAAGGACAACTCTGATTTGTTAGAGAGAAAGAGTATGGACTGATGTCATGAGGCGACATAATTAAGGGAGCTGGACCAACGGTCGGATGTCATGTTGGAGAATGTTGACCAGAAATTACCAAAGAATAAAAAAGAAGAAACGAAAATAAATAAAAGGTACTCCAAATGAAAAACTCATAAACACAAGAGTTATAGATTTCACGGAGATCTATAACTTTTGTGAAGATAAGAAACTCAAAATACAAAGTATATACATGCTAAAAGATTTTCGAAGATATTTTAAAGGATTAAATGCCAATTTTTGAAGTTTTATTTTTCTCTAATTTTTGATAAATGACTATGTACAAAATCAAAATCTAATAAAACACTATAAATAAAATTACATATAAATAATTTTTTTATTTTTAGCACTAAAAAAGCAAAAGAAAGTTCAAGAAAGAAAAATAAGTACAATATGTGCATAGTCACAATAAACTAATTTCTTTACTTTTATTTTTTTTGGATTTTAATATTAATATATTTTACGAAAAATATAAAATCAAGAAACTAAATGAAAAAGTAACAAATTAAAAAAATTATATGCATACATAAATTTTAGTATGAAGTTAGATAATAATTACAAGGTACTAGTAAGTCCTAGAAGAGGCATTTTGCAAACCAGCTTTGATATTAATGAAACTACTTTCATTGGATAAATAACTTTATAGCTTAAACTTTGAAAGCAAGTTTGGTGAAATCGGTTCATATGGAGTAGGAATTCAACCCGAATTTGAACTTTACAAGGTTTTCAGTTCGAGATTTCTTGGCATTTATTGAAGGTGAAATTTATTTTATATTTTTTATTTTTTCTACATATTTTATATACGAAAAATAAATTGGTCAAAAGAAATTAGTACGAATTTATTAAAAATAAATGAAGTTTGAGCTTTTAATAGATGAATATTTACGAATATTAAAACATCTTATTTCTACGATTTTTATTTTGCTTTATTTTATGGACTTCTTTACAAGATAAATATATGTCATTAGTCCATTTCTATTGCAAATATTATTTTGTTAATTTATCTATTTAAGGGATATTTATTGAATGTATATGGATTAAAGTTAAGATGGATCAATAGGTAAATGAATAATGGATTCATCAGACAACTAATTATTATCCACAACATGAAGAGAATGCAAACATATAGTACATGGAACACCATTGTCTAACTGAAAAAAGTGAAAAGAGAAAGCATTACAACATAAAACTTTATGGCTACCAATTGTTTAGCCTTCGACGATGAAATATCCATCGCAACAAGTTGAACAAATATTATGGTAAGGAAGATGTTTATTTTGAAAATAAGTGGAATATAGATTGACAAATATTTCAAAAATATATGTTGTAGTGATGAATTGTGACATCAGATTCTACAATTATGGATACCAAAATTTTAACTTGCAATGCTTTTATCACCGTATATAATCTGCTGCCAACAATTAGGATAGGGAAAGAACAGAAGCAATAATGTATCCATTGCCTCTACTCTAGTAGCCGAAAATTTAGTGCGTGTAATACCTCACGAATCTATAGTTAAAATATCTCTTAGTTTGTGGCAATTAGAAGCTTGTTGAAAAAGAAACAATCATTAGCTACTACTTTTCGATGTCACAATTGATTGTTACAGTGTTTTTGTGGAAAAAAAATAAAATTCATTCATAATTAGTCTTAAAGCAAAATGGGACTAAAGTTAGTTATAACAAAGGTTGAAAAAGTATAAAAGCCTACACAAGCGCGAGCAAAGATTAAGTTCCCCAAAAAATAATAACAGACAATCATATGAATATGTTCTTGGTCAAGAGAAGATGTGAATTAAAACCCAAAAAGGTACCATATCCAAAAGCCATAAAACTTCCAAATATGATCAATCGCTTCCAGCTCTGATAAACAATCTAGCAGTTTAGCCCTTTAAAGACTTAATCGGAGTGAAATTCTTTCTCCTTCCTGGAAATCTCAGTGCAATTAAGTAAATTTGAAGAAGCTGATTTTTTCGGTAGAATTGCAAGATTTATAGTAGAGTATAATTGAAATTACAATATTAGAAAACTACGTAGAGAAGTTATTGAGGTTTTCAAGTAGACTTGGGATCTTCAACAAGCAAGCATGCTTTCACGGCCAAACAAAAGTATGCTATCAAGCGTGATACACATTCTTCTTGTCCATAAAAAAATAAATTCATGTGAAAATGGCTATTAGAATGCCTTGAAAAACAATGTGCTTTCAAAATCTCCACCATGAATATGCCTTTAGGCTCTTGATCGACCAATATTGTTCATTATCATTTTTTCAATGCATTAACAAAGAAGTTTTCCAATTCAAAAGGACTTTGTGCTAATCCATATGAATAAAAAAATTTGGTGTCGGAGTAGTTTTGAAACAGATGTAGAGCAGTCTTGAAATCATTTTCACTCAGGAAACAAAGGTTGATAGAGATAATACTGAACTTATATATAAAAATTCTTGCAATAAAAACCATTAGAAATAATAAAACCTAGGATTAAACAAGGGCGACCAAAACTTAGGGTGGAATGAAGAGATCATTCCGACCATTGACAAATAGAGTGTATATGGCATGATCTTATTTAGTTTTTTGATATTATTTTATGTTCTTGTTGAGAATGCGACCTTGTCATCACCTTGATTTAAATAGACAAGAACAATCTCCTTCAGTCTCTTTCTTAATAAGGAGAATTCAGTGAACAAAGCCAGAGGAGCACGAATATATAACAAATTGAAAAAATAATTCTTCGCATTCCACGTTAAAATCAATAGCGTAACAGAGCATCTTCTATTTCTTGACGGTGTCTTTTCCTATGTTCTTCAAGAACAATAAGTCCTCTAAATAAGTTCGTACCGATTATCATAGAAACATATTATTTTCGGTGCTCTTAGATGTTAGTTGTTGCATTTGAAAGTAGAGAGTTGTTAAAAGTTTGAATATTATAAATGCCCCAACCGTCATCCTCTTTGGCTACACAAAATTTCCCCCAAATGACATTAGACTAGATCTAGTTGCAAGTGTTGCCATTTTGAAGGAAATATCAACGTATCTTATCAACTTTTTATCAGTGAAATGGATTAGTATTTTAACACTCGGAATGGCATGACTACATGAGTCTATATTGGAGATAGGGAGGAGCTTAACAACGAAACCTGTACATGCATGAATTATATCTTCCCAATGTTAAATTTAATGGTCATCCGAGAGATCGATGTATGGGCAAGGTGCCATGAGTCCATCCTGCAAAACTCTCCACCATCGAAGTTTTATCTTTGTTAAGACTGATGTCGTAAAAGGCCGATTTACTTTTCCTAATTTATAGCCCTGGGATCTTTGTGAAATATCCAACTTTGACACAAGATTCTTGAGTGCCTTGCTATGTGAAAAGTAAGAAGGTCATCGACAATTTTTTTTGTTGATTGATGATTCTAATCCTTTCTTGGAGGATCCTACTAGAAAACCCTAATTTACTGGCTCGCATAACTTGGCATCCATCAAAGGCAGTGAATGTATGATTAGCAAGGGAGAGATATGGTCCCCTTGGCGAACCCCATGATTCGGTTTGAGGAATCTGACTGAAGCATCGTTCACTTTGAACGAGACCTTAGTAGTTTCTAGAATGTAGAGATCCAATCCACAAAATTATTTAAGTAACCTGTTGCTCTTAATGTAGGATAAGAGACCATATTAATGTGCAGAGGAATTTCTTTAAATAAATCTTAAGAATGGTGGCCTTCTCATTTGATATGGACCAAGATCATAGGATCTTGGACGTCACTGCAAAAGTATTAGTTGTAGATCATCCTTTCATAAAGGCATATTAAGAAGGTGGAATGATCTTTAAAAGAGGGGACCACCAAGTTGCAAGTATCCTAAAAATAATCATTATAGGGATGTTTATCAGGTAGCACCTCGAGCTTGGGGTTTAATGTGTTCAGCTCAATGCCAAGTGCTTCCATCTTCCAAATCAAGTTTCGCTTCTTGGGGGTTTATCTTTTCGACCACTCATTTAAATAAGCTTTCTAATACTTAATGTTTTAAGAAGAAGTGTAAGAAAGGTTCTTGGAGACGATCACTGCTCCATGAATCCTTCATACTCTTGCCAAAGTCTTCCTTATTCAACCATAACGATTCAATGTAAAATTAGAACAATTTTGGAGCAACATTACCGCATTGCAAGATAAGGGGATTGTGATACGAGTAGGGATGGATATTGGGTTGGGTCAGTCCGACTCAGCCCACGAGTCTGAACCACGAGCCTAGCCCGAAACCCTACCCAATTTATATGGAGACGTGCCTGGGCTAAAAATTTGGCCCATTAAGTAAATAGGTTGAGCTCGGATGACCTCGACCCAAACCTATTAGCCCACCAGCCTGACCTGATAAGAGCCCAATAATATGTCACATATAACCATTCGTAATTTCAAATTATTATAATAAATCATTGTATATTCTCACCAATCTTTACTACCTACATACACATAATTGCCCACTATCTTCTCTTAAAAAATACGTGTGGTTAAGTTTTTCTCGTTATCTTAATCAAAACATCACTTTTCTCACTACATGATGAGTATCGCTTCTCTCATTGTTCCTGCTATATGTATATTGTATTATACTTTCTCTGTGAATCATTAGTTTTTAATTCATGTTTTATATACCAATAATCCTCATATATCCATTCATTCTTATTGTTCCATCAATAGCAAAGAAACCTTCAATCACCAATTTGTCTTCTCCATCCTCCCACCTAATTGCATTAATGGATCAACCAAACATGAAGGCGAGCACATGTTACTCAGGACGGGTTGGGTCTAGACATGGTTTGAGTGGTCCGAGTGGGTCTAAACCTATATTTGAAGTTACTCCCAAATATGTCTATGTAAAAATATCAGCTTGATTATCTTCTGTGCCGACCTTTTTCACTTTGATCCTCTTCTCAAAATGAATGAAGTCATACTTAACATCAATATGCTTGATCCTCTTATGGTGCGCCTGATTTTTGGCTAAGCATATTGCAGTAAGATTGTCACAATAGATAATGTCCTGAATCTGTTGGAGACCAAAATCTCCAACTAAACATTTCAACAAGATGCCTTTCTTTGCAACTTTTGTCAAAGCCATATACTCTATCTCTATAATAAACAGAGTAACTGATGGTTGTAAAGTGATCTTCCCACTATTGATAGAACTCCTTAAAGTAAATACTTTGACAGACATTGTTCTCCCCCCAGCAACACTTGCAACATATTCGAAATATGAATATCCAACAACTAAAAATTCTAAACTCTTTTCTAAATGAGGCCAATGCCAAGTGTTTGATTGCATGCCAATGTTCCTTTTCTAGATTCTCCATGAATATACTAGCATCATTCACAGCATGAGCAATATATGGTCTTGTGCATACCATTGCATACATAAGATGATTTACTGCATTGGTTAGGGAATTTGTGGCATGTGTCCTTATGTGCATTTGGCTGAGGTGCAAAAGAGACTAAAAGATGGATATTTGTCAGAGTTGTAGTACTTAAGAAGTTTATTGTAGACATCTCAAATATCATCAATACTTTCTCAATATATTTTTTATGAGACAAGAAAAGCTTTCCTTCTACATTGATTTCCATCCCAAAGTTTTTCTTGTTGCGTTGAGGTCCTAAATGTCAAACATTGAACTAAGGAGTTTCTTTAAATCATATATGATACTTTTCTTCTTGACAGCAATCAACTTGTCATTGATGTAGGGAAACAAATATATGAAGGACTCATCCTCCACCATCCTCCACCTTGTTGTGGTATACACAACAACCGAATGGGCTCCTATTGAATCCAAGACCGATCATGAAGCTGTTAAATCTTGTCTACCACTACCTATAAGACATCTTAAGCCCATATAAGGACTTCTTCAATTGCACACCTAATATTCCTTGCCTTGAAATGTGAATCCATCTAGTTGACTCATCGACATGTCCTCTTCATGTTCACCATACAACAAAGTTATCATCACATCTGACTACTCAATTTTGAAGTCTCGATGTGCTATACAAGAGCAAGTAGAACCTCAATGGATGTATTCTTACAACGAGAGATATCATTCTAATCCATGCCTTCATTTTGACTATATCCCTTCACAACTCGAAATTCCTTATATCGGATGCCATTACTACCTAAGACTCTAATGATTTTCCTCCATTTTGTCAACCAAACAAGCTCTTAGATTTGATTTTTATGAATAGACTCCATCTCCTCATCTATAGAAATAATCCATTGTCCATATTCTACCCCTTTTATAGCTACTTTGTAGGTGGATAACTCTAGAGATTGCTTCCTCAACAACCTGTAGTGTAAATGCAACAATATTTTGAAATCCATATCATGAGATAGATGTATCTCTCTACCTTAGGATGATCAATAGCAACACTATGTTCCCCTCTTTTGGTCACTCAATTTTAAGTTATTCAACATTATTCTGATCATGAGTGGTGGGATCAATTGCTTGATTACTGCTTTGTGCCAATTAAAACTTCACCTATTTGTGGATATTATCACATGCCCATGCATCAATAAACACGTTCCTCTAGTGAAACTTATATGTCTCATCAAATAAAACATTCTTATTAATAATTGTTCTCTATTCAGAAAGAGACAAGATTCAATATCCCTATACTCCTTCACTGTAACCTGCAAATCCCTTTTCTTTATTCTTGATTCTAAGTTTACTTCACTAACATGATAGTAAGCAATGCCACTAAAGACACGTAAAATATAATAATCAACATGATTACTTTATCATACATCTAAATGTATATTGCAGTTGATAGCAGATGTAGGACTCTAATTCACTAAGGGTGCGTTTGGTTGGTGGGTTAAGGCGGGTTAAACTGGTAGAGGGTAACCCATTTTTGGATTTTGGTGTTTGGATAGAGGGTTAAACTGGGGGTGGGTTAGAAGTGGGTTTGAGGTGATGTGATTTTATTAAAGTTTGAAAAAGTGAGTAGTTATTGTGATGTGATTGTATTGAAGTTTGGAAAAATGAGTAGAAGTGGAGTAGTTTATAATTTTTATATGATATGATGGTATAATATATTATTTTTTGATAGGATTGATGATGTAAAATTGATTTATTTATTTTTTTAAAAAGGAATAAAGTGGGGCCTACAGGGAGAGAGGATGATGTGGGTTAAGGAGGGTAAACTCCCCAAAGGGGAGTTTAACCTGGTAGCCAAACGCTACCTAAGTAACAATTTGTATTCACAAATGTAGTACATAATGCTCTACCAAGACCAGCTTTTGAGAGCATGAACCATGCTCTCTCCAGAAGCATCGTGTTCATTCCTTATGCAACTTTATTTTATTATGGTGCATCCTTGATAGTATGGTATATCGTAACACCCTCCTCCTTGCAGAACTTATTGAAATATAATGAATAGAAATCCAGTCCAATATCAATATACAGTCACTTAACCTTCTTAGAAATCCGTTTCTCCACCTATATCTTCCATTGTCTGAAAGTATGAAATGCCTTGCTCATGTGCATCATCACGTATACCCAAAACATCATAGTAGGATCATATGTTATAGACAAGAAATGTTCATCACCTCCTAAGGAGGGAACACGAGAAGGGCCCCAACTATCAGCATGAATGCAATCAAGCATCTCCTATATCCCGTGAATTGCTTTACTGAAGTACTTTCTATGTTGTTTCCCAAATAGAAAATGCTCACAAAAATCAAACTTAGATCCATTGACATCTTTGGGGATACCTTTCCAAATAAGGATATTCATCTCTTTTTGTCTCTTGTGCTCAACCATATATACCATGATTGATTATGATGGTCTAGCTTGGGGTACTACTACAACTGACTCGGTAATTGTAGACCCTTGGGTGACATATCTTCTACTTGTTACCCGTGATAATAACTTGCCCAACATTGACAACATGCAGCACTCCACGGTAAACAATATACCTATATCCTTTAGAGTCTAAGGGATATCAAGTTATTTCTTAGATCAGGAACATCACAAGCTTTTGTCACTATCCTCACAACTCCATCATGTACTCTCCATGATGATGTTTCCATCATCTATCTTCTTGCAGGTGCATAACTAATCTTCATTGGGGTCATATAATAAGAACAACCTAGATCAAGTATCCATGTACTAACAACCAACATTTGATATGTGATAATGAGTACCAAATAATCTTCAGAATCTGCATCTCATCGAGCCACTACAACAATTGTGGCATTCACTTTCTTCTTCGTTCTGTCTTTCTTCTGATTTCCTGGTACAAAAATTGCATACGTCCTTAGGAATGTGATTCTTCAACTTTGACTTCTGCTTTCTTTTTTTCACATTCACATAATCATTCTTCTTATAACTCATAACCAATCTCATATCTTGAGAGTCATGCTTACAAGTAGACATGTCTAAAGTTCTTGTGTATTCACACTCGTGCAACTTCCTCTAGGATTATCTATTCTCTTCCAACGATAAATGACTAAACAAAATTTTAATATGATAGTCGGAGTTATATTAAAAGAATCAAACCAGCAGCACCATCTTCTATCTTAACATCTACATTTCTTAAATCCATCAATAATTTATCTACGTGATCTAGATGTTCCCAAGAAAGTAACTTCTTGCATACGGAGAGAAATATATACTTTTGAGTCTCAACCACAAACCTATCGCTATCATCAACAATCTTAGTAGTGATTTCATCTGTCAATCGTAACATGATGGTTCAATACGCTTTCTTTTGCTGCACCGTTCACTTGGAGGGCTCTAGTCATCTTCTCCCTCTCTTTGTGTATGCTCTGTCCTCTAAATTCCTTGATCTTCAATTGTGTGACCTCATCTTTTCTATGATTCAAACGAAGTCGATGTTCTGAAACCCATTTGTTGCGAGTAGAGGAAAGACATAAGCATAAATCCAAACAAGTAAACACATATGCACACAGATTTATGAAGTTCACCCTTAGCTAGGCGATGTCCTTGAATAACAACAATCGGTTTCACTCTATGTGGGGAACTGATAATAAACAACAATCGATTTCACTCTATGTGGGGAACTGATAATAAACAACAATCGGTTTCACTCTATGTGGGGAACGGATAATACGTAGGATGTTTAAAACCCTAACTCTAGAGCATTTATATAGTACTCCCATTATGAACGAATCCCATAGATAAATGAGACGCCATCTAGTATGGCGAACTTTGCCCACCATTCTTGCGGTGGATGTAGAATAAAATTGTTCTTTAATTGATTCAACTAAACAACTGGTTATGATTCAAGACATATCAATAGCTTCTTCATAAATATTAGCTTTCCAATATAGGATTATGGGTTTTACTCCAACATTAATGTGAGGATGCTTAATTAGAAGCATGATGCCTTCTTCTTTGGGGGGCGGCAATACTTCTGAGCATGCAGAGCGGCCATGTTGCGAACAAGGGGCTTCAATAAATGTTGTTTATGGTGCAATATTTCATTATCATCTACACTAACCTCTTGAACATAAATGTGGTGCATGACTCTCGTAAAAAATAGAAGTAATGTGGTCCCATTTTTCTTGAAGAAAGGTTATCAAAATTAGTATTTTTGAAATCACCAACTTTTTGAAGATGATCCAAGGGTACGTTTGGTTGCCGTGTTACCTCGTGGTAAATTGGGAGAGAGTAACTCATTTTTGTGTTTTGATGTTTGGAAGAGGGGTTGGGTTGAGAGGGTTTGTTATGATGTAATTGTATTGAAGTTTGGAAAAGTGAGTAGTTATTGTGGTATGATTGCATTGAAGTTTGGAAAAGTAGGTAGAAGTTGAGTATTTTATATTTTTAGATGATATGATGGTATAATATATTATTTTTGATGGTATGGATGAAAGGGAAATGATTTATTTAATGTATTAAAAAAGAGATGAGGTGTGGGCCCATATGAAAGAGAAAGAATGGATTTTGGAGGGTAAGCCCCCTCAAAGGGAGGGTTAACCCTCTACCCAAACATGGCCTAATAGTTGATTTGCTCGAGGACGCCACATCTCCAAAAAAGACTCAAGTATTGGGACACGAAAGGATGGATTAATTTTTTCCTTTTTCTTCGTGACAATTCCTTGTATTAATTAGGATATAGTGTTTTATGTTTTGGTATTAATCCAAAAAATGTTTTTTCTACTTTGGCGCGAAGACCACATCCACCCATCCATTGCAGAATGGAGTCGTTGACCCACAAGTTTTGGTCCTTCCCAGGGATCTCGTTCTTGCATGGCAAGCTTCTATCCAAAGTTGAGCTCCTCCGTGAGCTACCCTGTTTTTGTTAGCGTTAACATAAGTTCAAATATTATTAGTTATTCCACAAGAATGCAAATTTCCTTGGGCTTGGATTGGGTTATAGATGGGAGAGGTTGACACTCTCGTCGTATGTGAAATTTCGTTGTTCTTTGAATTTAGCCTCCATAACTCTTGTAACTGTATCAGAAATTTGGTATCAGTTATATCACCCTCCATGTCACTTTGTTGACAAATAAGTTCCATGCCAAAGTTGTTTCCTTTTCTTGTTAGGGAATGAAGCATCGAACCGTTGGATTATCATTTTTGAGAATGTTGCCAATTTTGCTCAGTCAAAAGCCTCGTGCGATATTTTTTTTTCATAAATATCGAGTCCATACACCAAATAACTTTCATTATCTTCCAAAACAAGTAAAATCCAGCTGCTAACAATTTCTATTAAAAGGGTGAGGAAGGGGCAATGTATTGATAATGTTAATCATAGGTATTTTTACACATGTGTCAACCGTTCGAGTTCTTCCAGCAACACTCATGCCCTTATCTTCTTTTTGCAATTACGCATGTATCGTTATTCTTATAAAATTTACGGTATTGTCGTGCTGTGCTTGAGACAAGTAATGCAAGTCGTCAGCCTACTAATAATGAAACCTTTCGAATGCTTGCACAGCTATGGCATCTTGGGGAAGCTTTTTGGTCATCTAAGAAAAGCTTATGGTCCACGATACGACGGAATGTATCTGCACACGCTGATACGGGACATGCTCGGAGAGACCAAAATGTGCGAGACACTGACCAATCTAGTCATCCCCACCTTTGACATCAAGCTGCAGCACCCGATCGTCTTCAGCACCTTTCGTGTATGTACATCTAATTTATGTCTATATGTTGTCATCAGAGAACTAATTTGGCATTAATTACATTACTATGCCATCACTATTGGCTACTGCTAGCATTAGTTGCATAACTTTCATTTGTATTCATGTAATAATAAGAAACGAGTTTGTTTGGAGACAATCAAAAAGATGATCACAAAAGATAAATTTTCAAACACTTGACATTGCTCCATTCACTTCTCTAAAAAAAATATCGTCTACTGTTACATCTAATCTTCATCCTCAGAGGGAGTAGTTTCTTCTTTATAGTGACATAATCGATTTTTCCACGAGCAACAAATGCCATTTTCATATTAGAAGATCTTGTCGCATAATTGTCTCATACAAGCCTGAAGGTAATAATTTGCAGTAG
Organism: Ottelia alismoides; assembly: GCA_037367405.1. NCBI lineage: Eukaryota > Viridiplantae > Streptophyta > Magnoliopsida > Alismatales > Hydrocharitaceae > Ottelia > Ottelia alismoides. The sequence continues at coordinate 680,721 of JAZKJV010010994.1, read as the reverse complement.
GATACTCATATTTTTCTTAGACATTAACATCAATCTTTCTTCACAAACCACGACTAGGATACAAACCAATAGAAAATGGAATGGAAATAATCACAACCATAAGGAAGGACAACATGAAAAACCGACTGAACAATTTAACATGTCACACATGGATCGAAATTTAAAAACCACAACAAAATTAAAGAAAGAGGAGCAAGCAATGGCTGTCTTTGGTGTCCATACAATAAAGAGCACTCCGTGTTGACATAAAAATGCACCACCAACTTCTCTTAGTTCTAGAAATTTCTTGAGTAAACAATTACTCTAAGTTTCTTGATTTTTCTTTAGAAGACGAGCCTCTTATTTTCTAGAGTTTTCTTAAGTTAATTTAGCTCCAACTATCTAGAGATTTCTTAAGATGAGTTAACTCCAATCCTCTACAATATTTTTGGATGCATTCGACTCCAATATTCTAGAGAATTCCATACTCTTCAAGGCTATTGGAGCATTACTATAAATAAGCCTTGGGAGCTATTGTGTGGAGGCATCAAGGAGAGGCATCAAATCAAGGAGAAATACCAAGCATTAAGGAGAGCCACCAAGCAAGTGAGCAAGAGAGAAGGTTGGGTGTGTAGTTGTTATGTCAAGTGAGTTCTAGTCTTCTTAGTAAGTTGAATGGTTGTTTTATGTATGTATTTGTATTGTATTTTTAAGTAGCAATATATAATACATCATCTTTATTTGATTCAAGTATTCTACAAAGTGGTATCAGAGCTTGTGGATATTCTACAAGTAGTATTAGAGCAGGTCCTTCCCTCGGGTTCTAAGGGTAGGTATTCTTAGGAGTAATGTCCATCCACTAAATAATTTAGTCATGCTTGTCCTCCAAGAAAGTATAGTCATATCTGTTCAAAATAGTGAGGGGAATTGTGTGTACGCATATTGAGCATTCGTTGAGATCTTCAAAGGAGAGTAACTACCCTTGTAGAGTTTGGGACTGTGAGGTCGATTTGGTCGGGGACCAATTTTTTTCGACGAAACTAGGGGAGAATCAATATGAATACATCATTGGTGCAACCAAGTCCATTAAGAAGATTAACGAGCATAATTACATCTATTGGATGACATGCATGGAGTCCTATCTTGAAGGACACGACCTCCGGGTCACCAGTGGCGATGATGTGGCATCAGTGTCAGCATCACAGGTGGATGCTTTGAAGAAATAGAAGATCAAGACTGGAAGGCAATGTTTTGTGCTTAATACAACAATTGAGGATGATCTAATTGAGCATATTCGAGAATCCACTACTCCGAAAGAAGCTTGGGATGCACTCTCCACGTTATTCTCGCGTAAAAATGTTGCACAATTGCATTTGTTGAAGAATAAGTTGATGACTCTCAAGCACAGGCAAATGATGATCACTCAGTGCTTCACAAAGGTACGCTCACTCTGCTGAGATATCTCTCAATTAGATCTAGAGTCAAAAATTAGTGAACCATGGATGCGGAGAATTATTATCCATGGCTTGAGGTCAGAGTATAACACTCTTGTCACTATTATCGTTGGGTGGCTGATTATTCAGGACTTTAGCGAGTTTTTATTTAATTAAAAAGAAAATGTATCAATGTGAATGTATGATCACAATTTCACTACAACCCATAAATTCCCAAATCAACAAAAATATTATTCTTCTAAACAAAGAAAGAATAAGTGCTCCAATTTTAACCTGGTATAACAACAAGATCGAATTCAGAAGATTACAAAAACCAAAAGTTAAATAATTATTGCTAATTAATGAAGAACTTTCTTTTCTTTCTATATGTTTTATGTCTTTTTAATGTATTTTATATTTTTATGGATTTTTAAAGTTCTATAATTTTTTATGTTTTCATATTTTAATTTTTAATGATTTTTAATTTTTTTCCAATTTTTTTATTTTTTATTATTGAAAATCAATTTAAGAGTATATATATACAAAATAGAAAATCAATCTTATTATATTTTTAAAATATAATAAAATATAAAAAATGCAAAAATAAAGTGTTTTTGTGTATTATCTAATTTTTACTATTTTGTGATTTTTATGAATTTTTATTTTATTGGATTTTATAAAGAATAAAAATCAAAATTGTGAGAAATTTGAAAACACGTTATTGTTTTGTATGGTTAAAATATAAAAAAGAAGAAAAATACTAGAAGCTTATTTAATTAGAAGGGTTTTTTAGCTTTAAAAGAAGCTAAATTAGGTATTTTCTGAATTTTCTTTGAATTTCTACTGAATTTCAAAATTTTTTTCAATTTTTTATGATTTTCTGAAATAATTTCTGTATGAATTTTGTATAGGTGATAAAATATAATAAAATACAAATACTATAAATTTTTATATTTTTTCAAAACATTTCCAAATTTTTATGAATTTTCAAGTCCAAACAGAAAAAATATGTATTGTTTTAAAATTTTATAAATAACAAATAAAAGAAATTTTGAAAACAAAAAATGTTAATGATAAAACAACTATTCATGAACTTAAGTTGATTTTTGTGGATTTTATAGAACTAATTAGCAATTTATTTAGAGTAATTAATAGAAAAAATTAAATGCTACCGAAATAGGACTCAAATGTAATTAACAGAAACTATCTGTACAATTATTAACAAACATCTAAAATTCAGTGCAAGTTCTGCAACTAATCCAACAAATCGCATGTTGAAACAAGTGCTCTATGCTAACATGGATCAATTTGGAAATTATGTAAACTATAAGATCAATCAATAATAAGAAACTTGCAGTATTGTTATTATAAAATGACCAAACAACATGTGATGAAGAATATGAATCTAGAAAGAAAGCACTAAAATGCAAATTGACTAAACAACATGGTCTAAAGTGAAATTATTCAACTAATATTAACAAAACACATGTGTAGATTGGATTTATTTACAAATAAAATTAATGCAAGCATAGAGGTGCAACTTCATCATTAGAATAATGCGAGGTACGTGCTAATCGTGTGGCTCGAATCAACTGTTGAAAATTTGATCATGTCATCGTTCTTTGGGTGTGAGGTGATGTCTACGATTGGATTTGGAATGATATGTTCTTGATCTAATGTATATGGAGTTGCTTGGAAGAACTACGAAGAAATCCTAAGCTATTAACTTTTGATAGCCTCGATCTCCTCCAATCCAGCCCTAATATGACTTCTGATGGTTCCAATAGGCTCCTAATGCATCTCCAAGATGATCAGAAGTAACAACAAAGTCCAGATCTCGCTGATCTGAGACTAGGAGCTCAAGCTATGATGTGCTCAAATGCATGCCTCCAGATCTCGACTCCAACTCTAGGTACACGCTCTAAATCCTGTAATTTATTCCATGCTCGAAGATGGAACTTCGACAAGTGTTATTAAGCAAAAACAACTCAAAATGAGGGGTGAATGGATTGATCTCTGATCAGGTGAAGGACTGAGATCAGAATCTCATATCTGGATCAGATTTGAGTGATGAGATCATGGAAGAAGGTGAATATAAGATGGAGTATTGAAATGCGATGATCAGATCGAGTTGAAAACCAAGGCGAACCTCCGATCTATTGGATCTGAGGTGGATTGAAATCCTTTTGATCTAAGTCTAAATCTAACAAAACAAGGAAGAATTGAATGAAAATAAAAAGGCAAATTGATCTACCTATGGTGGAAGATGAGATGATTTTGGCCTCAATTCAGACGTGAAATGGCTGAAGAGGCTAGACACGGTGGAGACCCGGCTGACGGCTGGATCTCGCTCCTCAAGCTCCAATTTGCACTCTCGCTTGCTGGAGAGGATGCTCCTATTACCAACAACTCTTCCAAGTGCTCAAACTAAAGGAATCAGGGTAAAAACGGATCAAAATGGAAAAGGAGGCCATAGCTGGTTATTTATATAGCAGGAGAGGGTCAAATTTCAAAATTGATATGCATGTGAATTGAGGTAGTAAGAAATGAAGACTTATTAGGGCATGAATCTATAATGAATGGATGTTATTCGAGCATCTAAATCAGGTGAGAAGGTTATCGGATCTGATCGAGAAAAAAAGAGAAGCAAGTAGTTCGATCTATTTTAATCGGGAGAAGAGGAGGGCTAGTTGATCTGGGTCAACGGACCCGGGTCCAGCCAACAGGGATTGAGGTCGAATGAAGACAAATGCTAAAAGATAAAAGAGTTAAAATTAATAAAAATAATTAAAAATAAATAATAAATGATTTAAATAAAAAATTTCAAAATACGAAATGTTTATAAATAAATAAATTATTTTAAAGTGACTTTTGATAAATTAAATAAGTTCATTAAAAAGGTTAAAATAAATGAAAACGTTTGTTCATATGTATAGAATACCGAGATATACAATATACACAAATTGGAATAATTATTTTTACAAAAATATACATTAAATATTTTTTATTTTCAGAATAATAAGAGGATTTTAACTATAATTTTACTTATTTTTATGAATTTTATTTAATAAACTAATTAAATATGCATATGTACATTATAGGTAGATTATACCTATGTTATAAATACTCTTATTTTTTTGGTTATTTTTAATTTTATTATACTTCTTTGTATTTTATATAAATAATATAAAATATGTACAAAATAGTTAAAATATAATATGTACAAAAATATGGAGAAATAAATAAATATAGGTACATTACAGACATATAGGCATAATGACACTCCAAAAAACCGACTTTCACATCTTAACTCCATTTTCTTGAAACAACTTCATTTAAAGCATATTTAATTTTGAACACAATGAAAGTGAGTTTGATTTTTTATATTTTTTATGGAGTAGATATTGGTCTTTCGATTCTATATTTATGACCTTTTTAGAGTGTGGTCTCTTTTATTTTGTACAAGGTTTCTTTTTACAATTATTTTTATTATTTAAAACTTATTTTTATGTACAAGGTTCAAGAAGAAAATGTTTTTATTTAGTTTATTTTAATGATAAATAAAATAGTACAAGATATATACATAAAGAATGATGATGAATATATACATGTAAAGCTAATTTTCTTGAATTTTTATAGATTAATGTCCCTATCTCCCCCTGCTTTATTCCTTATTGATTAGGTCAAATCTTGACCTACTCTCGAGGTCAGGATCAACATGTATTTTTTTCATATATACAATCTTCTTTTTCTATCTTTTTCCTTTATTTATTTATTTATTTTGTGTTAAAATAAACGATAATAATTCTATTAATAGATATGATTGAATTATTAACGAGTGAGAATTAATGTTATTTACATATGTTTTATAAGGGATTTTAAGCCAAAATAGATGAATAAAAATGATGAGTTGGTGATTCATCATCCCCCTATACTTTATCTTTGCTAGTCCATTAGCAAGAACTTATTAGAAGTATAAGTGACTAAATAGAGAGGAAAGGAAAAAGAAAGAAGTTCGAACTATTTTGATTTTTAAATGAATCTTCATAACATCAAAACGGAGCCCGGTCAGACCTTTAGATTGTTAGTTTGTCGGAACCTTATTGGGAATAGGATTAAGGATTCAACAACCTTTAAATTCCACAAGTCTCTATTCACTTCGCCTCGGTTATCAGGTTAGAACAAGTCTGCATACACAAACTCTTATGACTATGAATCTTACTTGTACTGTGAAAGTGAAATATAGCTCCCCATATATGAAATGTCAAAGAACAACCTTCTCTAGCAAGGTGACCCTAATTCCCTAGTCTAGCTACTCTTTCCTCAAGGAGAGAGGTATTCTCTTCTGAGTTCAGGTACGTGTTGTGTCCACAATCGAAGAGGGAGAACCTACAAGAATGAGAAAAGAAGTGGAGTGTGAACGGTGTAGCCACATCACCTTGTGAAAATTGGCCAGTGTAGCCAATTCTCCACCAAGATATGCAGGTTCTCTGAATCTTGGACCATTGTGTTCATATATGTATTTAGTGTTTGGCTTCTTTTTGGTAGAATATATTATTGCACTGCATTGATCTTTTGTGCCCCAACGGTATAATCTTTTTTCGCCCAAGTTTTGGGGTCTAAGAAAAAAATGTGTCAGTAGACCATCCCTCATCTGAAGCTTTATTTTGGTCCACAACATCCTGTCTTTAGACATCCATGCCACTAGACTAGGTCAGGGTGCACTGGCCACTTATAGTGATTGTGTATGTTTCCATTCACGTGCGTCTCAAGCTAGTGGATTCTACCCCTCACCACCTCACTTGTATTTATCTAATTGCAAAGTACTTGTCCAAGTTAGGTCACTGTTAAAAAAAGTCATGCATGTGTCATGAAATATCTACTTAGACCGATCAATATGACATGTGAACATAGTTTTATGGACCCAAAGAATTAAGTTGCTATAACCTGAAAGGTATAACCTCCAGTTCCTGTAGTGTTCCTCTGAAATTTAGTGGATTAAGGTCTTAGCCAAACTCCATTCTTCAGACTTTAATCCATACTCCATTCTTCAGACTTCAATCCATACTAGTTTAATTATCAATATTATTCTGAAAAAATGCAAATGTAACAATTTTATTTGAAAAGAATTTTCCAATTTAAGCTTTTCATGTGGGTGTTAGAGAACTTTGGCATATTTTGATGAATTTTAAACTTTTTCAATTTTTATGTATTTCTGATAGAGTTAAAGAATTAAATGTTTTAGAAAAATTGACAAGGATTATGTACACATTATATACATAGGATTTTATACAAAGATATGTACAAGAATTGTCCAAGTTTATACAAGACTTTAATTATAAAAAATGTTCTTTACAAGTTTTATGCACAAACTTTACGAAACAAATTTATTTACAATAGAATTTTATATACATCTTTTATGAAAGAATTTTATATGCATATTTTACAAGTAATTACATATTTTATAAACATGACTTCTACAAGAAGTTTCTATACACAATTTTGTACACGCATAGAGTTGGAAAATAATTTTACAAAACTAGTTTACAAAATATTTTCTATAAACAATTTTACAAAAACCTTTAAAAAATATTTTACAAAAAAATATATAAAACATTTACAAAACATTTTACAAATAATTTTACAAAAAATTTACAAATATTTTACAACCCAATTTTTTTAAACATTTTATTTTCAAAAAATTTTACAAATAATTTACAAAATATTATTTTTGTACAAAAATAATTTTATTTAAATACTTTACAAACAAAATGATTTTACGAAAGTTTCACAACCATTTTTACAAAAAATAATTTTACAAAATATTTTACAAAAAATTATAAAAAATTCAAGATATTTACAAAATATTTTTTCATAAGAATTTTTACAAACATTTCTACAACTCTTTTTACAAAATGTTTATATTCCAATTTTATTATCCATATATTAAAAGATAAAAAATTATGAGTTATGGCTAAAGTATATATAAAATATATACGACACCCCTATACTTAGCTCGAACTATACCCTCATAATGACCAAGAAGCGACAAAGGAAAACACAATGCATGCCAAGTATAGAAAAGTGAAAAAAATCGTATACTACAATGGCTCGAAGAATAGATTATAGAATGAATAGAAGTTGGTAGTCCCCCCACACTTAAAATCAAATAATCCTAAGTATAGAAGACTGTATAAATATAGAAAATCGAGGAAAATAATGTATAAACTCAATGGCTTGACTAGTCCCCCCCTATATTAAGGGTAAAAGATCTCAATGGCATCACTCCCCCTATACTTAGGGTAAAGGATCCTTAAGTATAAGCAGCAACAAGAGTGATTAAACATAACAAAAATAGAACAACTCAAGACATTCACCTCCTCTATACTTAGTATAAAGTACAAGTATAACACATACAGAAAAGAGGTGAATGATAAAAACAGAAGCAAGAAAGAATAAAACTAAAGGAATATGTATAAGGTGAAAATCAGCTCATGTATCAGACACAAAAGAAGTCAAAGAATCATTGTCTGATACCACATGTATTGAATCAACAACTGACATGAATGTATCATGCTCTAGGTATGTCTTCAGCAACTATTTGTTTACCACAAACTGTTGTGCATCAGATGAAAACTCTGAAATGATAAAGTCTAGACTATTTTCTCTCTTGAGTTTGCCTGAAAAAAGCTTCAACTTTACGTCAAAACAATCGCACATTTTGATTAGGATTGATAGTCTTTCTCATGATATGTCTATCGTGACATCTCTTGATTTTCTCCTTATATATTTGGTTGTTTTCATAAGAATAGCCTCAAAATTCCAGCAATCTATTCAGATCAACCTTCTTGCTCTCACCTGATCTCTCTGAATCCAAGTTGCAAACAATGATCGCCCACAAAGATGTATGAATTACCTCTACTGGCAAGTGGCAAGGCTTTTTATATATCAAGCGATAGGGATACATACCCAAAGGAGTCATGTAAATTGTATGATAGGCCCACAAAACCGAGTCAAGAAATTGCGACCAGTTCATCCTATCTAGATGAACAAGTTTCTATAAAATCGTCTTTATCTCCCTATTAGAAATCTCAACCAAGCCATTAGTTTGTCGGTGGTAAGGAGACGCAACACGATTCTCATTGACGTACTCTTTCACTAGCTTTCTGATCTCTCTATTGATAAAATAGATTCCTCCATCTGAAATGAGAATCTTGAGATTCATGATCCATGAGATAATGTTGTCCTTGAGAAAGCGACAAATAGTATGACTATCAACGGTTCGGGTGGGGATAGCCTCCACCCAACGACTAACATAATACATTGCAATTATGATGTACTTGTATCCTTGACTATTAGGGAATGGGCCCATGATTTCAATGCCCCAGGCATCAAAAATATATGAAATCTGGAAATACTTGAGGGGCATTATATCTTTGGAACCGATGGTTCCTCCCATTCTCTAACAATCAGTACAACCCTTTCCATAAGTTGTAGCATCCTTAAACAAAATTGGCCATCATTTTGCAGAACTTTAGCTGTCGTGTGCTTCCCCGAAAGGTGTCCTCTAGCTTATAATCTGTGACAATGATTAAAGACACTGGTGTATTCCTCCTGAGGAATGCACCTCCTTCAGATTCAATCCGCACCCTCACAAAATAGGTATGGATCGTCCCACTGGTAAAAATGTATCTCAAATAAATATCTGTCAACCGTAATTCTTGGCCAATCTTGTGGAACTTTCTTGAAAACAAGATAGTTCACAATATTGATGTACCATGGAAGAGAAGTGATAGACAAGATCGCCTCATCTGGGAAAGTCTCACTGATAGGAAGAAGTAACTGCTCAGGAGTCTCTGCATCTGTAATCCGAGAAAGGTGATCTACCATAACATTCTGTGAAGGATATGGGAAAAAACCTTAAGCACATCACAGAAGCATGGATATCACATCATATGCGATCGGAAGCGACTAGTCACACTAGTTGCTCAAGGCAGCGGAATTTTAAAAAAAAATAAAATGATGAAACCACATGATCCAAGAACACTTCTCGGGTCATTTCATCTAAACCACCAATAGGTATTAATGTTACCTCTTGAAGCATGGATGCGATTGAATCTCTAAAGGAATATACCTCCTATCTCAAGTCCGATCCGATGGAGGAGACGCTTGCGAGTGCATTGATGAAACGCGTGCTCCGCGCAATCCATGTTGATGATCCAAGCGACGAATCTTCTGATCTCATCTCACGAGATCCGAAGTATTCTTCACGAGCAGGGTGCACCGAAGGAGACAAAGATCCACGAACATTCAATCCGGCAGCATAAAAATGATGGAATGGATACAAGGATCTCTAGGTCAACAAGTGGACGACCAAATTATTGATATAGAGAGGGGACGGACATGAGAAATTAGAGAGAGAGATTTGTTATATTTCACATTATGTGTATTGTCCAATAAAAGGATAGGGTTACCCTTCTATTTATACAGTTTTGGAGGACAATGGATCACAATCATTTGCTCACAAATTCAATGGTTGAGATTGATTTGTGCTTTCAATAAATGGCCATGATCTTGTTGTGTTTTAATTATTCTGACAACTTTAATCAATTTAAATAAATCAAAATATATGAAATATAATTTTGATTTCATTCAAATTAATCAAGGGTGAAAGTAATGGAAAGAGGAGCACCACCTTTCCATTCATGGTATGGGCTGCACCAACATGAAGAAGGATTCCATGTTGTGTCGTCTCCCATGCATATATGGAAGGGGTCTTCCCTTCCATGTTGTGGAAACTTGTTGTTCACTCAATTTCAAGTTATGCAATAACTCTTATTGCATTTTTTCAACAAAAATAATTCCAATTATTTTTTAAAAAAATTCAATCATTCCATTGAAATAAGGTGAATCATATTCACATATCCAAAATAAAATGTAATTGCAATTATATTATTTGTCCAATGTGAATCCAATTCACATTGACTATTAATTTATAAATACAAATTACATTTATCTCCCTCTAAAATATTATAAATCACATTTATAATATCCATCAATAATATGGCTATTGCTATCCACATTATTTACATCCTTGATAATTAAACCACATTTAATCATCTCAGATGTCCATTCTCATGAGCTCAAAAAATATGAATCACATTCACATTATTTACAGTAATTAAATCACATTTAATTATCCATTTTTGCTCAATTCTTAAATACATTATCAAGAATGAAATTATTCTTGAACTCTTCAAGAATAATGTGTTTTCTCCGCGGATACATTTGTGGTGCACCTGCAAGGGTGGCATACTTCAGTGTTGAAGGTAATACCTTTATCTCAGGTGGGGTCTGAATCTGCTCTATAACAACCTCAAAAACTGCAATGGTCGTAGATGAATGATCTGTCAACTGTGAACTATCCACTGTTTCTAAAAGCGGCTCATAATGTAATGCCTCAAAAATATTTACAATGAATTCTCTATGCTCTTCTCAAGATGGATCATCATCAAACAACTAAGTTCAATCATTAGCATACGACTCATCCTCATCAACAAAGGAGCAAATGTCGATTGTACTTTCCAAGCATTCCCCTTGGGAGAGGAATTCTTGGTACCAATATCATCTAAAGAAAGTGTGGTATCTCTAATCTCATCTAAAAAATCATTGTCCTGTATTTCATGTGTAGCTGGATCTCTCTCATCTTACACAGGCTCTGACAGCTTTGGATCCGGGATCGTCTCTATCTTAACCTTATCATTGTGGGAGTGAAAGATTATCTCTTCAGTACCATAATCTACTATTGCTTCGGTTGTTTGAAGAGACGAATGACCAAGTATGATTGGGGTATGGAGTAACAGTGCTGAGGTGTCCATGTCCAGGACAATGAAGTTCATTGACAATTGCATTCCTTGCACCATTATAATAACGTCCTCTAAAATGCCCCTCAACCCTTTGATCAATTGATAAGCAAACTGAAGGATCATCCTGATTTTTCTAAAAGGACCCAACCCAAACTCTTTGAGTAGCGAGGTCAGCATAAGATTGATAGAGGATCAACTATCATGAAGAGTACGATCAAACTCTTTCTCAAAGATCTCACATCAGATAAGAGGTGCTTCCTTATCTTTCTTTTTAGGTGGGAGGTTGCTGATGGCATTAATAGTGGCCATGATCAATATACGTTTCTCAGTCCTCTTATGTTTATTCTGCTTGGGTTGACGCTTTGTAGTACATTCTTATTTCATTCCTCTTTTACCTACATGCATGTATTTTTTGACCTTCAATTGTGGCATTTCAAGAAATATGTTCTGTATTATCACCGCCACTCTAGGATCAGATAATGTTGTTTTTAGTTTTATGATATTATTGCTTTTATTCAACGCATTAAGAAAATGAGCAAATCAAAATCAACTTTTTATTCACATTATAATGATCATGTACATATGGATAACCAGACTTAGAATGTACAATGTCATCCATTATAGCTAAAGGAAACGAGAACGGGTTGCTCTTCCTGCTGCTGAAGAAGATGAATCTGTGACGGGTGTGCTCTCCTCCATGGTTGACTCAGCTCGACATATGTTATAATTATCTTTTTGATCTTTTTACTTTTCTTTATTTTTTGGTATTTTGATGATGATGGTACTCCTCCATCGACTACAATGCTTGATCACTGCTCACTGGATGAAGAAGAAGAAGCTAAAGCCTGATAAATGGATTTATTCCCCAATCCCATTGGTGATGGTTACCGCAATCTCCTACCGCTCCTTATAGTGACAATGTTAGATAAACATGAAAATCACAAGCCATACTTGTCTTGGGAGTAAATGGATCATGATGTGCTACCTGCTCCTTATTACAGTGAAAATTGTTGGGATCGTTTCGACCTGGGCCGATATGTTAGTCTTCATCATTGTCAGGACATCAATACTCTGGTTGATGTCATTCACTTTTCATCAATCAGGACAGGTAATCAAGTGTTGAATTCAACAAAGGTGCCTTTGGTTGCTCTACATCAAGGGTTGATGAGACTGAAAGTGTGTCTGAGGTTGATGTTGTTCATAACCAGAATATGATGAATACTGAAACTAAGGATGAGAAGGATGTGAATATTGTGCATGCTGTTGGTGATGTGGCTGATATGAATATGCGGGATGTGTTCATTGGTAACCATGTCTCCAAGTCTGAAAGTGTGGTCGAGACTGAAACTGAGGCTGAGATTGGTGTTGGTACGATCTACCTCCATGAAACTGGTGAACTAGCCTAATGTATACCTAAGAACCCAAATGTGACTATCTTGGTGGATGGGTCTAGCTATGCTCCTGATTGTTCCAAATACCATTCACCTCTTGTATCTGAGGTGGAGGTGGAAACCGTGGCTCTGAAAAGTATGGAGACTCTGAGTAGTAAGACACCACGTATGTTGGAGTCTGTTGCTACTGGACCTGATCTGAAGTCTACATGTAATATACGTGCTGAACGGCATGAGGTGCTCCGAAACTCTACTAAGCTAGTGTGGAAGAAGTGGACTCAGGTGCAGATGTCTCAGCTGCAACACTCAAACTCTGACATGCATGGATAGTACTAACAAGTAACTCCATGTGCTTGGTGATATCATCCATCTTATCCAACTGCTTTGTCCTCTGCTCGATCACATGTATTTATCAGTCTCTTTGATCTCTTTTCTATAATTTCAACTTTGGATATGTGGTTTTAATGATGCTCAAATCTGAACTATCCACCCTATCCACATCATGAAATGTCATCATGCCGACGGTCTTGTGGGGTATAGAAGAAGGATACTTATGAAATGCACATGAAGAAGATAATGATATTGAACTCTCCTCCATCTCCTCAAAGATCTTTCATAAATGTCATCATACTTATTGAAGTTTGATCCCCCATAAATGACATCTACTAGTCTCTGATTCTCTAAGCTCAAACCCCCAAAGTAGTTCTGGACAAGGCTCATCTGTGGTATATCATGATGGGTGCACTTCTCCATCAATTCTTTAAAGTGTTCTCATGCCTCGTGAGTATGCTCACGGGACATCTGGGAGAAGTTGGCTATCAATGATTGTATATGATTCAATCGTCCTAGGGGATAATATTTGGTCAGGGAAGCTAATCTCATCTCTTCCCAGGACGTCACCACCCTTTCTAAATGAATAATCCATTAAAGCTCCTTATCCATGAGGCTGAAGGGGAAAGTTATCATTTTCACTCCCTCTAATGAGATGTTAGGGTAGTGCATCGTGTTGTATATGCGGTCAAACTGTTGGAGGTGTATATACGGTTCTTCATTGGTGTGACCATAGAATATGGGGGAAGTGGAAGAAGTTGGTGATTCAACTCGAAATGCTCATGAACTGCAGGAATCTCCAATTAACTATTTATCCCGCTCTTGGATTATAGGAATATCTAAGAGTGAGCTTGGCCTCAACACGGTTATGCTTAGGTTCTACCCCATCCCCACCTCCTCTCTGTTGATCCTCCTCTCTCCTCTCAGCTCATCCATTCCTCATCTCTAAGATCATCTCTCTCAATCTAGTCTGAATGTTGGCATGCTCTATCAACTGTTCCCGAATGGCTTGAATAGAAGCCAACATGGTATTGTTTATCTCAGTCTTCTTAATCATAGGTGCATTTCCTTTCGGTACCATTGAACCCTCTAACTCTGAATCAATCTTTGGAGATATGAAAGGCACTCAATCAGTCCTCAAAAATGTAGGAGTCTTAAAAGAAAGCTCGATCTAGAAATCCATCTCAGACAAAGGATTTATTGGTGAAATATATGGTGTGAAAGAGAAAGAAGAAAATTCGGGAAGAGAGTCATCCTGAATGAGAAAATATGAACGAACTGGAGTGTAAAGAGATACGTTCGTGAAGTCTGAATAAAAGTACTCCAATCTGACATCTTCGAAGCAAAAGGAAGATGCGAGAACCCGAAGGTTAAGTAAAAGAAGAAAATGTGAAAAGGTGCGAAGTGTGTGGAAGGATCTTTATTCTAGCAAATAAACACAAACCAAACCCTCAAATTCACCAACTCAATACAAATGATGATCATATGAGTTCAGTTGTTTATCTTTTCATTTTTAGAGTTTAGTGATTCACAAAATTTCTTAACTTAAACACACAAGTGGTGTCACCCTATCGCCTAGTGTACGTCCTCACACCTCCCCAAACAGTTGAACCATCTACTTGGGCTACAGGGTTATATCAGGCCCAAAGGAAAATGTAAGGCAGAGCACATTAAAATGATTTTCTATGGTTGGAGGCAAGTGCTTGCAGTTTGATCGTGTATCAAAGATTAATACACTAGTGATTAGGGCACAAGACCAGTGATTTTTGGCTCTATCCTTAGGGCCATATCCTTACCTACTCTATCTAGAGGTAAGTATATGTGATTAATGATGGAGTTACTCTCTCCAATACAAAATGAATTGTTACATTTCTTTAAGGGATCGAGTGTAAATAGCAATCCTAATTTTTATTTGGTTGTCATTTTTTGAATTTTTTAAATAAAATCACCTAAATGTTTTTCCAATTCCATTCTATCTAATTCCAAGAAAACTGAGAAGGAAGTCAGAAAACCTGATGCTTGTGAAACCAAAGATGCATATACGAGATAAAATGCATACCCTGCGCCAGCATTCTCCATGCAAAATGATATGTGCATATAAAGTAAATCTACCCTATATGAATGGGAAAACAGGAATCGTCCTAGCAGGAATTTCTATTATCGGAAAGAAACAAGTTTATTTGACTAATCCAAATCGAAATGACTATAGGATCATGAATTCTTATTAGGGTTTGGTCCTATGTATTACCTGGCTCAACCAGAGGTAGAAACCTAGATCTAGGGACTCAAGCATACAAAACAAATAAAAATAATGACATAAACTCAAATCACGTAAAATAAAGAGAAAAATGAGAAAAATAGAGAGGAATAAAAGAAGAATGAGAAGAAAACAAAATCGCAATGGGATCCCCCAAGTGCACCAGCACTTGGCGAACTAGACCCTGCACAACCACAGAGTATCTAATGTCTCTATAGAAAACAGAAAAGGGCAAGTGCCAACAATATATACAAACTAATTACAAAAATAGAGTGGAAATAAAAGGAACTGAAAGAAAAACAAAGACGAAAACAAAAGAGGTGTTTTGTAGCTTTCGCTCCTCCTCAGTCGCTTTCTCCCGCCTGTTGGTGAAGAAGGATTGAACTCCACCTCGCTTGAGTGTGTTCGCTCTCCTAGGATCACCTCCCTCGCTCGTCGGGCCCTCGGAACAAATGTGACATAAAAGATGCGTCAGAACAGGATATGAAAAATATAGATGATAAATAAAAGAGATAGAAATGAAATGAAATAAAACAAACAAGTAAGAAAACAAGAAGAAGAAAGAAATGAAAACCAAACTACCCTCATCGTGCCTCCCCAGCAACGGCACCATTTGGTTATTCAATAATTTAGCATGTTTTTATTTAGTTAAAGAAAAAATGTATTAATGTTAATGTTTGATCACAATGTATCGTTGCAACCCATAAATTCCCAAAGCAACAAAAAATATTATTCTTCTAAACAAAAATAACAAGTGCTACAATTTTAATCTAGTAAAGCAATAGGATCAAACTCATAGAGACTACAAAAATTGAGAGACAACTAATTGTTGATATTTAATGAAGAATTTCTTTTCATTTAGTATGTTTTATGTCTTTTTAACATATTTATATTTTATATGGATTTTAAAGTTTATAATATTTTATATATTTTTTATTTTTGATTTTTAATAATTAATAATTTTTAAAATTTTTAATGTTTGAAAATCAATTTAAGAGTACACATACAAAATAGAAAAATCAAGTTTATTGTATTTTTCAAATATAACAAACATGCTCGAAAATACAAACATAAAGTGTTTTTGTGTTTTTTTATCTATTTTTACTATTTTTGTTATTTTTGTTGTATTTTTTATGGATTTTATCAAGACTAAAAACTGAAAAAAGTGAGTAAAGTGGAAACAAGTTACATTTTTATATTTTAATATATAAAAAAGAAGAAATAGGCTGGAAATCAATTTTAAACAGTAGAGTTTTTTATTTAGCTTAAAAACAAACCAAATTAGATATTCTTTTTCAAATTTTCTATTAATTTATATGAAGTTTTAATTTTTTTTGTATTTTTCAAACTTTTATGGTTTCTAAAAGAATTTTTGTATGAATTTTAAAAAAAGTGATAAAATATAGTAAAATATAGTTATTGTAATTTTTATTATTTTTTAGAAAATTTTCAAATATTTTTTTAATTTTCAAAAATCAAATAGAGAAAATATGTGTTGTTTTTGAATTTTAAAAATAATAAAAAGAAGACAATTTGAAATTAAAAATTATCAGTGATAAAAAATATTCATGAACTTAAGTTGATTTTTGTAGATTTTATAGAATTAATTGGCAATTTATTATGTGCAACTAATAGGGAAAATTAAATGATATATAAATAGCACACATATGCAATTACATAAACTATATATTATTTATTAACAAACAAATAAAATTCAGGGCAAGTTCTGTAATAAATCCAATAAATAACGTGTTGAAACACGTGCTCTGCGCTAACAGGGACCAATTTACAAATTATGTAAACTATAAGCTCAATCAATAACAAGAAATCTGTAGTACTTTTATTTCATAATGATTAAACAACACGTGAGAAGCACGTGAATCCACAAAGAAGGACTGAAATGCAAATTAACTAAACAATATGGTCTAAAGTGAAATTATTCAAGTATAATTAACAAGACACATATACAAATTGGATTTATTTACAAATAAAAATAATGTAAGGGTAGAGGTGCAACTTCACCACTAGAATAGTGCGAGGCACGTGCTAATCGTGTGGCTTGAATCAACTGTTGAAAATATGATCGTGCGGTCATTAGTTGGGCATGCCATGGCTGCGATTGGATCTGAAACGATATGTTCTTGATCTAATGCATGTGGAGATGCTTGGAAGAACTACGAAGAAGGCATGAGCTGCCGACTTTTGATCACCTCAATCTCCTCCAATCTAGACACAATCTGACTTTTGATGGTTCCAATAGGTTCCCGATGCATATCCTCTATGATCGAAAGTAACAATCAGGTCCAGATCCTTCTAATCAGAAACATGGAGCTCAAGCGCTGATGTGCTCAAATGTAGACCTCCAGATCTTGAATCCAGCTCCAAATACACACTCAAAATATTGCCATTTTTTACATGCTTAAAGATGGAACTTCAGCCTACATTATTAAGCAAAAACAACTCAAAATGAAGGGTGAGTGGATCAACCTCTCAACAGCTGAAGGACTGAGATTGGAATCTTATATCCAAATCAAATTTGAGTGATCAGATCGTGGAAGAATGTGAAGAGAAGATGGAGTACCGAAATGCGATGATCGGATCGAGTTGAAAACCAAGGCGAACATCCGATTTAGGTAATTAGAGGTGGATCAAAATCCTTCTGATCTAAGCCTAAATCTAACAAAACAAGGAAGAATTAAATGCAAATGGAAAGGAAAATTAATCTACGATTAACTATGGAGGAAGATGAGATGATTTTGGTCACAATCTAGCTATGAAACAACCAAAGAGGGTAGGCATGACAGAGCTCCAACCGACTGTTGGGTCTCGCTCCTTAAGCTCCAATTCACACTCCCGTTTGCTGGAGAGGAAGCTCCTATTACCAGTAACTCTTTTAGGTGCTCAAGCTCAGGTAATCATGGTGAAAAACGAATCAAAATGGAAAAGGAGATCAGAGATGGTTATTTATAGAGTTGGAAAGGTTTGAATTTCAAAATTCAGATGAGCGTAAATCGAGGTAGCAAGAGGTGAAAACTTATTCAGTCGTGAATCTAGAATGGATGGAGGTTATTTGGGCATTGAAATCAGGAGATAAGGTGATCGAATCTGATCGGGAAACAGAAGAGATGCAAGTGGGTTGTAGATTTTAATTGGGTGAAGAAGAAGAGGGCCAATCGATCTGGGTCAATGGACACGGGTCCAGCCAATAGGGACTGAGTCCGAATGAAGATAAATTATAAACAAAAGAGTTAAAAAAAAGATAATTATAAAATAAATAATAATGATTTTAAATAAAAATCTTTCAAAATAAAAAATGTTTATAAATAAAGAATTTTATAGGGATATTTAATAAATTAAATAAGTTAATGAATAAGGTTACAATAAATAAAAACCTTTATTCATATGTATAGAATTCCTAGATATACAATATACACAATTTGAAATAATTATTTCTAAAAAATAAACATTAATTCTTATTTAATTTATTTATAGAATAATTAAAGGATTTTAACTATATTTTTATTTTATTTTTATGATTTTATTTAATAGACTAAATAAATATGCATGTACATTATAGGTACATTATACCAATGATATAAATATGCTTATTTTATTTTTGGTTATTTTTACTTTTTATTTTTGTTTTTATTTTATATAAATAATATAAAATGTGTACAAAATAGTCATATATTAATATGTCCAAAATACAATTTGTCCAAAAATATAAATAAATAGATAAATATGTCCAAAAATATAAAGAAATAGATAAATATATATAGGTACATTATAGACATATAGGTACAATGCCACTCCAAATGGCCGACTTTCATATCTTAACTCCAATTTTTATAAAAGCATTTTCATTTTAAAATTTTTGTAATTATAAAAATAATGAAAGTGAGTTTGATTTATTTTAAGTTTATACGGAGTAGATATTGATCTTTCAATTCTAGATTTACAACCTTTTCAGTGTGTTGTCCCTTTTATTCAGTACGAGATTTCCTTTTGAAATTATTTTTATTATTTAAAGCATATTTTTATGTATAAGGTTCTGGAAGAAAATATTTTTATTTGAGTTTGTTTTAATGATAAATAAAATAGTACAATATATATACAAAAAGAAAGTTATGAATATATATATATAAGTGTGTGTGAAATTAATTTTCTGGAATTTTTATAGATCAATGACCATATTTCTCTCTACTTTATTCCTTGTCGATTAGATCATGACTTGGCCTACTCTCGAGGTTAGGATCAACATGTATTTATTTCATATATACAATCTTTTTTTCTTTCTTTTTTCTTAATTAATTAATTTATTTATTTTGAGTTAAAATAATTGATAATAGTATACTATTAACAGATGTGATTGAATTATTGAGTGAGAATTATTGTTATTTACATGTATTTTGTAAGGGATTAATCCAAAATAGATGAATAAAGATGATGAATTGGTGATTCATCGGTGGCTTACTCAGCCGACTTTGTTAGAGTTTGAAAGTCTCTTAGCAAATTAAGAGACTTTAGCCAAGCAAATGGCTAGTCTGTCAGTAAAAGGTAGCAAAGAAGCACTATTTAGTGCGCATAAATGAGGGAAGCTATAGGAGTTACATCAAAAAGATTCAATTCCTTGGTGGAAGCAACATTCTTAGATGAGATTCAGCTAGGGGAGCTTCATATGGTCGATCACAAAGGCCAAATGATTCTTTGTAGGAAAAAATTGAAGGGTGCTTCATTTGTAGGAAAAAGGGACACTATGCACGTAGTTGTATGTTCCAGAAGAAGCTAGTTGAAAGCATTACAGTAATATCAAGCGATCAATATGAAAATTTTTCAGAAGAAAATTGGGATGAGAAGGCCTATACGATGATCAAATCATATAATGATTTATGAAAAGATGATAAGGATGAGGAGGCATATACAATGATCACATTGTACGAGTATTTATTAGAAGATGATTGGGATGAGGAGGCTTCTACGGCGATTGTGCAAAAAGATGAATCGACTTTCGATGAAGTATCCTCCAAATGGTCACCTCAGGAGGCTGAACTTCTAGATACGAGGACTTTGGAAGATCGGTTAGAAGAAAATCAAGGGCAGCATCAACAAATAGAAGATGGCCCTAATGAAAAGGATGAGGATGTGCTTAATATTGTTGATAAGACAATCAATATCAACGAAAGTGGAGTTCATGAGGTGAATCTAGAGGAGTCTTAGTCTATTCAGAATGAGATCAATGAATATTCAAGTATGCCACTTCAGGGATCTACTGAACAACGCAAACCAAATTATATGTATGTTGATGTTGTAGTTGTTGAAGATGAAGGGTTGCAGGAACCTGTTAGAGAGTGGAGTAATGCAATGAAAGAAGAAATCAAGTCATTGCAAGAGAATCAAACGTGAGATCTTTTTCCTAAGTCAGGTGACATAAAGTCGATATCTTGCAAGTGTGCTAACAAATTGAAGACACATCCACATGGATCTCCCAAAAGGTATGAAGCTTAAGAATTATCTAAATAAGATAGTTAGGACCATGATGAAATATTTAGTCCGGTTGTGAAGATGTCTGCAGGAAGTCCTTTTCTAACCTTAGCCACCAGTAAATCATGGCAGTCGTCAAACATGGATGTGAAGAAGTCTTTTATTCATGGTCGAGAGATTTATATGGAACAATATAAAGGATTCAAAGACAAGAAGAAATGAGGGCATGTTTTTGAATTGAAGAAGACGTTAAACAATTTTAAACAAGCTCTAGATTTGGCCTAGCATGTGAGAAGTTGGTATAAGAGAAGTTGGTGTTTAGGGAGAGTGTTGAAATAAAAATGCACCACCAACTTCTCTTGGTTCTAGAAATTTCTTGAGTAAGAAACTATTATAAGTTTCTAGATTTTAAGATGAGCCTCTTATTCTCTAAATTAGTTTAGCTCCAATTATCTAGAGATTTCTTAAGATGAGTTAACTCCAATTCACTAGAATATTCTTGGATGCATTCAACTCCAATATTCTAAGTATAAATATGCATTGGGAGCCATTGTGTGGAGGCATCAAGGAGAGACATCAAATCAAGGGGAAAACACTAGGAGAGCCACCAAGCAAGTGAGCAAGAGAGAAGGTTGAGTGTTGTGTTGTTGTGTCTAGTGAGTGCTAGTCTTCATAGTGAGTTGAGTGGTTGTTGTATGTATCATGTATATGTATTGTATTTTCAAGTAACAATATGCAATACATCATCTTTACAAGTCAAGTATTCTACAAGTGGTATCAGAACTTGGGAATATTCTACACACCAATGAAGCAAATCAGTTTGGCTTGGCGTGATGGCACACACAGAAGGAACATGAATGGTGCTTGTTGTCTACAGTGGTAGAATGGAAAAACCAAGGAAGATCAACGACAACAATGGGAATGAGTAGTAGGAGTCAATATTGGAGGTTTTTTTGGTCTATTTTTGTTACTTTTTGGTGGGAAACACATATCTTAGAACCTCACAACATTGGCTCTGATGCTAAGAGAACGATTATGAAAATAGGAAACAGTTATCATAACACATATATAACTTGGAAACTCTCCGATAGAGAGAAGTCCCATGGCAAGGGATATAGACCTCTGAGCCCAAATCCTCAGTCCGAGGAAAAGGATCTCCACTTGTTAGAAAAATCTTGGTAGCAACATGCGTAATGTAAAGGGGAGTGGATCCTCTGCTGCAACATGAGTTACAACAGAGGTGATGTTGTTCCTTTTTTGCGAATTAAATTCTAATAATCCAACCTTACAGATTGAATCGTCGATCAATGTTCCACATATTCTTAAAATTGTGCTCAAATTCGATGTCATTTATTACTTTATATCGATGTTCAAAAGTCGGGTCAACATTTAAGCATTTTACATTTAAAAAAGAACCGAACATTTGACCATCGAGATGAATTAGCAAATGATATTGGATTTGAGCAAAATTTTGAGGACATGTAGAACATTAATCAAAGATTCATTTTTTGGAATCGAATTCAGAAAAAAATTGCAGCTGCATCTAAAGGAAAGAGGTAGATGGTCCTCACCGATGGTCCATCTGCCTGTCTCCATGTGAACCCCTATAACACTAGAATGAAAACCATGCGATAGAGTGAGCCGGCATATGCCCACTCCGATTCAAGTGGAACCTAACGCATGTAGTCAGAAGTGTCTATATATATATATATAGGAGTGTGATCCTATGAGAACCAAAACCTATGAGAGCATGCATTCTGGACTACATGATTGAACCAGGAGAGACAAGAGCAGGAGCGAGAAGATAGAATCTAGTGGTCCAGAATGTATGCTCTCATGCTCTCACATTTTTTTGCTCCCACAGGATCATTCCTCTGAGGAGTGATCCTGTGAGAGCCAAAACTTGTGAGAGCATGAGAGCATGCATTCTATACTACATGATTCAACTAGGAGAGAGAATACAAAATCTAGTGATCCAAAATGCATGCTCTCATGCTCCTCTCCCTCTCTCTCTCTCTCTATATATATATCGAGCGAGAGAAAGAGAGAGAATAATAGAAAGGAGTGATCCTTTGTGAGAACAAAAAAATGTGAGAGCATGAGAGCATGCATTTTGGACTACTAAATTCCGTCTTCTCTCTTCTGATTGAATCACGTGGTCCAGAATGCATGCTCTCATGCTCTCACTGGTTTTGGCTCCCACATGATCACTCCTCTCACTCTCTCTCTCTCTCTCTCTCTATATATATATATATAGGAAAAAGGAGTCTACCTACACCGACTCATTTTTTCATAGATTTTTGAGTTTTTTGAAATGAAAACTTGGGGGAATTAGATCACTATATATCATCATGGTGTCATTCAAAGTTCAACTTAATTCGAGGCTCCTATCATCTTCATCAAGACTATCAAATTTTAACGGTATGAGAATTGTTGAATTTGACCCCTTCTAGATGAACGTATCAGGAATGTTTGTTTTGCATGAAACTTGAAACACATATTCTCCTCAATATATTAAGAAAATCCCCCTGAGGCTTTTACAAAAAAAAACTCAAAAATTATGGAAAAAAGGTCGGATGCCCCTGTATGTAGGCTCCCAACTCCATATATATATATGATTGTGATCATTGTTTTTTCCTTCACTCTTTGATTCACCGCAACATTTTGATTTTTCTGTTATGCAAATTTTGTCTCATAGTATACGTGAGAAGATCGTACCTTCAACTTGTTTAACTGTGACAATTAACAGGCTAAACGCAATGAGTCAAAGAACGTTCTGCTAGCAGATGTATGCATCAGCACATCTGCGGCACCAACGTATCTCCCTCCCCATCAATTTGAAACTGCAGATGAACATGGACATCCCATTTACTACCACATGATTGATGGAGGCATCGTCGCGAACAATCCGGTAAATAAAAAACTCCTTGCGTACGTTACAGTAAGCAGTATATATACCTTGAAACATGGTCACTTTGTCCACTTAATAAGCTCAGTATTATTTATATGAGTACCGTTGGCTACTGCAGTCAGGTTCAGCTCCCATGACTAGAAAAAGAACGTCTTGTAAGCCATGCTATTAAGTGATACACAATAATATTCATCATTAACACGTTCCCTAACTGCTTGGTCGAAACACACATTATCTCAGTAACATGCTTTCTAGTTATTTAATCATCTCCGTTGTAAATCATAACTGTTTAAAGAACATTTCAATAGTCCATGAACGAATAATCGCATGTTTGGTAGGCGCCTAACTGTTAAAGAACCCTTTTTGAAAGCATGATTTCCCGTCCTTCCATTTTCTAATTTGAATAAGAAATGTTTATGTATGTGCACAAGACTGTGTTGGCTATGAGCATGGCATCCAATGACATCTTACACGGGGGCAATCCAGTCGTATATATGCCCAACCCAGTCTTGCGTAATCCGATTAAGGGCCCGAAGAAGGAGGACGGCGATGCTGTGCGCAGACAGAAGAAGAAGGACAAGAGTGCCATAGACTATCGCCGCTACCTCGTACTCTCCCTCGGCACGGGCACGGCCAAGGATGCTAAGGAGCCCAAGTACACTGCTGAGGAATTGGCCAAGTGGGGAGCACTGGGATGGCTCTTCCACCATTTCTCCACCCCACTCATAGATTTCTTCTTCCAAGCCAGCACCCATATGGTGGATATCAAAGCTGCCATCCTCTTCCAGGCCCTTCATAATGAAGACAATTACTTGCGCATACAGGTGCTTTACTAATTTATCCAAATATTACTTCTTTCTTTTTATTAGTCCTTTCTTTACTTTCAAAATTATTTTTGCGGAACGTCAAGTGACGGGTTGCACAAATGTATGATGCAGGAGAATTCACTTATGGGAGCGGAGGCATCGACCGATGTGGCGACAGAGGAGAACCTGACGAGGCTGGCTGAAATTGGAAAGATGCTTCTGGAGAAGCCGCTGTCGCGGGTCAACCTATCCACCGGCGTGTCGGAGGACCTCAAACACGGAGAGAAGAAGACGAACAAGCAAGCTTTGACAGAATTCGCAGAGAAGCTCCATGCGGAGAGGAAGAAGAGGATCGAATGCGATGAAACCCAATGCTTTTAGATCAAGTGATGGATGGCCAGCTGAAGCTTATGCGCAGTCGGGCTTTTCCAAAATTTCAATTAGCACTGGATACTATGCTTGTCTCTGATGATGATGGTTTGTTTGATTTTAGGAACTGAACTGCGATTGAACAGTGTGCTTTTATTTTTCTGCAGAAATCGAACTTTTTGCTTTTCATGTATTTGGAACGAGTCGAATAAATACTATTCTTATCTATCAGGCTTCATCTTTTCATCATTGAATTTTCTCTTCGCTACTGTTTACTTACAGGTCGGTTCAAAAGGTTGAATCAGGAAGCGAAGGCAGAATCATAGAACCATCTGGTTTGTAATTGGAAGTACCAAAATCGGTCAAAAATAAGCTTTAGATTCAGCGCATTTCGGTAAGATCCATCAAATCCTTGGAGCTTGAGCCTCCTGATCGAAACTACAAGATTTTTGATGGTGTATGTTTTTGTTTTTCTTTCCGGTTTACTACTAGATCGTAGCTAGTACTCTGTTGGTCGAGGTGTCCAATACCAGTAACGGGCAGTCCTTTTATCTTCATTGTTTATCTATATTGTTCGCTTCTATTTTCTTTCCCCACCATTTTTTCCCGCTCGCCCTTTACGGAAATAATTTGCATTCTCCTGGTGGGGAAGCTATCACTCAATCCTGTTTGTTCCGTTTATGGTTAACTGCAATATGCGTGATGCTCTTCTTAAAAAGAAAGTCAAAATAAGTTCTTTTCATGAACACAGAAAAGTGTCGTAGCCTTTTCACAAATGAGAAAAGAAAAAAGATAAAGATACAACATTGTAGACTGGTCACTTGGAGTTCACATATTTGCAAGGTCATTCCTTACGTAGCTCCTTTGATCAACCATCTTATAATTATAAACCGATTGCTTGGAGTCTGTATATTATCTGAATTTTTAGGAAAGAAAGATGCTACAGAAGCTTAATTCTCTAATGGGATTTTATCACTTGTGCCCCTCCGAGATGTTGCAATATCAGTTATGCCCCTATCTTTTTGGTAATATCAGTTGTGCCCCTCAAAACTTGCTATTTTATCACTTGTGCCCCTCGGGTTAGTGACCGTCCATCTACAGTGCAAACGGACGTTAACTTTGAGGACATAAGCGGAATTATTTTTTTAAAAGGTTATATGGTCATTTCTTCCTCCTCTTCCCCAACCTCTTCTTCTTCCTCCTCATCCCATCTTCTTCCTCCTCCTCCGACCTCCTCCTCCTCCCTCTCCGCCCCGAGCTCCTCGCAGCCCCTCCCCTCCCCGGCGCCGCACCTCCTCCCCCCCGCACCTCCTCCCAGCCCGCCGCCCCCTCCCCTCCCCGGCGCCGCCCCCTCCCCTCCCCGACACCGCCCCCTGTGCCCCCTCCCCCTGGGTTGCACCCCTCCCAGCCCCGCACCTCCTCCCCTTGCCGGCGCCGCCCCCTGCTCCCCCTCTCCCTGGGCTGCACCCCCTCCCAGCCCCGCACCCCCTGCCCCGCACTGCCACCTCCCCTCCCCGGCGCCGCCCCCCTGCTCCGCACCGCCACCTCCCCTCCCCGGCGCCGCTCCCCTGGTCAGTGGAGGAAAAGATCTCGATGGTGTGCACGATTCCACATAGCTGCTGGTGGAATTGACGACGGGGTTGGGGAAGCTGGTCTCGCGCATGACACGGCTGACGGAGGGGTCGTCGAGGATGGAGACGATGAGGTGGAGGAGGTCAACCTTGACGGAGAGGAGCGGCTGGTGGGGATGGTCGGGGAGGAGCGACGCTGGTGGGCCTGCGCACGCTTGAGGGCGGCAACGAGGACATCGGAGAGAGGAGGGGAGGGGGAGGGAGAGGGCGAGGAGGAGAGGCGGTCGAGCGCGACGGAGAAGTAGAGCTCGAGAGCGCGGAAGTGGAGTGGGTGGGAGGGGTGGGAGCGGAGGCAGGCAATGTGGAGGGGGGAGGAGGTAGAGGAGAGGAGAGAGGAGGCGACATGGAGGGGGGTGGTCTGCGGGTGGCGGCGGAGCGAGGAGGCAGAGATGGACTGCGAGAGCACGACCGAGGCCTCGGCGGTGAGGGTCTGGTGGATGGTGCTCAGCCTGCTCCGCATGGTGGTTCAGGTCTGGAATTGCCAGAGATCTGAGCAATTGGGCTCAAGTGGGAGGGGAAATTGGGTTCGGTGGGAGGAGGAGGAAGAAGAGAGCACCGCCTTTGCGTTTTGTGGTCCAATGAGAAGGGGAGGGGGGACTTTGGGGGGAATTATGACCATAATACCCTTCTTAACCACACCATGGTTTGAATAAACCATGGTTATTTTAATTTTTTGAAGGTCAATCTGACGGAAGGGCACAACTGATGACGGAGCAAGTTTTGAGGGGCACAACTGATATTACCAAAAAGATAGGGGCATAACTGATATTGCAACATCTCGGAGGGGCACAAGTGATAAAATCCCTTCTCTAATATAAGGAAAAATGAGACCTTGATATTTCGTGAACCTCAAAAACTTGGTTCTCTTTCGTGTAGTTACCTTGTAAGATAAAGTTGTTTCCCTCGTATTCCAAGTAGACAATTTTTCTCTAGGAAAATATCAGCATAATTTCATTCAACTAAAGGGTAGTGTGCATTAGCAGTAGCCAGCAATACAAAGGGAGACAATACCCAGATAACATACCATGAGGCGATGCAATTTGGAAGTTCTCTGTTTGTTGAGAAGTTTCCAAAAGCCCGACAGGTATAAGAATAAAAAAGTAGAAAGGAGATTTTTTATATTTGTTGAGATATCTCATCACCAAGGATCGAAATAGAAGATACGAGTGTCTTTAGCCATCCATGCATCCAGATCATGCGGGTGCCCAAAGACAGCCGAAGAAGCAGCAACATCGCCTAAAAACATCAAAATAAAAACCCCTCCATAGATCAATTTAAGCCCAGGGGTTTCGATGGGAAGATGACTTCATCATCAGGGATGACATGGCGAGGGATGGCATCAAATTCCAGGGGAAATTTCAATCACGCATGAATCAAAAAAATCACAAAATAAAAGAAATAGATTTGATTATGCATTTGAAACATGGAACCAAAGGAATTTGTTTAGATAACAAAGAAGTTTTACGTGGACGTTTCACATCCCTGGTGTTACCGTTGACAGCTTTCTTTCCAGATAAATCACCATATGAGGGATTTAAGGTTGTAGATTTTGCATTGCTTGCCGCCAAGTAGCATAGACCTCTGGCCTTGCTGACTTATAGAGCAACACCCTTCTCCTAAAATTAGTCCATCCACCCTTTAATTTTTTTTATTTTATGTAATTTTTGTGCCCTTTTGTTTTCCTTTCAGCTACAGCAGGATCGCCAGATACCCATCCAACGTGCCTTATACATGGGTCAGCACACGTAACAATACTAAGGGCTCGTTTTGTCGCCAAATTACCTTTGGGTAAATTGGTTACCTCCAGCTCTTCTGATAAGTCTCTATTTCATCACCTTTATTATATCATTTTGGCCTTAAAACTCTAGATAATGCATGTAAATAACATTATTTTGTACAAATTAACGATCATTATTTATTATATTAATTATGTATAAAATACAATTTTTAATGCCAAAATTATAGAATAAAGAAAAGAAAAAGAATAAAATACCAAAGGTATTTTATGACCCTAAACCTCTAGACCTAGGCATCAAGATGACTGGGCCGACAAGGAATAAAATAGGAGGAGATAAGGGCTAGAAATCCATTAAAAATCACATTCTTTAATTCATCTATAATTACTTTTTGGGACCTATTTTATTTCCTATCTTTTAGACCTCAAATAAAGTAACTTTGTACCATCAAAGTTGTAGATAAAAACACAAATAAAAAAACAAAATAATTTCATATAAAAAAAATATACAGTATACAAGTTATACTCTAAATAAAAAGCCAAAATCTCAACTTCTCATACCCATATCTCCTAAATAAAAACTTAAATTGTATCAAAATCGCCTTGAACTTTTAATAAGCTATTTAGTGAAGGTGGTTTCATATTTTTTGGAGTTAAGATGTGAAAGTTAGGTTTTGGACCCCTATTGTATAGTATACATATATAAGGTATTCATTTTATTTATTCTTCACTATTTTTATAATTTTATATTTTTATAATTTTGTAAATATTATTTATAACACTTGTACATATTTAAAACACAATAAAACCTTAATAAAACAAAAAATAAAATAACTTGTATAAATATATAGATGAAATATCTATACTTATGCCTATTTTTATTTAAATGTGAATTCTTTATCATAAAAATATAATAAAAATATATTTATATATATAAAATTAAGTTATAAATATATAAAATAATAAAAAATTATTAAAATAAAAAAATATAAAATAAAAATAAATTATGCAAAACATAGATGAATATACTTATAAATATACATCCAAAAGTAATTTGTCATGAATAAGTTCAAAATAAATAAATAAAAATCATATTAAAATACTATAGAAAATAACAAACAACTTTTATTTTAAACTTCAATTTAATAAAATCATTTATTATTTAATTTTGATTTTACAAATAATTTTAAGTTTGATTTTTTCTGATTGATCCACGTGGACCATCGAGGTTTCACCTCCAGTTGACCTCGGTCAACTCTCTGATCGAGGTCCTAGGTTTATCAAACTTAGTTTTGGCATGCCTTTCCTCTATTCTCCCCCAAGGATCCGTTAAACCTTTTGGGATGATTTTTTCTACATTTTTTCTCCTATATCATTGGGTTATCACACGCCCATGATGCATCGAGGATTGGATCACTACACCATCCTCCGCGCCTCGTTCTTTGGAGCATCCCAGTCGCGTGCATAACCTCCTCCCGAGCTTCTTCTCTTTTTTGAATCCTCTTGGCACTTGTTTTGACTCATATTCTCGTGCCCTAGATCGAGCCTCGTGATAGGAGTGCTCTCTATCCGATTGTAGTGAAGAAAGGACTTAGAGTCGATTCCTCATATCTCCAGCGACCTCCCCTGCTGTGAGGTTCACCTTGCAGCTCCGACCGCTTGAGTGATGGTCATCCATATGGGATCTGATGCAACTGTTGCATCAGTCATCCTCGGGACCTGCAAACTATCATTATATAGTGGAAGAGTCCTACTACTAAAAGAATGTCCTTATGTTCCAGATGTCTGAAGGACTTAATATCCGTATCTAAATTAGTTAAAAGTGGATATTTGTTTTTATTATGTAATAAACTTGTCAAAAGTCATTATAATAAATATATTATGGATGGTGTTCTGACTTCTGGTGGAGTCTTTGAATTGTGCATTGATGAAAATGTCATGAATGTTACTACCACTAATAAAAAACCTAAAATAACCAAGGAGGATGGAAATCATTCAAATATGATTTGGCATCAAAGGCTTGATCATTTATCTGTTGATAGGGATCAATAGATTGATAAAGGATGGACCCTTAGATTTTATATATGTTCAATCGTTGCATACCTGAAAACATTTTATTCGAGGTAAAATGACTAGGACGCCTTTCTGTAATAAGGTTACAAGATATGAAGGTGTTCTTGACATAATACATACTGATGTATGTGGTCCCTTCAGTACCGCAACTCGAAATAGATATAGATATTATTTTATGTTTATTTATGATCATTCGTGATACGAGTTTATCTTCCTATTACATCATAAATCTGAAACGTTGGAAAAGTTCAAAGAGTTCATGGCTTTCATTGAGAACCAAACCGATAGGAAGATTAAATAGATTAGATCTAGCCAAGGTGGCTAGTACCTCTCAGATGAATTTAAGGAATACCTTAAAGAGAAAGCAATTATCTCAAATATCACTCCTCCTGGAACTCTCCAACTTAATGGTGTTTCTAAAAGACGTAATAGGACCATCACAGACATGGTCCGCTCAATGATGAGTAAAGCACATTTACCACTTAGTTTCTGGGGATATGCAGTAGAGACTATAATATATATCTTAATAAGATTCCTAGTAAGTCTGTACCTAAAACTCCTCATGAGCTTTGCTATGGAACCAAACCCAGTGTTTAAGAATTGAGGGTCTAGGGTTGCCTGGTCCATGCGAAGAACGTGGATGCAAGTAAGATAGAATCTCGTATTCGTGAGTACTACTTCGTTGGGTATGTTAAGGATGGTATTAGATACCAACTTTACAACCCTAATACTCAGAAGGTATTCGTCTCTAGAGATGTAAAATTTCTAGAGGATGACTTCCCTAAGAGTCAAGATAACAATGAAGTAAAGGAACTCTTAGCATTCTCTGAGGATGTTGACTTTCCTGAACTAGAAACTAAGGAAGTAAATGAAATGTAACATTCGTACCTCTTAGAAGGAGTTAGAGGGTGATTGCACCATCTGAAAGGTACGAATTTCATGTGTCAGGTGAAACTGATAATGATCCAGCTTCATTTGATGAAGCATTCATAGAGCATGACATGGATAGACAGATGCTAACAATGAAGTTAGAAATTGACTCCATGCATAAGAATAGTGTATGGACCCTAGAGGATCCACCTAGAGGGGTAAAATCCATTGGATGTAAATGAATCTTTAAGAAAAAGGGGACCTGATGGGAAAGTAGAGACTTCCAAAGCACTTCTCATAGCCAGGGCTACAGACAGAGAGAAGGCATTGATTACATTAAGACATTCTCATCCCGTGGCTATGCTTAAGTCTATCAGGGCACTACTAACTATAGCTGCATATCTTGACTTACATCTGGCAGATGGATGACAAGACGACTTTCCTTAATGGATACCTCAAAGAGGATATCTATATTGAGCAACCCTAGAGCTTCATAACCGAGGAAGGCAAATTATGCAAGCTGAAGAAATCCATCTATGGGCTCAAACAAACTTCTCGTAGCTGGAATATCAAATTCGATAAAACAATAAAGAGTTATAATTTTGTGCAGATCCTGATGAACCGTGTGTATTCAAGAATCTTAGTCGGAGCACCATTGTGTTCGTCGTGCTTTATGTAGATGACATCCTTAACATTAGGAATGATACATGGATGATGAATAGTGTTAAGATTTGGCTATCTCATACCTCAAGATGAAAGATCTTGAAGAATCCTCTTACATCTTGGGTCTGAAGCCATTCAGAAATCAAGAAAAGAGGATCTTGGTATTGTCACAACATGGGTACATTAAGAATATTTTGGTACACTTCTATATGGAGAACTCCAATAAAGGTTTCCTTCCCTTAAGACATGGTATCCACTTGTCTAAAGGGATGGCTCCTTGAAGTTTTTAATAAAAGAAAGCCATGGATGGATGCCCCTACGCATCAGTTGTTGGAAACGTAATGTATGCCATGATGTGCACAAGGCCAAATCTCTTCCATGCAGTGGAAGTGGTAAGCTCTTACCAATCCTGCTATGGAGAGCAAAACTGGAATGCATTGAAGAACATCTTCAAATTTCTAAGATGGATGCAAGATTACATTTTGGTCTATGAAAATGGTGATCTCCAGGTCTTGGGATACATAGATTCTGACATCCAGTCTGATATTGATGATCAAAAGTCAACATCAGGGTTTGTATTCCAGTTGAGCGGTGGTGTTGTGAGCTGGAGGAGCAAGAAGAAAGACACTACGCCCGATTAAACATCCTAAGCGGAATACATTATCGCATCGAATGCTGCAAAGGAGGCAGTGTGGTTGTGCAAGTTTGTCTTGGAGATTGGTGTAGTTTCATCTGATACTCCCATCCTTCTACTCTGTAATAACAATGGAGCCATAGCTCAGGCGAAGGAACCCATATGGCATCAAAAGAGAAAGCATGTGGAAAGGAAACACCACATCATAAGGGAGATTCAAAAGCGTGGTTACATCGTCGTCACTAAGGTGGGCTCTTCCAACAACATTGCTGATCTGCTTACCAAACCTTTGACTCAAAATATTTTCGACCAGCATGTAATGAGTATGAGTTTAAGGATTGTACCTGAAGGGTTCTGAGGGCTAGAGGGAGATTGTTAGTAATGTGAGCCCGAGGTGAACCATTCCTATAATAAATGATATTGTAATGTTTGATATATCAATAAAAGTTATTATTTTATTTTCACTTCCTGACTGAGATTAAATGAATGAATGCACTATAGTACAATTAGAGTTATATACCATGGCCATCTGTATGATCATACAACTTTTGATTCAATTTTTGAATCATAGAGGCTGGTGATTGGATGAATATCTAAAGAGTTAGATTGAGGACTCATCAAGCATCGTGAAATGATAAGTAAGAGATGATCTCCAGCATGAGTAGAAGATGGCAATCCTTTCTCTTTTGGTTGATATCTGACCAACCTCTTGATACAGATCCTCTACATAGGAACGGATATTTGGAGATGTCAGATTAGTTAGGTCAAAGAATTGACTTAATGAGATCGAGATAACCAAGTCCTATGTTGTATGCTATTGTGATATAGGCATGCATCCTCTGATCGGAGACATATGTATTGTTATATGTCTGAATATGTACATTTGGCAAACCGATAGGTTGATGGCCTAATTAAGGTCTATACATCGACGAGATGATGTGCATATAGGGGCATATGATTAATATGATCTCTCAAAGGGATCATACAGATTCTCTTCTGAGTCGGAATACATGAGCTCACTCATAAGTTATTGAGATAGATCAATTTCCATGCATGGTCGTCTTGCTTTGGAAGCATGACAAGAATTTGTAGGTATGATATATTTTTCTAGAAAGCATATGATCAATACCAACTCTCGGTGACCGAATGAGAAACTTAATGATAAAATCCTAAAGATGACAATGTAAATTGATCTATATCTTTGAGTTTATTCTAGGTCTTCCAAAATGCAAGATGTACAGGTCTTAGTACTACCTGAGGGTGATGTGATCATTAGCGATTGTATAACCATAATGATGCTTCCATTCCGAGGGAGTGACGAAACATGTCTGGATTTTAGTGACTCTTATTAGGGAAGTGATCTGATCTTAGTCCAAATGTTGGATATTGATCTGAATGAGATTCAGATGCAATGATAAAATTAGATCTACGACCTTGATTAATCAAGCATCTATGAGAGCCCTCGAGATCTTGATTTGAGATGTAATTTCAATATCCAAGTCACTATAAATGGAACGTACAATCGCCTTGTCCTTATCTCCAAGTACTCGTGGAGAAAGCATATTGTTCTTAAAAGAGTTCAAGAACAATTCTATTGATGAAATATTTATCTGAGCATTGAGATATTGATAATTAAATGTTATTTAATCATCATGAATAACGTGAATATGACTCATATTATTTAAATACATGAGAATGATGAACCAAGATAATTAAATGAGATTTAATTATCAAGGATATGAATTATATGGATAGTAATATCCACATTATATATATTAAATGTGATTTATAATATATTAGAGAAAGCTTATTATAAATGGTATCTTCAAATTAATTATTGATGTGAATTGGATTCATATTGGAAATTAATTGAAAATACAATTTACATACTATTTTGGATTGTGAAAATGATTCATAATTATTTAATGGCACGATTGCAATATTCACACAATTAATTTGGAATTATTTTTTGAATTCATTTATAAAGAAAGTTGTTGTAAATATGTATGAAGGATTGGAGGAGCCAACACCATCCGTTTAATGGATGGTGGACGATCACCCTTTGACTTGGCTACAAGGGTAGTCGTTCCCCCTTTTTAGGAGAGTGGGTGAATTCCCTTTTAATCCTTGGATGCTAATTAATTTATTTCTAATTAAATAATATTGATTATTCAATATATTTAATTTAACCTAAAATTAATTGTAGTTATGTTTTTACAACAAAATCATAGCTATTGAATAGAAACACAAATCAATTTCAACCATTGATTTTGTGTTTTACATGTATTGTGATCCATAGACTCCCAAAATTCTATAAAAAGAAGAGGCAACCCTAACTCTTATTTAAAAAAAGCATCTCTTTGCAAGTCTCTCTCTCTCTCTCATTCTCATACTACATGCCCCATCTCTCTCTCTCATGGGTGGTCTTCCATGCCTTGTGATAGAGAGAATCGTGGTCATCACGACGCCATTATGCTATTGGATGGACTACTTGTGGATCTCCATCTTCTTCGGTGCTTCTTTCTCGTGAAGAAGACCTTAGATTTTGTGCGATGAAATCAGGAGTTCCAGCACTTGGATCTTCATCTAGGATTGAGAGAAACCTGTTAATGATTACATTATATATGGATATAATATGCTCAAATTTTGTGAACAACAACCTTAATGATTGATGCATATACTCCAAATTTGCATAATTTACATATTATTTATTCCATGCACACAACAGAGAAAATCACTTAAAATACACAGAGACGGTTAATCACGTCATAAATTAACATTCCATGATAATATATGCGGATCAAATCTTTCAACAATCTCTATTTTTATAAATATATTACTTATGATTTATATGGTCAGAATACATTCAATACTAAGATTAATAATTATACATGTTGATCACCAAGATATAACTTAAAATAATTATCTTTATAATGTAACAACTCATATTTATATTTATTGTAGTAAGGGAGAAAAAACATTGAATTTATATTTATAACATTGAATTGAATCAATAGCCAATACATTATTTTATTCAATTGGGCTCTACATTTCCCTTAACATTTTATATTGGGAAGAAAAAGGGAGGATGGATTGTGTAATTTGTCCATTCCTTTTCCCATGCAACGTGGAACCACTCAACTCTCTCTTTCCCATGCAATAGCCGACCATGCAAATCCATTCCCCATGAACGTAATTTAACTCTCTTTATTTTCTCTTTACAGGTATGCCACCCAAAGCCTTTATAAAAAGAGGCTCTTGTCTTCTCCTGGAATACACCATCATCTTGGGGTTGCACTTCCACCACCATCTCCATCTCTACTCCTCGATGTCGGCACTTCGTCGACATCTCCCCCATGCTCAGCCCGGCTGCTTGCGTGGCCACCTCCTCCTTGATGTTTATCTCCTCCTCGTCGTGGGCCTTCTCGCACGGCCACCTCCTCGTCTTGAGCCTCCTCACATGGCCATCTCCTTGCGTGGCTGGACCGTTGTGCATCCAACTCATGCGCATAGCTGCACCTCCTTGACGTCCTCCTTGCGTGCTAGTAGCAGAACGTGTCCTCCTTTCCGTGAATCTCTTCCTCGCATGGGCCTCCTCTGTGTGCCTGGCCCCTCCATCGTGTTCATCTAGCCCACACGGCTAGCACCTTCCCTCCGCATGCACCCGTGCATGTGCCCATGTGCGCGACCTCTCCAGCCCGCACCTCGTGACGCATGTGTTTCCCCCGTCTCCACGCATCCGCAAGTGCAACCATCTCCGCTGCTGTCGCTTCCTTTCTAGATTTTGATAGAGAAGCATTTCTTCTCCTTCTCATTTTTTCTTGCATTTTATTATATTAGTCAATTTTGTTTAAGTTGAATTTGAGGAACAACTTTTATTTCTTAGGCTATTCTGAACTCTAATTTTTCTTTGAGTACACTCATTGTAAATTTTGCATTCCATTATTCCATTTTGAAATATTGCAAGTGGAACCTTATTTCTTCTATATGAATTTGCAATTCAGCCCCACTTTCTTAATTAGTTAAACCCATGTCCTAATTCGTTTACTTTAAGTGTAGGAAGTATTTTTACCATAGATTGCATTTTCTCATTAAGGTTTCTTTATCATATTTTTCTCTCATCTTTATAGATTAAGATTTAAATTGAGTT
Source organism: Ottelia alismoides (assembly GCA_037367405.1). Taxonomy (NCBI): domain Eukaryota; kingdom Viridiplantae; phylum Streptophyta; class Magnoliopsida; order Alismatales; family Hydrocharitaceae; genus Ottelia; species Ottelia alismoides. The sequence goes on along the minus strand of JAZKJV010010994.1, from coordinate 644,142 downwards.
TGAAAGAAGAACAAATATTGTGAATTTTCTTGATCCCTATGGATTTGATCTTCTACTTATTGCTTACAATTTTATGTAGTCTGATCTTGCTCGTAAATGTATTCTTTATTTGAAGTTGCTGATTTTCGTGTATATAAAATGACGGTGATAAAAAACATCATTTTAAACCGCGAAAAATCACCGTTTCATTTTGGCATCATTGTTGGGGACTAGGCAGTATTCGTAATTTTTTCTTCATTTTTAACTTATTTGTGATATTCTAATTCATGTATTTTCTTTATTTCAGGTATTTGGACTCTCAAAAAGAAAAAATGAAGATTCATGCATTTTAAATATTTTTATTTTAGCAAACTTGTAATTTTTCACAGTAGAAAATTTTTGTTAATTAATTTCTCCCTCCTTCTCGAGTCACTCATTGTTAACACGATAAAACATTATGGATATAGCGTTAGAAATGCAGGAACTGCGATCATTCTCTTCACTTAGGTATTTTAAGTTTTAAATTTCTACATTTGTTTGTGCTTCAAATCAAACCGAAAAAAATTAAAAAAAAGTTCTTGATTGCATCATCTCCATCATCTTGTCCCTTTGTGATAATATAATTCAAAAATCACCAAAACCGTGTTTTGATCACATAAAAAGATAAGCTTGAAAGATCATCACAGTGATCCGAGCGAAAGCAGATAAATTTGAATGCTTGTCTGATTGCATCATGGTGATTGACACATGTTCACGTGCACATAGAATCCTATGATAGAGATAAAAATCTTTGGTGTCACGTGGGATTGTAGAGAGAAATCATATCTTTTTGATGTGCTGGCCATAGGATTTTGCGGGAAGAAAAGATCATTGATCTGAGTACCCACCCTGGATCCCCCAGCCAGAAGAGAACATCGATTTTTCACAATCTTCCAGAAACACCTCTTCATCTAGGATCAATAATTCTTTGATAATATTTGTTGTGCAACTAAATTTAAAATTGAAAAGATAACCACATTTGTGGTAATTTGTGTGGAGTTGGTGAATCAACAAATTGTTTTGTGTATGCTTAGTCATAGATCTCTAAAAAATCCACCGTAACAATCGCTTACTTACTACCCGATCTATCAAATGAAATCATGCCCATCTTGTTCGAGTAAGAAGTCTGAGGATATACCTGACCTAGGAAACATAGTAAAAGAGAACTGACCCAAACCAATGGATCTCATTTTAAAACAACTGCAACTGCTGAGAGAGGAGAATGTCACGATCCGCCAAACCATAGCTCCACTAATCCGGACCACCACCCATAGGCACACATTATAACCTTGCATCTGAAGATCTAGTCTATTGGGTCCAAATTCCACTTGAAATAGGAGACTTTGAGGTAAACCTGCATTTGTCTTCTTGATGCCAAAATTATATGGAAATGAGAGTGGAGACCCTTTCCTATACATCCAAGATTTTCGGTCTGCATGTGATGCAATGAGCATCCCCGAGGTAGAAAGGGAATACATTTATATGAAAATCTTCACTTTCTCTAAAGAATAAATACTCCAATGGCTCCAAAATTATGGAACCCCTATCACATGTTGGGACACTTTAAGGGAGGTTTTCATCAAAAAATACTTCCCTATAAGAAAGACAAATACTCTGAGACAAGCCATATCATCCTTCACCCAAAAAGACAAAGAACCCATTCACGAACCCTAGGAGTGCTTTAAGGAATTACAAAGGAAATGCCCCCATCATTCAATCCACAAATCGAAATTAGTTCAAATATTTTATGAGGGCATAGACACATCATTCAAGAGAGTTATCGAGAGCTCGTGTGAGAGAATTATATTAGCTACGATGAACACTTCGTGTGGACCTTATTTGAGAACCTGGTACATATTTCAGTGAACAACTCCTCCTTTGAACAACATAGCGGGCACATGAGAACAATTAATGTAGTCGATCATGAGTGATCCACCCATTCATCCAAGCAAAATCATGATAATAGAAAAGCCTCTCCAAATTGATGGATTTCATGACCCAAGAAATCGATAACTTAGCTCTGAATAAAGTCCCAAACAAAATATATAGGGTTACGTCTAACCCTAATGTTCAGGACTTTGACCATTTAACATTCTCTCATGACCAAGAATTGACTCTTGAGACTATAAATTGGGTATAAAGAAACCAAGGAGGGCATTTTCAAATACCCAAAATCCAAGATGGAGAAAGCAACCCAATTTTTGGTGGTATGGGAAACACAACAAATATCATTTTCAAAATCACTCATAGCCCCAACAACCAACAGGAACTCCAATGACTCAACCTCCCACAACCATAAAATTTGACGCATTAACTCAAGCGATACAGCAACTGGCTGCAACACAACAACATGCCAACCAAGCGCAACAACATGCCAACATTGAGAATGCTCGACAATTTGCTGAGATCAGATCTTACATTTTAGCGCTATCATCTCAACTTGTGCCCAACCCCAACACCAACAGATCTAGTTCGTCTGGATCTTTCCATACCCCACCGCCTGTTGGGTCCTTCACTTCACCTCCTAGGTTTCAAAACAAAAATCATGGATTTTCTGCTATGCCTCATAAGACCAACAATTCAACCCAAGGGACCACACAACAACCGCCTAAGAATCCTGTGAGTTTTAAAACGCCAACCTGTTCTAACCAATCAGCCAATGTTGTGACCCTTCGAAATGGAAAGATCACATCTTCCTAAACCATACCACAGGCTACTGAGAATCAAATCTAAGATGAAGAGGACATCAAAAATGAAGAGGAACTAATTGAAACCTCCACCCCTCCTCCTTCCTCCCCGACCATAACCATTCCCTTTCTCGAAGCTCTTCGCAGGAAAAATACCAAATCATGCACCATCGATCATGAGCTGGAGAAATTATTTTCAGACATTGTCATTGAGATTCCACTCCTAAAATCCCTGGAACACGTCCCAGCTTTCTTCTTTTTTAATGGAAAAATGCACACCGAAGAGGAAATTGAAGAGAAAGAATAAGAAGGATCGTGAAAACATTGAAAAATATGTGCTACCTCGAGTAACATCCAATGCCCTTTCCCAATTACTACCTATCAAGAAGAAAGATCCGATAGAACCTCTAGTAAAATGCACAATCGATGAGTTGACTTTCGAGCGCACACTGTTGGATAGTGGCACCTCAATTAACCCCCTCCCTACTATTATTCGAGAGCTGTTTGACTTAGGGAATCTGGAACTCGTCTCAGTGATTCTATAGATGGTTGGTCATTCTGTGAAGACCGAGAGGACTACTTGAGGATGTAATAGTTACCATTCAAGGACGCCAATTCCAGGTTGATTTTGTTGTGATGGATATGGATCCAACCAATACGTTGAGTGAAACACCCATCATACTTGGACGTCCATTCTTGACCACTGCTAAGGCACACTTTGATTATGAGGATGGGAGAGAGGAATTCAAAATCAATGGCAAGATCGTTCATGTTGATCTTGTCATCCCCACTTCTGTTGATTCTGAGACCGAAGACTATGGTTGGATAGAGAGTTGTGTTGTACTCGACAGATAAAATTATTTTGCCTCTATCTATCTCTCCAAAGATCATGGTTAGTCTGAACACCTCATGCTCCACTTACAAGGACATATCTCATGACACTGCCACATACAATCTGAACTCTACACTCAAAGCTCCACCAAACCTTCTCACTGGTCGAGAAGTTTTTGAATTAGATGAAGCCAAGGATACACTGGATACTGAACCGGCATTGGCTTCAGCCCTAATCATGTCCATGGTGGAGCCACCATTTGACCGTTTCATTTATCAACACATTAGAAGAAACTGCCCCTCTGAACCCACCAACCCCCATTGTCGAACTGAAACCCTTACCACAAGATCTGAAATACACTTTCCTTGATGATGCATATACTCTATTGGTCCTCATTAGTTCTAATCTAGAACACACTTAGGAAAGCCAACTCATGGAAGTTTTGAAGAGGAATTCTCAAGCTATTGGATGGAAAGTAACTGATTTGAAATGAATAAGCCCGACATTGCACATGCCACATATACTTGAAAAATGACAGTAAACCCTCTCAAGGAATGCAAAGACGATTGAATCCTAATCTACGAGAGGTTGTGAAGAATAAAATATATAAGTGACTGAGTGCCGGCATAATTTATCTGATAGCTGATAGTCCTTGGATCAGTCCTCTTTAACTTGTCCTCAAATAACTAGTTTAGCAATTGTGAAATGAAAAGGGAGAGGACATCCCCACTCGAGTGGCAACATCTTGGAAAGTATGTGTCCATTATAGAAAACTCTATAAGGCTACACGAAAAGACCACTACCCACAAACATTCATTGATCAAATTATTGAGAAACTAGCCAGAAAAGAATTCTTTTGTTTTTTGGATGGATATTGTGGCTACAACCAAATTTCCATAGCACTGGAGGATCAATATAAAACCACCATTTTGTTGCAGCCAGAATCTCGAGGATCATAAATTAATGATATATAAAGTGTCGTTACTATCCCCAAAAATCCCGCGACAAAAAATTTTTTTGCTACATATTTAAATGTATAGTGGACAGGGTCGAACTCAGGTAGGCTACAACTCCCAAGGATTATTCAATATTAATCGAAAAAATTCAATTAAAAGAAATAGGAAATCTCAAAGGCAAATTATCCTTGATTTTTGTGGAATTTTTCTCTTTTTAATTTTTTTATATTTTAGTTCTATTTTCTTATTTTGTGATTTTCAAATTTTTAGTGATTTTAATTTTTGCAAATTTTTAATTTTTGAATAACGAACAATATGCACAAGATAAAAACTACACAAACCACACTCTTTTTGTATTTTTTAATTATATAAAAATGTTCAGAAAATTCAGAGAAAATATTTTTGGATTTTGAAAGTTTTGAAATGTTTTTGAGAATTTTTGTGGAATTTTCAGATTTATTTTTTTTAGAAAATCAAATAGTGAGGAAAATGCGAATTTGTGCACAACCTGGAGTAATTTGCAACTAAAAAATATTTTAATATCCAAAACACCTGACATATGACAAACTAATGCAAATATCTACAAACAGGAACTGAAATCACTATTTTGGATTTTTGTAGAATTTTCTGTGATTTTTATTAGATTTTTAGTAATTTCCATTTTTTTTGGGTTTTATAAATAATTAATGCATGAAATTTGCGTAGAAATTAAAAGACAATGAAATAAAACTATCCTAATATTTTTGGAATTTTTGGGGTTAATTTCTAATTTTATGAATTTTTGAATTTCAGGAAGAGAAAATGGCATGTTTTTTATTTTTAATAATAATAAATAAAGACAAAATGGAATGAAATTTTTACACAATAAAGATGCGATAGGAGTCTAAGTTAATTTTTTGAGATTTTTTGGACTGATAAAAACATTTATTTCAATAAAAAAATCATGTAAATTAAAGAGTCTGAATAGCGGGGATTAAAATGTAAATAAGTCGTGTTTCTGCATTAAATAAATAAAAGAAATGAAAAAAGGATGGAAAGTGAAATTTACCCAAATGAGGATATGCTTTGCACGTGATGGAATGTTGGTAGGGGAGTTTTTGCAATTCTAGATATCTCCAGGGGCTCAGATGTAATTTGCCCAAATTGAATCGATCCTAGCAGGGATCCTCTTGCTATTTATTGTACTTCCAGGGGAATGATTGTAATTTTGCCAATATTTTCATTCATCTTAGGGTTACTGTTCATGGACTTCTCAAGAAAGGAAATGAGGGGCGCCACCCCTTGCCTCTTCTCAGGCGGCGATCAGTGGAGGGCTGCAGGAGAATGGCGGTGAAGGCTCGCATGGGCGGAGGTCTCTGCCCCAGATGGGCAGCGATGCTTTGATGCTCGCTTGTGGCGGAGCGTGTGGAAGGAGGATGCTGGCGGAGTTCTTCTCGATCAAGTGCGGGAAAGATGCTCCTCCCAGCGGAGGAAGCGATGGCTAGAGTGATGCCACAGCACCAGGAGGGTTGCGGTGGAAGGCCTCGGCTGTCGCAGAGAATCGCTTGGAGGCATCTGCCGGAAGGAGTCGGCGCCGATCGCGGAGGTGCACCGCTGGGGCGGCGATGTGTGGCGAAGGCGATGGCAATCTGGGTTGCGCTGCCCCAGATGGTGGCGGTTGGCGATCGCCGCTCCAAGCGGCAGCGAGGGAGCTCGGCGCAGAGGGTCGCGCTCGGGGGGGAGGTCGACGCACGGTCGCTACAGCCCGCGGTGGCGCGAAGAATCTGGCAGGGCGTGCGGAGTTTGGAGGTTGTGCGGGGCTCGAAGGTTGCGCACGGCCACTACAGCCCGCGGTGGTGCGGAAGGGCCTCGGAGGCGCCTTGCGCTGCTAGAGGGCGGCGCATGCCGATGTCGTTTGGAATTTTTTTTACCCGGCAGACCCTATAATCTTTGTCAATTACCGCCACGACTTTGAAACATCGTAATTCCTCTCACAACCCGTAAACTTGTTAACCTTTATCCTGCAACCCCTGTGGTTACCTCATCCTCATAACCGTCAAACCAACCAGATTCTGTCATCTTTTTTTATAATATACCCAATTTATTTATCAAATTACCATAAGTGCCATTCCCTCCCACCCTCCCCATCCAGCAGCCCTCCCTCCCACCGTCCACCTCCAGTTGAAGACGTCGCCTCTCCTCTCCCGGTCCACCGCCGCCCCTGCTCGATGCCCCCTCCCCCATCAGCCGACCTCCCCTGGTCGACTCCTCCGATCGTCGTCACTTCCCCATCCTGTTGCAAAAGCCATATCCCGTCTCGCCGCCTCCCCCTGCAAAGCCCTCCCCCGCGTGGTACCGCGTGGTACCTGCCGCCTCTGCAAGACCCCCAACCCACCCCCCCCCCCCCCCGTTATCGGAAGTCCCCCCCACCGCTGCAGTCCCTCCCAGGCATCTCGTCCCGCCCCCCCCCCCGGTCCCCTCCCGCTGCAAAAGCTTCCGTCTCGCCGCCTGCCCCTGCAAAGCCTCTCCCACGCCTGGTACCCGCTGCCTTCCCCTGCAAGACCCCTCCCCCCCCCCCCCCCCCCCGTTATCGGAAGCTCGCCGCCTGCAGAGACACCGCGCCATCTTCCTGGATGTACAAGTGATACTTACGTTGATTTTAATTGCAAGACAACTAGAATAGAATCGATTCTTAGTGGATGATCATCTCTTACCTCGGGGAGGATGACGGGCTCTTCATCGAAAGAGATGGAGAGACGATCGACGGCATCATTCCAAACGGCGATCTTGAGGGCACCGAGGTAGAGGCTATGATTGCCGAAGAGTATCCCAATGGACTGGATCCACGTGAAGTCTCTATTGCTTCCGGGATTCCGACGGCCGATGAAGTACCCCCCCCCCCCCCCCCCCCCCCAAACTGCCTCCCTCCGCAAGGCCCGCAAGGCCCCTCTGCAAAACGCGGAGTTCCCGTTGACTCCCTTGATCCCCGCAGGCTCCTTCTCTTCTCCAGCAAGCCGGCCGGCTCCCTCGACCCCGTCAACCTCCTTCAGTCAAGCCTCCGGGTGGTGCAGTGGGAGAGGAAGAGGAGGGAGGGATTTTTTTAATTTTCTTGGTTAATTCTAACCGTCCGATCATGGATTGGTTAGATTAACTCGTTTCTTAACTCAAGGAACTTAACTCTAGATGTGTCACTTTAACGGTAGGGTTCGTCAGGTAAAACGGAGCAAGTTTACGAGGGTGAGGGAGGAATTACGATGTTTCAAAGGTCGTGGCGGTAATTGACAAAGATTATAGGGTCTGCCGGGTAAAAATCCCTTTTTTTTGTTTTTTTGTTTTTTTATTTTCAATTGTAATCAGTAACAAAAAAACCTTTTTTAATTATTTTTTAAATCCAAAATAGAGAAATAAGAAAACTGAAATAGAATCGTGTTTGTTTTTTTATTTATTACTTTTTATTTTTTATTTATTTTTTTAGGTAATCCTACAAAACAAATGTTAGAGAGATGAAAACAATTTTTTTTGTTTTTTATTTATAAACAAATCAGAAGGTGAACGAGGATCCAACGAACGTGAGGAATCGAATCTGGTTCTCTAACCACCATTCGTGGTCGGAGTTGATAGATCGTGGAAGATAGAAGATGAATGCAGAGAGATATAGAAAATGAGATGAAAAATCGAGTTGGTTGCGGATCAAATCGAGATAGATTTTAAGACTAAAATAAAAAAGGACGATTAAATTAAATTGCGACAAAATGAAACTACGATTAATCTAGATGAAAGATAAGAGAAAAATGTGGATCTCACCTTAGGAGCGGAAAACTACTGTGATCGCCTCGACGAACGCCGACTCGCTGTCACCGAACGGTTCGGAAGCTAGGCTCCTTTCTCGACAAGAAGACTCTCAGAGATCGAGCTCTCTCACCAAAGATTGATCAAGTTGGAATGAGGGAGAAGGAGCCATATAAATAGAAAAGATAATGGAGATGAAATTTGAATTTTTTGGCTTTTTGGATAAAGATAAAAATGAAATGAGATAGAGATAGAAAGATAAGTGTCAAAAAATATTTAAAAAATTTAACTAATTTTTGGAATTTTCGTCACTTTATTTATTAAAAAATTAAAAGTTAATTTTTTTATTTTTTATGGAAGTTAGTTAAGAAAATTAAATATATACATATGTTATATACATATATAACAATATATACATGGGTAATTGAGCAAATTAGCTTTTTTATTTTAAAATTTTTAATTATTTTTATTTTTATTTTTAAATAAATAATTAGTAAAAATATTTACAAGTATATACAATATATACAAAATACATGGGAAAACTGCACAAACCGCCCCAGAAAACCAAGTTTTCATTCGTAACTACAAAAATTATGAAAATACAACCATTTTAAAGATAATTTAATTTAGAATCCAATGGAAGTGAGATTGGTTCAATTTGAGTTCATATGGAGCCGGAATTGGTATTTCAATTAGTACTTAATGGCTTTTTCCAAGTGTGGTTTCTTTTATTACGTGCATGATTTAATTGTGCGATTATTTTTATTAATTAGAACACATTTTTATTTACAACTTTGATTTTGAAAGTTATTTGATTTAAGGTCAATTAATGTACAAAGTAGTGTAATATACAGATACAATTTTTTTGGATTTTCTAATTGAGGACCCTATCTCCCCGTACTTTATTCCTTGTCGATCAGATCAAATCTTGACCTTCTCTCAGGTTCGGTCAGCCTGTATCTATTACATATATACAGTCTTTTTTTATTTCCTTTTCTTTATTTTTCTTTCTTTCTTTCTTTATTTATTTTAGGTTAAAATGGTATACAAATATACAATATTTACACACAGATGCAAGTTAGTAAGAATATGGAGTTAGTGTTATACACAGGTATTTTATAAGGGATTTTAATCTAAAATAAATGAATAAATATGACGAATCGTAGATTCATCACTTCACCTATCCGGGACTTATGTATTTCGACGTATGCCTTTCGGAAGTGTAATGCCCAGCCACTTTTCAAAGGTGTATGATGGGTATCTTTACAGATATGACCGGAGACTTTATGGACTTATTTATGGATGATTTTCCATTTTTTTGGAGACTCCTTTGAGGAAACACTTGGATTTTTGGATAGGGTCTTATAAAATACATTGAAGTGAACTTTTATTATCTTGGTAAAAAACACATTTCATGGTGAAAGAAGGATTGTGCTAGGGCATATTGTATTAAGAAGGATGGAAGTAGATCCCTCAAAAATCGAGACCATCACCCACCTGTGCCCACCCGTTAACATAAAAGGAGTTTGGTACTTTTTAGGGTCACGTCTCGATCCTTCATCAAGGATTTTTCAAAACTTTCCCAACCACTCACCAAACTACTTAAGAAGGAAAAGATTTTACATTCATCGAGAAGCAATCGAGTCCTTCGCTCTTCTGCAAAAAATCATCACTGAGGTATCCGTATTACAACCCCCTGATTAGACCCTTGAATTTGAAATCATGTGTGATGCCTCTGATTATGTTGTGCAGGGGGCAGTCTTGGGACAAAGGAAGGAATGGGAAGCCTTATGCCATCCATTATGCCAGCAAGAGCCTTGATGATGCCCAAAGGAACTATACTGTGACTGAGAAAGAGTTGTTGGTTGTGGTATTCTCACTAAAAAAATTGATCTTACATCTTAGGATCACACATCATAATTTACACAAACAGCCTGCTCTAAAGTACCTCTTCACAAAGAATGATGCCAAGTCTAGACTCATTAGGTGGGTACTATTTGTCCAAGAATTCGACTTGGAAATTCGAGACAAAGCTAGAGTAAGAATGCCATTGTCGATCACCTATCAGACTTCCTTCTACATCCTCACCAATCAATAACATGGTTCCCATTTCTGATACTTTCTCATATGAAAGTAATGTTTGTCTCTCAACCTTCCTTGGTATGCGTACATCATCACTTACCTCATAATTTTTAACATTACCTGATGATTGTCCAAGACATAAGAAGATAAAACTAGAGCAGAAGCCCGATACTATCATTGGGAAGACCCTCTCCTTTTCAAAGAGGGCACTGACTTGATATGGAGATGTTGTACTCCTGAATCTGAAGTCTCTAGCGTCCTATCTCCCTACCACACCTTTAGGTGTGGAGGACACCACTCGGGGAAGCGTATAGCTGCAAAAGTGTTGCAATGTGGTTTTACTAGCCTTTAGTATTTAAGGACGCTCATTCATTTTGCTCAAGCATGCCTGTCTGTAAAACCAACAACACAATGAGCCGTCGTAATATGATGCCCTCCAACTATTCACGTAGTAGAAATTATTAGCACTTGGGGCATAGATTTCATGGTACCTTCACCATTTCACACGACTACCAACACATTCTTCTTGCCATTGACTACGTCTCCCTTTGGGGTTGAAGCCATTCCCACTCACGTTGCTGATAGCACCACTATTGTGAAGTTCCTGACCAACCTCTTTTCTTGATTTGGATTACCTAAGGTAGTTATTAATGATGGAGGAACCCACTTTCCAGGAATGCATCAATGAAAAAGTTACTTAAGAATGATGGAGTTGAACACCGTGTCTCGACCGTCTACCACCCACAGACCAATAGAATGGCTGAGCTATCAAACCAAGAGATTAAAACCATACTCCAGAAAATTATATGATCCGATCGCAAAGACTGGACCCAACACTAGCCATCTGCTCTTTGGGCCTACGGTATAACCTTTCTACACCTTTAGGAATGAGCCCGTACAGATTTATCTATGGAAAACCATGTCATTTACCTGCTTGAGATCCACCATAAGTCGCTCTGGGCAATAAAGAAATATCATTTGATTATGATGAGGTTGGAAAAAGAAGATTACTAGATTTGCCTGAATTGAAAGAACTACGATCACAATCTTATGATAACAAACATGATCTACAAATAAAAGAAATCAAGATATGGATGATGCCAACATTTCAAGGAGAACATTCTAGGAGAATCAAAAGGTGTGGCTATTTGTTGCAAAACTAAATTATTTCCAGGAAAACTAAATTATTTCCAGGAAAGCTGAGATCAAAATGGAAAGGACCATACATTGTAACCCAAGTTTTTCACAATGGTTCAATAGAAATATGTGGCCCCAACACTAAATCCACTTTCAGAGTCAATGGTCAAAGATTGAAACTCATTATTTAACCCTCTGATCCCATTCCTATTGTTGAAACGTATATTCTACATGAATAATAAGCCATAGCACATCACCGAGCTGAGGCGTTAAATCATGCATTCTCGTGCGTCTCTTCTCATATGTATCTTTTCTTTTTATTTTTTCTCATATGCTTATTTTTACTGCATTGCATTAGATAAGTATGGGGGTATGCTTCTACACTTCAAAAAAAATAACAAAAACACAAAAATACTTTTTCACATCACTCACCCAATTTGTTGGTCCTCTTCATTGACCTCACCATGAGGATACAATTTCTGATAAGCACGGGGTCTGCATATTTTCAAAAGTCCATACTTTTGAAAATTGCATATTTATCTTGAAAATATTTCCCAAAAAATACACACTTAAAAATCAAATAAAATTTTGCAAAATTCCCTCAAAATATTTTTCCAAAAAACATCATAAAATCTTTTCAAAAAAAACCAAAATATGCCCTTCCTTCTCATTTTATCCTATTTTTGAGAAACCAGCTCTTCATTGCATTCATAGACTGGAGTTGAGTTCACCCTAACTCACTTAATTCCATCAGAATTTCATTAGACATGGGTTTAAGCCTTCTTCAGCTCCATATGGACTTTATTCTCTTAGTTCCGCTAACTCTACTGGTGATTGAACTTCTATATCTAACTAGATAATCTAAGCAACTAGTAACACTCTTAAACTCTTCATTGGATATTAAAACAATGGCACATTCCATTTAGCTTGATTGAGTTTGTTTTACGAGATACAGTTACAATCTAGTTGAGGTGAGGAGTTGTCATCTTGATTGTGCCGATGCCTAAACCTTGTCTGTGGTTGATAAAGGAACTTGACTCAGGAGCAACATAATCTCTCTAGCCTAGGTATGTCATCAAATAAGCCAGTACCGTGTCTTGATCAATCCGTGATTTATCGCCTTTATTCTTTCATTTTGGCAAAAATCCTTGGTAAAATACATACAAATAATCACTAATTCCAACTAATTATCAATCTAACCACAAATATTAATACTATTTGTTTAACACTTATTTTGTCCAAAATAAAAGAATAAAGAGAAAAGAAAAATAAAATGGAAAAAAGATGGGCATAATTATGTATAGATTGATCCTAACCCTGAGACCAGGTCAAGATTGACGTGGTCGACAAAAAAAATAAATAGGGGGGGATAAGGATCAAAACCTATGAAAATATCAAGAAAATTAAGACCAAAAATATAATTCAACACATTTTCACATTGTAAATATTTCACCTATTTTTTTATCACTAATATCATTTCAAATTAAAACACTTTCTTTACAAAAGCTGTTCACAAAAGTATATAATATTTTATAAAAATATCAGAAAAATAATTCAACACAAAAATAAAATCTTATAATGGATCGAAAAGGCTGTAAAAGCATACTTTCGAGGTTCATAAGTATTTATAGAAAACTTCAAATGTATCAAACTCACTTTTAAACTTCATTTTATACTCAATACTATTTATTAAAAAAATCAAAAAAAAATATTAGAATAAAACTGGTGAGTTTTGGCCTTATTGTATATATGTACTATATGTAGAAACTTCACAGATTTTTTGTAATTAATTAACCGTAAACCCAATTAACTTAATTTCTTTTCTAAAAATCTTCTATATATATATATATATATAACTTAAGTGAAAATGCCAATAAACCAGAAGCTACGAAGCCGCTACCTAAGTTTTCCGGACCTCATAACTTGGCCATACTGATTCTGAATTGGGCAAACTCAGTCTTAAAAGATACGTGAGAGAAGAGAGGCAAGGCACGATGCGATCATCTACTCCGGTGGCGTCGCAGTTCGTTGCTCTGTCGCGGGATCAACCTCCATGTCACTACGCGTTGAGGCAAGCACCAACGGAGCTTTGTGCCGAGCTTCAGCGCACCCAGGTGATTCCCTCATCTTCATTCATCATCCAGGTTAGCCCTCTCTTCTATTTCTCTTGTTCCTCCTCCTCTTCTCCTCTTCCTCCCCGTTCTCTATTCCTCTCTGTTTTAAACACAAAATCATCGAATTCTGCATAAATTCGTCTCTGATCATCGGCATCGCCATCTAAATCTCTACATTTCCCGTTCACTTGATCCCTTTTATTTGGGGCCGAACCTTACAATCGAGTCGAGATCTCATCTGTATCATATTTGAGAATTATCGCCTACATGAGGATCAACTTTGAGTGGATCGTGGAGGAGATACATATGTAGCAACACCTGTTCTTTCACGCACGAGGCATGATCGATTAGCATCGATATCGACCTGCAGAGCATCAAATCTGAACGGAGCTATGCCTTCGAAGTTGCCGCTATGAACCGGAGTCATGCTTGAGAACCATTAACCGCACCAGCAACTTGGGAGTGGAGCGCATCAATCAAGTCTGTCCATCGTGACGACCTCCATTATCGCCACTATCGTGCATACCCGAAGAATCCCATCAACAGTATCCATCGGAGATAGATTCGATTATAATCCAAGGCCTGAAGCTCTGTTGCTAATAGAAATCACTGACGCCTCTGATGGTTTAGGGAAGAACAAAGTAGTTGTTCCAAATAGAACAACAACCATCCGATCATCATCGATCGGACGTTACACAAGCACGTCATGCGCCAAGACCTACAGCCACACCGACCGCTTATCTGCAGTGCACGTGCCACGTGCGCGCGTTGGGAGATATTTTGGAAATTTTATGAACATACCCCCGAAACTTCCTGAATTTACGTACAGGTCCTTGATAGCTGCCAACACACGCAAGTCACGTGATATCATGTAGAATTTGCGTGAATACCCTCCATATCAATACAAATCACATTAAGGTCCCCAGCAGGTGAAAACAACACGTGCCTCCTTGGATATTTGCACAAGAGCCCCCAGAATATCAACTTTTTAATGCACAAGCCCCATACATTCCAAAACTTACGCCTATACCCTATACACAATATATAAATACAATACATAGTATAATAAATAATAAATAACACAAAGTCTAAAAATACAATAAAAACGTATAAACATCCTATAATATACTATATTCGGTATTAAATCAGTTTTGCAAAATAAAAAGATTTATATTTTTAATAAATCCTTTAAAATCCCATAAAAATATAGCAACGTTAAAAAGTATAAAAATTAGATAAAAATTTAAAAATTTTAAAAATCCTAAAAAAATACCTATAGTATATTTTGTATTTTTCATATTAAACCAAAAACAAAATAAAAATTTGAATATTAAAACCAATAAAAAATACAAAATATATAAAAACCTTGAAAATTCGTAACTTAATAAATACAAATCAGAAAAATACATATTATATATCATTTTAAAGATAAATTCATCTACTTTCAAGAAAAATAAATAAAAAGATTTTGCTGCTATTTTTAATATTAAAAATAAAAAAATTCTATTTACTCTATAAATTTAATTTTCAACCTTAAAAATACAACAAAATCCATAAAATTCTTTAGAAAACCTTAAAAAATCATAAAAACAGAAAATAAAAATAAAAGCATATAAATAATTAAAGAAAAATCAAATAAAAATTACAAATATTTTCTAAAATAATAAAAAATATAAATTAGTTAAAATTATAAAAACAATATAAAATTCATTAAAGTTCAAAAAACCCAGAAAAATATTTAAAAATAAATAAAAAAATTAGGAAACCATTTACCTTAGGATTTGATATAGTTAAACCCTATTTCTCAACAGTTTGCTTCCCTGAGTTCGACACTCCTATACTTTCACTATACATCAAAGTTTAGGAGTATAATTAATAAAATTAAAAGATTAACTAAAAATTAATCTTTTCTTGTAAAATTTCACCTGGTCAATTCAGCGACATTGTTCTTCTTTTAGAACAGTAAATCAGGTGGTTTTTCAGATGACGTCGTTGTCGGGGAGGTAGCACTAGGGTACCGTAGACTTTAGGTTTAGATTTCTTTTCGCCATTTTCTTATTTTTTCTAACCTCACGATTTATTGTTTCTGATTTGTACAGCACAGGTTGAACCGCATAGCTGAGAACCGAGACACCGAAATTTCTTGTATTTTTCTGCAATAAATTTTTTTGTCGGAAGGGGCCCCTTCAGGGCAACCCGACTTGTACCTCCCTCCCTTCTTCTCGGGGTTTGTTTCACCGAGTGCTGTGCACTTGGAGGAGCAGGGCAATCACCGCGGTTTTCTCCCATCTCGATTTTTCTCGAAGGTTTTTCGTGGCTTTTTCGAGGATAGGTGCTTGTTAGGATTTTTCGATTTTTCCCTTCTCTGTGCAACCATAGCTAGGTGCTTACTTAGGTCGAATAACCTAGTTGCTTGTGATCTAGGAAAAAAACAAAAAGACAAAAACATCGTTAGACGTTGATTGAAAACATTCAAAAAAGTGATAACAAAAAAAAAATAAAACATGGACTGCTAATTTTATCTTACCTTAAAATGAAATGTATGGACTTCACATGATTGAGAGAGAAATCCCCAGCAAATGAATTACAGGTATACTCCAGATCTGTGAGTGAGAGATGACCCTTAAGGTAGTACCAGAGTCTGGGCTTCTTTCGAAGTACTACTTAGTCCATACATTTAATCACCTAATATTCAGTGGGGATTCGCGGGTAGTTGGAAACGGTCCGAGGTTCCTTAGCAGAGTGGGAGGTTTAGAGGACACCACAGTAGCACGGTCCTCAAGTAACACGGGTAGCCTGAAACGGTCCGTACTTACTCCCATACTGGCTGAGTATAGGTGATTTCTTGTAAGAACTCGGGATAATATTTCAGGGAAGTATCGGGCACCTATCAACTCACACTAATATGTAAGAAGACTTGTCTGCCAAATAACCCTAAAATTGACAAGATAAACGACCATACTTTTACGGTCGTCATCGAGTTGAGCTGGTGAACTCGGGGTTTATTTTGTGTTTGATATGTGATGTGAGTTCTTTATCTTCGATATCTTTATCAACCATTATCTTATCAAGATGATGGGTAGGTCTACTCTGACCGATCCACTCTCTCACGCACCTGCCCATTCATCCAGATCTGTCCGGGATGTCTTTCTTTCCAAATCGAAATCTACTCGAGTTGCTACTTCTAGACGTGACTCTAACCCTGGAAGCTCGCCTTCATTTCTTCTCCTTCTCATTCTCTCTCATCATCACCTCCAATTAAGGGAAACCATCAGTAGTTACACATTGACCTGGCCGAGCCTGGTCTAGATTCTTTCTCTTTTCTAGAAGACATGACTAGAAAGGGACGGCAGACCACCTCAGGATTCATAGATCAAGCTGCGATTAATAGTAGTCTACTTGCTTCCCTCGAGACTATACATAATCATATTCGGGAGCAAAGTAGGCTAATGAATGATGTCAGAGCTGAGTTGACTCAGCTTAGAGCACACAGAGACAATCTAGTTGATGACAACCCAGGAGTTGAGGAACCTGAGCTACCTGATGGAGCAGAAAGACCGCTGCTTGGTATGAACCGAACGATGCAATAACTCTACAACCCTGGAGCTACTACTACTCATAGGTGGATCTGTCTCCTAGTTATTCATGATAATTTCGAGCCTAGGCCTTAGACAATCCAACTGTTGCCGAAGTTTCATGAGCTTTCTACTAAGGAGCCGCATTTGCGCCTTCAGGAATTTGAGCTTATTTACAGTACGGTGCACGATGTGCACGTCGACGAGGACATGATCAAATTGATTGCCTTTCCTTTCTCCCTCATAGACTGAGTAGCCTACTGGCTAAAACATTTAGGGAGAAACATTTCCATGTGAGAGCATCTACGAACCACATATCTGAACAAGTACTACTTACTTGGTCGAACAAATGCTTCTAGAGCCATGATAAGTAACTTCACCATGATCAGGAACATGTAGTTTCACGAGGCATGGATCGTTTTCGAGATCTCATTGATCGGTGTCCCCATCATGAAATCTCAAAGCCAACTCTTGTACAGAGTTTCTTCAGTGGGCTGACACCGAAGTTATAGGGACCGGTGAACACTTCTTGCGGTGGATCATATTTTTCAATGCATGAGGACCAGGTCTGAACCATTTATGAGAAAATAGCATAGAACTATATAACGATGTTCTAGACTCGGGTCTATAATCAAACGAAGCCACCTACATATCACCAGCACTCTCGAGTGGCACAAATTGAAGGGAATCTATCTTCTGTTGTCTCGATACCTATCAAATCCTCATCAGTTGATATTGGGATCATTTGTCAAAAGTTGGATCACATGAAATTATCGAGAAGAAATGTCAGAATTTGCCGAGCTCCATAAGATCGATAAGCCTAAGAGATGCCTTAGTAATCTAAAGACACATATTATGTGTCTTTAAGAGATTCAATCAGATTCCAATAAGTCTTCCAGATCACAGGCTGACTCAGGAAGTCAAGACCGAGGCATACTTCCGAGGCCTCCAATTCAGCACATTTACCATGTGCACTCTGAGCTGACTCACCAGTCTTTGGCTTACTCGCAACTCCAGCAGACACCATAATCTGAAACTCAGATGGTGGTGTAACAGAGCGATCAACCATTATCCTTGATGCACCAAGTTTACTCTGAGATGCATGAGCCATTGATCGAGGTCAATGGGATATGGTACAACCAGCTGCAGCAACCAGGGATTCGTCACGATCACCGTGGTTTCCATTGGTCTACAGGAGGTATCTCTTC
The DNA here is from genome assembly GCA_037367405.1 of Ottelia alismoides. Taxonomy (NCBI): domain Eukaryota; kingdom Viridiplantae; phylum Streptophyta; class Magnoliopsida; order Alismatales; family Hydrocharitaceae; genus Ottelia; species Ottelia alismoides. The sequence goes on along the minus strand of JAZKJV010010994.1, from coordinate 625,765 downwards.
CTAGATGCCACTGCAGGCACCGATAGGGCATAACATAGAATTACAACAGCATTCCGATCCTCGCCAGTATCAGATTAGTGGAGGCAGAGTTCATATCCTTCTCAGTAAGAGCAGATTTACCCTCCATAGCAGCTAGCTCAGCATCAACCCCAATACCATCAAGGTGACTCATCTGAGTCTCATGTGCCATTCCATCATAACCCAACATTAGAATATCTCGCCAATTTGATCACCGACCAGCAAGTCGTCTTTAGGCGAGAAATGGATGAGTTCAAAACTCATGTCACGGATTTGGTTAAAGGGAAATCCGCCTTGCCTGCTCAGATAGAACAGAGTCTGAACAACCTGAAGAGAAAGTCACACCAGGTAGATTTGACCGAGCCCACCCTCCAGTCACAAACATTTTCAGATGATTATTATTTCTATGATGATGCTGATTTCATTTCTCTTAGGAGCGGTAAGATGCCAGTAGGTGGAGACTCAATTAGGCTCGATGAGGATATACCTGAGGATATAAGCGAACCTATTGAGGACGTTGATGGTGGTGTTGAAGCTGCCTATCCCTTTGATAATGAAGATGGTGGTGCTGAAGCCACGAAGTCTGAAGAACAAAAGCCAAAGTTGAACGCCGATACAACTGCTTTACCTTTCTTTGTATATAGTGATGATGTGAGAAAATCACGAAAAATGTACAAAAGAGAAGAACTAGAAAGAGAAATAAAAAGGCAGTTGATCAATCTCTATCTTTTTCTGATGGATCGTAAAAAGCAAGTACCATTTTGCAAAATTACTTCCTTCTTCTTCTTTTGATCCTCCTATTGTACAGACTAACCAGGAGGAAGTGCAGATTCCTTTTCCCAAAACACTCTACTTAGGAAAAGGTGATAAAAAAGAAAATATCGAAAAGATTCAAATGAATGATATGACGAATGAGATGATCGACAAGTTCACAATCCAACTCACTCTTTCGGAAGTCTTGGCATACATCCCTCTTCTTCAGAAAGGTCTCAAAGGACGAACCACCGTCAGCCGAAAGAAGAGGCAGTGCAACCATTATTCTGAGAACCATGTGCTGACTAAGGAAACATGCCACGTAATTCAGAACCTTATCCCAGCCAAGAGATCAGACACGGGAGCACCGTATGTCAAATGTGAGATCCTCGATCAGACTTTTGATCATACTCTATTAGATAGCGGATCTTCAATTGATCTTCTTCCTTCTTCCTTACTCAACAAGTTCGAGTTTGGACCTCTTCGACGAATGGTCTTGTAGTTTGCAGATAGATCGGTCAAGAGTCCTAAGGGTTTGCTGATAGTTCGAAGATGTTATCGTCACCATTCAGGGTTTGTAGTTCCTTTTGGACTTCGTCGTGTTGGACATGGTGATCCCTGAATGCGTGATCGATACCCCGATCAAATTAGGATGACCTTTTCTGGAAACAGCAAAGGCCGTTTCCAACTATGGTACTTGGAAGGTGTACTTTCACGTCCAGGGTGAGAGTATACATATAGAGACAATCCAAGACCAACAATCCAAATCAGCTGAATCAGAACGAGCATCTGATGACGAACCCGACAGACACCGAGATTGTGATTTCATACAAACAGATGATGAGGCCGTCTGGGACAAACCTAGTACCCAATCATTCATCACAACTTTAGTTGAGGCCGAGTTTCAAATATCAGATGATGAGAGGTTGGAAAACACAGTCCTGGAGCCGAATAGTGAGAATCATGATGGAGATGATTCTAAGACTTTTTCAGATTATTATGGTATTCTCAATCCCTCCGAGTCAGAAGTGGATAATCACAACTATCAATTACCCGCAGATAAGTAAGATTCTGAAGATGTTGATTGGCAGTGTTTCGCTGAATTCCTATCTCTTTAGGCTCCATTTACAAAGCCTACAAACCATCCTGCAGACCGAATCAGATCAGAATATTTAACAATCTCCAGATCTTTTTGAGTCAGAGCAGGCCGAGATTATGCAGACATACCTAATTGCCTATACCCAGACCCTAGTCAAACCAGCTCTTCCTGTTCCTTCTCCCCCTGAGATCAAACCGTTACCTCAAAGCATGAAATATCGATTCCTTGCTAGAGAGCCAAAAATGTTTCTAATCATTATCGCTTATGATCGATCGATGAGTAAGAATCCTGCCTGATAGAGATTCTTGAAAAGAACCGCAAGGCGATCGGGTGGTCAGTAGCTGATCTCCATGGGATTAGTCTGGCTCTGTGCTCCCACCACATCTTTCTCGAGGATGACACCAAACCATGTCGTGAGTTTCAGCACAGACTAAACCCAAATCTTCAAGAGGTGGTTATGAAGGAAATATCCAAGTGGTGGAGCACCAATTTTATCTATCCATCTCCGACTCAAAATGGGTTAGTCTGTTACATGTGGTACCCAAGAACACGGGTATCACTAAAGTGATAATTGAGGATGGAGAGGAGATCATTACCCAAGTACTGACTTCTTGGTGTCTCTGTGTGGACTATAGAAGTTTGAATCGGACGACCAAGAAGAATTACTTTCCGCTACCGTTCATTGATCAGATCATCGAATGGTCGGCTGGGAAGAGTCATTGTTGCTTTCTCGATGGGTATTCAGGATATAATCAAGTGGCCATTGCTCCTAAAGACCAAGAAAAGACAACATTCACATGTCGATTTAGAACGTATGCTTTCAAACGGATGCCCTTTGGATTATGTAATGCTCCAGCTACATTGTAGAGGTGCATGCTTTCTATTTTTACAGACATGGTGGGAGATATTTTGGAGGTCTTCATGGATGATTTTTCGATCTATGATAATGATTTTGATCCCTGCCTTTCTAACCTAGACCGCATGCTTCAGAGGTGCACGGAGGTTAACCTCGTACTTTCTTGGGAGAAGAGTTATTTTATGATGACTCTAGGGATAGTCCTTGGTCACATCATATCCAACAGAGACATGGAGGTGGACCTGATCAGGATGGATATCATAAAGAAGCTCAATCCACCGTCTAATCTGAAGCAGTTACGGTCTTTCCTCGGGCATGTCAGTTTCTGCTGACGTTTCATACAAGACTTTAGTAAAATTGCCCGACCATTATCTGACCTTCTCACAAAAGACACCAAGTTTATCGTAGATGATAAGTGTCTTTCGGCTTTTGAGAATATCAAGGACATGATTGTAGAGGCGGCTATCCTTCAGCCTCCCGATTGGTCACTCCCATTCGAGATCATGATGGATGCCTCTGATTTTGTTGTTAGGGATATGTTGGGACAGAGGAGGGATGGACTTCCTTCTGTCATACACTGCGCTAGCAAGACTTTAAATTCCACCCAATGGAATTACACAGTTACAGAAAAAGAAATGCTAGTCATAGTATTTACCTTAGATAAATTTTGATCCCACATTTTAGGATCGAAAGTGACCATCTTTACTGACCACACCGCTTAATGGACAACGAGTCAAAGCCGTGTATGACCAGATGGATCCTTCTACTCCAGGAGTTCAATATTGTGATAAAGGATAAACCTGGAGTCAAGAATTTGTGGTGGATCACCTCTTCCGGTTAGATACACCCGAGACTTCTGAGTTTGATGCACCTATAACCGAGACCTTCCCCGATGAGGCGATTCTTACTATCGTCTCATTGCCATGGTATGCCGAAATTGTGAACTTTCTTGTTAATAAGAAAGTCTAGACAGAGACTTGAGACTTTCCTCGCGAAAGCCATGTCTTACCATTAGGAGGATCCAATCCTTTATCATGAAGGAGCGGATTCTGTCTAGCGTCGGTGTATTCTTCAAGAGGAATACCAGAGTGTCCTCGTGTATTGCCATAGATTAGAAGTTAGAGGATGCCATTCAAGGAAGAGGACAATAGAGAAGGTGCTCCAATCCGGCCTTTGGTGGCCTACTCTCGTTGCGGATGCCAATGCATTCATAAAGAGATGTAATGACTGTCATAGAATGGGTACTTTTGGACATAGAGGCATGATGCCAATGCAGTCGATTCACTTCTGTAAACTATTTGATGCATGAGGTACCGACTTTATGGTCCCATTCCCGATGAGTCAGGGGTTCGAGTGTCGTTGGGTAGAGGCTATTACTTCCCGATCTGCTGATGCGAACACGGTTTGTAAGTTCTCGAGAAAGCATATCATTGCGTAGTTCGGGGTCCCTCGAGTTCTGATATCATACAGGGGGAGCCACTTCATCAACAACAAGGTAAGAGTACTTGCTAACGAGTTCAACATAGATCATCGAGTTTCTACTATGTATCATCCTCAGACAGTTAGTTGCAACTTTTGGACTCGGTTCTTTGGGCTTATAGAACATCCTTCAAAACTCCATTAGGTACATCTCCCTTTCGACTCATTTATGGCAAGCCTTGCCATTTACGTGTTGAAATCAAGCACCAATCTCTGTGGGCAGTGAAAGAAGTAATCTTTGGCCTAGATGATGCAGGAGATTAGAGGCAGACTGAACTGGTAGCACTCAAATAATTGAGAGATGAAGCCTTCACGAGTAACCTTCATTACAAAGAGTGGATGAAAGAGTGATATGATTCTTACATCAGCCACAAGCAGTTTGAGCCTGATCAGAAAGTTTGGTTATTCGATGTGAGACTAAAGCTATTTCCAGGGATACTTCAGAGCAAGTGGAAAGGCCCATATCTTGTGCGAAATATGTACAACAACAGTAGCATTGATATATCTAAGTTGTCGTCCGATTCCAACTTTTGAGTTAATGGTCAGCGGTTGAAATCTTTTCTCGATCATGAGCTGCCGACCATTGAAGCTGCCCCTATCTATTTTGTATGAGATGATATTTTCACTCTTACACTCTGCATCTCATACCTGATTTTCCAGATCATTTTGTATATACTTTTGATTTTCTTTCTTTCTTTCTTCTATTTGTCTTACACCCTTAGGTTTCTTCTAGAATTTTGCTAAACTTAGGATGTGCTTTATCCTAAGTATAGAGGGGTGTAGACACTATTCTTCATTCGTTCTGGTCTATTACCCATGTCGTTTCTTATATTTAGGGTGTGCTTTACCCTAAGTATAGGGGGGATAATATCACTCATGTCGCTTTTGATCGTTCGATTTTTGTAGCGTCTGTTCTCTCACTTGTCCCTCAATATTTGTCTCTATACTTAGAGATAATTTACCCTAAATATAGGGGGGACAATATGCCGTTGAGTATGTACATTTTCTTGACCTCGATCATCTTCGATTTTGAGTCGGATATCCTTGGGATTACTTGATCCTAAGTACTGAGGGATGATTGATTTCTATTCATTTGTTCTTTTTGAGTCATTGTAGTATAGGAATCTTTTAACCGATCTATATTTACCCCGAGTTAGGTCTTCCTTTGCCGCTTCTTTGGTTACTATGAGGACATAGTTTACGCTAATTATAGGGGGGTGTCGTATATATAAGCTGTAAATACTTTAGAAGCCATAACTCGTACTTTATTGTATTTTAATAATATGGCTCTCAAAAAGTATGGGTGTATATTTTGGATTTATAAAAGGCGCAAGAAAACTGTAAATTTAATTTATAAAAATGGCTTAAAATTTATATATATAAAATGTTGTAAAATACTTTGATAAAATCCTTAATTATTTAAAACTTGAAAAAATCCTTGTAAAATCTTGTATAATAACTGTATAATCTTATATATAAAAGTTGTATACAATACTTTGTAAAAAATGTACATAATTCGTGTAAAATTTGTGTAAATTGAATCAAACCACTAATTCTCTAAAAAGACCTTAAAAATTGAAAACTTTTAAAATTCAACAAAAAAATTGTGAAATTATTCAAAAATCACTTAAAAAGATTAAATCGAAAAATCCACCTCATAAAAAAATTTGCATTCATTCGTATTTTTCAAAACAAGTCTGATTCTCGAACCGAATGGATCTAAGTCCAAAAGATTGAACTTGGTTTAGGCCTTAATCCACTTAATTATAAAGGGACTTTATTAGGAATTGGAATTGAGACTCTTCAGATCTTTTAGACTTAATTATTTGGGTTCCATGAGACCATGTTCGGAATTCAACTTGAAAGTGCCTAAGTAGGACACCTAGTGTCATCTGTTTACTTCTTCTCCATTTGAATCAATTTTGAACTCATGCACTCTACACTTAGCTCAATTTGCATGGGGATGCGAAGGGCAATCCATTTCGGTGGTGCGAATCCATCCTTCTCTAGTGGCGTTGACATCAAAAGACATGAGTGATTGGGGTTGAAATAAAGCTTCGAATAAGGGAAGTATCTGCTGGCACAATTTTTCCAAGATCCCAAAAAATGGACGGAATGAAAAGATGATATATATGTGGGGGCATAAAAGACCTACACTGCGCAACAATCATCTCTACCAAAAAGAAGTTGAATACACCAAATACCAAAAATGACCACAATGGTTCGAGCTTCAGAAAGCATGCATGCCTTAGTGGAGGGCTAAACTGGCCAAGCTTCACAAGAGATGTGATTATACTGATCAGACTCCAGTTCTCTTCTCATTCTTCTATCTTCTTTCTCTACTCGATTGCGGATACAATTCGACCTAACCTTAGAAGGAAATACCCCCCTCCTTAAGGATCGAGTCGCTAGATGAGGGTCCATTGGGAGTGTATTACTGGGATGGGCGGTTTCTTCGCTTCTTTAGAGCGGGAAGAGCTAAAACCTTCCATACACAGTACAAAATGCTTTCAAATATGAAAAGTTTGCATGATGAATAGGCAGATCAGAGATGGCTGTTGAGGTGAACCTGGATAAGGATTTGTGGAACTTGAGGGTTGTCGAAGCTTCAATCCTAATTCTAGTGGAGACCCGATACACTAATAACCCAAAGGTATGAATCCAAGTTCTAGATTTTGGGTGAAGTGAGATTCGGTGCAAAGAAACAAATATGTTCTAAGTTCTTTTCTTTTTCCTTTTCCTTTTTCTTTTTCTTTTTGCTTGCACTTATTTATAGAATAAGTGTTTGCTAAGGGAATAGCAAAGGTAAAGTATAAGGGAATGATGATTCCATGACTCATCACCTTTATTCTTTCATTTTGGCTAAAATACTCGATAAAATACATGTAAATAATCATTAATTCCAGCTAATTATCATTCTAACCTCAAATATTAATATGATATATTTAGCACTTATTTTACCCAAAATAAAAGAATAAAGAGAAAAGGGAAAATAAAAAGAAAAGAAGGATGGACATAATTATTTACAGATTGATCCTAACCCCGAGACCAGGTCAATATTTACTTGGTCGACAAAATAAATAAGGAGGGGAAGATAAGGATCAAAAACTATAAAAATATCAAGAAAATTAAGGCCTAACTAAAATTAAACACATTTTCACATTATAAATATTTCGCCTATTTTATTTATCACTTATATCATTCCAAATTAAAATATTATCTTTACAAAAGTTGTTCAAAAAAATTTATATTATTTTATAAAAATATCAGAAAAATAATTTAACATAAAAATAAAATCTTCTAGTGGACTGAAAAAGCTGTAAAAGCTGACTTTCGAGGTTCATAACTATATAAAAAACTCCAAACAAACCAAACTCACTTTTAAACTTCATTTTATACTCAATACTACTTATTAAAAAAATTAAAAAACATTAAAATGAAACCGATGAGTTTTGGTGTTTAGGCCTCGTTGTATATTTGTACTATATGTAGAAACTTCTTAGATTTTTTAATTAATTAACCTTAAACCTGATTAACTTAATTTCTTTTTCTAACAATCTTCTAAAAATATATGTATAAAAATAAAAATATTACTTAATTGAAAATATCAATAAACTCGAAGTCACAGAGCCGCTACCTAAATTTTCCGGACCTCATAACTCGGACATACTGACTCCAAATTGGGCAAACTCAGTCTTAAAATTCATATTATTCAATTATCTACAAAATGACATTGATTTCGATAAAATGGGAGTTAATATGCAAAATATGGATTTCGGGATCGTATAAGTATATTGTACAATAAGCCATAACTTATATTACTATTTAATATATTAATACTTTATTCTTTAATTAAATAAAATAGTAATTTATTTATTTATGTTTTATTAATTATATAATTACTTATTATTATTATTAAATTATTTATTTAACAATTTATGTAATTATTTAATTACATACCTAATTATATAATAAATTATTTATTTAATTAACTCTTTAGTTATTTTATGTAGTTATCCATTTAATTATTCATTAAGTATTTAATTTATTATTTAATTTAATTTTATTCTTTTTTTCTCTTCATTCTCCTTCTCCCCCGCTACCCGTTTTCCCCCTTTATTTACCACCTGGAAACCCAACGAAGCCGATCGTCTTCTTCAGGCGCTCAACTGCCTGAACGCCGAAACGGTCGCCTGTTACTCCAACTCCCCCAGTGTGTTCCTCACGCAACCTCCGTCTATATAAAGAGACCATACCCCCTAATCCACGTGCATCTGCCATTACACCATTGCTTCCATCTTCTCTATGAGTTTGGTGAGAGAAAAGTGAGGTGACAGATCCACCTTTGTCTCTGTCGAGTGAGAGAAGAGAGGCTAGGCACGACGCAATCATGTACTCCGGCGGTGTCGTAGTCCGATGCTCTACCACGAGATCAACCTCCGCGTCGTTGCGTGTTGAGGCAAGCACCAACGGATCTCTGTGCTGAGCTCCAGCGCACCCAAGAGATTCCCTTCATCTTCATTCATCATCCAAGTTAGCCCTCTCTTCTATTTCTCTTGTTCCTCCTTCTCTTCTCCTCTTCCTCCTCAGTCTCTATTCCTCTCTGTTTTCTAACACAAAACCATCGAATTCTACATAAAATCGTCTCCGATCATCTGCATCACCCTCTAAATCTCTACATTTCATGTTCACTTGATCCTTTTGTTTGAGACCGAGCCTTGCGCTCGAGTCGAGATCTCATCTGTATTAGATTTGAGAATTATTTACTACATGAGCATCGACTTTGAGTGGAATCAGGAGGAGATACATCTGTAGCAGCATATGTTCCTTCATGCGTAAAGCCTGATCGATTAGCATCGAGATCTACCTGTAGAACATCGAATCTGAATGGAGATATGCCTTCAAAGTCGTCGCTTTGAACCATTGTCCTATTCGATAACCATTAACCGCACCTGCAACCTGGGAGCAGAGCGCATCAATCAAATATGTCCATCGTCCCGACCTCCATTGTCGCCACTGTCGTGCGTACCCGAAGAATCCCATCAACAGTATCCATAGGAGATTGATTTGATTATTATCCAAGGCCTGAAGCTCTGTTGCTACCGGAAATCACCGTCGCCTTCGATGGTTTGGGGAAGAATGGAGTAGTTGTTCCAAATAGAACAACAACCATCCGATCGTCATAGATCAGACATTGCACAAGCAAGTCACCCACGAAGACCTAAAGCCACATCGATCCATCACTCATCTGCAGCACACACGCCACACGCGTGAGTTGGGAGATATTTTGACAATTTTATGAACATATCCCTGAAACATCCTGAATTTACGTACATGTCCTAGACAGCTGCCAGCATGCGCAACTCACGTGATATCATGTAGAATTTACGCAAATACACTCCAGATTATTACAAATCATGTTAAGGTCCCTATCAGGTGAAAACAACACATGCATGAGCACGTTCCTTCTTGGATATTTGCAAAGGAGCCCCTAGATTATCTACTATTTTACGTACAAGCCCCATACTTTCTAGAAATTACACATATACCCTATACACAGTATATAAATACAATACATAGTATAATAAATAATAAAAAACACAAAATTTAAAAATACAATAAAAATGCATATAAATATCCTATACTATACTATATTTGGTATTAAATAAGTTTTGCAAAATAAAAAGATTTTCTATTTTTAATAAATCTTTTAAAATCCCATAAAAATATAGCAACTTTAAAAAGCATAAAAAAATTAGAAAAACAACTTTAAAAATCCTACAAAAATTACCTATAGTATATTTTATATTTTGCATATTAAACTAAAAACAAAATAAAAATTAAATATCAAAACCAATAAAAATACAAAATGTATAAAAATCTTGAAAATTCATAACTAAATAAATACAAATCACAAAAATACGTATTGTATATCATTTTATAGATAATTTCATCTACTTTTCAGAAAAATAAAATAAAAAATTTTGCTATTGTTTTCAATTATAAAATCCAAAATAAAATTCTGCTTTCTATAGAAATTTAATTTTCAACTCTAAAAATAAATAAAATCCATGAAAATCTTATAAAACCTTAAACAATTCGTAAAAATAGAAAATAAAAATAAAAGCATAACAATAATAAAAGAAATATCGAATAAAAATTATAAATATTTTCTAAAAAATAAAAAATACAAAATACTTAAAAGATACAAAAATAATATAAAATTCATTAAAATTCAAATAAAAACCCAGAAAAACCTTTAAAAATAAATAAAAAACAGGAACTCATTTACCTTACGATTTTATATAGTTTAACCCTTGTTCTCAACAGTTTTCCTCCCTGAGTTCGACACTCATGTACTTTCACTATACGTCAAAATTTAGGAGTATAAATAATAAAATTAAAAGATTAACTAAAAATTAATCTTTTCTGGTAAAATTTTACCTCGTCAATTCAGCTAAATTTTACTTCTTTTAGAATAGTAGATCATGTGGTTTTTCATGTCTCAGAAGTCATTATTAAATAAATACTACCTTGATGCCAAATCCAAAGTAAAAACACCATAAAAGGCATATCACAATACAAAAACCAAATACCACCAATTATGCAAAAATGTGCAAAGCAAAGTAATGAAAGAAGATCTACCAAATAACCCTATTCCACCAAAGAGCCAAGGCAGCAATCCAATGATGCTACGTAACCTCATAAAAGAGGCCAAAGGGGCCCAGATTTATGCTCTGCAAAAGGAAAAGAATGAGAGCAATGGATCAAAGTGGTTTACGGAAACCTCCGAAAATTAAGTCCCATTCTCCATCTGAATTGTTCCCTATTTTATGTTGACATACTTAGGTAAAAAAGAGACTATGCCTGAATTCAGGTGAGGACTGGGACTATAGATATAAGGAATCATTCTGTACCTTGCTTGATGGTACTGTTATCTCATTTCTCAACTCATAAAAGGTACAACATCACTAACGTTGTTTATATTCACTCAAGTTCAAAGAGAACACTTGTTGATTAGAACTATCTGACTTGATTGACTTTCTGAAACCATTTTGATTTTGTGAAAGGTTGTTAAAAACTAAAAAAACTCGATTCAAGTCGATAATTCGAACAAATCCTTAATAAATGGACGGCTTTACTGAAGTTTGTGTATTTATGTTAAATGGATCTGAAAACTCAAGACCGTGTGGGTGTATCTGCTACAAGCCATCAACCGCTCATCTCGAATATGCCCCTTGTCCTTCATTATTAATTATCATATTCTTGATCGAGACTAGCAAGATTTAAGTATGTGGGTGTGATGATTACATTATATATTAATATAATATGCTCAAATTATATGAAGAATAGCCTTAATGATTGATATATATATACACATACACACACTCCAAATTCACATAATTTACATTTTATTTATTTCATGGACACATCAAAGAAAACCACCTAAAATAACCATAGACAGTTAATCACATCATAAATTGATATTCCATGATAATATATTTGGCTAAAGTACTTAAACAATCTCTATTTTTATAAATATATTACTTATGATCAAAATACATTCAATACTAAGATTGATAATTATCCATGTTCGTCACCAAGATATAATTGAAAAATAACTTATTTTATAATATAACAAATCATATTTATATTTATTATAGTAAGGGAGAAAATAAAACTTCATTGAATTGATATTTATAGCATTGAATTGAATCAATAGCCAAGACATTGTTTTATTCAAATGGACTCTATGTATTTCATATTGGGAAGAAAAGGGGAGGATGGATTCTGTAATTTGTCCATTCCTTTTCCCATGCAAACATGGAGCCACTCAACTCTCTCTCTTTCTCATGCAATAGCCGACCATGCAAATCCATTCCCCATGCACGTGATTTAACTCTCTTTATTTTCTCTTTGCAGGTATGCTGCCCAAAGCCTTTATAAAAAGAGGCTCTTGTCTTGTCCTAAGGAGAGCTTCTTCTACTGGGATACACCATCATCTTGGGGTTGTACTTCCACCACCATCTCCATCTCCTCTCCTCGTTGCCAGCACTTTGTTGACATCTAATCCATGCTCGACCCAACCGCTTGCACGACCACCTCCTCCTTGACATTCGTCTCCTCCTCGTGGTGGCCCTCCACACGTGGCCACCTCCTTGCTGCGGGACTCCTCATGTGATCATCTCCTTGCATGGTTAGACCGTTGTGTGCCCAGCTCGTGCGCCCAATCGCACCTCCTCGACATCCTCCTCATACACTAGCAACGACACGCATCCTCCTCTCCGCGGACCTCCTCCTTGCGCGAGCCTCCTCCGTATGTCTAGCTCCTCCCTCGCGTTCAGCTAGCTCGTGCGGCCATCACCTTCCCCTCGCACACACCCGCACATCTGCCCGTGTGGGCGACCTCTTGTGCGTGTGACTTCTCCAGGCCGCACCTCCTTACGCGTGTGTTTCGCCCATCTCCGCACGTCCATACGTGCAACCGTCTCTGCGCCACCGTCTCTGCCACCATCACCTCCATTCTGAATTCCAATAGAGAAGCATTTCCTTTCCTTTTCATTTGTCTCTAACATTTTATTATATTAATCAATTTTATTTAAGTTGAATTTGAGGAACAACTTTTATTTCGTAGGCTATTCTCAACACTAATTTTTCTTTAAGTACATGCATTATAAATTTTACATTATATTATAACTGTTGGATATGCGAGCCCACGGTAAGACATTATGCAATAAATGTTATTGCGAATAGCATTCCCCGGTCCGAAATGAAGAATAATCAATTTGCATAATAGGTCCATTAGTGCAATTAGGTTTATGTACCATAGCCATCTTGATGATCATACAGATGTTGATTCACTTATTGAATCATAGAGGCTGGTGCTTGGATGAATATCTAAAGAGTTAGATTGAGGACTCATCAAACACCGTCAAATGATTGATGAGAGATGATCTCCAATCTAAGTAGGAGATGGAAATCCTTTCACATTTAGGCTGATATCTGACCTACCTCTTGATGCAGGGCCTTTGCATGGGAATAAAGATTTGGAGGTGTCAAATTAGTTAGGTCAAAGAGTTGACTTAACGAGATCGAGATAACCAAAGTCCTATGACGTATGCTATCACGATATAGGCATGCATCCTCTGACCGGAGACATATGTGCTATATGTCTGAGTATGTACATTTGGCAGAACAATAGGTTGATGACCTAGTCAAGGTCTATACACCAGCATGTTGGTGTACATACAAGGGCATATGAGTAATACGATCTCTCAAAGGGATCATACATGTTCATTTACTGAACCGGGAGACATGAGCTCACTCATGAGATAATGGGAAGAATCAAATTCCGTGCACGATCGTCTGGCTTTGGAAGCTTGGTTGAATTTGTAGGTTTGATATATGTTTTCGAAAGTATATGATCAACACTTAGGTATGATATATGCTTTTGGAAAGTATATGATCGATACCAATTCCCAATAGTCAAATGAGAAACTTAATGATAATCCTGAAGTAGGCAGTGTAAAATTGATATTATACTTCGGGATTATTCTAGGTCTTCCAGTATGCAGGATGTACAGGTATTGGGAATACCTGAGGGTAATGTTATCATAAACAATTGTACAACCATGATGCTTCCATTCCTAGGGAATGATGAAACAGGTCTGGATTTTAGCGACTCCTCTTAGTAGAGAAGTAATCTAATCTTAGTCCTAATGTTGGACATTGATCTGAATGTGATTCAGATGCAATGAGAAGATTAGATTTGCGGTCTTGATTTAATCAAGCATCTATGGGAGGCCCGAGATCTGGATTTGAGATGTGATCTCAATATCCAAGTCACTATATGTGGAATAATGCAATCACCATGTCCTTATCTCCAAGTATCAGCGGAGAAAGTGCATTATCCTTTAAAGATTTCGGGATAATTTCATTGTTGATATATGTATCCAAGAATTGAGCAAATTGATAATTAAATATGATTTAATTATCATGATTAATATGAATTTGATTCAAATTATAAAGAGAGTTATCTAATATAATTAAATGTGATTTAATTATCAAAGATGTAAATAATGTGAATGTGATTTGCATTATTTGGTTAGATGAGAATAGAGATCCAAGATGATTAAATGTGATTTAATTATCATGGATATTAATAGCATGGATAGTACTATCCATATTAGTCATATATATTATAAATGTGATTTATAATATATAAGAGAGAGCTATTTGTAATTTACATTTTTTAATTAAATGTTGATGTGAATTGGATTCACATTGAACATTAAATTGAAAATGTAATTTTCATTTTGTTTTGTGTTGTGAATGTGATTCACAATTTTCCAATGGCAAGATTGAAATATTCACAAAATAATTATGAATTATCTTTGTTGAATAAATTACCACAAGTGTTGTTGCAAGTCTTGGATATTTCCATGGAATAATGTAATCTCATGAGATACCATGAGATTACATGAGATTGCCACCAAATCCCATATTATGGGATGCAATCTTCATTCCATAATCTCCATGCTTGATTGATTTAATTTGGGATTAAATTATATTGATTTATCAATATACATTTAATCTAAATTAAATTAATTATTGTTGACTTTTTACCAACAAAATCTTGGCCATTGAAAGAAGCACAAATCCATCTAAACCATTGGATTTGTGTTGCCCATGGATTGAGATCCATGGATCCCAAAATATTATAAATAGAAGGGCACCACGTGCTCTTCATATTCTAATGAGAAACACAAATCTCTCTCTCTCTCTCTCTCTCTCTCTCTCTTTCTCTCTACACGCCCCCTCTCCCTCTCTCTCGTATGCTGTCTACCATGGATGCCCTAGAGAGATTCTCCATCGCTGCAACATCGTCGTTATGTTGCCCGATCGTTTGCTCGTAGATCTCCGTCTCCTTCGGTGTGCCTCGCTCGTGAAGAAGACATCGGATCTCGTGTGTCGAGATCAGGAGATTCTCCGTTTGGATCATCAAGATGGATTGCGAGAAGTACGTGTTTCATCAACACGCTCGCAGGCGTCTCCTTCATCGGATCGGACTTGAGACAGGAGGTCTCTTCATTTAGAGGCTTGATCGCAACCACACTTCAAGAGTTAACCCTAATACTTGTTTGTGATTTAGATGAAATGATCCGAGAAGTGTTCTTGGATCATGTGGTTTCATCGCATAAAAAAATTATTTTCCATTGCATCGAGCAACTAGTGCGACTAGTCGCTCCCGATCGCATACGATGAGATCCTCAAGCTTCAGTGATGCACTTAAGGATCTAACCATATCCTTCAAGTGGTATCAGACAGGTTGAAGGTTTCGGATACGATCCATAAACCTAAGTCGACTTGGGTTCGTTAGGGTTGCGAATGTTTTAGCGCATTTTATTTTCGCATCTCTCTTTTGTGATTATTTTATGCCCTGTTTAAATTGTTTAAACACAAAAATAAAAATTATTTTTTGTTCCCCATTAAATAAGTTAACTGTAGGATCTGAGTTTACATGATTTCGAATCCATTTGCTCAAGTTATGATCAAATTAGTGAACATGTATCCACTGTTTCAGGGACTACGAATCTTAACGTAATTAAGGAGTTAATTACTATTTAGAAACACCTTGAAATGCATACAAATCACTTAAGTTCTGTTGTAAATCAAATTAGCAAACTTTGGAAACTTGCTTTGCTTAATTTGGATTTAAATTGATTAAGATTTGTTAATTTTAGTAAGTGAGGGTCACTGCTGGAAATTACTTTCCTAATCAAGAACCTTGTGATTGTCATTTAATTGATTAGTGAAATTAAATGGTTGAATTTCCTGGAATAATTATGTATAAATATTTGCGAAATATTTGATGATAATTATTTTCTTAAATGACATTGTCTTAACCAATAATTGATTAGATATGATCTAGATCACAATTGGTTACTCAATCCGCTTTCCAACAAGCATGTTGCTTGAAAAGAATTTGGGATTTGTTTAGCAAATCTCATTATAATGTTAATAAAAAATATTTTCATTATTATTATATGGTATATAATCAAAAATATTTTCATTATTATTATATGGTATACTTTCGATTAAAAACCGATGATCATCTCAAGTACAAAGTGATCTATTTTGCACTATCCTTTCCCGAGGCAGATATGGTGTCTAGTCGGAGAGCGTTGGGGTAGCAGGTTGCACCGTGTGCGGTCTGTCCCACTCTGCTAGTACTGGCCATGACAACTGGTAGGGTTGGTATAATGCTTAAGAAATCATGATGTATTTCTAATTATTAAAATTTAATATAATACGTATTTGAGATAATACCATAATTCAAGTAACAATAAAATGTATGTTGGATATTAATTAGATCATTAATTTAATATAATTAGATTAATTGGAGTCCTATTAAAATTAAGACACTCTATTATGAACAGATGTGTTATTTCTCTTGAGAGAATTAATTATGTGAATATGATTCATGATAATTAATTAGAATTTGAATATGATATGGAGGATCACATAAGTGACATCCATGGTCTCCCATCAAGGCAAAGAGTTCCGTCGCTAGATATTATACGTAGGAGATGCATGTTCGAAGTGACATCCCCTGCATACAGTCCATTTGGATCAGGCTCTTCGCTTCTCGAAAGAGTAAGGACATAGGCGTAGTGACCCCAATATCAGGTCCTCATATTATTGGGGTGATATTGGATTGCGCATAGCGAGTTGTATTCCTATTGACGGTTGGTTCATTTAATGATGGGTCAACATCACCTTAGGGGTGGTGGGCCCAGGTGTTAAAGATCAAATTGGGAATGCAAGTTGGACTTGCAAGGCAGAATGTGTTCCTGCTTCTTTTTATCAGAGTCAAAGGTTCTCATATTATTGGGATGTAACAAAGATAAGGAAGGAGATCCTAGATCTTGCTTGAGATATAATGGTAAAGATCATATTTATATTTATTATAGTAAGGGAGAAAATAAAACTTCATTGAATTGATATTTATAGCATTGAATTGAATCAATAGCCAAGACATTGTTTTATTCAAATGGACTCTATGTATTTCATATTGGGAAGAAAAGGGGAGGATGGATTCTGTAATTTGTCCATTCCTTTTCCCATGCAAACATGGAGCCACTCAACTCTCTCTCTTTCTCATGCAATAGCCGACCATGCAAATCCATTCCCCATGCACGTGATTTAACTCTCTTTATTTTCTCTTTGCAGGTATGCTGCCCAAAGCCTTTATAAAAAGAGGCTCTTGTCTTGTCCTAAGGAGAGCTTCTTCTACTGGGATACACCATCATCTTGGGGTTGTACTTCCACCACCATCTCCATCTCCTCTCCTCGTTGCCAGCACTTTGTTGACATCTAATCCATGCTCGACCCAACCGCTTGCACGACCACCTCCTCCTTGACATTCGTCTCCTCCTCGTGGTGGCCCTCCACACGTGGCCACCTCCTTGCTGCGGGACTCCTCATGTGATCATCTCCTTGCATGGTTAGACCGTTGTGTGCCCAGCTCGTGCGCCCAATCGCACCTCCTCGACATCCTCCTCATACACTAGCAACGACACGCATCCTCCTCTCCGCGGACCTCCTCCTTGCGCGAGCCTCCTCCGTATGTCTAGCTCCTCCCTCGCGTTCAGCTAGCTCGTGCGGCCATCACCTTCCCCTAGCACACACCCGCACATCTGCCCGTGTGGGCGACCTCTTGTGCGTGTGACTTCTCCAGGCCGCACCTCCTTACGCGTGTGTTTCGCCCATCTCCGCGCGTCCATACGTGCAACCGTCTCTGCGCCACCGTCTCTGCCACCATCACCTCCATTCTGAATTCCAATAGAGAAGCATTTCCTTTCCTTTTCATTTGTCTCTAACATTTTATTATATTAATCAATTTTATTTAAGTTGAATTTGAGGAACAACTTTTATTTCGTAGGCTATTCTCAACACTAATTTTTCTTTAAGTACATGCATTATAAATTTTACATTATATTATAACTGTTGGATATGCGAGCCCACGGTAAGCCATTATGCAATAAATGTTATTGCGAATAGCATTCCCCGGTCCGAAATGAAGAATAATCAATTTGCAAAATAGGTCCATTAGTGCAATTAGGTTTATGTACCATAGCCATCTTGATGATCATACAGATGTTGATTCACTTATTGAATCATAGAGGCTGGTGCTTGGATGAATATCTAAAGAGTTAGATTGAGGACTCATCAAACACCGTCAAATGATTGATGAGAGATGATCTCCAATCTAAGTAGGAGATGGAAATCCTTTCACATTTAGGCTGATATCTGACCTACCTCTTGATGCAGGGCCTTTGCATGGGAATAAAGATTCGGAGGTGTCAAATTAGTTAGGTCAAAGAGTTGACTTAACGAGATCGAGATAACCAAAGTCCTATGACGTATGCTATCACGATATAGGCATGCATCCTCTGACCGGAGACATATGTGCTATATGTCTGAGTATGTACATTTGGCAGAACAATAGGTTGATGACCTAGTCAAGGTCTATACACCAGCATGTTGGTGTACATACAAGGGCATATGAGTAATACGATCTCTCAAAGGGATCATACATGTTCATTTACTGAACCGGGAGACATGAGCTCACTCATGAGATAATGGGAAGAATCAAATTCCGTGCACGATCGTCTGGCTTTGGAAGCTTGGTTGAATTTGTAGGTTTGATATATGTTTTCGAAAGTATATGATCAACACTTAGGTATGATATATGCTTTTGGAAAGTATATGATCGATACCAATTCCCAATAGTCAAATGAGAAACTTAATGATAATCCTGAAGTAGGCAGTGTAAAATTGATATTATACTTCGGGATTATTCTAGGTCTTCCAGTATGCAGGATGTACAGGTATTGGGAATACCTGAGGGTAATGTTATCATAAACAATTGTACAACCATGATGCTTCCATTCCTAGGGAATGATGAAACAGGTCTGGATTTTAGCGACTCCTCTTAGTAGAGAAGTAATCTAATCTTAGTCCTAATGTTGGACATTGATCTGAATGTGATTCAGATGCAATGAGAAGATTAGATTTGCGGTCTTGATTTAATCAAGCATCTATGGGAGGTCCGAGATCTGGATTTGAGATGTGATCTCAATATCCAAGTCACTATATGTGGAATAATGCAATCACCATGTCCTTATCTCCAAGTATCAGCGGAGAAAGTGCATTATCCTTTAAAGATTTCAGGATAATTTCATTGTTGATATATGTATCCAAGAATTGAGCAAATTGATAATTAAATATGATTTAATTATCATGATTAATATGAATTTGATTCAAATTATAAAGAGAGTTATCTAATATAATTAAATGTGATTTAATTATCAAAGATGTAAATAATGTGAATGTGATTTGCATTATTTGGTTAGATGAGAATAGAGATCCAAGATGATTAAATGTGATTTAATTATCATGGATATTAATAGCATGGATAGTACTATCCATATTAGTCATATATATTATAAATGTGATTTATAATATATAAGAGAGAGCTATTTGTAATTTACATTTTTTAATTAAATGTTGATGTGAATTGGATTCACATTGAACATTAAATTGAAAATGTAATTTTCATTTTGTTTTGTGTTGTGAATGTGATTCACAATTTTCCAATGGCAAGATTGAAATATTCACAAAATAATTATGAATTATCTTTGTTGAATAAATTACCACAAGTGTTGTTGCAAGTCTTGGATATTTCCATGGAATAATGTAATCTCATGAGATACCATGAGATTACATGAGATTGCCACCAAATCCCATATTATGGGATGCAATCTTCATTCCATAATCTCCATGCTTGATTGATTTAATTTGGGATTAAATTATATTGATTTATCAATATACATTTAATCTAAATTAAATTAATTATTGTTGACTTTTTACCAACAAAATCTTGGCCATTGAAAGAAGCACAACTCCATCTAAACCATTGGATTTGTGTTGCCCATGGATTGAGATCCATGGATCCCAAAATATTATAAATAGAAGGGCACCACGTGCTCTTCATATTCTAATGAGAAACAAAAATCTCTCTCTCTCTCTCTCTCTCTCTCTCTTTCTCTCTACACGCCCCCTCTCCCTCTCTCTCGTATGCTGTCTACCATGGATGCCCTAGAGAGATTCTCCATCGCTGCAACATCGTCGTTATGTTGCCCGATCGTTTGCTCGTAGATCTCCGTCTCTTTCGGTGTGCCTCGCTCGTGAAGAAGACATCGGATCTCGTGTGTCGAGATCAGGAGATTCGCCGTTTGGATCATCAAGATGGATTGCGAGAAGTACGTGTTTCATCAACACGCTCGCAGGCGTCTCCTTCATCGGATCGGACTTGAGACAGGAGGTCTCTTCATTTAGAGGCTTGATCGCAACCACACTTCAAGAGTTAACCCTAATACTTGTTTGTGATTTAGATGAAATGATCCGAGAAGTGTTCTTGGATCATGTGGTTTCATCGCATAAAAAAATTATTTTCCATTGCATCGAGCAACTAGTGCGACTAGTCGCTCCCGATCGCATACGATGAGATCCTCAAGCTTCAGTGATGCACTTAAGGATCTAACCATATCCTTCAAGTGGTATCAGACAGGTTGAAGGTTTCGGATACGATCCATAAACCTAAGTCGACTTGGGTTCGTTAGGGTTGCGAATGTTTTAGCGCATTTTATTTTCGCATCTCTCTTTTGTGATTATTTTATGCCCTGTTTAAATTGTTTAAACACAAAAATAAAAATTATTTTTTGTTCCCCATTAAATAAGTTAACTGTAGGATCTGAGTTTACATGATTTCGAATCCATTTGCTCAAGTTATGATCAAATTAGTGAACATGTATCCACTGTTTCAGGGACTACGAATCTTAACGTAATTAAGGAGTTAATTACTATTTAGAAACACCTTGAAATGCATACAAATCACTTAAGTTCTGTTGTAAATCAAATTAGCAAACTTTGGAAACTTGCTTTGCTTAATTTGGATTTAAATTGATTAAGATTTGTTAATTTTAGTAAGTGAGGGTCACTGCTGGAAATTACTTTCCTAATCAAGAACCTTGTGATTGTCATTTAATTGATTAGTGAAATTAAATGGTTGAATTTCCTGGAATAATTATGTATAAATATTTGCGAAATATTTGATGATAATTATTTTCTTAAATGACATTGTCTTAACCAATAATTGATTAGATATGATCTAGATCACAATTGGTTACTCAATCCGCTTTCCAACAAGCATGTTGCTTGAAAAGAATTTGGGATTTGTTTAGCAAATCTCATTATAATGTTAATAAAAAATATTTTCATTATTATTATATGGTATATAATCAAAAATATTTTCATTATTATTATATGGTATACTTTCGATTAAAAACCGATGATCATCTCAAGTACAAAGTGATCTATTTTGCACTATCCTTTCCCGAGGCAGATATGGTGTCTAGTCGGAGAGCGTTGGGGTAGCAGGTTGCACCGTGTGCGGTCTGTCCCACTCTGCTAGTACTGGCCATGACAACTGGTAGGGTTGGTATAATGCTTAAGAAATCATGATGTATTTCTAATTATTAAAATTTAATATAATACGTATTTGAGATAATACCATAATTCAAGTAACAATAAAATGTATGTTGGATATTAATTAGATCATTAATTTAATATAATTAGATTAATTGGAGTCCTATTAAAATTAAGACACTCTATTATGAACAGATGTGTTATTTCTCTTGAGAGAATTAATTATGTGAATATGATTCATGATAATTAATTAGAATTTGAATATGATATGGAGGATCACATAAGTGACATCCATGGTCTCCCATCAAGGCAAAGAGTTCCGTCGCTAGATATTATACGTAGGAGATGCATGTTCGAAGTGACATCCCCTGCATACAGTCCATTTGGATCAGGCTCTTCGCTTCTCGAAAGAGTAAGGACATAGGCGTAGTGACCCCAATATCAGGTCCTCATATTATTGGGGCGATATTGGATTGCGCATAGCGAGTTGTATTCCTATTGACGGTTGGTTCATTTAATGATGGGTCAACATCACCTTAGGGGTGGTGGGCCCAGGTGTTAAAGATCAAATTGGGAATGCAAGTTGGACTTGCAAGGCAGAATGTGTTCCTGCTTCTTTTTATCAGAGTCAAAGGTTCTCATATTATTGGGATGTAACAAAGATAAGGAAGGAGATCCTAGATCTTGCTTGAGATATAATGGTAAATATATCTCTTACATTGAAAGTAATTAAGGGAATGAACTTTCAGTGTTGACAAGGCAAGACAACTTTGATATAAAAATTCCTAAATCAAAGTAAAATATATTTATGTATTTATTTATGCAAATTTTTGTATTTCAGATAATCCTTCATTAAAATCACTCAATACTATACTCAATATTAACCAGTATATTATCATGGATTAGATCCATGATCAAGATATTATACTTGCAGTTTGACACATAATGTATGTGGTTGCAATGTGCAAGTCTTCCTCATAATAATGAGGAATGACAATTAAATAGACAATAGGACTACAACTCTAGGGTTTGTATGTCTCTACAGTCTTGATATCTCATCGAATGTACTTTGGAAGTGACATGTTGATGATGATCGTAATTGTCATATAATTCTTATAAAATTCTAAGAAGATGTTTTGGCATGCATATGTGCTCTTGACATTTTATCATGAATGACACGATTCTTTGCATCATGCAGAATGGTGGCTCTACAAGAGATGATGTATTCAAATTGTTTGAGTACCTGCCTGAACCTAAGTCTTTAAGAGTTAAGATGTATGTAGATATGATGAGTGTCATCATTATACTGTATATGCTCAAGCCATTCATGAAGCTTCATAATATTCATATTGTATGAATTGAATGAAGCATGTATAAATATTAAAATGATCTTATATTGAAATCTTTTGAATTCAGCATAAGAGATTTTGCATGGTTGTTTATAGATGAAGGGAGCACAGTGAAAGCAAGGGTTGGACCCAAGTAAGAAGGAAAGTCAAAGAGTTGACTGTACTTCTATGACTTCCATATGACATTCAAACAGTTGGATGAATGCCAATACTGCAATAAGTCGATGTACTGATAGTATGACTATCTTGTCTATCTAGGATCCTTAGAGAAGGATCCGGATGGTGCATCGAAATAATCTACATCTACATATAATCATTGAAATTGACTTTCTTATTTAATAAGATCAAAGTCTAATAATTGTATCTCATTCTTCTACTAACACTTGCAAATTGGTTGCATATGTTTTAGAAGATTAGAAAATTTTGATTTTAAGGTTTAATAGTCATCCACATGGATATTGATGCAATTGTTGCAACAATCTCTATTGGATAGATAGACTTCATATTTTCAGTGGGAGAGCCTTAGTCTTATAGAATGTCTCTGTGACCTAGATAATAGAATACACTCATTGTTTATTTCTAAATATTAGAAATAAACATGAATTCTGGAATAAACCTATCATAAAAAGTTATGATGGATATATTTCAGATAGTAATCTAACATCTAGTGGACTCTACTAAATTATAAAATTAATGAATGGTTCATAAGCATTTCTTGTACTGAAAATTAAACCTTAAAAGATCAATAGGAGGATGAAGATCATTTAACAATGATCTGGCATCAAGCCTTGGACATATGTCTATTGATGAGATCAATAGACTAGTAAGAGATGAAACTTTAGATTGTCTGAACTTTCATATCTTACATACTTATGAATATTGTATTCAATGTAATAATGCCCAAAGCACTCTTCTATGAGAATGGATTAAGATGTCAAGGTATTCAATATCTCATACATATTGATTTATGCGGATCATCTATATCATAATAAACATTGATTATATGTGATATCATTCGATGGTTATTTATGATATATGATTTCTTCTCTTCACTTTAGAAAGCTTGGAAATGTTCAAAGATTTCACAATTTTGGTTTTTAAAACCACAGTTTAAAGGAAGATGAAATGAATTTGATCTAACCTAGGTAGCTTATACCTATTAGATGAATTCAAAGGAATATCTTATATCGATATGAATATCATTCATATCTCAATGCTCCTGATACACTTAAACTCAATAGTGTTGTAGGGAGATTCAATTCGATCATGTATGACATGATTTGTTCAATGATGAATATTAGCATAATTACCTCTTAGTTTCCAAGATATATATATATATATATAGTAGAAACTACAATATATATATACTTAATAAGGTTCCATGCATGCAAGCTGGAATCTAGTACTAGAGAGTGTTGCTTCATTAGGAAAATAAAGGATGGTATTGGATACCTACTTTATGACCTTGAGATTCTTAAAAATCTCATCTTTGAGAATGTGATTCTTAGAGGATGAGACTCTTGATAATCAAGATGAAAATGAAGTGAAGGAACTCATTTAATCTTGAGAAGACGATGAGGCTCCTGAAATTGAAAACTAAAAGGACAATTAAAGATGAAACATTAATACCTCTTCAAATGAGTTTGGGGATGGATTCCATGTGTCAGAGAAATCTGTCGATGATCTTACTTCATGTGATGAAGCTTCTGAAGATCATGACATGGAAAGATGGATGTTAGCAATAAAATATAAAGTAGACTTCATATACAAGTGTTGTATATGAACCCTCGAGGATCCGCCTATATGGGTAAGACCCAGACATGTATAAATAGATCTTCAAGAGAAAGAGGTAACCTGATGAGAAGGTAGAGACCTTCAAAGCACGGCTCGTAGCCATGAACTACACACCAAAGAGAAGACATCACTTGCGATGAGACTTGCTCTTCAGTGACCATGCTTAAACTCATTAGAATATTTCTAAACATAGCTACACAACTTGACTATGACATCTTTAAATTGTGTGTCAAGATGGCATTCCTCTATGAATACCTCTCTAAGGATATTCACATGAAGTAGCCCCAGGGCTTCATGGTTGAGGAAATCAAGACGTGCAAGCTAAAGAAACTCCATCTATGGACTCAAATAAGCTTCTTGTAGTTGGAACATCAGATTTGATGAGATTGTAAATTTTATGATTTCAGATAGAATCCTGATGAACCATGTGAATCTTAGTGGGAGTGCTATTGTGTTCATCTGGCTATATGTAGATAATATCCTAATCATTTGGAATGATATAAGGATGATAATAAGTGTTTCATAATCTTGTTATTCCATACCTTGAGATATGATCTCAAGAATACCTCTTAGATCTTACTTCTGAAGTTGTTCAGAAGCAAAGAAAGCGGGTATTGGGATCGTCACATTAGTGGTATATCTTGGACATATTTCATTTTCTGGAAAATTCCAAGAAAGGCTTCTTTCCCTCAAGATATGGTACTGACCTATCTAAAGGAATAAAACCTCAAAGAGTTGAGGATGTGAATGCTAACATTGCTTGTCCTTATGCATCAGTTTCGAGAAGCCGGGTGTATGGTAGATGTGTACAAAAGCCAGATGTCTATCATACAGTGGGAGTGGTAAACTGTTACTAATCCTACTATGTTGATAAAACACATGATTGTAGTAATAACAATATCTTCATAGAGGACAAAACTTTTGAGATAGTGATCTCAAAGTCTTATCTTCAAGGAATTAAGACTTTATAGATTGTGTTCTAAAAGGTCTTAACTTTGAATAGCTTACGAGATAAAGATATCCAGGATTAAGGTTATTCTAATAAGGATAATAGAAATTACATACTAGTTAAATGATTATTGAGTTGTAGTGTCAACGAATCTATAACTAACAATATTAAGTATTGGCTGCATAAGATGCAACTTTCGCATTGAATGCGAGAATTGTTACTCGGAGATATGCAAGTGCCGTAAAAGGACTTGAAGTAGTCTCTTGTGAACATAGTGATCGACAACTTACCTATCTATTTTCTTAAATAGCCTATGATTGTCACATGAGTGCGGGTTTAAATAATTAGCCGATTAATGGTTGTTTGGGCTAATGGGAGATTGTTGGACATGCGAGCCTACGGCAAGCCATTATGCAATAAATGTTATTGCAAATATCATTCACTGATCCGAAATGAAGAATAACCAATTTGCATAATAGGTCCCTTAGTAAAATTAGGGTTATTTACCATGGCCGTCTTGATGATCATACAGTTGTTGATTCAGTTATTAAATCATAGAGGCTGGTGCTTGGATGAATATCTAAAGAGTTAGATTGAGGACTCATTAAGCACTGTCAAATGATTAATGAGAGATGATCTCCAACCTGAATAGGAGATGACAATCCTTTCTCACTTAAGCTAATATTTGACCGACCTCTTGATGTAGGTCCTCTGCATGGGAATAGAGATTCGAAGGTGTCAGATTAGTTAGGTCAAAGAGTTGACTTAACGAGATTGAGATAACCAAAGTCCTATGACGTATGCTGTCACTATATAGCACACATCCTCTAACCGAAGACAAATGAGTTACTATATGTCTGAGTATGTACATTTGGCAGACCAATAGGTTGATGACCTAGTCAAGGTCTATACATCGGCGCGATGGTGTACATATAAGGGCATATGAGTAATACGATCTCTCAAAGGGATCATACAGGTTCATTTACTGAACCGGAAGACATGAGCTCACTCATGAGATATTGGGAAGAATCAAATTCCATGCACGGCCGTCTCGCTTTGGAAGCTTGGCTGAATTTGTATGTTTGATATATGCTTTTAGAAAGTATATGATCAACACCTAGGTACGATATATGCTTTTGGAAAGTATATGATCGATACCAATTCCCAAAAGTCAAATGAGAAACTTAATGATAAATCCCTGAAGTAGACAGTGTAAAATTGATCTTATACTTCAGGATTATTCTGGATCTTTCAGTATACACGATGTACATGTATTGGGAATACCTGAGGATGATGTGATCATAAAATGATTGTATAACCATGATGCTTCCATTCCTAGGGAGTGATGAAACAGGTCTGGATTTTAGTGACTCCTCTCAGTAGAGAAGTAATCTGATCTTAGTCCGAATGTTGGACACTGATCTGAATGTGATTCAAATGCAATGAGAAGATTAGATATGCGGTCTTGATTTAATCAAGCATCTATGGGAGGGCCGAGATTTGGATTTGAGATGTGATCTCAATATTCAAGTTACTATACGTGGAATAATACAATCGCTCTGTCCTTATCTCCAAGTATCCACGGAGAAAGCGTGTTATCCTTGAGAGATTTCTGGATAATTTCATTGTTGATATATATATCCAAGCATTGAGTAAATTGATGATTAAATGTGACTTAATTATAATGAATAATATGATTTCGATTCATATTATAAAGAGAGTTATCTAAGATAATTAAATGTGATTTAATTATCAAAGATGTAAATAATGGGAATGTAATTCGCATTATTTGGCCATATGAGAATAGAAATCCAAGATGATTAAATGTGATTTAATTATCATGGATATGATTAGTATGGATAGTACTATCCACATTAATCATATATATATTATACATGTGATTTATAATATATAAGAGAGAGCTATTTGTAATTTACATTTGTTAATTAAATGTTATGTGAATTGGATTCACATTGAACATTAAATTAAAAATGTAATTTACATTTTATTTTAGGTTGTGAACGTGATTCACAATTTTCCAATGGCAAGATTGTAATTTTCACAAAATAATTATGAATTATTTTTGTTGGATAAATTACAACAAGTGTTGTTGTAAATCTTGGAGATTTCCATGGAATAATGTAATCTCATGAGATACCATGAGATTACATGAGATTGCCACCAAATCCCATATTATGGAAGGAGGCAATTTTCATTCCATAATCTCCATACTTGATTGGTTTAATTTGAGATTAAATCATACTGATTTACCAATATACATTTCATCTGAATTAAATTAATTGTTGTTGGTTTTTTACCAACAAAATCTTGACCTTTCAAAGAAGCAAAAAATCAATCTAAACCATTGAATTTGTGTTGCCCATGGATTGAGATCCATGGATCCCAAAATATTATAAATAGAAGGGCACCCCTTGCTCATCATATGCTATTGAGAAACACAAGGCTCTCTCTCTCTTTCTCTCTACATGCCCTCTCTCCCCCTCTCTCTTATGTTGTCCATCATGGATGCCCTAGAGAGATTCTCCATCGCCGCAACGTCGTCGTTATGCTGCCTGATTGTTTGCTTGTGGATCTCCATCTCCTTCGGTGCGCCTCGCTCATGAAGAAGACGTAGGATCTCGTGTGTCGAGATCAGGAGATTCGCCGCTTGGATCATCAACATGGATTGCAAGAAGCACGTGTTTCATTAACACGCTCGCAAGCGTCTCCTCCGTCGGATCGGACTTGAGACAGGAGGTCTCTTCGTTTAGAGACTCAATCGCAACCACGCTTCAAGAGGTAATGCTAATGCTTGTTTGTGGTTTAGATGAAACGATCTGAGAAGTGATCTTGGATCAAGTGGTTTCATCGTAAAAAAAATTTTAATTTCCGCTACATCGAGCAACTAGTATGACTAGTCTCTCCCGATCGCATACGATGCAATGCTCACGCTTCCGTGATGCGCTTAAGGATCTAACCATATCCTTCAATTACATTTTAAAATATTACAAGTGACACCTTATTTTTTCTACATTAATTTGAAATTCAACCCCCACTTTTTATTTTGTTGCACTCATGCCCTCATTTGTTTACATTAAGTTCTAGGAAATATTTTCACCGTAGATTGCATTTTCTCTTCAAGGTTTATTTACAATAATTTTTCTCTCATCACCATAGATTAATACTCGAATTAAATTTGAAAGAAGAATAGATATCATGAATTTGCTTGGTCACTATGAATTCGATCCTCTACGTGCCGCTTACATTTTTCTGTAATTCAATCATCCATAGTTGTATTCTTTATTTGAAGTTACAGGTTTTCGTGTGTACACATCGATAGTGATAAAACATTATTTCAAACTATGTGAAACCATTTTTTCACTCTCGTCTCATCAACACACTCACAAGCATCTCCTCCATCGGGTCAGACTTGAGACAGGAGGTCTCTTCGCTTAGAGACTACGACCGAAACCACGCTTCAAGAGGTAATTCTACATGTTACTTGCGGTTAGATGAAATGATCTTAGAAGTGTTCTTGGATCATGTGGTTTCATCGTTTAATTTTTTAAATTCTGTTGCATCAAGCAACTAGTGCGATAAGTCACTCTGTTCGCATATGATGCAAGCATCATCCTTTTGTGATGCACTTAAGGATCTTTTCATACTCCTTACATGTAAGTAATCACACAAACCTACTCCAAAGGTTTCTTGGAGTATGGTAACTCGCCTGATCTCTAATGATGGTTGGAGAATCTCAAATCTTAAACTTTCCATAAAGCACTGCTCATCAAATCTGCCATTAGGATTACATATTGTAAGCGACCCTGGATTTCTGGTAATGAGTGCCACCCACTTCCATGGAGGACCAATTATTTTGTTAGATGGACCAAAAAGAACCCATTACTTGATATAGGAGAATCATATTAGAGGAAGTCTTATGTTACAATCGGTTCTGCTCAAGGAACTTGGCTACGGAAATCATTTATGCCTTTGGAAGTACCCTCTGAATGAGAAAATTCTCTCAAAAATGGATTTCAATACTTAGACCTTACATAAACAACAGTAGTACGACAGTCCTTGAGGGCTTGAGATCTTGGCATGCATGTTTAAGTGGTTCGAAGCTCTCGAAAACAATATACCAGTAAATTTATGGAGCATGATTACGAAATTGAGGACAATTATTGCTATCGTTTTGGAGTCTATGCATTCACGTTAAAGTGACCTAACTAGTTATCCAAACTGTGGCAAAGATCTAAGAGATTCAACTACCAAAATCTTATACACTTTGCTTGCTTATGGGGGATTATATCCATCTTACACAACAACTTCAGAAAAAAAAAACTATTTGAGCCGAGGGTTTCCTATCTCATATGATTACTAGCGTACCATAAAATAACAACTCAAAACCAACTGGGAAAATTAAATATATCTTATGTCAATAGATGATATCTTTGCAAGAAAAACCTTAAGCTTTACTTGCATCTTTTCGAAAACTATAATGTAACCAGAGAGAATTTTCATAAATGTGGCATTCAATCAAACTTCTATAAATTTTATACATTAATGCATTTCATACTGATATGGATCTAAATGACGATGCGTGGAAACATGGATGGAACCAGGATGATAATTAGGTGGGGGTACAAATTAGATATAGCATTGCATTTATCAATGTAATGAAATTAACTAACAATTAATGTATTGAAATTAACTATATATATTAAATCTACAATGCAAATAAAAGATGATTGTACTCTTTTTGAAATTATAAAAATAATTTTGCTCTTTCTAAGATTACCTTATTAGAGTTGTCATCAACGAGATTTCATATTTTGGAATCGTTGAATAATTTCTTCATTGCTAACATTTGTGAACATATCTTTTTCAATATAAGTAACCAAGCTATCATTCATCCATTGATCCTCCATCTTATTTCGAAGGCAACTTTTGATGTGTTTCATTGCATAAAATGCTCTTTCTACTGTAGCAGTAAGACTGATAGAATAAGTGCAAATTTAATAAGCTTATAAATCAAAGGATATATCATGTCCTTTTTCTTCTCAACCAATAGTTGTGAAAGATCTACGATTCCTTCCAGCTTGAAAAATTCTTCATCATAATTCAAATTCAAAAAATATGTTTCAAGTTGATTATCTAATTTCATCATGTCAACATCTGAAAAATCATCTTTATACAATGTGGTCATCTAAACTAACTTCTCTTTACTGAATTAGGAAAATGATTATGATAGATTAAGATATGCTACACACAAAAGCAAATCAGTTGTCCTTTCTATAAAATGACAATTCAATTCTTGAAGTTGTGAGTCGATGACCATATAGAATATTTCAACCTGGTAATAGTGTAAATTAGTCATACTATGAGTTCTGCGTCGAGGCCTTCCATGACCGATCCAAGGTTTGTCCATCTCAAGAACATCAATATTTTGCTTTCTGCAAAAGCAACTTACATCTACGAGTAACAAGCCACATCCACTATCTCTTAAAATTTGCAATCTCTGTGTAGAAATCTTGACCAAGTCATGGTATTTACAATATCCTTCTCTTTTCATTTTAGTGATTGTGATAATTTAGATGTAATACACAAAATAAGTTTTGTAAGATAACAACTGAATATAAAATCAAATGATTGTATGGAATCTAACAAAGAAGATACTTCTGCTCTTTGTTCACAATTTGAACCTCTTGGACAATAATATTACAAACATCTACTATTGATGCATGATGGACAACCCGAGCGACTAATATAAAAAGGTATCAATGGTCGTTGCGATCTCAATCACTCGGATCGGACTCAATCAAGAAAACAAAGACCACCAAACAAGAAAATCAAGCAATTAAGCACAAATAGCGGTCTCGCTTTTTTATTTTACCTGGTATAGCTACCAGGGTCGAACACAAGGAGCACAGTAAGCCTAGGCTACGAAGTAGTCGAAAATTCACATAAAAAAAGAGAATAAAATAAAATAGTGGATTTTATATTTTTCAAATTTTTTTATATATTTTTTTAAAATTGATAAAAAGTGTAAAAGAAATTAAAAGGTGCAAATCAACAATTATTTAAGAGAGCAAAAATGATCAGAAAATTAAAATAAAAATATTTTTGGTTTTTGGGAATATTCAAGTGTTTTTGTTATTTTTTTTGGATTTTGCTGATTTTTAATTAATTTTATAAAAAAAGAACAAGGACAAAAAACAAAACAATGTGCAGCCAGAATCTAAAGGCACATTATATATACATAAAATACCTATAAAATTCGAACAATAATTTTATTATAAACTAAAACTAAAAATCTAACTACAGAAACTGAAAATGCATTTTTTTTAGTTTTTGTGAATTTTTAATATTTTTCTAAGTTTTTTAATGTTTTTTTAATTTTTAGGGTTTTTATAAATGCAAATTCAACGAAAATGGGATAGAAGTGAAATCACAATAAAACAAGCAATCAGTATTTTTTTGGATTTTATAGAGGGTTTTTAATATTTTTAATGGATTTTTGAAAATGGACAGAAGCCATTTTTGAGAGTTTTAAATTTTTAAAAATAACAAATGCAAACAAAATAAACCCAAAAAATTATAGAAATTCCTACATCATGGCAGGAGCCATGTTTCGAAATTTCATAAATTTTGGATAAAGTTTGCTATTTATTCAAACTGAAATAAAGCACACAGTACACTGGGACCTAAATGCAATAAGAACATATTCTAGGGACTAAATAATAACAAGCATGAAAAGTATAGGGTCCTATCTGCAAATTTTCCACGAATTCTAGCACGTCCAATATCAGCACGCACAGGGGTATAAGTGCAAATAATGAAACTATAATATCAAAACATAACATCCGCTTAATCCAGGACCATACATGCAAATAACCCAGAAATACACGTGATGACGCTCGTGCAACCATACAGGAAGGACTGAAATGTAAATGCGAAAAACTGTAGGGGCAATGATGTAAATAGTCCACAGTGCAAATTTTATTTTACAGACTAAATAAAAGCAGAAAAGAACTACAAGGGAAATGGAGAAAATTACCCAGCCGCTCGTGCGTCGCGCGTGGGGGTGCCAGGTGTCACGCTCTGATTGGATGACAACGGGCGGCTTTGACGCGTACAGGTGGCAAATCCAACGGCCCTGGCTGGATGATGAACGTGGGCGTACGGATGTCATTAGATGTCAGATCTAACGGCCTGACAAGGCCAGGCTCTAGACGGTGGCGATCAAATCTAGGCGACGATGATGATCCAACGACTGAGGAGGATGCTGGATGAACTCTGCCTAGGCGAAGTTCACCGGAGACCCGGCAGTGATCCGGCGCTCCGATGGACGATCGGACGACGACGGTCGATTCGCAAGGCCCCTCCGCATCGGGTGGAGGGGTCTGATGAAGTCGTCAACGGTCGAATCTCCGAGAAGGGTACTGGGACCTAGACGAGCTCCGACGAGGCTGGATGAAGGCGAACTAGGATGTAACCACGCACGTGAAGACCTGCGGGATAAGGTTCTGACTATGAGGAGTACTCCGGTCAATGTTCTTTGACTAAAATTAAAGGGAAGCGATGGTGGGTGGAATCAGGGGTTTCTGGCGAATGGGGGAGGAAACCGATGACCTACTCTAGGCTTGTGCAGCCTAGCTTTAGGTGATCAGGGTACACAAGAAGGGTGACGATGGTCATATGAGTCGATCTGAATGGCTAAGGGTGGCTGGTGATGCTCCGACCGACGGGTCAGAGCTGGTGGTGCGGCAGATGAATGATTCGAAACAAACGGAGCTAGGATTGAAATGAAGGCTACCGGAAGGTCCAAGATGAATCCTTAGATCCAGTGGTTGAAGTTGGACTGGGTCTTCGCCTCGACCTCGCTGTGGGAGGCGGGGGAGGCTCGATGCGGCAGAACTCTGGCCACGTAGCTTGAGAATCGGTAGCAGCAGCTCTCTCCGGTCACCAAGATGCTCCTTCAGTTGCTGTCACCAAGGGGAAGAGGTCTAGGGTAGAGAAAGAGTGTGTGGCGTGAGTTGAGGCTCTGGGGAAAGGAGTGAAGATTTTATATGCGTTCCCGGGTGGTTGGATGGAATCGGGTGGCACGTGCGAACCAAGGAAGATCCGTCCTTCACTAGGGATCCGCAAGGATCTTGGATCCAAGGGGAAGGAGCGGACGGTGAAATCGGAGAAAAAGGTGGCCGGATCCGAGTGGGATAAATGGGAGAAAGTGTGGCAAAACCCGGATCCGGGCGAAGACAGGTCGGGGAGGGCGAGTTGACCAAGGTCAACAATCCTCCTGGACCAATCAGAAATTAGGAAATAAAAAAGATTTGTAAAATAAATTAAAAATAGAAAATTATTTTATTTTAAAATATGTTCAAAATAAAAAAATTATTATTTTTTAAACTATTTTTTAGTGATTTTTATTTATTTTTATGAATAATAAATTATGATGTATAAAGTATATTATATTATATACAGGTATAAAATACCTTGGTATTTTATATAATTATTTTTATTTTCTTATTTTTGTATAAATACCCTAATTTTATATTTTATTTATTTACAACATATTATTTGGAGTATAAAATAATTTTTATTTACTTTTTATTGGCTATTTACTAGTGTGGAATAAATAGATATATGATACATATATACAGGTAATATGTACAAGGTGAGAGAGAGAAAATATTTTGTTTTTATTTTTATTTTATTTTTCTAATTTTTGTTTTATTTTTATAAATATATAAAAGGGTTTATAAACACATTTATATTTTATTTTTATGAAAATAAAATATGTACATAAAAGAAGGAATATACACAAGGTAGAGTGGCCCTATCTCTCTCTACTTATTTTATTTGGCGATCAGACCCATATTGGGCCCTCTCTTGGGTTTAGGTCACTCAATGTTTATTCTAAATATTTCCTTCTTTTTCTTTTATTCTTTATTCTTTTTGCACAAATACATGCTAATTATTAATATATAACAAAAGCATGCTTATTGGTAACTTATTGTATTTACAGCTATCTACATGGTATTTTGCCAAGATAATTAGCTAAAATAATAGAATAAAGAGTGATGAATGGGTATTCATCACCCCCTATACTACTTTTGCTAGTCCCTTAGCAAACACTTATTTGAAAAAGAAGTGAAACGGAGAAAGAAAAAGAAGAAGGTGAATCAAGGATGATTATTAAACTTGTCTTCATTAAATTGAAGTATAGGGCTCAGTCAGATCTTTGGATTAATTATTTTGTCGGAACCTTATTTGGACTTAGGTTTGAAACTCAACAGCCTCTAAGTTCCACCAATCTATGGTCGACTCCTCAACAATCCAGATCAGAACAAGTCTACATACACAAACTCTAATGACTATGAACCTTTTCTTGTACTGTGTAAGTGATATGTAGCTCCCCACCTTAGAAATAGCAAAGTGACAACCCTCCTCGACAAGGTAACTCTAATACCCTAGTCTGGCAACTCTTTCCTCGAGGAGTGGGGTATTCCCTTCTAAGTTCAAGTTCAACCGGCTCAAGAAGAGGAGGAAGAAGAGAATGGACCATGGCCAGTGTAGCCATGTATCCTTGGGAGCTCAACAAGTGTAGCTAAGTCTCCCTGGTGCAAGCTTCATGAGATGGGCATGGATAACATAAGCTTTGCTTTATTTGACTATATGCACTCCGGTGGGTATTTTATTTTCTATGAGACCCACCACTTTTTTGGAGTTTTTCTTTTTGCAAATTTTTTCCGATATGCATATGTACAACATATCTACATGGTGTAGCATATATACAAAAGGAGTTTTTCCTCTTGAGCCAGTAGACCATCCCTCTTTTGAAGCTTTATTGCAACCCACAGCTCCTGTCTTTAGACCTCACTGCTACCAGACCAAGTTGAGATGCACTTCCTTCACTAAAAGAAGAGAGGTTCCGCCTAGAAGTACTTCTCTCATATGCTACCCAAGTCAAAGAAGACTGCCTCCTCACCACCTCATCCGTAGAGAACAAGGTGTAAAGTGCTGGTGCAAGGAAAGCCATTGTCATTGAGAGTCATGTGTGCATTGTTAAGTGTTCTACTTAGGCTCATCAAGATGACATATGATCATAGCCTAGTGGACTCAAAGAATTAAGTCATCATGGGCCTGAAAAGTCTCAACCCTAAGCCCTATAAGGTTCCACTTAGAAGTAGGTGGATTAAGATCTTAACCAAGCTCCATTTTTCAATTTAATTCCAGACTAGTTTAAATGTCAACTATGATTCAGAAAAACTATACAAGTATATACAAAGATGCTTTTGTACAAATTTTTGAAAATGTGCAAAATTTTTGAAAAATGTTTGAACACATGGATGTATGCATGAATGCAGAACTTTTGCAAAATATTTACACATGTTTACAAAAAGGTTTTTGCAAACTTTTTGTTTTTCAAACATTTTACAAAAATTATGTACTATATACATAATTTTGATATCAAAATAATTACAAACTCTTTACACAAAATATTTTACAACCATTTTTGCAAAAATAGTTTTGTAAGTAGCTATGTATGTGCAATAAAGAATTTTATGTACAAGAAAAAAAATTTAATTTTTATATATTTTTACAGATTTTAGCCATTTTATTTATTAACACACTTACACAAAGTACGAGTTATGGCTAAAGTATAAATGAAATATATACGACACCCCTTATACTTAGCTCGAACGATGTCCTCAGAGTGAAGCAAGAGCGATGAAGAAGACATAACTCGTGCTTAGTATAGGGAAGTGAAAAGGAAAACTATACTACAACGACAAATGAAAGAATAGAATGGAAAAGGAATCTCAGGGTTTCCCCCCTATACTCAGGATCAAGTGATCCTAAGTATAGCAGTCTGTACACAAAGGGAAATCCGAATGGGGAATGTACAGGCTCTGCCTCCCCTATACTTAGGGTAAAATATCCCTAAGTATAGGCAGCAAAACAGAGATAGAAAAGAATCAAAAGAAAATCAAAAGTCTCACACCCCCCTATACTTAGGGTAAAGTGCACCCTAAGTATAACATAATCAAAGATGTGAATGGGTGTTGGACTAAAGAATGGTGTGATATGGACATCTGGATCTATACAAGTCAGAAGACAGTGATAATCAGGCGTGAGTGATGAACCGCGAAATCGGCCCTTTAATATAGTGTTTTTAGCACTTAATAATGTCGTAGCAGTCGGGCCGAGATGGGCTCATCAAAAGATCATCTCATTTAAATATATGCCATAATGAATCAAAATGAGATGATCGTTTTTTTTTACTTGGTAAGATACCAAGGTCGAACTCAGGGACACGAGCCTCTCTCGTATTAATCAGATTTAAATGTGTTTAACTCAAGTGTTGAAATAAATCGTATAGGTCAAATTGATGCATAGACACAACATGACAATGCAATGCATTAAAATTAAACATGCATTTTTTTTAACTTTTTTATCATGCAAATAGATGCCATGCAAAGTGAATGATATGCCCAAATAATCGCTTAAGCCATAGCAAAAAAATGCAAGTTGAATTGAGTCAGCATTTAGAAGCATACTACTCTCATTAAACAAGTGAGCATGATAATTAAAGAGATCAAGGCACTTAAGCAATAAAATAATTCATCACAGTTCATAATCTCAAATCTGAAATTTAACCATGACATAGTGAAGAGGACGAGAAGAGCTTCGAAACGAAACTGAAAACAACTTGATTGGAGCTATATAGCTCAAGATATTCAAGTTCAAACATAAGGGCATAAATGAAAGAAAAACATGAAAAGATAAATACAAAAAGGTCCCTGGAAAGGACTGAAATGCATAAAAAATAAAGAGCGAGGCCTTCCCTGTAATTTACCCAAAAGCGCGGGGACCTTTTTGCAAATTTGAAGAAATCGGTGGGCATCTCTGCAAATTTCCCAGGGTAACACGTGCGATGCACGTGCGACCCAGGCTCGGAAGGAGGCTCGGCAGAGGTGCTGTTGCTTCGGCTTGGTTCGGACCCAGGCTTGGGTTCGCTGCAGGCTCGGAAGTATCCAAGCCTAAAGGCTCGGATGCGGAGGCTCGGTGCTGCTATGATGACGCCACGTGGCTGAAGATGGGCCATCAGATGACGAAGATCGGATGGCTGTGGTGGGATCCTGGCTTGGCGACGTGGCTGTACGAGAGCCATTGGATCGAGGCGATCCAATGGTTGCTGGAGACGATGACGCGGCCTCATCTGGGCCGTTGGATTATCCCCGGGGAAGGGACATCCAACGGCAGCTGCTTCTTCTCCTTAATCTGTAGGTGGCGGCGAGTTTGGAGCTCCGGCGAGGGAGCTCCAACTCCGCCGCTCTCATCTGGGCACTGAGGACCTCCCCCGAGCTCATCGATAGATCGTCGATGAAGCGGAGAACTCGGTGAAGTCCCAGGAAGCTCTGGCGTCGGTCATCGAAGCTCGAAGGTTGCAGGCGACGGTGATGAAGTTCCCTCCGGCGATCGTCCGGCCATTGAAGGAATAAGACACCTGCAGGGTTAGTAAATATCCGAAGCGCGAGTGGGTGTGTGGGCGAGTGAAGTGGGAGCTCAGGCTGGAGGAGAATACGGAGGAGCTCGGAGCTCCTCCGCCGCGAGGGCGGAGGAGGTGGGTCGAAGTCCATGGAGGGTATGGAAGAGGGATGGCCGGAGATGAGCGCGAGGAAGGGGGTGGTGTGGCGGAGCTATTGAAGGGGTTATCGGAGCAAGGGGGTGGTCGGAGAGACCTGATTAAATCGATGAACTCGAAGAAAAAATCAAAGGGGATTCAGAGGAACTTACCTGATCGGAGGCGGAGCGGAGGGCTTGGGCTGGAACTCTAAGCGAGCTCCGGGTCTTCGCAACGTACTGGGCAGCCTCCCCAGCGAGCTCGGGCGGCTATAGGTCGCCGCAACATCGCCATGTCCGGCGATGGATCTCACCGGGGAGGGAGGTCGTCTTCGCTCGATCCTCCGCCTCCCCCTGTCACTGGGAGACGGAGGAGGGCTGGGCCTCCTCCCACGTAAAGGTGGATAGGTCGATTTGTCGGAGGGAGCGGCGTATTTGAAGATTGGACTCGGCGGGGTTGCGAGTGGCCGACGTGGGTTTCGATGGGATTGTGGGGCGATAGGGAGAGGTTGGAGGTTGATGGAGGAGTGCGCGAGGAAGACGGAAGACTGGGCTTGGTCGTGGGTTGGTTTGAGAGGGATGAGGTAGTCGGAGGTGATGGAGAAAATGGGAAGGGGGCGAGGTGCGCGAGATTGGTGATCGTGGGAGAGAGAGGGCCTGCGGGAGGTTGACGACGAGCTACAGCCGTTGGATTTGAAGATCCAACGGCCGTTGTTGAGGCGCGAAGGGAAGGCCATGATTTAATCAGGGGCGGCGCAATCGAAGGGCGGATGGAGCGGCCACGTGTCGATTGGAGAGCGAGGCGCCATCGGAGGGCGGTGATGAGAAGAAGCTTCTGATCTGATGGCTAAAAATAAAGAAAGATCTAATGGCTCAGATTTGATCATTGGCGCGCGATCAGAAGGTTCTCAAAGCGCCACGTGGCGCGTTCTGGGTGAGGCGCAAACGTGCGGCTGAGATTAAGGCGGGTGAAGATCAAACGGCCGTGGATGAGGGGCGACGTGGAGCGGCCTGGGCCATTGGATCCAGAAGGCGGATCCAACGGTCTAGAAAGGTGGCGGATCAGACAAAGGTGCCGGGCCACGTGGCCCAATCAGGTTATTGCAAGGGTATTTTTTGATTTTTGAGGGCTTATTTGGTCGAATTTGAGAAAACTCAAAACATGAAAGTTGTAGATCTTGACGAGATCTACAAGTTTCATGTTGACCAAAACTCGAAAAGAGATCAAACAAGAGCCCGAAATATTTTTGAGGGTATTTTTGAGTCTAAAAATACCACGATTTTTGTTTTGCCATTTTTTTGTGGTTTTAAATTTATTTAGGACTCTGTTAATTATTAGACACTAACAGGGATTTATTGACAAAAACTTAAGCAAGGGGGTTAATTATGAGAAATAAAGATGATGAAACTGAGGTTCATCACCCCCCTATACTTAAACTATGCTCGTCCTCGAGCATCAAAAAGAATGACTAAGCTGGATTAACCCCCTTGTGCTTGTGAATACAGGATCCAATCTGATCAAGTTGACTCGGCTTCAGAGATCCAAAATTTTAGAGTTCAACCCAGCCTTAATCAAGAGGCTTCCAATTCCTCTACTTCTCTAGACTCTCTCTGATGTACATATAAACTAAAGGATATGAGTTTAGTGTTGACTGTAATTCTGAGAGTAGAGTCAATTTGTCACCCAAAATCTTGATCCGAGAAAATCTCCTAAGGACCCAATCCTCAGCACTAGGGAATAAATCAAATCTTGCATTCAGTCCACCGTCTCTTTAGTTGTCAGACTTAGAAAATGTGGATGGTAGGCCAGAAAATGGAGGGCATAGGATTGTGTCAATTCTTCTCTCCCTCTCATTGGAACAAGGATTCTCTCTAGTGCCATTTTACGCACACATTTTTTTGGTGTTGATCAGTGCGTCCGTCAAGAGAAGTTGGAGCCGTCTGCACTTGTTTTCCTGGGAGTACACCGGGGTGTGTCTCTTTTGAGTACCTATCGTACCTTCGACACCCAGACTTGTAGCATTTACGATGCAGAGCCCTTTTTTGGTGCAAGACCGACTCCTGGTCCTAATAGCGGTGGTCCAAGTGGACACTTTGAAAAATTTTGGGAGCGCTCGCCTTTGGTGGAAGCTCTTTGATATGTAACTTTGTGGAATGAGAGCTTTTCTTTGAATTTCATTGACTTGAATAATTTGTGGCTAGCTCCAATGCTTTTACCAAGAGTTGGCGCACACTGATCAACAATTTTTTATTTATTTTCACACCCAGGCACTTAGGTTAATGTCAAGAGATTAGTATAAGAATCAAGTTCTCATACTGGATAATATTGCTGACACTCAGGTTTCATGAAGCCTCCAAAGATTTTATCCCATCCTCGAGCATCATTAGATCAAAATCCAAATTCGACTTCCTCATCCCAATCCCTCAGGTGAAAAATCAACTCATCTCAATCGAAACCGCAGTCGTGCATGTGATGTGCTGATCATATTCTTTTGTCTGAGACTAAGCATGGAATATAGCATGCAGATCTAGAAACTTAGGGGAATATGGGTGATTAAGTCTAAGACCCTGATGGCTAAGGCTGGTTAACCTAAAATCTCAAAGACTTCTAAAAGCTAAGTCTTCTTGACCAAATCAGATCCCGGGTGAAAGTGAAAATGTAGAGGACTAATCCAACTTCTTCATTCAGGACACATTTTTTTTTTAAAAAAAACTTCAAGAGATATTAGAACTTCCGAAGCTCAATTGAGCATCCGCGGTTCAGCCAGTATGGATGTAAGTACAGGCCGAAGCCCGTTGCTTGAGGACGGGGCCTTGCGCGATGTCCTCTAAACCATCCAATCTGCTAAGGGCGAACCCTCACTGAACGCGGCTGACTTAATTGGGCTTAGTTAGTCATTAATAGCTCCTAAAGGTTTTTAGGGATTTTTTTCATTTTTATGGATTTTAATAAAGTTAGAACACAAGTTAGACTCAATCTTTTCTTGAAAAAGAGAAGGCGATTTTTCAAAACCCAGTCACACAAAATAAAAAAAACTTTCAAAACATTTTCAAAAATCAATTTCGAAAATATTTCTATAAAATAGTGTAACATAATATCGAAAAACCGCGAAAATCCTTTGAGTTTTCTTAGTCCAATGAATTTTACCTTAGCCAAAAAGTTTTTAATTTTTCAAATTTTTTCAGATTATAGCTAAAGTAAATATACAGTATATACGGTATACCCCCCTATACTTAAACTTTGCTATGTCCTCATAGCACTAGATGTTACAAGAACTTAGGTCCATTTAAATATAGAAGAATATACGGGACTAAGAGGGGCTCCCCCTATACCTAGGTTAGAAATAACCTAAGTATAAAGGCAAGAAAAGATGAGTAGAGAAAATCACGGGGACTTGGGTCCCCCCTATACTTAGGCTGAGATTAGCCTAAGTATAAAGATAGAATTTGATGTCGGGAGGGACCCAAGGTGAACGAAGAAGGAGGATGGATACACAAGTGAGCGGTTGAATCTACGGAGATGAAATGGAGTGTCTTCGGTTTTGGGGTTGTGTCTCGTAAAACATACGGCTCAATCAAACAAGCAAACCCGTATTTTCACCAACTCACACATCAAACCAACCTAAGTTGGTTTATTATCTTGTCTATTTTATTGGTGATAAAACATTTGATTTTTACGCAAAGAAAAAATGTGAAGGAAAATTATTGCGTAAGCGAGGGTATTGCTCTCCCAAAACCGAATTTTACTCCATTTTTGGTTGACTTACAATTAACAGTCCCAATTTTATTTTAAATTATCACTGAATTATGGTTAGCCATCAATCAGAAAATCATCGTCTACCGTTCATTCCATTTTCCATTTATCCTAGGTGATCAATCTAGAAAAATGAAAGCCGAGAAAAACATGTATTCGATGAAGAAAAACGCGATCGAGGCAAAGCGAGAAATCATGCAGTGATTTGACGACAAAAGCCGCGAGAAATCTGGGGCCGTTTTGAAACCCAAATCAAACATGTATGCAAGTCGAAAAAGCCGCACCTAATCATGCATCTATTAGCGGTGTTTGATCTTCATTAATTTTAGCTAAGTGATGCGAGATTAAGTGCGTCTATATTTTAAAGTGTGTCTTAACCTACGATCAAGCACATAAGATAAAAAATGAAATGAGCTCTGAGAGCCGCGTGCCTAATCCTAAGTCGACACTCAAGTGGGGACGATCCCCACACACCACAATCGTTCGATTACAAGCGCGAGTCTTCGATCGAAGACCGCTGTAAAAGACGAGTTTATTATAAAAAATACATGCGACACAATTTTTTTCCCTTTTCTTTCTTATCGGCTCCAAGCATGCTCCTGCGGCTCCTCGCAGCGGGGAACGTCCTGCTCCTCGCCTCCTTGATCCATCAAGGGCCCTGCCACAGAAACAATTGTTAGAGATCAAATAAGAGAGAAAAAATTTTATATGCACAAATATATGATTAATTGACCTATAAAAAGAAACACTAAATCAAACACACGAAAATCCAAAAAAATAAAAGAAATGAGCCGTGTCCCCGGCAACGGCGCCATTTGACGAACCGTGAAATCGGCCCTTTAATATAGTGTTTTTAGCACTTAATAATGTCGTAGCAGTCGGGCCGAGATGGGCTCATCAAAAGATCATCTCATTTAAATATATGCCATAATGAATCAAAATGAGATGATCGTTTTTTTTTTACTTGGTAAGATACCAAGGTCGAACTCAGGGACACGAGCCTCTCTCGTATTAATCAGATTTAAATGTGTTTAACTCAAGTGTTGAAATAAATCGTATAGGTCAAATTGATGCATAGACACAACATGACAATGCAATGCATTAAAATTAAACATGCATTTTTTTAACTTTTTTATCATGCAAATAGATGCCATGCAAAGTGAATGATATGCCCAAATAATCGCTTAAGCCATAGCAAAAAAATGCAAGTTGAATTGAGTCAGCATTTAGAAGCATACTACTCTCATTAAACAAGTGAGCATGATAATTAAAGAGATCAAGGCACTTAAGCAATAAAATAATTCATCACAGTTCATAATCTCAAATCTGAAATTTAACCATGCCATAGTGAAGAGGACGAGAAGAGCTTCGAAACGAAACTGAAAACATCTTGATTGGAGCTATATAGCTCAAGATATTCAAGTTCAAACATAAGGGCATAAATGAAAGAAAAACATGAAAAGATAAATACAAAAAGGTCCCTGGAAAGGACTGAAATGCAATAAAAATAAAGCGTGAGGCCTTCCCTGTAATTTACCCAAAAGCGCGGGGACCTTTTTGCAAATTTGAAGAAATCGGTGGGCATCTCTGCAAATTTCCCAGGGTAACACGTGCGATGCACGTGCGACCCA
Source organism: Ottelia alismoides (assembly GCA_037367405.1). Classification (NCBI taxonomy): domain Eukaryota; kingdom Viridiplantae; phylum Streptophyta; class Magnoliopsida; order Alismatales; family Hydrocharitaceae; genus Ottelia; species Ottelia alismoides. The sequence goes on along the minus strand of JAZKJV010010994.1, from coordinate 581,900 downwards.
GGCTCGGAAGGAGGCTCGGCAGAGGTGCTGTTGCTTCGGCTTGGTTCGGACCCAGGCTTGGGTTCGCTGCAGGCTCGGGAGTATCCAAGCCTAAAGGCTCGGATGCGGAGGCTCGGTGCTGCTATGATGACGCCACGTGGCTGAAGATGGGCCATCAGATGACGACGATCGGATGGCTGTGGTGGGATCCTGGCTTGGCGACGTGGCTGTACGAGAGCCATTGGATCGAGGCGATCCAATGGTTGCTGGAGACGATGACGCGGCCTCATCTGGGCCGTTGGATTATCCCCGGGGAAGGGACATCCAACGGCAGCTGCTTCTTCTCCTTAATCTGTAGGTGGCGGCGAGTTTGGAGCTCCGGCGAGGGAGCTCCAACTCCGCCGCTCTCATCTGGGCACTGAGGACCTCCCCCGAGCTCATCGATAGATCGTCGATGAAGCGGAGAACTCGGTGAAGTCCCAGGAAGCTCTGGCGTCGGTCATCGAAGCTCGAAGGTTGCAGGCGACGGTGATGAAGTTCCCTCCGGCGATCGTCCGGCCATTGAAGGAATAAGACACCTGCAGGGTTAGTAAATATCCGAAGCGCGAGTGGGTGTGTGGGCGAGTGAAGTGGGAGCTCAGGCTGGAGGAGAATACGGAGGAGCTCGGAGCTCCTCCGCCGCGAGGGCGGAGGAGGTGGGTCGAAGTCGATGGAGGGTATGGAAGAGGGAAGAGGTGGCCGGAGATGAGCGCGAAGAAGGGGGTGGTGTGGCGGAGCTATTGAAGGGGTTATCGGAGCAAGGGGGTGGTCAGAGAGACCTGATTAAATCGATGAACTCGAAGAAAAAATCAAAGGGGATTCAGAGGAACTTACCTGATCGGAGGCGGAGCGGAGGGCTTGGGCTGGAACTCTAAGCGAGCTCCGGGTCTTCGCAACGTACTGGGCAGCCTCCCCAGCGAGCTCGGGCGGCTATAGGTCGCCGCAACATCGCCATGTCCGGCGATGGATCTCACCGGGGAGGGAGGTCGTCTTCGCTCGATCCTCCGCCTCCCCCTGTCACTGGGAGACGGAGGAGGGCTGGGCCTCCTCCCACGTAAAGGTGGATAGGTCGATTTGTCGGAGGGAGCGGCGTATTTGAAGATTGGACTCGGCGGGGTTGCGAGTGGCCGACGTGGGTTTCGATGGGATTGTGGGGCGATAGGGAGAGGTTGGAGGTTGATGGAGGAGTGCGCGAGGAAGACGGAAGACTGGGCTTGGTCGTGGGTTGGTTTGAGAGGGATGAGGTAGTCGGAGGTGATGGAGAAAATGGGAAGGGGGCGAGGTGTGCGAGATTGGTGATCGTGGGAGAGAGAGGGCCTGCGGGAGGTTGACGACGAGCTACAGCCGTTGGATTTGAAGATCCAACGGCCGTTGTTGAGGCGCGAAGGGAAGGCCATGATTTAATCAGGGGCGGCGCAATCGAAGGGCGGATGGAGCGGCCACGTGTCGATTGGAGAGCGAGGCGCCATCGGAGGGCGGTGATGAGAAGAAGCTTCTGATCTGATGGCTAAAAATAAAGAAAGATCTAATGGCTCAGATTTGATCATTGGCGCGCGATCAGAAGGTTCTCAAAGCGCCACGTGGCGCGTTCTGGGTGAGGCGCAAACGTGCGGCTGAGATTAAGGCGGGTGAAGATCAAACGGCCGTGGATGAGGGGCGACGTGGAGCGGCCTGGGCCATTGGATCCAGAAGGCGGATCCAACGGTCTAGAAAGGTGGCGGATCAAACAAAGGTGCCGGGCCACGTGGCTCGCCCAGATTGGGCCACGTGGCCCAATCAGGTTATTGCAAGGGTATTTTTTGATTTTTGAGGGCTTATTTGGTCGAATTTGAGAAAACTCAAAACATGAAAGTTGTAGATCTTGACGAGATCTACAAGTTTCATGTTGACCAAAACTCGAAAAGAGATCAAACAAGAGCCCGAAATATTTTTGAGGGTATTTTTGAGTCTAAAAATACCACGATTTTTGTTTTGCCATTTTTTTGTGGTTTTTAATTTATTTAGGACTCTTTTAATTATTAGACACTAACAGGGATTTATTGACAAAAACTTAAGCAAGGGGGTTAATTATGAGAAATAAAGATGATGAAACTGAGGTTCATCAGTGAGATGCAATAGATGTGAGTCAAGAGACCACATATCATGTAAAATGAATAGGGGTGATGTCAACGACCAGGGGCTCATGATTTAGATATAGTTTGAGTCGATGCACGTTGACATGAAATGTAGACTCAGATGACAACTCAAATATATCAATGCTTCCATTGTCATGTACCTTTCGGACCAGGTATGGTCCCTTCAACTTGCTCTGCAACTTCCCTGAAAATAATCTAAGCCTAGCATCGAACAACCATACTCTCTGTCCTGGCTCAAACTGCTTGTAGCTAATATGAGAATCATGCCACTCCCTCACTCTCTCCTTATACTGTAGGCTGCTCGAAAAGGCTGCATCTCTGAGCTCCTCCAGGGCTGCCAACTCTGCCTTCCGCTGGTCTCCTACAGTCACTCGATCCAAAAGTATACCAGTGACTGCCCAAAGTGACCTATGTCGCAGCTCAATAGGTAAATGGTAGGGCTTTCCATAAACGAGGCGAAAGGGAGATGTACCCAAAGACGTCTTGAAGGACATCCGATATGCCCATAAGACCGAGTCCAAAAGCTGTGACCAATCCTTTCGTTCAGGGCGGACGACCTTCTGCAATATAGTCTTGATCTCCCTGTTTGACACTTCAGTAAGACCATTGGTCTGAGGATGATATGCAGTGGCTACTCGATGGTCAATGCCGAACTCGCTAGCAAGGACCTTTACCTTGTCGTTGATGAAATGAGACCCCCCTGTCAGATATCAATACTCTAGGCACCCCGAACCGTGAAATGATATTCTTCCTCAAAAATTTGCATACAGTCCTCGCATCTGTGGTTCGGGCGGGGATGGCCTCAACCCAAAGACTCACATAATCCACTACCAACAGAATATACTCGAATCCCTAACTCTTAGGGAATGGACCCGTGAAATCGATGCCCCATGCGTCAAAAATCTCACAGAAATGAATGGGCTACATCGGCATCATATCACGTTGTCCACAAGTTCCCATCCTCTGACAGTCAGTACACCTCTTCATGAATTCATCAGAATCCTTGAAGAGAGTAGGCCACCATAGGCTGGATTGGAGCACTTTTTGTGCCGTTCTCCTCCCGGAGTGATGTCCTCCTGTGTCAAGCTTGTGGCAGTAAGTGAGGATGCTTTGGTGCTCCTCCTGAGGAATGCACCGACGCCAGATGCTATCCCCTCCTTCATGATAAAGGATGGGATCCTCCCAATGGTAGAACTTGGCCTTCACAAGGAAGGTCTCAAGTCGTTGCCTGGGCCAACCTTGTGGAACTTTCTTGGCAAAAAGATAGTTCACAATGTCGGCGTACCATGGGAGAGAGGCGATAGCAAGGATCGCCTCATCTGGGAAGGTCTCAAAGATAGGGTCAATCTGCTCAGAATCCTCAAGATGCTCTAATCGGGAGAGATGATCCGCTACCACAGTCTTGACTCCAAGCTCATCCTTAATCTCTATGTCAAACTCCTGGAGTAGAAGGGTCCATCTAGTCAATCTCGCTTTTGGTAGCCTTTTTCCCCTTCCATCTGATATCGGCTATGATTGTGACTCCCAACTATCTTTCTTTTCCATTTTCTTATATATTAGTTGTTCATGAAAAGGAAAGCAAGTTCATTCATGATCCTCTGCTTACCCGAAGCTTGTTGACACTCTTCATCCTCATTATCCCCCTGTATTCTCCAAGGGGTTTGACATGAAATTGATCTTTTTCCGCGCCTCCTCCAAGTCTTGACTCAATAATCAGTCCCATTCCTCTGTCTTGCAGAAGGTTGTGGTTCTACTATTGGATTTTTCCCATCTTATATACTAGTTGGGGAATTTCCACTTGCTCCCAAGCCAAGGGTCTGCTGCTTTGTCTGTTCTAGCAATAAGAGGCCAAGATAGATAGTCCAGACAGGCAAGGAAGATGGAAGGGCTTGGAGTTCTCTTTGAAAATGAAAAGAACTGGGCGCAAGATAATGTACTAGGATCTTTCTCTAATAGTCCTAGTAGGACAGGCTAGTATAGATTCCATGCTTTAGTAGGACTAATACAAAGCTAAAGGTCCCTCTTAAATATGGTAATCTTAGATCCAATGATGTATGATCTGAACTTATCTAGGGCAAAGACTACGGCTATCATCTCCTTCTCAGTGATGGTATAGTTCCGCTGAGCGTCATCTAAAGTACAGCTAGCGTAGTTAATGGCAAATGGTGCTCCATCACTCCTCTGTCCCAGCACAGCCCCTACGGAAAATCGGAGGCATCCATCATGATCTCGAATGGGAGAGACCAATCAGGCGGCTGGAGGACAGGAGCCTCAACAACTAGACTCTTGAGAGTCTCAAATGACGCAAGGCACTTATCATCCATAATGAACTCAGTGTCTATCATCAGCAAATCAGTCAACGGCCGGGCAATCCTACTGAAATCATGAATGAAGCGCCGGTAGAAATCAATATGCCCCAGAAAAGACCGTAACTGTCACAAGTTGGATGGTGGACTGAGTTTCCTAATGATATCCACCTTGGCCAGATCAACCTCCATGCCCCATGTTGGAGATTATATGGCCAAGCATTGTTCCCTGAGTAACCATGGAGTGACTCTTCTCCCAAGATAGCACAAGATGGACCTCAATGCATCGCTGAAGGACGCGGTCTAGGTAGTCAAGACAAGCATCAAACCCATCGCTATAGATCGAAAAATCATCCATGAAGACCTCCAAGCACTCACCCATCATGTCCGAAAAGATAGAAAACATGCACCTCTAGAATGTCACAGGGGCATTACATAGACCAAAGGGCATCCGTCTGAAAGCATATGTCCCAAAGGAACAGGTCAATGTAGTCTTGTCCTGGTCTTCGGGCGCAATGGCCACCTGATTATATCCGAAGTACCCATCAAGAAAGCAGTATTGATTCTTCCCAGCTAGCCTCTCTATAATATGATCAATAAAAGGAAGCAGGAAATGATCCTTCTTGGTGGCCCGATTCAGTTGTCTGTAGTCCACGTAGACCCTCCAAGAAGTGGGTACCTGGGTAGCGATCTCCTCTCCAGACTCACTCACAACTGTCGTGATGCCCATCTTCTTGGGCACCACATGAAATGGACTAACCCACTTGGAGTCGGAGATGGGGTAGATAAAATCGGCGCTCCATCATTTTGAGATCTCCTTCATGACAACCTCTCGAAAATTCAGGTTCAGCCGCCACTGGAACTCATGCGACGGCTTGGCGTCCTCCTCAAGATAGATATGGTGGGAGCACTGGGCTGGACTTATCCCCTGGAGATTGGCTACGCTCCATCCTATCGCCTTGCGGTTCTTTTCAAGAACCTCCATCAAATGAGATTCTTGTTCTCTAGTCAAATCTGTTGAGATAATGGCTGGGTGAGCGATGACGGCAAGGGCTTCAGCTCTGGACAACTGGGTGCTGGCGGATCTGGCCTCTGAAAATGTCTGAGTGAACACGACCAAATCTGCATGGGAGAACTCTCGCTAAAAATCTGGTGAAGACTGCTCTATTAGTGTGTCTATGCCTTGAATGGAATCAGTCTCCACCCTAGTTGCTGGCTCTGTGGAAGTCAGACATGGAATCATATCATCAAACTCGGTCCAATCAATGTCTAACTCCGAGGGATCTGAATCTGTATCAAAAGGATCAACTTCCTCGCTATCGAAAACGTGGTCTGCTGCCTGAAGTGTATCATGTACCAGGAATGCGCTCTCCAAGCTCTCCTCTACTGGAATCTGTGCATCAGTGGACTCTGAAGGTGAGAGGATGGCTCGTGAAACTGGGTCATACCAAACTTCCTCATCATCTGTAATCACAAAATCACAATTCTGGTGGATGTCTCGCTCTGCCTCTATCATCTGCTCTGAATCTGTGAGCGACTCTGAGCAAGCTGAATCTTGTGCTCTGATCTCATCAATTGTCTCTATTTGTACACTCTCGCCCTCGACGCAAAAGTATACCTTCCTGCTATCATGGTCAGACACCACCTTGGCTGTGGTCAAGAACGGGCATCCTAAAATGATGGGGGTAAAGGTCACAAACTCAGGGATCTCCATGTCCAATACAACGAAGTCCACTGGGAATTTCAAGCCCTGAATTGTGACAACAACGTCCTTCAGCAATCCCTTCGGCCTCTTGACAGATCGATCAACAAACTGAAGGATTGTCCTGCTCTGTCAAAGAGGGTCAAACTCGAATCGGTCGAGTAAGGTTGCCGGAAGTAGGTTGATCGAAGAACTGCTGTCTAATAGAGTCCGATCGAACCTCTGCCCATGAATATGGCATCTGACATAAGGAGCTCCTGTATCTGGCCTCTTGGCTGGCAGACGGTACTAGATGGAGAAGCAGGTGGTGCAAGTGAGCACATGGATCTCTGACTGGTGGTTCCTCCTCTTCCTGCGAATGGTGGTCCTCTCTCTAAGGTTCCTCTGGAAGAGGGGGATGTGCTCCAAGGCCTCCTGTAAAGTCAGCTGTATGTGAAATCTATCCATCATCTGCTGGCTGAACTCTAACTGTTGTGATTTTTTGGATTTTCTTTTTTAGTCCCCTTAGCCAAGCGGAGTTCTTGGGGAAAGGGGATGGTTGGGCCCTCCTCAGATGGAGGGCTAGGATTGGGTCCCTGTTGCTGCTGCAATGTGGAATCCATACAAACATCTCCACGTAACACAGATGGAATCATAAAAGAAGAACCCTTTCCTTTATTCACATAATGGTCCTGAGATACATGAACTGAAGGAAATGCAATAGGAGTCGAAATGGTGGCCTCAGTACCACCCACAACATCTGGACTCGCGGCGTCAGTACCGTGCTCTAACTCAGCAACTTTGGTGACATCAGCACCACCTCTTGCATCTGGTGAATTGACGGCCTCAGTATCGTCAGCTGGATCAACGTCGTTGGTGGAGTGAGCACCACCGTCATCATCATCATCACGAGTGGCATCAGCACCGCTCTCCTCCTCGTCTGGTGCTCCTGAACCTGCATGGGGTCGTCGCTCAAACGAGGCATTGTCAGCTGGCATCCTACCGCTCCTAAGTGTAACAAAGTCAGCATCAAAAGTATATACAGAAATATCACCAAGTGAATCACTAGGAGTGGTAACCTCTGTAAACTCTACCTGCTCAGACTTCCTCTTGAGGTTGTTCAGGTTCATCTCAATCTGGGTAGGGATGGCAGCCTTTCCTTTGACGATCTCTCTCATCTCCTGTTGAAACTCATCCACCTCCTGTCGAAAAGTAGCCTGCTTCTCCGAGATGAGGTGGGCTAGGTCGTCTAAGATGGGGATCTCATAGGCAGGCCCATCAGAACCTGACGGGTGTCCTCTCTGGAAATGAGGCGGCTGCTGCTGGGAGTAAGAGGGATACTGAGGCTGAGAGTGATACTGTTGAGGTTGTTGTTGCTGCCTCCAAGACTGTCCCTGCTGATAGGGATGAGGACCATGTTGCTGGTAAGACTATTGTGGATGTGGTTGTTGTTGGTGTGGGAACTGGGGCTGCTGGTGCTACTCTCGCTGCTGGCCATACTGACCACCCTAAATTGGAGGCTGCTGCTAGGAACTGGTACCTCCGGTCGACCAACAGAATCCGGGATGGTCTCGTTGGATCCCAGGCTGGGGTCAATCATACCAAATCCCATTGACATCCATCAACGGCTCATGCTCGTAGGTGGGTGGGGGGAATACTGCCAGGGGCTGGTCCGGCTGATACACCACCATCTGGCAATCCTGAGATGGTGGTGGTTGAACATACTGTTGTTGCTGCTGTAACTGCTCTGCCTGAATATGGTGAACCTATCGGTAGTGGGTGGAGGGCTGGGTCGAGCTGCTGCTGCCAGTGTCTGCCTGTGACTTGAGACGGGCTGAGAAGCCGTCTGTGCCTCCTAGAGACACATGATATGGGTCTTCAAGTCACTCAACGTTTGTGTCATCTGGTCATTCTGCATCATCCCCTTGCACTACTTCTTCTCAATCAACTCTATCCGGTCTTACTTCTCGTTGACAATCTCCATATCAACGACTGTCAACTCTGCCTATGCTGTAGTTGCTGATGAAGTGGATGGACCGGCATCTACCCGTGCTATCCTCTGATAGGTCACGGCCTGCGGTGTGGGCTTCCCCTGAGTATAGAGTCGGGTCTGGGACATGACAGTGTAGTTCTCGGCCATCTCCTTATAGATAGCCCCAATCTGATCCTTATCCTTGGCAAAGTGAGAACCCCCACAGGATGCATTAACTAGCCCTTGAAACTCCGGTGTCAGCCCGCAAAAGAAACTCTGGATGAGATTGGGCTTCGATATATCATGGTGGGGACACTAGTCTGTGAGATCCCTGAAGCGATCCCATGCCTCATGAAACTTCTCATTGGGGAGCATGGATAAATTTCTGATTAGGGCCCTAGCTGCATTGGTCCGGCTGAGTGAATAATACTTGTTGAGGTACTAATTCCGGAGCTGTTCCCACGTGGTGACGAATCTCCCCAGATGCTTCAGCCAATTGGTTGCTCTGTCTACCAGGGAGAAAGGGAAGGCCATCATCCTGATGGTGTCCTCGTCCACAAGATGGTCATGGACGGTACTACAGATCATCTCAAACTCCTGGAGATGAAGGTGCGGCTCCTCAGTGGCGAGTTCATGGAAGCGGGGAAGAAGCTGGATCATCTGAGGTGGGAGCTTGAATTCTCCCAAAATAGCAGGCAACACTATCCATCTGTGGGTGAGAGTCGCACCATGGTTGTGCAACTCCCTCATCAGGCTTGTGGTTGCTGCTGGTTGTACAGGCTCCTCAGGCTGTCGGTCATCTAGGCCATCTCCTCCTCCTCCAGCGGTGCTACGCTGCTCTCTATCCACTTGCATCTGCTCTATCTACATGCGCATGTCCACAATGAAAGATCCATGATCCCGGATCTGTCGTTGCATTGTCGTAAGGGAGGGTAACAGGTTGTTGTTGATGGTACTCTGGTCAAGTACATATGTCTGATTCCCGATGGGTCAATCAGTGTGCTCCTCGCTGCTGGCTATGGTCTCTGTAAAGGCAAAAGACCCAAACTCAGGTGCTGATAAATCAATTGGTTGTTGTTGTCTTTGATCAGGCACCTCAGGACTGGTAAAAGGATGGTCGAGGGGGAATAGGGCGGAGTCAAACTCGTGTTCGGAGAGCGGGTCTCGGTTCTCGTGAACCAACCTAGATGAGCGGGCTGGAGTGCTCGAAAGTGGTGCAGCCAGAGGCTGCCTAGGGGACCTTCAAACCATCATCTTGATATGGCGAGTGAAGGCGGATGACATCTGGAAAATCAAACAGGATCGATCAAGCAAACCCCCGATTCACCTACGCACACAGAGCTGATGACCGTGAAAGTTCGGTCTTTTATCTTGTCAATTTTAGTAGGTGATAAGACAATCTTTCAGAGCGATTAAGCGAGCTGTTAGGAATCCAACACCTCCAGGAGACTATCCCGATCCAAGGTTAGATCTTTCTGAGCTAGTACAAGTCGCGAACCGTTTACCGGCTACCCGGTCGACTCACTCTGTTAAGGATATCACGGCCCGCTTTACCAGAGACCGGAGCGATCCTCACTGGAGAATGACTAACCCGAGATCAGTAGTCTGAAGAAGGGTCGGATGTGGCTCTAGCCTAGGGTGCGGGTCACTCTCTCGCTCATCCAAACCATACAAGGAGGGGATTGCTTTTCCAAGACAAATATTTTTGGTGAAGTGTATTTTAAGATCAAGTTTGCTTAAACAGTCCCAATTTTATAGTTTTTGTTTTTAGGTATTTTTTAGAACAAATGAAGCCAAAGGAATTTTTCGGTTCTCCTGATTATTTATAAGTCCAAAAACATGAGGAGAAGGCGAAAAAGCTGATGCGCGACTAAACACGATGATGCATGCCGAGTAAGAAATGTGTACCTTACCTCCAACACCTCTACATGCAAAGTGATTCGCGCATAATTAAAAGACAGAAATAAAACATATCTATATGATGCACGAAGAAATCGGCCTTAAGCAGATTTTTCTACTCGTGAAGCACAATAGCTAACGGGTCAACGAGAGGGGTCGGGGTCCGGTCTCTGATGCCAATCGCTATCCGCCACAACGGATCCTGCCAGCACTGTATACGACCTCTAGTGGCACATGACCCCTCAAATGACCAGGTTAACTTTTTATTAGTGAGTTAATTAATAAGGCCCAATTATTCAATCTACAGGAACAAGCAATGTAATTAGGGTTGGGCATTAATAATTACGTCACAGAGCAAGAGAAAATCCTAAGGCTAAGGCTAAAATCTTTGGGAATCAAAGAAGATAAAAACGATAAAAACAAATCCGACGAAAATCACGGTGAGGTCCCCCGAGCACATCGGTGCTCGGCGAAACAGACCCCGAGAAATCACCAAGTCTGAGAGTCTCTGAGTGTCCTGTATTATTACAACATTGATATAATGCAGAAAAAGGAAACTAAGCTAACACTAAAGCTAAACTCTCCCCACACTCCTGCTTTCCTCTCTCGCGCTCTCCTGCGGCTCTATGCAAAAAAGAGCCGCCTTCAAGTCCCGTTGGTGCGTTGGCTTCTCAAAGAAAGCCGCCCTCGATCCTCAGGCCCTCGCAAGAAAAGCAAATAGAAGATGTGTCAGACCAACAATTATTATAATAATGAAAAATACAATAAAATAAAATAAAATTAAATTAAAATAAATGCAAAAATACAAACAAATAAAAACAAAAACAAACATAAAAATAAAAAGAAAATAAATAAAAGAAAAATAAAGAAAAGAAAAAGAAAATCTGAAAAAGAATGAAAAGCCGAAAAAAACCCGACTACTAAGCCGTGCTCCTCAACAACGGCGCCATTCTGATGGGCGACCCAAGCGACTAAGGTAAAAAAGTATCAATAGTTGTTGCGACCTCAACCTCTCGGATCAGACTCTATCAAGAAAACAAAGACTACCAAACACAAAAATTAAGCAATCATGCACAAATAGCGGTCTCACTATTTTATTTTACCTAGTATAGCTACCAGGGTCGAACACGAGCACGGTATGCCTAGGCTACGAAGTATTCGGAAATTCAAATAAAATAAATAGAACAAAATAAAATGGTGGATTTTATATTTTTCAAATTTTTTGTAATTTTTTAAAATTGATAAAAAGTGCAACAGAAATGAAAAGGCTAAAATCAACAATTATTTAAGAGAGCAGAAATGATCAAAAAATTAAAATAAAAATATTTTTGGTTTTTTGAAATATTCAAGTGTTTTTGGTATTTTTCTTGGATTTTTCTGATTTTTAATTAATTTTATAAAAATAAAACAAGGCCAAAAATACAAAATAATGTGCAGCCGGAATCTAAAGGCACATTAAATATACTTAAAATGCTATAAAATTTGAACAATAATTTTATTATAAATTAAAAATAAAAATCTAACTATAGAAACTGAAAATGCATTTTTTTGAGTTTTTGTGAATTTTTAATAATTTTTCTAAGTTTTTTAATGTTTTTTTATTTTTAGGGTTATTATAAATACAAATTCAACAAAAATTAGACAGAAGTGAAAACACGCTAAAACAAGCAATCAATAATTTGTTTGGCTTTTTAGAGGGTTTTTAGTATTTTTAATGGATTTTGAAAAGTGACAGAAACAATTTTTGACATTTTTGAATTTTTAAAAATAACAAATGGAAACAAAATAAACTCAAAAAATTAAAGAAAATTCCTACACCATGGCAGGAGCCATGTATCGAAATTTCATAAATTTTGGATAAAGTTTGCTATTTATTCAAACTAAAATAAAGCACACAGTACACAGGGACCTAAATGCAATGAAAACATATTCTAGGGACTAAATAATAACAAGCGTGAAAAGTATAAGGTTCTATCTGTAAGTTTTCCACAAATTCTAGCACATGTCCAATATCAGTACGCATAACCAATGAAACTGTAACATCAAAACATAGCATCCGCTAAATCCAGGACCATACATGCAAATAACTAAGAAATACACGTGACGACGCACGTGCAACCATAAAGGAAGGACTGAAATGTAAATGCGAAAAACTGCAGGGGTAATGATACAAATAGTCCATAGTGCAACTTTTATTTTACAGACTAAATAAAAACAGAAAAAGAATTCCAAGAGAAATGGAGCAAATTACCCAACCGCTCGTACGTCGCGCGTGGGGGTGCTAGGTGTGGTGCTCTCGTTGGATGACAACCGACGTGTACATGTGGCAAATCCAACAACCCTGGCTGGATGACGAACGTGGGCATATGGAGGCTGTTAGATGCCAGATCTAACAGCTTGACAAGCCAGGCTCTAGACGGTGGCGATCGAATCTGGGTGATGGCGATGATCCAACGGCTGAGGAGGATGCTGGATGAACTCCGCTTGGGTGTAGTTCACCGGAGACCCGACGGTGATTCGGCGCTCCGATGGACGATCGGATGACGGTGGTCGATTCGCAAGGCCACTCCGCGTCGGGTGGAGGGGTCCGATGAAGTCGTCAACGGTCAGATCTCTTGGAAGGGTACTGGGACCTGGACGAGCTCCGACGAGGCTAGATGAAGGCGAACTGGGACATAACCATGCGTGCGAAGACCTGCGGGATAAGGTTCCGATTCGGAGGAGTGCTCCGATCAATGTTATTTGACTGAAAATAAAGGGAAGCGACAATGGGTGGAATCGAGGGTTTCCGACGAACGGGGGAGGAAACCTATGACCTAATATAGGCTTGTGCAGCCCAGCTTCGGGTGATCAGTGTACGCAAGAAGGGTGACGATGGTCGGATGAGTCGATCTGAATGGCTAAGGGTGGTCGGTGATGCTCCGACCGATGGGTCGGAGCTGGCAGAGCGGCAGATGAAAGATTCGAAACAAACGGAGCTAGGATTGAAATGAAGGCTACCTGAAGGTCCGAGCTGAATCTTGAGCTCCAGGGTGTGAAGTTGGACTGGGTCTTCGCCTCAACCTCGCTAAGGGAGGCGGGGGAGGCATGACGTGGCGGAACTCCGGCAACGTAGCTTGAGCGTTAGCAGCAGCAGCTCTCTCCGATCACTAAGATGTTCCTCCAGTTGCTATCACCAAGGGGAAGAGGTCTAGGGTAGAGAAAGAGTGTGCGGCATGAACTGAGGCTCTGGGGAAAGGACTGAAGATTTTATATGCGTTCCCATGTGGCTGGAAGGAATCGGGTGGCACGCACGAACCGAGGAAGATCCGTCCTTCCCTAGGGATCCGTGAGGATCTTGGATCCAAGGGGAAGGAGCGGGCGGTGAAATCGGAGCAAAAGGTTGTCGGATCCGAGTAGGATAAATGGGAGAAAGTATGGCAAAACCTGGATCTGGGCGAAGACTGGTCTGGGAGGGGGAGTTGACCAGGGTCAACAATCCTCCTGGACCAATCAGAAATTAGGAAATAAAAAGATTTGTAAAATAAATTAAAAATAGAAAACGATTTTATTTTGAACATATAAAATATGTTCAAAATAAAAAATGTTTATTATTTTTCAACCTATTTTTAGTGTTTTTTTATTTATTTTTATGAAAAATAAATTATGGTATATACAGTTATTATATTATATACAGGTATAAAATACCTAGGTATTTTATATAATTATTTTTGTTTTCTTATTTTTGTATAAATACCCTAATTTTATATTTTATTTATTTACAACATATTATTCTGAGTATAAAATAATTTTTATTTGATTTTTATTGGCTATTTACAAGTGTCGAATAAATAGATATATGATACATATATACATGTAATATGTACAAAGTGAGAGAGAGAAATTATTTTGTTTTTGTTTTTGTTTTATTTTTCTAATTTTTATTTTATTTTTAGAAATATATAAAATTGATTATAAACACATTTATATTTTATTTTTGTGAAAATAAAATATGTACATATAAGAAGGAATATACACAAGGTAGAGTGGCCATATCTCTCTCTACTTATTTTATTTCGCGATCAGGCCCATATTGGGCCCTCTCTTGGGTTTAGGTCGCTCAATATTTATTCTAAATATTTCCTTCCTTTTTTTATTCTTTGTTCTTTTATTTTTACACAAATACATGTTAATTATTAATATTTAACAATAGCATGCTTACTGGTAACTTATTGTATTTACAGTTATCTACATGGTATTTTGTCAAGATAATTAGCTAAAATAAAAGAATAAAGAGTGATGAATGAGTATTCATCAATGCAAACATCAAAATGATACTAATTAGAGAATTGTAATGTGACCCCCATCGAGTATCACCATGGCGTGACATACTCATTTGTTGATTTAAACCTTTACTAGTTGAAAGTTCACCAATTTCAACAGCTTTAACAATCTGAGGAGTGTGATTTTCACTTAATTGATCCCGTCGTTTACATGAAGCTCCAACAATATTCAACAGGCGCATAATAGTATTAAATAACAATGCAACTTGAACATTATTTTTAGCAACTGCAACTAAAGCTAATTGAAGTTGATGTGCAAAACAATGCACATAATGTGCTGAGCTGTTTTCTTTTTGAATCGATTCTCGAAGTCCATGGAATTCTCCCCTCATATTCCTCGCACCATCAAAACCTTGACCAAACAATTTTGCAAAGCTTAAGCCATGTGATGAAAATAAAGCTTCGAGTGAGCCTTTTAATGAGTAAGTTGCAGTACCAGGAACAAGGATTATAGATATAAATCTCTTGACAGCACATTCTTTCTTGTTCATGTAGCGTAGAACAACAATCAGTTGTTCTTTAACTGATATATCTCTAGATTCACCAACTAAAATTGAAAACAATTCATTCTCAAGTTCCATAATGATGTTTTTAGTTGTTAATGTTGTAGCCGCATTAATAATATCCTTTTGGATTTTTGGTGCAACTAATTTTAGATTCTCTAGAATATTTTCCAATAAAACATCTCTAATCTCCTTATTATGATCTGCAAGTAATTTCAGTAATTCAAGGAAATTACCTTTGATTAATTGAGATATTCGATTCATCATTTCCTCTGAAAGTCAAACCGTGTCTTGAAAGAAATCTAACACAGTCTATTATTGCATTTAGACAAATTCGATAATCATTTTTCATCTGTGTAGTCTGTTTGTCTAATAAATTATGTATACTTTGATTCTGATTCATCAAAGCTATGTAATTTTATTTCAATTTATTGTGAGCACTATTTTGAACCACCAACATGTTCATCAAATTTCTCATTCTTCTTCCAATTTCGAAAGCCTTTTATGACAAAAGTTTCTCCTTTACTTTATCCATCATTTTCTGGTCTGAATAAATAATAATAAAGACAAATATACAACATCTTCAGATATGATGTGCTCTAGCCATATTTTGTACTCAATAAATCAGGACTGGTTGAATCATCTTAATTTATCTCCAAACACTCTTTGTGGAAAATTATGACTTTGAGGTTTACACTGACCTTTTCAAAATATAAGCTCTCCTAATACGATCTCGATCATTAGGATAATAAGAAGATATCTTTGGTCTCAATCCAGAATCTGCCACAAGATCTGTAGTAACTTCTAAACATACACGCTTGTTATTATATTCAATTGCTTTTTCTGTACTACTTTGAGAAATAGATGAATATGAACCTCCTACTTGTTTGAATATTTTTCCATTCTATATGTAAAAAGTAAATTTTATCAATAGCTTGACTTATATGTAAAATTACTTGCAATAAAACAGAATGATTATTATCTGCATGTGGATAATCATCAAATTATAAAATGATTATTTAACATACCAAACAATTATTCACTCTTTTCTATTAGCATTTCTACAGAAAAACTGAATAAGAACATATAGATAGTCTGATATCTTATAAAAAACTCTATATGCATAAACTTATACGATAAAATTACTTCATCGAGTTTATTATATAAAAGTTTGCTATTAGCATTAAACTCTTCGTAATAGTAAAAAAATACATGAAGAATAAGAAAATCAATGGACAATGTTAATAGAAAATTTATATAACATAAATTATTCCTATCCTCCTTCAACCTTGAATCTTGATAGCTGTCAAATTTCGTCCAATTTGATCTAACACGGACGTGTGAGGGGCAAGTGAACAAGAGAGAGAATGTCTAGAGAGAGAGTGCGAGACAGAGTAAACTTTTTTGTAAAAATTGAGGGAGGAGAGGGAAGGCACTTGCCCCCCTCCATCCCTCCTTCATTGGAAACTTATTTCATACAAATCTATAATTTGGTGGTTAATTTAGAAAGGGCGTTATAAGCTTGCGCGTGAAGGCATAGCTTTTCATACTACAAGTGTGGTGAGGGATGCTTCCTTAATTCACGAGGTGTGATCAGGGCTGATCTGGTAAGATAACCATAGATACCTTACAAATATTAATACTTAGGATTACAAATGATTTTATATGACATAGTCTCTGGATGTAAGATTTCTTGCTGTTAGGGCTTTTCCAAACTCTGGCGATCACTCTCGCTCAACAGGGATAACGTTGAAGTCAAAGAAGTTAGCAATCACTGATCACCTGATTTAATCGCGGGAAACCTCAGTTTAGGGAAAGGGAGAGGGGTATCTCCGGCCTCGAAATTGGCAGAGGAGGCATCCAGTTTTGATATTTAGCAAAGGAGGCATCGGCGATTCTTTGAGTTGGGGTTTGTAACACGCCCCTAATGTGAGTGACAGGAAAGAAATAAAAACTATTGGGACTATTAAAGCATGACGAGGGATAAAGAAAAAGGAAACAAATACCATGGATTTAAGTACCATCTAACAATCAACCCCAACTTAAATGTATTAAATGTACTAAATTATAATGAAAACCCAATTGCATAAATAACCTATCATTTAATTACACAATTAGCCTCAATATGGTATTGAACAGTACACATTTATCCTTCTATTTTCATAGTCATACTTAAATCATTAGATTTTTATTTTTTTAGTGTATAATCAATGCCTATATAGATAAATGAGGTAACATGATTTAATGTTGTGATTAGTTTGGTGATTGCGTGGTCCCATACACAATTGAGTTTAGAACCCTAAAAAAATATGCTATTACATTGATTAATTTCTAACAGTGGAACTACAAAACTACTAAGTAAAAATTGAGTAAATTACAAAAAAGTCCCTAGAATATACCTCTGATTTCAATGTTATATGTGAAGTTTAAAATGTAACAATGTGGTGTTGAGCTTTATGATTTGTCTCAATATAGTCATTAAAATTTAAAGTTGGATAGACGGAATGGTCAACTAAATTTCAATAAGCAAGTACCATATTGAGACAAATCTTAAAGTTCGGATATCATATTATTATCTTTTAAAGCTTATGACATTGAAATTGGGTGTATAGTTTACGTGCTTTTTTTCGTAGTTTACTCTAAAAAATTTCTAAAAGCTATTGTATATCTATGCAAAATCAATCAATATTCATGATATAGAATTTACCGTGCTTTTGCTCCGATTCCATATTACAAGTACTTTAATGTTGACCATTATTGTAAGGCTTACAACATCAGATTTTATAGATAAAAATTTTTTAGTAGAGAAATTATTTCACGAAATCCCCCTCATTAGTACTTTTATACTTGCGACCCATAATAATCGCCTATAATCCGATACAATTACCTATAAACTTTATAGGACATTTGCGCACATTATGTGCAATTTGCATTCTATAGTATGTTAATATATGATTTTTTTCTTAAGTTCACATATATATATAGGGAAAAAAGAGTATGCTCCTTGGGTGTAGCTAACTTACATACTCCTATCCCTTTTCTCCCATATTTTTTTTATTTTGGAATTTAGATCACAATATGTCAACATGGTGTCATTAAAAATTCGACTTAATTCGAGACTTCTATCCCCTCCATGAAGACTGTCAAATTTTAACGGTCTCAGAATTGCTGAAATTGACCCCTTTCAGATGGAGGGCATATGAGTATCTGTTTCTGATGAAATTGAAATGACATGTTAGGAGGCTATAGTGATGAATATACATATTTTTATTTTCTAAAAAAATAAAAAAAATATGGAGAAAACGGAGGTGGGAGTAGCCAATTGGCTACACCTAGGGTGTAGCCTCATTTAACCTATATATAGGAGAAACTTCAAATGAGGCGGGCTCTCACCAATTTTGTGGTGAGCCCTCCATCTCATCCATTTAATTCAAATCACACGGTTGTGATAAATGAAGCATTATTTGCATTATTTTAATGGTTGAAAACCTATTTTGGTCATTTGTCACATTCTAAATATGGTATGTGACAACCCACAAATTAATAACCCCGAAAATAGGGTTCTCTGTTGAAATCAAAAAGGAGTGCCGTCCCTTTCTTCTCTGCGGTGGACGTCGTTGGAGCGGTGCGGAGGGCGACAATGACGGTGTGGAGGGCGCAGCGCTGAAGTCGGCGAGCGGATGATCGCCCGCGGTGGAACATCATGGACAATGGGGATCTGACGGATGTTGGGCATCAGAGGTGAAGACACTGCTCAAGTGGCGGGCTGGATGTTATGGGCCGCGTGCTCGCGAGGCGGAGATGAGCGTCGCTTGGAAGGCTGGGGTTTGGAGGTGGCACGCGCGACGTCGTGCATGGACGACGGTCTGATCTGGAGGCGAACGAGGGCCACGACGATCAAGACGTGCGGAAGGTGGTGGCGGACCGCGCCGAGGAGGTGGAATCGAAGGTGACACAGATTTACATTTTGGTATAATAATTTTACTTAACTCACATTCAGATTTACATATTTATTTACTTTTTTTACAAATCTCATTGTTGTTTCTCTATTTTGCAGAACTCGAAAACATGTATGGTAACTGAACTTTAACGCAATGGAAAACATGCGTGAATTATACAAAGGAGGGAGATTCAGTTACAAAGATTCACGGATTTTTTACAAAATAAACATTCACAATTACAAAAAAGTTGAAGTTTACAAAGAGGAAAAATACTCTTACAAAAACTCGCTGGAGTTACAAAATGAATGTACCCATTTACAAAACAGATACAACCATTTACAAAATGAAAATACAGTAATAAAATGAAATCATTAATGAAATTTACAAAGAGTAAATTATATTTTACAAAAACTTGTTGTACTTTACAAAGTTATGATTGAATTCAGATCGTTTGGAACAAAATCGGAAATTAATCAATAAAGGCATTTGTGAAAATACCAAATCGAGAAAAAGCTTAGAATGGCAATTTGAAATCAATAAATGAATCTCGAAATTAATAAAATCGATATGACGAAAATGCCCTTTTGGATGAGCTTTTTGATGTAACCGTCAGATTGAGATCTGACGAATCTACTCGATGGCTCAACACAATATTGGTGAGACCGCACCTCATTTGAAAGGGTCCATATATATATATATATATATATGTGTGTGTGTGTGTGTGTGTGTGTGTGTGTGTGTGTGTGTACTGTGTGTGTGTGTGTGCGCGCGCGCGTGTGCGCGTGCGTGTGTGCGTGTGTGCGTGTGTGCATGTGTGCGTGTGTGCGTGTGTGTGTGTGTGTGTGAGTGTGTATGTATGCATGTATGTATGTATGTATGTATGTATGTATGTATGTATGTATGTATGTATGTATGTATGTATAAATGGGTAAAAATGGTACTGCCCTCCTCGGAGCTATTGGATCCCCTTCTCATTTTGTAACCTTTTTTATTTTTTTAAAAAAATACTTCTGTGAATTTTCATAACTATATCCTATATTATGTCATTTTAAATTTCGTGCGAAATAGAGACTCCTACAACCTCCATCCAGACGGAGTCGGTTTCAACAATTCTACAACCATTAAAAATGGATTTAAGGATTGAGGACGTAGGATTCTCTGTTTCGCGTGAAATTTTAATGATATAATATAATGATATAGTGATGAATTTTCATAGAGTATTTTTCAAAAAAATAAAATAAATGAGAAAAATAGAATGAATGAGCCAAAATAGCTCCCCATTGGTAAACCCATTTTACCCAATTATTATTTATCTGTGCAAAGCATGGGTGTGCACTAGTATTATATTTATATTTATATGAATTTTAAAGAGAACATTGTTTTCGTGGCCGATTAAAACCCATATATATATCAACTTGAAAAAATTCTGGTAAACAAATAATAAACATCTGAGAAATCTACGAAACCGACGAGTCCCGCGGGATAAAATTATTTCCACATGATACACGAGATAATAAAAATTGGATTATTAATAAATTATTTGAGAAGCAATGACTCGGGATGGGGAATACATATAATTAGCATTTTCGCTGGATACCTATCTTATCATGCCATGGCTTATAAATGGAAAATCTCACACCGACCGAGAAGGCCCACATCCATCGCCTCCAATATTTGTCTGTAAGCATTAAAGCATCTGCATCAGAAAGTTCTAAAGAAAACTCGTATTTTGTATAGATAAATAAATAAAAGCCTGAGTTTATCACGGAATAATGAATTAAAAGAGCCTTTCACATGGCATGGCATTTCTAATATTAAATTATTAATAACCTGTGGGTTTTCATCTGATATCGATGGATTTGTCTTACTCCACATGAGCATAACATGTGATGCACGCGATATTATCCATTTTGAAATCCCTATTTATTCAAGGACATCTAGAAGTCCTAGTAACATCTACGTAAAAATACATCTTTAAACAATTCAAGTAATATGAGAAAAATCCCATTTACATAATATGTTTAGTTGTAGTCGGAAATGCTTCCTATTATGGAATACCTGAAGTAGCGTATACACAAAAACACCTTGAATATAGTAACGACAAAATACCGGGAAATTGGGGACAACTATGCAAAAACAATCAAATAACGAATTTGTAGGAGCGCATATGTGAATATTCGTGGAAAAACCAATTCAAAATACAAACTTAGACGAGTATGCTCGTCAGCTCTATAGAAACAACTCATGTCTAGTGGCATGTATATTGTCAAATGATTTTAAACAGCCGGATATATCTCCAAACATAGAGAGGCGGGCATAATACGAAATTATTCATCGGATTTTTAAATCACAAATTTTATAAACTTTACCAAATAAGCAACTCCGCTGCAAACTTAGTGACTCTTACATCACCATCCTGTGGTTAGCTCTCACCCATTTACAAAGTAAACCGTGCTTGTTCCTCCTCCTCATCCCTTCGAATGGTATAAAAGATAGGAAACTAAGGACGATGATGGTCCTCCGCAGTGGCGCAGAGGGATAGAAATTGTCAAGAGATTTAGATGAGAGACCTCAATATTGACTTGGGATGGCATTATCAAGTTTTTGTATTTAGCAAAGGGAGCATCGCGGGACGTCAACCCACAAGGATGAGTAGTTGGGTGTCGTGGTTTTATTGAGGAAGTTGTACTTTTCAGCCGCTACCATCTTTGGCGCTTGCATTTGTGCCCATGCAATCTTAGTTCCATATGCATCGGAGCCCACTCCCCATTTCATCCATCAATGGATTTCACAATATCGTATCATCATAGAAATTTGAAATTTTTATCATAATTGTAAATTACCTTCTCGATCTTGTAAATATCATTCTTATCCCCTCGATCCCGTAAAGTTGCTAACTCTTACCGTACATACTCTCCAGTTAACTTCAGTCCATTTGACCATTAAAATGGGATGGATTCCATCAAAAAAGATGTATATTACCTTTATTGTTTATCATATTTACAAAAGTTGCACTGATGACCTTTTTTTCTTCCTTCTTCTCCACAAGAAGCAAAGAGAGAAGAAGAAGCATCAACAATAGTCATGGCGAAGTGGTTGAGCACCATCACCTGAGTCCATTTGTAGGTGATTAGGTCGTGACTCGAGGGTCAAACCAGCAACTGATCACCTGACATCGACCTCCAATGAAGCTCAACCATCTCAAACCTCCGATCATCACTCGCTACCATTTACTGGGTAAAATAGAGGGAAGGTGTCCCCATTGATCTGATATCGTCATTTGAATATTCCAGCTACAATTCGGGCTCGGTTGAGGAGCATTTGAGCTCCATCTATATTACCAAGTTTCGATACCGTTGGATTCCATCTAATGAGTGGTCGAGATTTACTTAGTGCAAACACATCCGAGCTACCAAATTCATCGTTGCCGTGTGGAGATCCTGGAAGGACGCCTGCTAATACACCATATGTGCGGGACGTGCTCTCTCCGGCGCACTTCCTTCCGTTCTGTGGCCAATTGAGGCCACTCCTCCCGCTCGTTCTCAACGAACAATCTCTCCCCCTCGACCTCACATCCCCCTCAATGCTTTTGCATTGGTTCCTCACGTGGCCCCGAACCCTCAATGCTTTTGCATCAGTTCCTTATGTTTCTTGCTCCTTTTGTATGACCCCTCCTATCGTCTCTTCATGTTCGACCGTCGAACTGCCACCTTCGATCTCCTGAAGAAGGTTCTCCGGAGCTTCAACATAAGCTTGGTGTGCAGATGGTGGTGCTGAAGGAGGCATTCAAGAAGGATATGTTGGTGGAGAAGCATCCTACAGGGAGGTTGAGGTATAAGTACATGACAATCAAGAAGTGAGACTTGAAAGGTCGTGGTTGTGAAGGTGTAGATGAAGAGGATGAAGAAGGGGGAGGAGAAGGAAGGAGAGAGGGAGATGGAACATCCATCGTCTGACTTTTTTTAGTTAGATAAACTCAAGTTTAACTCAAGCAATTGATTTCAATAAAGTTAAAGGTGAGGGTGGGTTTTGTGGGCTAAGACGACGTAATTTTACTAGGTTGAGAGGATAATAACGATACGAAAACAAGTGAAATAGAAAAGGGTGCAAGTGCGTGGGACTGGATCTTTGACCTAAAATTTTAATTCAAACAAACACAACGCAGAAATGAATTCACCAACTCACACAATGTTAAACCCTAAGAGTTTGGTTATTTTTATCTTTTCAATTTTATTTTATTTTTCAGGCAAATCTTTTAACAAGTCCTTAGAGGCTAGCCCTGTAGGAGAGTGAGTACTGCCAGAAAAATATCTCCTACTTCCCACTTCCTTTGTAACATGTAGTCTACACTTTTTCAGATCCTTGGTATCGGTCGTGGGTCGGCTACTCAGCCAAAGGAATAGAGTTGGGGAAGCCGATAGTGGAAAATCCAAATACTCCCCCCCCTTGTGGGGTATACAGACGTAGAACGATGAGACAGATATCCCCGTGAGTGCGTGGTCTATGCTCATTACATCAGGCTAAGTCTGCAAGCAGACGAAGACCTACTCGTCCATGTACGATAGAAGCGCATGTACATCATCGATCTCAGGTGATAATTAAGGGAGCTACAGACTAGATTTCTAGTTCTAATCCTTATGGGGCGTGCCTCTCTTAGTCTGGATGGTACCTAAAAACAACGCGGTCTTTATGAACCCAATACACTGATGTCCATTACAAATTTTATTTTTGGTCAAAGTTTATTAAACAGTCCCCTTGTTTTAAATTTTGATTTTCACTTTTTTGAGTATTTTTCAGGAGCAATCCACCAAATGTTTTTTTCTTTAGATCCTAAGTGATACAAAACTAGGAGAGAAGATGGAAAACCCACACAAGTGATACTAGGATGAAAATCTCACCCTTGTATCTAAATGATGTGTGCTTAGATAAACGGTTTGTAGTGCTTCCTAGCTCTCTCCATACGGGATGCAAGACAGGAATTCTAATCTACACTATATGTGGTATGCAAGCTGTTGAGATCACCCTAATCAGGAATTGTTGTTAGCGTGGAGAGTTAATTAAGTTTGATCTAAGTCCGAGCGTAGAATTATAGACACATGCAGATATTAGTTGTTTGGACCTAAATTACTCGAGCAAGAAGTTCCTAAAAGTCTAAGGGCTCATTCTTATAAAATAAAGAAAATAAAGGTGGAAAACTCAAAATGTGGGAAATAAATAAAAACAAGTGGAAAATATGGAGAATAAAAGGTAGAAAGCAAATAAAAAACAAGAAAATTGAGCATGCCCTCAAGAGAACAAAACACTTAGTGAAATAGACCCGCGGGAGTTCAAGTGTCCAAATATCCTTGAGTACATGCATTATCATAATTAATAATGAAAAATAAAATATCTCTCTCACACAAAACAAAATAAAATAAAAAACTACAGGTGTTCTCTCTCTGTGTGTGTCTCCTCCTTGAGCTCACAAAGAAAGAGTTGATCTCCATGTAGCTCGCACTCATCGACCTTTCTAAGAAAGTCACCTTCGCCACATGGTCCCACACAAAGAAGTCAACGAAGAGATCGAACAAAAATAGATAAATAATTATATATAAAAATGAATAAAACACAAGAACAACAAAATGGATATTATGTGTTAAATCCTATTCTACATTGCTCCTCAGCTGCGACGTCATTTGATAAGTGGGAATGATTGGGAAACTTAGCGTCCGACCTTGGAGGGCCTGTGGTGTCTGACAAGTCAGATCCGACAATAATTGTATCGGTACATCTCTCAGATCTCGGTATCCAATCAATCAACTCAATTGACAATCAATCTGCAATGTATGTTAATTCAATGCAAATTTATGATTCAAAATTTATTTTTATTTTAACTCTGCAAAATACATGTGTATAGCATATAAGTATGTAGAGTGTCGAATCACAGAGAGCAATGAGATAGGGTAACTATTATTTATTAATGAAAATAAACAACAATCATTTTTGTACCTTTTTTAGCTTTTTGTTTTTTGTGGGTTTTTAATTAATATGGATATTTAATTAATAGCTTCTTGAAAAATTTCATTAATAGATTTTTTATTTTTTGTGGGGTTCTAATTAATATGGATTTTTAATTAATAGTTTTTTGAAAAATTTAAAATTTATTTTTTATTTTAACTCTACAAAATACATGTGTATAATGTATAAGTATGTACAGTGTCGAAACAAATAGAACAATGGGAGGGTAATTATTATCTATTAGTCAAAATAAACAACAATTATTTTTGTACCTTTTTCAACTTTCTGATTTTTTTGGGTTTTAATTATATTTTTAATAGAATTTTAATTTTTTATATTTTTATATTTTAAAATTTTACTTCCTTTTTTAATTTACATTTTTTTATTTCTTTTTTAAAGATATAATATATAGTAATAATGATATGATAGATATAATAAATAATATATAAGATATATAATAAATAAAAATATATAAATAGATAAATATATGCAAGAACGCTCCTTTTTTTAAATGGTTTTGAACATACAATAGGTATTTATAAGTAATAATAGCATAAGAAGTAATCTATAAGTAATATATAGTATATATGGATTGTATATTTTAAAATACAGCTATAAAATAGTCAAAGTTTTCAAAGTAAAATATTTTTGTGTTTTTCGAGTTTTTCTCTATTTTTAAGCTGTTTATATTTTTTTCTAATTTTGTTAAATTTTAATTTATTTAAATATACTATTTTTAATATATAGTATATAATATAAATAAAAATATACAATAGAGAACAATTTTTTTGAGTTGTTTATAATTTTTATGATTTTTACTTATTTTTTAGATTTTTAATTTTAATATTTTCTTTTTATATTTTCTGTAGTTTTTGATTTGGAACATATATAGTTTATATACATTATAACTTTTTAGAATTTTTAAGATAGGTCTTATTTGTATTTTTATTTCTAAACAGGGAATAATTATCTCCTACTAGATTTTTATTAATTAGGAAAATGTAATAAAATGCTAAATAAAAAATGGCATGGACATTAATCAGATAAATTACTTAAAACATTTCCCAAATATAAAAGGCAATGGAGCTATTTAATAAAAATGCACAAGCAAAGAAATAGATAAAAGCATGGCATAAGTATATTTGTAATAATATTAAATTCTGAGGGCTGGCATGTGGTTTACTCCAAAGTTTTACACTTATTTTACAAATTTATATACTAAATATAAATATACCAAAGTTGTAGGGGCTTGGATTTAATATTCACAACACTGCATGTGGGGTACCACATGAGGTAGAATGATATGTTCGCGATATTCAAGAAGTTCCAAGGGGGTCCTTGCAATATTTAAAACTTTTTAAACTATGATTAATATTTACATGACTACTTGGTAAATATAAAAATGTGTAAGGGAAACTTAAATGTTTACCCAAAGGGGTGCGCTATCAGACGTGCTTAGCACGCCACATGTTTGATCTTCCCTCGTCCCGTACCGCTTCGGTTGAATTCAAGGGCCAATATTAGATATGGGTCCGCTCCTCGATCCGATGGCTCTCAAAGCTGGTGGAAGAACTCAAAGAAGGTTAGCCTGAGCAAACTTCGATAGTCAAGATCTTCGACTTTACTCGCCGATGGGTCCAAAAGTTTCCTAGGGCTCCTTCGCATCAACATGATGCCTTAGATCAGTCAGGATCTCGTCGGAAGGGGGCATGGAGCTCTGGATGCCTGATACCTATGATTGAGATTTTATCCTCACTCCAAGTGGCTACATTGATCTTATTCCTGCACAAAAATATGTAGGGAGACGAGAGGGATGCTCTCGCCCCTCTCCTGAAGCTGGAGATGCAGAGGGTGAATGCGATGAGCAAGCTCCGATGAAGGCAGTGAAGATGGAGCTCGAAGGCTCAAATTCGCACAGAATCCGAGATGGAAACAAGGTGATATATGGAGAAGGTGATGGGGGTTCAAAGGTGGGATGAGAATGCGTCGAATTAGAGGCAGAATCATAGGGAATTCAAGCTGCAGCATAAGGCTCTGACAAACTAGGATTCCTAAATTAATATAATCTATTGGATGATAGATGAAACTAAAAGCTACATTATTCTATAGAATTAAAATGTAATAAAATAAACCTAGGATCAACAACTCATACATGTGGAGCACGTAGCAGATGAAGCTCATCGAAGACGGTTCGACGAAGCTTGGATCTCCTTCCTCTGCTACTTTCTCCACGTTGATAGGGTTGGGGATTCAAGTTGTCTCTGAGGATCAACGTCAGGTATCTCCCTTTGTGGTTACACTAGCGAGAGAGTGATCAAAAAGATAATGGAGGATCATAATGTTTATTTATAAACAGGCGAAGGGGGTGGCTTCGAGGGATTTGGCATGCGATGGAGATGGAGGTGGTGGATGGTAGGGTGATGGCAAGGTAGAGGGGAGTATGGGGGAGAGGTTTCGTGAAGGAACCAAGGGCTCTCGAACCCTGAATCACTTCCAAAAAATAGAGAAAGTTAGAGTCACAAGACTCTGACATAGAAGGGAGGCGAAGACTGTGCAGTTGACTGGGGGGTCAACACACATGGTGCTCTGGTTGGACCACATGGACCAACCAGAAAAATGAAGGGAATAGTTCCCTCATTGATTCGTTTAAAAATATTAAATATTTTTATTTTTTAGAATAAAAAATAAAAATTCCTAATTATTTATGTACAATTTTATTGCTATTATTATTTATTTTTACAAGCTAATTTATTAGGTGTTCATATTTACTTCTACATACATACGTACATATACATGTATTTATAATATTTTATTTTTATTTTGTATTTTGTATTTTATTATTATATACATATATTTTGTATATTTATAACTTATTTAATTAAATATTTACATCTTTTATTATATTTTTTATGATTTTATTTCTTTACTTAAATAAATATGTATGGGTGTTATATAGGTATAGTTTACCTATATATTCTAATACACTATTTCATTTTAATGAATTTTTAATGATTTTATTTTATTTTTATTATTCACATGTATTTTGAATAATATTTACAAGAATATAAAATATAAGAAAGCTAGATTATGAATAATAAATATATTGAATATTATACACATGTATACAATACAATAGGGACCCGATAGTCAACTTCTGCATCTTAAGTCCATTTCTAATGAAACACCTTCATTAAATAGACATTTTAATTTTATGAACAATAAAGGTGATTTCGTCAATTTTGAATCTGTATGGAGGAGATACATGTCTGGGAAGTTTTCTTTGCAACTTTTTATTCTGTGTGTCTCAGGTGCACTGCATATTATTTTAATGTGAAATAAATTTTGTATTATTCTTTTTATTTTTCTGTACAACTTTTATGTTGAGGGTTTATTGATTTGAGGTGTAAATAATAAAGAATAAATAGGTCCCAAAAGGCTATATATATGGTTAAATAATTACGATTTGTAAAGTGGTTTTTGTACAGTTCAGTACCCTATCTCCTCCTACTTTATTCCTTGTCGACCAAGTCTTCATGATGATTGGGTTTCGTGGTCTAGGGTCACTCAGTGTCTTTAACACTTCATTCTTTTTCATTTCTTTCCATTATTATTTTATTTTGGAATTAAATACATATATTTATACAATATTTATATGTCACTTATTGAGTGTTATTTTGTACAAATTCATGTTATATACATGTATTGAGCTAGTGATTTAAGATCAAAATGAAATAATAAAGTTAATGAAACAGAGATTTATCACCCTTGCAACAAATATGAAACAAGAAAATGTTAGAACAGTTTTTTATCAAAATATAAATGAAATAAAAGAGAGATATAAAAGAAATAAAAACAAGCAAAGAGATAGAATAAAAGAATATTCTATCTACCCTTATTATGCCTCCCCGGCAATGACACCATTTTGATTATTCAGATTTTATCAGGATTTTATAGATTAATGTAAAGAGTGTCGATGTAGCCCAACAAATTACCAAATAAAAATTTCTTATTCTAAATGAAAGAATATGCTTTATATTTAACCTGGTATAGCTTCTTGGGCTAAACTCAAGGAGGCAACTAACAAACAACGGTTATTAATTATTTCTAATTAATATAGATTTTTGTTTTCTTTTTTTGATTTTTAAGTTTTAATTGATTTTAATATTGCAAATTTTTATATCTTTTAAATTTTCCAAAATCAATTGATGATATGCGATTAAAAATAAATGAAAGCCTTTTAATATTTTAAAAATATGTGAAAAATGCTCAAAAATAATGGATTAATGTGTTCTTGTGGTTTAAGTTTTCTACTATTTTATTGATTTTTGTGGTATATATATATATATATTTTATGGATTCTTTATTGATTTAATATTGAAAATAATGTTAAAAGTAAAATTAGCTACTAATTTGTGATTTTTAAAAAAGTAAATAAAATCAAATAATCTAAAACTAAATTTATATAAAAATATTTTTATTAAGCTTTAAAACAAGTCCAGTTAAGTATTTTATGATTTTTCTATGATTTTATATGATTTTTACAAGTTTTTGTGACTATTCAAATTTTTATTATTTTTGTTTGATTTTAATAATGTAATAAAACACAGTGAAATACATCTATAGTAAATTTTTTATAGTTTTTATATTATTTCGAGTTTTATGACTTTTTAAAGTCAAAATAGTAAATTTAAAGATGTTTTTATGTATTTTAAAAATAGAAAATGAAAATAATTTATAAAAAAATACTGGAACTAGATATGATTATTAGGTACTTACTATAATTTTTATGGATTTTTTAGAATAGATTTAGCCATTTAATCTAAGCAAAATCAACAATAAAACAAATGCAACAATATAAGGATCTAGGTGCAAATTATCAAAAGTTTCAGATGAGATATTAACAAAGAAAGGAATGCAATGTGAATTATGCAATTATACCAAAAATCCATGTACGTCTACATGTGATCCATACTGGCATGGTTATCAATGCAATTTAAGAAAACTCTCTAGATTTTATTAATAATCGAAAAGTCCAGGACAAAAAAGTAAATAACACCACATAAAGTATGTGATGATTCACGTGAATACAAATTAGAAGAGACAAAACATAATTAAAATAATCACAAGGACTAATTAGCAATTATTGCAAATCATTTATACATAGATGAATGATTGAAATGCAAATAAATAAAAGAAAAAGGAACTGGGTGTAAATTTCATCGAAGGCACATGTGTGGCATGTGCATCGGTTGAGGCAGCGAGCGTTTGTTATTGATTCCCCATGATCTGATCGAACTGGTGTAATTTGGGCATGAGTCGACATCCAAGATTAGATATGTGTTGCCCTTGCTTAATCGGACGAATCTGAAAGCACTTGATTGAACTGGGAAGAAGGTGGTGCTGGGTGACCTTCACTTGCTCCAATCTTGCTCGTTTGTGGTGAATTAAAGCTATGAGGTTCTCAATGGCTTCCCTCTTCGATTCTGTGATGAATGGACAAGTGTATTCACAATCCGGGTCTCGTTGATCGGAGACCTGGATGAGCTAGCGAATACTACATGTTGATGGGTTTATCGAGCCCTTAGATCTCGCCTCCACACCTCTGATTACCTGCAAATTATTGATGAGGCTCGAAGAAAAGCTCCTCGACCGATCATTATTAGAAAACAAATCAAAAGGGAAGGTCCGATCTCCGACATGTGTAAACACTACAATCAGAGAAGTCTTTAGGGATGCCCATCGGGGACAGTTACTCAGGAACCATCCCTGTAAAAATGATAAGGGACAGTTGCAAATCGTCCGCCCCCTTGATGACTAGAGGGGACATTTACAATTAACCATCCCTTTTCAATAGTATGCGAGGTGACAGTTTAGTAATTAACCGTCTCTACTGTTACACCCTGCCCCTCTGGCTACCGAAATCGATGGAACAAGATTTTCGGACCTATGGCCCAAAAATGCCCATGATCTATGTAACTCAGCAAACCATCTTATGCACATTAGGTTAACATTTGAAAAATAAATAACAATAAGAAAATAATCTAAAATTGAAAAAAAATACAACATCCATTCTCATCGATAACAATCATCAAGTCCATGTCCATAGAATGACATATATTATATAAATATGAATTTCGTAGAAGAAGCTCTCCAAATATCTCACTGCAATGTCAAATAGAACATAAAATATTGTGGAAACAAATAAGTTACTCTAAGTAGAACACACCCTGTTAGATGCTAGTATGATGTAGAAAGTTTAATCTCCTTGAAAGCTGCTACTGTTGCGGTTGTTGCTCAGCTACACCTGTTGGGTTCACATTAGGGTAACATTATGAGCAATTACCCAGTAATGAGACAAAAACTATAACAACTAATGTAGGAGTAGGCAAAGAATGTACACTCAACTCTATCAACTGACATATGCAGATATTGTAGAAACCAAGAAAAACAACCAAGTCATTCTGATTCACATTGTATCACATAATAATTGATTTTATTTATTTATATAATAATTATTTAAGTGTTACCACAATGATCTTGATATTTCTACAAGTTGGTTAGAGTCTACAATGGTATACAATTTATGACATCTAATATTAATCATTTCTCGTATTATTTTAGCACATGCAAGTATGTGACTCACAGGCCTCCACTACGCGGGAATTTTATGTTCATCTTGAGTAACTGTCAAGGTCCCCTTTTTTTCTTTGATTGAACAGGAAAAGATCACAACCCCAAATCTCCAACTTTATACCACATCCCGGAACATCTCACATAATAGTATTACTCGAAATAGAATTTGATGCGGCCACGCCTAATTCTACTCCGAGACCTAATATTTTGTATAAGTGTGAAATCAAGAAAGCCAACAGCGTCACCTGCCTACTCCGTCGAGCGACTTCGAATGCTACCAGGCTGCTAGGTGCAACGCGTCATCCAACTCGTCCGTTGGGGTCGCGACCTTCATGGCATCTACCCAGGGCCCAAGGGTGCTTGCTCAATCCCTTGAGGCACATACTCCATCTACCAAATCAACATGTAATTTATCCCACGAGATGGAAAATCACAAGAACTAATATCTATGTTAATGATACATAAGAAATTTGAATTATTCGATGTAAGGATTGTCGTAAATTTAATGTGACCAGACTGTATAATAATAATAATAAATAAATAAATAATATATATACAACCCCATACCATAATTATTACGATTTAATAGGAGAACCATGTAATTAGTAGAAAATCGATTTTTATTTCCTCACAGTAAGCTCAATCATACCTTTTGATTTATGGATTAAGATGATCTAAAAAGTAAAAGTATGAATTCAAGATATCTTTACGTTGGATGGTAATACTAGCAACCTTCTCTACAAGTAGCTCTCTTATTTCAAATGGGATCATTACTAATAAGTAACCATGCAAATTAACATATACACATGTAGCCATTACATATTAAGGAAAATACCTTCATGTAGCATATTTGAAAACAAGTTCCTATGATATTTACCATGCCCTTTTCATCTCTAGGTACGTATTTGTCTCTCATACTATCATATTGCATGTCAAATACTCACTGTTAATATACAATAGATAACATTGTATTGTACTTTAAATATGATCATTAGTGTTAAGGCGAAATCGTTTCAATCCACGTGTGTACGATCACTTTTATATAATACATTCGGAGTTCACCCTAAATGATACCCCTATCATGGATTGACTCTTGATACCCCTATCATGGATTGACTCTTCGCATATTCTAAATTATATTTTATAACGCATACCGTTCATGAACTATTACAGTTCAGAAATTATTTTACAATGAAATTAAACCCCTTCTTATTTGTAACGTAAAAATCTAAACATGCACTTAATTAGCACGGTATTACCTTTGGGTGCATCATTAGATAATTTCCTTTTTATGGTAGTCGTTCCTTTTTATGATAAAAGTAAGGTTGATAAAATAATAATAAATGGAATTTCCATAAAAAAATAATAGCACTAAGATGTGTCAAATCAAGGTGAATTTCTTCTACCCGAAAAAGAAATGGAGGGAGGAACTGCGTTGATCCCCACACCACCCCCAACGACATCAAGATAGACAACTTAAATGGAACCGGTATTCACAATGATATGATAGAGGGACCACTGTAATCATGTGAAACAAACGATGAAAAGGGATAGATCTTTATTACCAAATATCTTACGACTCTATGGGTGATTGAGCATATAACTTTAAAAACCGCATAGAAATCAACAACAAATGGAAGATATTTAATGTTATAACTTAAGGTTTATGGTATAAAGAAATCTAAGGATCTAAAATAATCCAAGCACATGATTGAGAATTGTGTGAAACAACAACAAGAGGAAAGGTATTTATCGTTACCTCTGAGGATGTTCCCTCGGGATATCCTCTCACATGGAAATGATATTTTCGTCGCTCAATCGTACCACGAATGTGCATACGAAGGAGATCTCGAGCTTTCCCATGTATTGGTGGTCACGGATCTTCGATCGGAGCTTCTTCTCTGATGTCGACGTCGACCCTCCAGTGGTTAATCCGTCCAAAGTGGTGGTGCTCCAAAGAGAGTGAAGGATTGTGATGGCTAGGGTTTTGAGAGAGTACCCTACCATATCTTTTTTATAGAAGGAGAGGTGAATTTGGATCCAAATCCGGATCCGGTTTGGATCCATATATGGATCTTGATCATCCAACTTAAAACATCGATATCTTGAGCAAGGAATGTTAGAATTGCATGTTCTTGGGCTCCTTGAAAAGATCGTGACGATATATACAAAAAGGCTTGATTATTTAAATTTTTTGGATGTTAAAAATACTTCAGATTTTAGGACAAAATTTATGGGGTTTCACATCATAAAAATTCTAAAGGAAGTCTCGTCCTCGAGACATAGGATTTAATGTATATGTTTTGAATGCGATATAGATTCTGCATAAAAATCTTAAAGAGAATGAAATCTCTAAAAATATTAAAGAAAATTGAAATTGGATTTCATGATCATACCCTCAAAAAGATAAGGGTATTCCTGTCACATATCTGCCTCAGGCTCCCATATGGCCTTCTCAACATTATGACTTTGCAACGATACCTTGACTAAAGGGATGTCTTTCCATCACAACTTCTTGACTGCCCGGTCTAAAATCTGCATGGGTGCCTCAAGAAAAGACAAATTTGATTCAACCGTGAGGTCCTCATAGCTAATCACATGTCGAGGGTCTTGAATATACTTCCGGAGGTTTGACACATGGAATACATCATGCACCCTTTCCAAGTGAGGGGGGAGTGCTACTCGGTATGCTACCTTCCCAATACATGCCAAAATCTCGAAAGGGTCAATAAACCGTGGTGCCAGCTTTCCCTTGACACCAAATCTTTGAATACCTCTCATTGGAGATACTTTCAAGAATAAAAAGTCTCTGGCCTCAAATTCAAGATCGTGACGTCTCTGATCAATTTAGCTCTTCTGACGGCTCTGCGTAGTTAATAATTTGTTTCTAGCTATTGCTACCACTCTTGTTGTATCCTTGATTATCTGAGTGGAATAAATACCTTTGTCACCCACTTCCTGCCAACATAAGCGAGTGGTATATCTTTGCCCATACAATGCCTCGAAAGGTGCCATGCCAATACTAACATGATAATTGTTATTATAAGTGAACTCCACCAAGGGAAGATGATCCTTCCAAGAACCTTGCCACTCAATGGCACATGCTGAGAGTAGCTTCTCAAGAGTCTGAATTATCATCTCTGATTGTCCATCTGTCTGCGGATGATGTGCTAAACTAAGACACAGTTCAGTTTTTAGGGCCTTCATGAATTCTCCCCAATAATGTGATGTGAAACGGGAGTCTCTATCCGATACAACATTGTTGGGAATCCCATGCAAGCGAATAACATGTTGAATATATAATTTGGCCAGATATACCAGAGTGCAAGTCA
Source organism: Ottelia alismoides (assembly GCA_037367405.1). Taxonomy (NCBI): domain Eukaryota; kingdom Viridiplantae; phylum Streptophyta; class Magnoliopsida; order Alismatales; family Hydrocharitaceae; genus Ottelia; species Ottelia alismoides. Next base: position 547,161 of record JAZKJV010010994.1, on the reverse strand, counting down.
TGTTCACTGGAATGAAATGTGCGAACTTGGTCCGCCGGTCTACAATAACCCAAATAACATCATATCCACCTACTGTACGAGGTAAGGATGTCAAGTCCATAAAGATTCTCTCCCATTTCCACAATGGGATAGGAAATGACTGTAACAAGCCAGGAGGATGCTTGTGCTCTGCCTTCACCAATTGACAAGTAAGACAACGGATAACATGTTCTGCAACATCTCTCTTCATCCCCTCCCACCAGAAGTGCTGACGGAGGTCTCTATACATCTTGGTGCTTCCTGGGCGGGTAGATAATCTAGAACAATGAGCCTCATCTAGGATGTCTCTCCTCAACTCGTCATCATAAGAGACACAGGCGTGGTATCTCTTCCGTAAGATGGACTCACAAACTCGGAATCCATCAAACTCCTCCTTCAGACATCGATGAACAAGTCTTGTAATTTCTGATCTGTATGCTCACCATGCATAATCATGTCCCATAATCCATTGTACTTGGCAGGTACAATTATGGAATCTATAGTACTATCAAATGGTTTCCACTCACTAAGTGTTGTGAGCATATCCTAACTTTGTAGCCATGATGTGGTTCCCTCGATATGTGTTCTCCTACTCAAAGCATCTGCTACTACATTTCCCTTACCCGGATGATAAGAGATCGTGCAGTAATAATCTTTCGACAGTTCCATCCATCCTCTTTACCTCATATTCAACTCCCATTGGTCAAAGTTATATTTGGGACTCTTGTGATCTGTAAAAATCTCAAATGTGATCCCATATAAATAGTGACGCCATATCTTCAATGTGAAAACTATAACTGCCAACTCTAAGTCATGAGTAGGGTAGTTCCGTTCATGGTTCTTTGGTTGTCGTTATGCATATGCCATGACATGCCCACGTTGCATCAACATTGCTCCCAAACCCTCATTTTATGCATCAGTATACATCGTAAAATCTAATGTGCCTGAAGGAAGGGTGAGAATCGGAGCACTGGTCTGTCTCTCCTTTAACGTGCGAAAGCTCAGCTCGTACTTGTCGCTCCAAATGAAAGGGACATCTTTCTGTGTTAGACGAGTAAGTGGTAGGGCTAGCTGTGAGAAGCCCCTAACAAAACGTCTGTAGTAGCCGGCGAGGCCTAAGAAACTACGTATCTCAGTAACTGCATTTGGTTTAGGATATTACTGCATCTATCTTGGCTGGATACGTGCCACACCTTCTCCCGAAATTACATGATCGAGGAAAATTATACCTTGACAAGCCAAAACTCACTTACTATATTTTGCAAACAACTTGTATTCTCTGAGTGTCTCAAGAATAGTATAAAGATGTTTCTCATGCTCATGCAAATCACGTGAGTAGATCAAGATATCATCAACGAACAGCACCAAAAAACGATCCAAGTATGGACGGAAAATTCTATTCATCATGTCCATGAATGCAGCAGGTGCATTCGTGAGTCCAAAAGGCATGATCACAAACTCATAGTGGTTATATCTGGTGCGAAAAGCAAATTTAAGCACATCTTTATCCTTAATTCTCAATTGATAATAACTCGTTCGTAGGTCAATCTTTGAGAATACCACTGTGCCCTGCAACTGATCGAAAAGATCATCTATTCGTGGAAGTGGATAACGGTTCTATATCGTCCTTTTATTCAATTGCATGTAATCGATGCACAATCACATAGAATCATCCTTCTTCTTTACGAAGAGGATTGGTACTCCCCAAGGTGATATACTGGGATGGATAAATCCCTTTTCCAACAACTCCTGCAGTTGTACTTTGAGCTCCCTGAGTTCGTCTGGTGCCATTCGACATGGAGGGATGGAGATGGGTTGTGTATCGGGTATCAAGGTGATCTCAAACTCGATATCTCTCCCTGGTAGTAGTCCAAGTAACTCCTCTATAAATACACCAGGAAAATCTTGCACAACTCTGACATCTTCAATCACGTGATCCTGGGTAGGTAACTCCATAGCATAAGCGAGAAAACCTATGTAAACTTGATTGAGAAAATGTTGGGCCTTCAATGTCGATACATATAACACCTCACTATCTGGGCACGTCCATAAAATTTAATGGTAGGTATGCCTAGAATACGGAACACTACCGTCTTCTCGAAGCAATCAAGGCACGCGTGATGCTGCTCGAGCCAATTCATACCTAAGATGACATCAAAATCTTTCAATTGAATGAGTAAAAGATATGCGGGCATCAGATGCCCGCCAATCTGCACTTCTAAATTCTCCACTGCTTGTCGCACTATGAATAATTGCCCCCTGGGCCCTTGATGTAGTAAGGGGACAAAACACATACTTGATCTTTATTTAACTTGGATACTATTCTATGTGCTAGAATAGAGTGCATAGCTCATGAATCAAATAAGGCGTGTAAGGATGTACCATGGACTAAAATCATACCTCACACTACACCTCTTGAGGTGTGGGCCTGCTCCTGTGTGATTGCATTTAATTGTCCCTGAGGCTATGGTTGGGTGCTAGAACCTGCAGCACTGAAGGTTGGTCGTGGTAGAGGATGTTGAAAGCCTCGACCACCATGACGGGAAGCTGATCCATGTGATTGTGCAGATGAGAAAGTCGATTGTACAATTGGTTGATGCCCACCTGAGCTACTGGCAAGTAAGGGACACTTGACCTTGAAATGGTCCGGTTGCTGGCAATGGAAACACCTATGATCCCCTGGCTAAGAAAAAGAGCCTCCTGAGACCAGGATAACACCTCTTGTCTTGCGACTCTGGGAGTGTATAGAAGAGCAGAAGGAATTAGTAACGCGACTCGCCAAGCTTTGCCCCAAAGTAGGTGTAGGGGAAAACCTACTAACGATAGACCTCTGATATGCTACGGGAAATTCCATGAATGTAAGCTAAGATACTTCAGGAGCATGGATCATCTGTAAAACCTTGGATACATGATCCATCCATAGTTCAGCCTCATCTGGTGTGCCAGTACCAAAGAATCGAGGCACCTTAGACCTCTGATATGTTGCGTAGGTCGTCTGATGTTTTTGCAATGCCTCTAGATCCTCTGATCCTTCCAGGTCCAGAGGCACCGAAGGATGAACACTGTCCTCCTCCTCACGAGAGGGCTGATACGAGGAGTCATCTTTCTAAAGAAGCCTTTGCTCAAATACCTCCTAATGCTGTTGTATACCCTGCACGCCCTGAACTAGTAAGGCCAGTTGTTGTGTAACATCAGGGTTAACATGAGGCGGTATGATTCTATGCGAGAATCATTATATTAGAAATTATTTTCATGGTTAGAGAGACAATGGACACATTAAACATGATTTGAATTATTTTTCTTAAACTAATACCAAAGTCAGAAGACTTTGTCTCTATATTTATATTTCAAATCCCATTGCTATTCTAACATGCAAAAGAGAGAATGGAGTATCAGGCTTTGATACCATCTGTCACACCCTGCACCTCCGGCTACCAAAACTGACAGTTCGAGAGTGTCAGACATACGACCCAAAAATACCCATGATCTATGATACTCAACAAACCATCTTATGCACATTAGGTCAACATTTGAAAAATAAATAACAACAGAGAAATAATATCCCTTAGATTGATAATTACTTGCAAGGGTTTGGACTCATTGATCTGACCCTCCGAACTAGATGCACAAATTTTAATTTTGGCGGATTTATCATTGGCTGTCGCTTCTATGGATTTGGACTTCTTGGGATCTGGGGCTTTGTGGTACAAAGAGTGTTCAGATTACGGTGGTTGGTTGACATTCTATAGTTCATTTGGGCTCCCAGACTTAGGTGGTTATTGGTGGATCATCTGCAACGTTGTGAACTTGGAAAAAGAATTCTATATGATGGATCATCATCCTCTACTGTAAAAAAATGAAGGAAGACCACACTTAGTGTATACTTAGTAATAGATGATTGCAAATGGTAAGAATTATATGAACTATGTATGTAATTAGTTATAATCCTTTTTATTCTTTTACTTAGATGTTGAGTTTCATTCAATATTAATGTTTTTGTGACTTGCATTATTAAAAATAATTACTTTGATTTGATCTTCACACTGATAATTATATAATTTAATTAGCTCTTAAGATATATCTATTAATTTTTATGGTATAAGAAAATGGACAAAAGTTGGATGAATAAAAGATATGATGATTTAGCGACTTAAAGGAAAGGTGTCAATGATTTTTTAGACTAGGCATTTTGCGGTGAATTGCTATACAACATTGTTGGAGGTGAATGAGATAAGATTCAATGTCCTTACGTACGATGTAAAAACATTTTGTTAAATAATCACAGAGGAGTTTACGAGAATCTTATATTGAATGGGATTTGGCTACATTATACAAATTGGACTTATCATGGAGAAGGTCTTTAGCATGTCGTGGATCCAAATTTTGATGCAAGTAATGATACCAATCTAATGCAAACAGATGTCAGTGATGGGATATCAGAAATATTAGATGATATTTGAATATCTATTTCAGATGAAAGTTCAGAACATATTCAAGACGGTTTTCGTGAAAAGTTAACAAAGGCAGAAACATGTTTGGCTTCGAGAGTTGAAATGTCTCCTCTTAGATTTTTGTTAGAGTTATTTAAGATGGAAGTCAAGAATCATTGTACAATGGTGATGATGTCAGATGTTTTACACCTAATTCAAAAGATTTTAAGAAATCTTGACAACTTTCCAAAAGATCGGAAGGATGCAAAATCAAGGTTCCGATCTCTTGGCTTAAATTATGAAAAAATGATGCACGTCCAAATGATTGCATCCTATATCATCAAGAGAATTCAAACTTAAGTTATGTCCCACATGTAATGCTTCTAGATTTAAGGAGAATAGTGATGTATCAAGGCAAGAAAAACAAAGAAGATTTTGAGGTTCTTTCCTCTTGTACCTCAGTTGCAACATCTTTATTCATCATTTGGGACTGCAAAATGGATGGTATGATATAGTAACATCGAAAAGCAAGATTCAAATGGTTTTATTAGACATCATTCAAATTCAGAGGAGTGGTTAATATTCGTTGAAAGATATCCTTCGTTTGCTGACGTAGTCAGAAATATAAGATCAGGGCTTGCTTCTGACGATTTTATTCCATTTGGAAATATGAGTATGAGCTACTCTATTTAGCATGTAATACTAGTAATATGTAACATGCCATCTTGGATGGCGATGAATATTCGTTTATAATGATGTCCTTACTTATACCTGGGCCAAAAGGAGCGGGCAACACAACAGATGTTTATTTGCAGCCTTTAATAGATGAACTTAAAATCTTATGGACTACCAGCATGCAGACCTACGATGCTATGAAAAATGGAAATTTTACGATGCGTGCCTTACTACTTTGGACCATTAATGATTTCCCGGCATATGAAAATTTGTTAGTTTGGAGTACAAAAAGCAAGCTCGCATGCCCGATTTGTTTGGAAAACACCCAATACACATGGCTATTTGTAAGTATGAAATACTATTATGTAGGCCATCGACGATTTTTACCTAAAAAACATAGATGGCAGAAAGGGGAGAATGACAAGAATTTTGATGGGCAACCTTTCGGACGTCGAATCACACTGATTCAAAAATCAGGAGACACAATATGGCAAGAGCAAGGAAAGATAGGTAGAGGATTTGGGTAAAATGAATAAGAAGAGATTACCAGGAGGTTGGCGAAAACAAAGTATTTCTTTCAAGAATTGTTGTATTGGAAATCTTTGCAAAATCTTCATAACCTGAATATAATGCATATAGAGAAGAATGTTATGGAAAATATCCTTGGAATACTGAATCTTTCAAGTAACACGAAGGACAGTTTGAGATCAAGATGTGATTTGATGCAATTTGAAATTTGGCAAGAGTTACACCCAATTGAGTCAGATAATTCTAGAATTACATTACTCGATGTAATTTATACGTTATGTAATGATGAGCGATATAAAATACTAGTCTTTCTAAAAAAATTAAAGTATCAGACGGATTCTCATCCCAACAAAGCAGATGCATAAATGAGGTATAAAGGAAGATATTGTCGTTGAAAAGTCATGATTTCCATATACTTATGCATGTTCTTTTTCCATTAACAATCAGTAGAGTCCTTCATTTCGACGTGATGAAATCTATAATCGAACTAAATCAATTTTTTAAGATGCTATGTTTGAAACTCTAGATCCGAAATTACTATATCCATTAGAAACAGTTGTTTTCATAACCTTATGCAAGTTGGAGTAAATATTTCCTCCTTTATTTTTTGATGTAATGATTAATATGATTGTACACCTGTCATGTGAGGCACGAGTTTGTGGACATGTACAGTATCGGTGGATGTATCCAATTGTACGATTCTTGCATAAATTGAAGAATATGGTCTTCAATAAGGAAGCACCAGAAGGGTCTTTTATCGAGGGTTAATTATGTGAAGAATGCATTACTTTCTGTAATATGTACATGAATGATGAAAATAGTATGAGATTCGATAAATTTGAGCGAGATGATGAAGGCCACGTGGGCGAAGAAAATCCGAATATATTTTGGATTTTCAGTAAAACAGAAGAGTGATACTTAAAAGTACACGTCGATCACTCACGGATGAAGAAATAGATCTTATTCATTATTATGTTCTTATGCAATCAGATGAAATCGATTTTTTTAACAATATAGTTCAAATAGTTCAAAAAAATCTGATTTCCTTCTATGTTTCGGAGAGAGAGTAGAACACATGAAAGAAAACAAGGATGATCGATGGTGTGTAAGTCTTGATATTCTTAAACGATGTCCATATTCACAAGTTGTTTCTCATGCTATTTATATTATAAATGGATCCAGGTTCATAAAAAATGGTGGAGGAAAACAAAACATCAAAACTTTCAGGGGTGATAATGAAAGAGGATCTCTCCAACGATATAGATGGATATTATGGTGAGATTGTTGTTATATTGGAGTTCATTTTTACACATGAATTAAGATAAATCATATTTTATTGTATTTGATTTGATATCGGTCGTGAAGGAAATGGATTTAGGAAGGACAAAATGGGTTTATCTCATTAAAGCAAACAGGTCGATTGCAAACAAACGAACATTTTGCTCTCGCAAGTCAGGTGTACCAAGTCTTTTATATCCCTGACAACTCCTTAAATGCATGGATTATACCTCAGAACAATGCCTCGAGATTTTTCTGATGTAAATGAAGATGAAGAATTTTTAAACAATGACGATGCATATCAGAATTGTACCAACTAATATTATGCCTTCTATACTTCGCAGTGATAGTTAAATAAAGATAATTTGGAATTATATTTCTATTTATCATGAAAAATTTTTATTATGTATTTATTGATGATTGGTGTCTTGACGATTTTTTTGCAAAAATAATGTTATTTTTTAGATATGGAACCTCGTCCAAGGCATATTCGGAAAAATCCCAAACCTACCCCCCAACCACGTGTAGAATCTTCAGATGGAGGTAGTGGCAATTCTCAGCGTCGGCATGGACCATCCCAGTGTTGAGTTCTAGACCACCTTCCACCTAGGCAGACCCTACGTGTTCATATTGTGGGGGGGATGTCATTGGTGAGAACTCTATGGAGTTCCAGAGCTACCTAGGTCAAGTGGTACGTGCCTGTGTTCCCATTACTACCCATGACTTTCGCCAATTTCCTTAGTCTGTGAAGGTCGCCATTCTATCAGACCTGGAAGTACTTTAATTTTTGGCATGTAAAGGTGAACATTTTGATTTTTATGAATTCGTTGCAGCCTGTAATTTCTTGGGATTGGGATCATGTTGTTGATGGGCATATCCTTAGTCATGCAGCGGAGATGTTGCATCGGTATAAAGGATGCATTAAGTTGAAGATCAAATATTGACTTTTTTGTATCAATTATTCAATGTCCTCATTTGTTATATTACCTTTGTCATGCAGTATTACAACACTCAAATTCCTTACGATGAATTAGTTCAAAATGTTCCTCCGGGTGTGACTCCTGACCAGTGGAGAGAGCTAATCAACTTCTAGTCTAGTGAGGAGTTTGAGGTATGTAAAGTACTTTCTATTTATTACACATTAATTGTACTAATTTCGAATAATATCAGGCGATATAGATGAAAAATACTGCGAATCGTGCAAAGGGATTCAGGTCGACACATACGATGGGGAGGAAGAATACAAACCAATTCAAGCACGATTTTATAAGTTTGCTAAAGAGATTCAAGATAAACGATACAAGAAGTCTGAAGAAAATAGCTTTTCTTTTGATTTTTAGGAAAAGGAAAATGAGCGAGAGGCCACTCAGATAGAGGTTTTCATGGGATCAAAGAGCCGAGACGCCGGAGGACAAGTAGAATGGGTCGACGATGAATATGCCCCATTCATGTAAGTAAGTAAGTATCTCCCAAAATTGGCAATATATTTTTTCCTTAATTTAGTTTTAAACCAAATATGCAGGAGGAGATGATCAGACTCACTACGACCGGCTCCTTAGATAGTACAGTATGAGCACCTTACCGATATCTGCTGAAGAGGTGTTCTTCCAAGCCACAGATCCAAAACATTTTGGACGTATACGATGTAGTGGATGGGGAGTGACGATATGAACATGGTACTGTGGTGGCGGTCTGCATCATTATCACAACGAAGCAAGAGGGAGAGAGAGTTGAAGAGAGAGCTGCGAGGCATTAAGGCCAAGATGTCTGCACAGGAAGAGGAGATGGTCAAGATGCGTTCTGACATGGAGAGGATGCCCACACAGGATGAGGAGATTGCCAAGATGCGTTCGGACATGGACAATGTCATGGCCTATAATCAACATCTCAAGAGCCAGGCCAACCCATCCACAACAGGACTCAGGGACGATGAAGAGGACAACGAGGAGGAGAGCGAGGGGAACAAGGAAGAGTGGAATGTATTTTACAATTTATGTTCGTAAATATACAAAAATTGAGATATTTAAAGTAGTTTCATGAGTTTGGAATGTATGTAAACGTGAAATATTTCTTAATTTATTTAGGATAGATTCATTTTTATTGTTGAATGTTTTTTTGTGAATTGATTACAGTAGTAGGGAAAAGAATGCGGCCAATAAATTTTTTCACGAAGAATATCAGAGGCAACGGTTATGGCACCACCCCCTCTTCCATCATGGGGGACGATCTCGACCGTCTCCTCCGTTGATGCTGGAATTCGCTGGTCCATTTCTGGGAGGCATGCGACCATTAGGGGTGGTTATGACCATACCCTCCAATCTTTTATACCCATCCCTAAACACTATAACCTGAGTGGAACATTTAGGGATTGTTATGTCACCGCTCCCTCTGTCCTCATAGGGGATGGTCTTGACCGTCTCCTCCACTGATGTCGAGTTTCCTGGTCCATTTCCAGGAGATGCGTGATTATTGAAGTCGGTTCTAACTGCCCCCTCCAATCTTTTGTACCCGTCCCTGAAACCAATAAAGACATTTGGCGACAGCTATGTCACCGTCCCAGATACAAGCATAGGGGACGGTCATGGTACCGTCCCAGATATGATCATAGGAGACGGTTTCAGAGCATCACCTCTACTATAGATTATAAGGGACGGTCGTCATCCTTCAACTATGCACGGATGGGATGGTCTATACCCGTCCCTGCCGTATAAGAATAGGGGACGCTACATATTTGTGTCACCTTTGGTCAAATGAGATTCATGAATTGGGGATGATTCTACAACCATCCCCAATGACCTAAAAGGATGATCTTAATACCTGATGGGATGCACGCCAACCATTACAAAAGACATATATGCTTGTAGTGAAAGGAACAAGACTGAGGGTTTCCAAATCTGATCTGATGATCAGATTGATGATTAGGTCGTGAAAAGGATACATAAAAGCAGTTGTTGATGAGGGTGAGTTGATGTGATCGAATTGGGAATGAATTGAACGCGATGAAAACCTCCGATCTGATGATCGGATTTCAGGTGTACGAGCTACTGCTACAGAGATGAAATCAAAAAAAATTGAAATGAAATAGAAATATAGACTTACCTAGGTAGATGTTGTGCCTGTAGTGAAGCTCCGAGGAACTTCGGGTCATTGCCCAGATGGATTGGCTTAGCCAGAGACTGGGCTCTCGTGAGGCAGAGCGACGATGCAGATCGTCAGATCTGAGACCTACGCACTCCTCTCCTCCTCACTGCAGCAAATCCTCACTGTTGTTCCTCTCACAAACATCCGAAGCTCATTGGAGAGAGATGAAGGTGGCCAAAGATCAAAAATGAAGAAATCTCTAGGTGCTTTACAGGCAAGAAGAGTCGAATTTTGAATGAGGAGAACATGCACGAACCAAGGTGAAATCGGTGAACAAGGACTTGGGCATGGATCTATGATCTGCGGATGCTAATCACTTGAAGAGAATAAGTGAAATGGGTGGAGAATCAGGCGAAATAAAATGGAGATGGAGCCGTACAGTTAACGAACTAGTTTGGACCAATCAGGTGTGTCCTAAAATAGGACAAAATAGGCTAAATGACAAAATAGATAAAATAAATAGACATATTTAAAAATAAATTAGAAAATGAATTTAAATATAAAACCTGTTAACCTAAAAATGTTATAATGAGTAAACAATTTTTAGTGATTTTTAATAAATTAAAGAAATTAATTTATAAGGTTAAATTATTTATACGGGTAATTATATGTATAAATTACATATATACAATGTATACTATTTATTTATTTATACAAACATATATGTTATTTTATAATTTATTAATTTAAGGTATAATTTAAAGATTAAATACATTTTTGTTTTATTTTTATTAATTTATTTCATGGTGTAGATAAATAATGATATATACAATGTAGGTAAATTATACTTAATAATAAATACAATTATTTATTTTTTATTATTCTGATCTTTTGTTATTTTTATTTGTATTTTATGTACTTAATATAAAATATATACAACACATCAAAAATATAATATGCACAAAAATATTAAAAAATAAAATATATACAAGTCATATACAATTGTACGTGTACACCAACACCCCAAAAAAGCTGACTTTCATATATTAATCCTAAATTAAATAAAACCATTTCATTTTAAAGATTATTTTTTTTATACACAATGAAAGTGAGTTCAATTAATTTTAAGATCATGTGGAGAAAATATTGAGCTTTTAATTATGGTTTTATAGCTTTTTCTGGGTATTATATCTTTCATTCTATTTAGGACTTATTTTTGCAAATATTTTTATTATTTAAAACACATGTATATGTACATTTTTTATGAAGAAACTATTTTTATTTGAAGTTGAATTAATGATAAATAAAATAGTACGAGATATGTGCATAATGAATGAGATGAATGTGTATAATGTGAACTTGTTCTTTTTTGATAATTTTATAAGTTAATGACACTATCACCTCTTACTTTATTCTTTATTGACCATGTCAATGCCTGACCTGGTCACGGAGATTTGGATTAGTCGATATTTATTACATATATAAAACCTTCTTCTTTCTTTCCTTTTCTTTTCTTCTTTATTCTTTTATTTGGATTAAAATAAATGATAAATATATATATTATTAAAAAATGGTGTTAGATTATTAATTAATTAGAATGAGTTGTTATTTACGTGTGCTCTACTAAGGATTTTAAGCTACAATGAGAGAATAAAGATGATGAATTTGTGATTCATCAACTGTATGTTAGAGATATTTGAATTTACGGCTTTTTGTCTCAACTAGGGTTTGATTCTGATATTTTCCTTTGTTAATGTTAGTATTATGTACACAATGGAGGTGGTTTGACTTTATTTTGAGTTAGTATAAAATAAATGAAAATGTGAAAGTTATTTAATTTATAGGTGATTATTTGCACACTATTTCTGGCTTCTTATTAATGTTATGATAAAATATGAATATTATTCACACATGCATAAATAATGCACAATTAATGTATAGATGCATTTATTACTTGAGAACTGAGCTCTATTTTCAGCTTTTAAAGTGATGAATCACATATTCATCACATGCACGTTAGAGGCATGTCATCCTTTCCATCCTCCTTGATGATTCTCTCCCAATCCCTAACGGAGTTAGGTCTCAGAGGAGAAGGGGTCAAGTGGAGGGAGAAAGAAGGAAGCAACCGCTGCCGACTAGAGGGTAGTTGTTAGAGAAGGATCGAGGATGGTGAGGAAGAAGTGGAGAAGGAGGATGGAAAGAAGTGGATGTGAGGAGGCGGAGGGGGAAAGAAGGAAGCACGGAGGGGGAAAGAAGGAAGCAGGAGTAGAGCATTTCTTAATGTATTGGAAAATATATAAAAAGCACAACTTGTAGCCATGCCTAACTTATATATGATGGAAAATATATGAAAATTAAATCAAGTTTGTTAATTGAGCATGACCCAACTTGAGCTCAACTCGAAAATCCTAACGAGTCGAATATCCAACTCGAGCTCGGACTCATTATATTCTCGAGCCATGCTCACAAGCTCTTTTCGAGTTGATCCTGAGTTGAGTTCATTGATCCAGGATTTTCTGACAACCAGATTAGTTGATGGGTCCATGCTCCCCCAAGCTGAAGAGGAGACTTGGGTAGACCCTCCGGGATGTTAAATGTATGAAGGTTTTGGGTGACTATCTCATATAGAAGAGGAATTTGAATTGTTTGGTTTGTGTACCCTCATGATGGTTTTTCTTGATTTTTTCCATGTGTTTATCTTGCGTGCTAAGTTTCTGTGTCAGATACTTAGAGGAGGAATTTGGTGTTTGCACTTTATCTCTAGTCAGACTTGTAAAAGTCTTGAGCAAGATACACATTCGATAGCCCTTACAACCCATGGTAGGATTAAAGAGGGAGGGAAAGAGTGGAAGCAAGAGTGGAGAGACAAAGCATGAGAGATAGAGGTGTAACTGGAAAGATACCCACTTAGAGAGTGGAGATGGAGTCAAGATCTCTATGAAAATCGAAAGACTCCCCCATCAAGGTAGAGTTAGTTAAGTTCTTAGAGATATTTAATTTGGAATAACTAACTTTTCTTATATTACTAGTAGGTTACCCGATTGACCTAGTATCAGTATTTCCTTGCATTTCTTCTATTTAAACTATAATATCTTAGACAAGCGCTTTATCTTAGTTTAATTTATTTAATATCACTACTAATTTAACTTTTCCCCCTTAACTGCGGGAAGGAAATTTGATCCTCTTTTGTGTGTTCTTTATATCCATTTTCTGCGTGGTTTATACCCCGTCTAGTAAGTCGTTTTGTAGATATAACGCTACTCCTCTTTTTTTAATCAATCAGGCTCCCAGCCACTTCCTAAAAATACTAATCCTCTTCACTCAACATGCTAATTCTTTTTTTTCTTTTACATGTGAACTGGTGCCATGCATGGCAATTTATTAACTATTATATCACTACGAAAAAAGTCAGACGTGAGGTGGCATCCGAATAATCGGAACCTTCTCATCTAAAAACGTGACAAGCATTTATGAACGTAGGAAGTACTAAAATAATGGACATGGTCTGTATGCCGATCCAATGATTAGAAAATTGATAGCAATATGGTCGACTCCCTCGAAGTTACGTCGCCCCATCCTAATCCAGATCTCTATTATTATATGATTAACAATGGCATCTTCTCGTGTCTTTCCATTTCTCTATATATACCCATCAAGTAAGTGCTCATAAGACGCACCATATAGATTAGCGATTCAGAGAGCTCTTCACCAATCACCTCTCTACGTACTAACCCACTACTCGGAGTATACTTACTGTAAGCCATGGACAGCACCTCCACCTCCTCCGACAACCCCGCACCTCTGCCGCCAGCTTCCAAGGGTAAGCTCGTCACCGTCCTCAGCATCGACGGTGGCGGCATCCGGGGACTCATCCCCGCCGGCATCCTCGACTTCCTCGAGTCCGAGCTCCAGGTACAGCTCTTGGACTACAAGCAGTAGTACATGTCCTTGACCAGTATCCTAATGAATAGACCATGCTGAGATAGAAGCAAGGAAGACGGTCAATGAATCTGGATTCTTTCACTGATTACTGTAGGAACTGGACGGACCGGATGCGAGGCTTGTGGACTACTTCGATGTCATCGCCGGGACGAGCACCGGCGGACTAGTAACAACTATGCTCACAGCGCCAAACGAGAATGGACGGCCGCTCTACTCGGCCAAGGAAATAACCAAGTTCTACCTCGACCACAGTCCCAAGATCTTTCCCCAGCACAGGCAAGATATCACCCTGCTTGTTGTTACTGAACTAATAGTAACGAAGAATTATCTCAGTACTTTTGACGTAAATGTTGACAAAAAAAGTCTTAATCTGATTTTCTGTTTTACAACAAGGAATCTTCATATCATTTGCACTCAACAAGTTAGATTCACCAACACCATTTGCATTTAGAAGTTTAAAGTGAAGTTGCAAAGTTTATTTGTAAGTCAAATTATTAAAAATGATTTGTTTGAACAGCTTCAACCCCGTCCACACCTTGCATGGAGTAATTTCGGGACCGAAGCATGATGGCAAGTACCTTCACTCCTTAATCAAGGGCTTGCTCAAGGAGACAAAGCTGAGCGAGACGCTCGCCAACATCGTCGTCCCCACTTTCGACATTAAACTCCTCCAGCCCGAGATCTTCACCACTTTCGAGGTTCTTATTTCCACCCACACGCAAAACACATAACAAAATCTCGTTCATCACCTAATTCATTACGTACTTAGTATACTTTTCGCATATGTAGGCAAGAAGTAACCCTTTGAGGAACGCTCTGCTATCGGATGTTTGCATCAGTACGTCTGCGGCACCGACATACCTCCCTGCACACCATTTCGAGATCAAAGATGCTGAAGGGAGAACGAAAAGTTATGATATGATCGACGGGGGCATCGCAGCTAATAATCCAGTAAGTAAAACCTCCTCATTTATAAGTCTTTTGAAATCAAAGAGTGTTTTTTCAATAGTAAATTATCTAAATCTCGAGCCTTTATGCTATAGACCATGGCGGCAATGACGATGGTGTCCAAGGAGATCTTGCTCGAGAACAAGAGCTTCTTCCCCTTGCAGCCCGTGGACTACGGCAAATTTCTCATCATCTCCCTCGGCACAGGCTCTGCCAAGGACGAGCGTAAGTACTCTGCCCAAGCTGCGGCGTCATGGGGAGCTCTCGCATGGCTCTTCAACGGCTCCTCGACACCTCTCATCGACTCGTTTACGCAAGCAAGCTCCGACATGGTGGATATCCACGCTTCTGTTCTGTTCCAGGCTCTCCAGTGCGAGGACAAGTATCTGCGCATTCAGGTATGCAGTTAACTGCATCAGTCATATGTTAATGGTGAGGACTGAGGTAATGAGGAATTTGAATTGACACTCGAATCGGACATGTCTGCAGGAGGACTCGCTGGAAGGAAATGAAGCATCCGTGGACGTGGCGACGAAGGAGAACCTGAACCGGCTGGTTCAGATCGGGAAGAACCTATTGAAGAAACCGTTGTCCAGGATCAACCTAGAGACCGGGTCATTCGAGCCGGTCGAGGGAGGAGGAACCAACGCGGAAGCTCTGACCGAGTTCGCCAAGATCCTGTCGGATGAGAGGAAACGAAGACTCCTCCATGGCCACAGTAGAGACCATATCCTCGATCTCTAATCGTGACCTGGAATCTTTGGACTAATCTGGACAAGTAATTAGCATGCATAATAATAAGGATGCTGTTCTTTAGGTTCAGATATCCATTTGTTGCACCTCTTCGATATGGTGATCGAGCGAGACGTCTCTCCTTGTTGGTTGTTTCGGCTAATTAGCTAAGTTATTATTCGTAGTCTCCTTCCGTTAGTGAGCACGTACCTATATATTTCTATGTAATTTTCTTGGTTATGCGAAGACAAAGTCATCTACGTGAATTTTTTTGTCAGTATCATCTGATATTTCGTTCCTTAGAATTTGTAGTATGCGTTTAGCTGAGAAGACGGAATCGAAATCCATCTTAATTTATATATTTGAAAAGCCGTCATAACATTAATTTCTTCTCCATTTTTTTTAGGTGAACTCAGTTTTTCATTAAACCAGAATTAGAAGCGTACATGATTGAGCTAAAATTAAAGGGAGTACAAGGACAACAAGGGAATTACATTGAAGATGGTGGATAGAATAATGGTAAAATAACAACACTATATGCAACTAAGAAGAGAGAAGCGTCGTCTGCCATGTAGAACCAAACATGAAAGCTCTGCTCAGAGGCCTAGTGGGTCAATCATCGCACTCATAAGAGCCAAGTCTCCCCTAAGAGATGGATCCGATGATTCTATTGGAATGATGCATCATATAGGAGCCGGAACTAGTCCATGAACTCCACAGGAGGTGGAACTTTCCAAGAGCTTCACGGAAGCAAAACTGTCAAGGTGGACATGGAGAAGGCGAACGAGCGGACCTCAATGCGGAATATGTGATGGGGGCGGTGGGTGCAGAAACAACAAACGGAGTCTATCGAGTCGAAACCAAACTGGGGTAGTTGCATTTCGAAATCGGGCCTCGGCTTCTTCATCTCGAGCGTACAGGGGTCTTCCTCCTTCGCCACAAGATGGATTCTGAGGATGGCAATAACAATACCACCTCAAGAAGGAACAAAAGCAAGCTAAGTGCAAGGCGTCGCATCTCAAGAGGCCGACGAAGGGAAGGGAGATGGCGATCTTCAAGGATGGGGGCACGGGTAGGGTTTTTCTCTAGGTGACCGTGTTCAATAATTTATTCTCCAAATTATATATAACGAGAAAAATTCGCACGTACAGCCTTTTAGGATCCATATTCGCCCTATACAGTGAAGTTTCTTTTTTATTAAGTACCATGAGAGAGCCGCTTCTTGAGAAGGTGGCTTTTACTTTGCAAAAGCCGCCACTTGAAGAGGCGGCTTATACAAAAGCCGCATGTCCAAAAGGCAGCTTTTGCTCAATAATAGACATAACGCGCGACCCACCCCGTCACCCAGTCGCACTTCCCTCCAGCGAAATCCTTTCCCCAGGTTTAATCGCCCCGACGCAGCCTCCTCCGCCGTCGTCGCCTCCACCACCGTCGCCTCCCCCATCCGACGAATCCTCCTCCGTCCACTCCTCCGTTACCTAGGTCATCCTCACCCATCATTGGTTGTTCAACAGTGACCTATGGTGAGCTCTTCATCCATATTAGTAACCCTAGTTTGAGATTGTATATGATGTGTTCGTCTCTCTATACATATAGGATGTCCATGAATATTTTGTGCTTTTGTCACTTCGGAGGAATGATTATAAATTCTGAGAAGGACACAAGTTATCAAGGTGGTTGTATGAAACCATTGAAGTTAGTCCCGAACATGAAGTTTGATATCATGTTGGAGAAGATCGAGTCGTTATTCCAGCTCGAACGTACACATTACGCTGAATTGAAATTGTTTCACAAAATGGAGTGGAATGGCAGTAGTTATTTGGCGAATGTTGAGTACTATGATGGCATACAAGATGTTGTTGAGTATGCAGGAATGATGGGTTCATCATACCGTCCAATTTTATATGTAACCCATCAAGAGGAGTCATCACCGAATGTCACCCGAGCCTCTTGACCTATACCTGAGCATCTTCACCTTTAACTCGAGATCATGGTGTTGGTACCTTTGATATGAATGACACAATTACTCAGGAAATTGATCGTGTGAGCACTAATGAAGACTTGGATTTGAATGACACGGAAGATGAAATGGAGAATGATGAGGAATCTGAGGAACACATTGTGTCTGATATATTATTCTATAATATCCGTGGTGGTGATGGCTATATAAGAAATGACGAGGATGCGTAGTCTTGCAGAGGAGCAGAGGAATGAGATGACCTTTAAGTCGAAGGCTGACTTGGTCTACTCCGTGAAGATATTTCACATCAAGCGACATTACAATTTTCATGTGCACGAGTCAGATAAGTCGGTTTGGCTTGTCTATTGCAATGAGAAAGAGAGAGGTTGTAAATAGCATTTGCGAGTCACAGGCGATCACTAGACGGGCAATTTGTGATTTCTAAGGTGGATGCACCCCACACTTGTTTGCATCGAGTAGTTAATCAAGATCATCCTCAATTTGATGCAATTTCATGGTACATAAGTTTCTCAACCAGATAAAAATTTCCCCATCCGTAAGAGTTGCAGTTTTGTAGGGGCATGATTTCCGAGGATTATGGCTACATGGCCAGTCACAGAAGGGTCTGGGATGCTAGATGCAAAGGAATAGAGATTGTCTATGGGGACTAGGCCAAGTGCTACAATGAATTGCCACACTTATTTAGAGCATTTGAAACTTCTATTCCAGGTACTGTTACAGATTTGGATACTATTGCTGTTGGGACTGCTTTAGTGTTCGAGAGGGCTTTTTGGGCTTTTGGACCTTGTATCAATGCCTTCAGGCACTATAAGCTTGTAGTTACTGTTGATGGGACCCACATGTACGGAATGTACAAGCAGAAGATTCTTATTACATGTAGATGTGATGCTGCCAATCATATTGTTCCCCTAGATTTTGCATTTGTGAACGAGGAGGATGAACCCAGTTGAGCGTGGTTCTTGGAGAGGTTGTGACTTCATATTTTTAGGGATCGCCCAGGGCTCATATGTTTGTTATCTAATCATGCACCTGGTATTCATGCAGCCCCTACACAATGATGTTGTACAGTTTCATCCTCCATATGTGTATTGGAGGTTTTGCCTACGTCACGTTGCGAGCAACTTCAACGACGTTCACAAGAATCAAATGATGAAGAAAATGGTCAAGTGGACCGGTAGTGTGTACTCTCAATCCAAGTGGCAGATTTACATAGAAAAGTTGAAAGAATGGAATGAAGATGCTCCCAAATGGTTTGATACACATGGTTGTCCAAAGGAGCAGTAGATCATAGCGTTCGACGGTCGATACCGATTCGGCTATACCACTACTAACTTTTCCGAGAGCTATAATTATGTTTTGAAAGATGCAAGGTGTTTGCCAGTTTCTGCCTTAGTGTTGAAAACCTACTACAATTGTATTGATTACTTTTACGAATGACATGCCGAGGCATTGGCTATGATTGCTCTAGGTGACCGCTTCACAAAATTTGCCACGAATAAGTTAAAAGTATGGGTGGACCGTAGCAATAGTCATCACATTACCCGTATAAGGGGTGCTCCACTCCATCTTTACGAGGTTATCACAGGGCAACGATTAACACAATTTGGTTTGAAAGGAGGGAAGAAGCATACAGTCCTACTTAGTGACATTTCTTGAGAAATGGCAGGTACACAGGATTCCTTGCTCCCATGCTTTTGTTGTCATGTCACATTTGAATGTGGACGTGGAAGAGTACGTGGGTCCATGGTATTTACTTAGTGTTCAAAAAGAAATTTATGATGGTATTTTCTTCTAAATTGGTGATAAAGACAAGTGGCCAAAATTTCAACATGATATTGTAATCCCCAACCCAACTAGATTGAGGACAAAGGGTAGGCCGAAGTCTAAACGGATCCACAATGAGATGGATATGAGGGAGTCGGTTGTTCCTGCACAGTACGGATCATGTCACTCACAAGGTCATAATGTCAGAAATCAACGATATTCCACCAATAACACAAATAAGTGTGGTCTATACAGGAGGAAGGTCACAATAGGAGGAAGTGTCAAAACTGAGATTTACATGGTTGTTTCTTGCACATGTTATACCTTTTTGGCTACTTTTATACCTTTTTTGTACTTATCCGTTGATATTTTAATGTAGATGGAGCCGGACCCAGCTGATCGTTCAGTTCTTCGCCAGCAAAGCGAGCGCCATTAACGTGCCGTTTGGTTGAGGGATGTAAGTACTGGAAGACTTTTTAATGTACGATCTTAACCTTTGCTATACTAATTTTTTTTCCATTGTGGATTTACAGGTGTCTAGTAGTCTACGTTGTAGGAGATGTGAAGGTACACTGCGTCGGTCACACTTAGATGAGCGATTGGTGAAGCAGGTATACACTGTGGGTTTTTTTTGGGGTGATGCAGCTACAGTTTATTTCCTTGGATTGGCATTTGTTGACTGCATTGGTAGAGAGATGGAAACCGGAGATGCATATGTTCCATTTGCATCATGGGGATATGACCATTACTCTCTAAGATGTTGCATACTTGTTGGGTTTGAAGATAGATGGGCATGCCGTGATTGCACAGACTACTTCGACAAGCTGGACGGATCTTTGTGAGAGATTGCTAGGTGTGCGACCACATAGGTCGGATATTTATGGTGCTTGCCTATGGATGACATGGCTTCGAGGGCAATTCTATGAACTCCCTTCAGATGCAGACGCAGATATGGTCATCAGACACGCATGATCTTACATTTTGTAGTTGATTGGAGGGATTATTTTTCCTGACAAGTCAGGAAACGAGGTGTCCTTGATTTACTTACCACTTTTGGAGGACTTAGAGGCATGTGGAGCTTATAGTTGGGGATCTGCATGCTTAGATTACCTATACAGAAACATGTGTGTGGCATCGAGGGCGGACGCATTAGAGATTGGTGCTCGCTTATCCTCCTACAGCTATGGGCCTGGGAGAGATTTCCTCACATCGCACCTGTGGTACATATACGTTCGTTGTGGCGTGGTAGTCCACTAGGTTGTCACTGGAGTGCAGAGTTTGACGTCACATCAGAGCCTACCCATGTTGTACGACCTTACAGGGATGCATTTGATCTCCAAACTCCTGATAAGGTAATGAATTAACTAGCATTTACTATCTTATTTACTTTTTTCGGTGACACTACTTATGTGACGGGTTATATGGGAACCATACACTGCTGCGATTATGAGTTCTCTCCCTCCATATTGCCTAGACGGGCAGGATCTATACACTGCTAGAGTACCACTTATTCATTTCTGTATCGTGGAGTTGTATGTGCCCGACAGAGTCCTACGCCAATTCGGTGCGGTCTAGGAGATTTCAGGCCAGTGCGACGCATCTACGCATCTTCACAGCATTGATCTTCGAGGGAAGACGTCGGTCGATTGAGTACAGCTCCGTGCAAACTATGTGCAGATGTGGAATAATCGACGTGAGTATCTGTTGGCTACCACACCAATTGGCCATGGAGGTGAAGATGTATCTGGGATTATATGGCATGGTACAACTGCATCACATGACGATTTATAGGGAGACATGGATGTGTGCTTGATATGGTGGTATGTTAGCGTCAATTCCATTGAAAACGTCTCATTTTCCTTTAGTGGAGATATTGTCATATTTTTTCATTTTGTAGGTAACATGATTAGATGAGATTGTTCATCTTGTGGGACCTAACGAGGATGTGATACGATTGGTGACAGACACTCGACACCTTCTCGATGAATCTATCCAGCGAGAATTCAGGGATGGACTCCGTGAAGATGAAGACGATGAGGAGGGAACACCGACTGAGGGTACATCTTCACAGAGATATGGACGTGGTAGAGGACATGGATGTGTATGTAGAACATGAGGAGGATGAGCACATCCCCATGTCGAGGATGTACAAGCTTCGAGGATGGAATATCAAACTTCTAATGCTGAACGCGAGTCTGAGATAAGACAACAAACTCCAGCTGCACCGATGAGAGAGAGGCCACAAAGCGAGCCTGGACCATCACATCACCATTCACCATTACCTCCTTTGGACTATGATGTAATGGTTGATGAAGAATTCTCGTAAATTTAGCACATTGATCCTGACAATCTATTGTCTTCATTCTCAGTTGAGCCAACTACGACACTTCCTCAACAAGCACCTGCATAGCGTCATTATATTCGAAGGAGGCGACAAATGTGATGTTATATGAGTTGTTATTTGGGTGACTATTGTTTTTCGGGGATTCATATGAGTAGAGATGGTTGTTTGGAGTTTACTGTAGTATGGTTATTGTACCTTGTTTATGTAAACATTGTAACTTTTAAACTTCGTTATGTTTATTAACTCCTAAGTGTTTCTATTGAATTTTTCATTTATGATTTCTTTTGTAAGCATGCAATTTTTAAGGATCTAAATGTGGCATATAGATCTAGAAAAATATCAAGCCACATAAAACTATGGCTTGTTGTTTTCTGGTTGTCTACCCATGAAGCCACCTTTTCAAGAGGCGGCTTTTGTATAACCCGCCTATTTAGGAGGCGACTTTCACAAAGTAAAAGCCTCCTTCTCAAGAGGCGGCTCTCTTACGGTACTTAACAAATAAAGAAACTTCACTGTATAGGGCGAATATGAATCCTAAAGGACCGTACGTGCGAATTTTACCTCATGCCTCTACGCATCATTCCAAAACTGTCCTTCAGTTTTTTTAGGAATATGATTAACCCCCTCCCCCAATCCTCTACCACTCCCGATGTAAAGGGATGGATACAAATGTAGATGTTACCATTCTTACTAGTTTTTTAAAAACAAATACTGATGAAAAATACAGATATTGACGGATATGAAAACAATGTTACCATATCTCTCAGAAAACGGATATAGATGTAAAATGGAAATTAGTTACATACGAATAATATTGTATATTATTTTATATATGCGTATAGGATGAAATACACATGATATAAATGTACTAAATGTGCTTATATCATAATAATTTTTTCAAATATTGTTAAAGAATGTATAAAATTATGCTCTACATATTTAAAAATACATGTACAACTATATTTATATATAAAAATGAATATATGAATACTGATGATATCTATATCCCCATCTAGTTCAAAACAAAATTGGATGTCAAAATCTGTATAAAATGAATATAGTGGCAGTTGTTTGAAATGAGGGCTACCCCTCTAGTAGGGTAGTTTCTGATTTAATGAGATGGCATTATGGATAGCCAGTTGTGTTAAAAGATGTTTAGATAGATGGATGATTGTTGGAAGGGATTGTTATGATGTGAGTTTGCTGAAATTTGAGAGAGCATATGCATTGTTTTATAATTAGTAAAAGGGAGGATGTGATGGTATATTTTATAAGTTTTGTCAGATATGACAATTTCAGTTATGTCCCTCCATTTTTGGGAATATTAGTTGTGCCCTCGACTTCTTATCATTCTATCACTTGTGCCCATCAGATTAGTGGTCGTCCATACCTAACGCAAACAGGCGTTAACTTTAAGGACACAAGGGATTTTTTTTAAAAAGTTGGAAGGTCATCCCATCCTGTCCCCTCCCAATCTTCTTCCTCTTCCTCCCCTTTTCCTCCTCCCCAGCCTTCTGCTCCTCCTCACCGTCTCCTCCCCTTGCATCCAGCTCCTCCCTCCGCCCCCAATGCCTCCCCCAGCCACTGTGCCTCCCCCTCCTCCTCTGTCGCCTCCTCCACCCCAAGCTCCTCACCCCCACCCCATGATCCTCCCTCCACCCCTACGCCCCCTTCCCTCGTTCCTCCCTCAACTCCCCCCATCACCCCAATCCCATGCTCCTCCCTCCACCCCCGTGCCTCCTCCTCTACCCTTGCTCCTCCCCCTCACCCCCACCCCCTGCTCCTCCCTCCGATCACGTGCCTCCCCCTCTGTCCTCGCTCCTCCCCCGGCTCCTACCCAGCATGCCTCATACCTTCTCCTCCGTTCCCCCTTCTCCCCTCCTCCCCAATCTTCCCCCTCCAGCCCATGATCCTCCTCCTCTCCAATTCTGCTTCATCCAGCTCTACCTTGCCCCCTCCCGACAGTCTTATTGAGGCCTGACCCGATGCCGCGTTCCTTGCGATTCCGTTGTTGTCCTGGAGGTCGTGCAACATCATGAGCCACATGCTTGATAAAGACCCTTGGGGAGTAGATGGTTACATGCAGCAATGGGAGGAGAGGAGATCGAGCTTGTGGGGATACGGGGAAATGATGGGGAGATTTTGTTCTAACCATAATGTCCCTCTTAACCACATTGTAGTTTGAATAAATCATGGTTATTGTAATTCTTTGATAATCAATCTGTTGGAAGGGAACACGTGATAACAAATAAAGAAGTTAAGGCACAATTGATATTCCAAAAAAGGGACAGTATAATTGATATTGCAATATCTCAGAGGGGCACAACTGATAAAAACCATATACATTTTTTGCACTTTTTACACCATAACTATGTATAATTTTGTATCTACGCTCATAGTCTTGAATAATCGAGAATTACATGGAGAACCATGAATAGTTCTATCTTACACACATACCCCTCCGTTAAGTCCATTCAATGATGTAACCAAATACTTGAATTATCTAACCAAATTCAATCCAATCATGACTATTTATGCTTTTTATTTTATTTTATTTTTAGTACGTTGTTTAAAGGATTTTGCATCGGTCTGCTAATTCAAAAAGATCAACAATTATTGCGTGAGCAAGTGTCTGTTAAGCAACAATCAACCCGCAATTATATTCAATGATAAATGTGTGTGAGTCACGATTTATTATAATCATACATGAATGTGTATATGTGTAAGTAGGTAGAACGTCGAACACTAAGATGTAAAATGGATGGTAGTAAGTATCACTAATTATTGCTAATTAATATATTTTTTAGATTTTTCGCATTTTCTCTATTTTTTGGATTTTTAATTATATTTAGTTTTTAATGTATTTTAAGTTATTTTTAATTTTAGTTTTTAAATTTATATTTTGTTTTTAATTTGACAAAATTGTAATTTCTTTTTTATTTTTAAAAGAGATATATAATAATATATAAATATTGATATTTTACCTTATAAATAAGTAATATAATATATATAATATAGCTGTTAGATTTATTCAAAATATAGAAAATAAAATGTTTTTTAATATTTTCTCTATTTTTGGCAATTTTATTGATTATAAAAGTAATAAAATTTATAATATAGTGGATATAGCAAATTTGTGAGTTTGTTTTGGGTTTAATAATATTTATAAGTCCCAAAATTAACCAAAAACTAGTTCCAATATGTAATATATAATAAAGAAAATTCAAAGTGGAAAATGTATATTTTTAGATTTTATATTATTTTTTTTCTAATTTTTATAAGTTTTTCAGGGTTTTGTGATTGTTAAGTTTTGTATTTTATATTTTTTTAGTGATTTTTACATATGTGATAGATTATAGTAATTGTAGATAATGTATTTTTTGGAATTTTTGGAGGTATTTTCGAATTTTTATGGGTTTTTAATGTCTAAACATGGAATGCATGTTTTGTATTTTAAAAATAGGAAAAAAAATCGTTAAATGCTAAAGAAAAACTATAAGTGAATATGCATGGTTTCAAGCATATGTTCTAATTTTCTTATAATTTTTTTGCAAAAAGTGATTATTTAATGCAAGCAATATCACACAAATAAAATATGCATCTCACTCTGATCAAAGAACAATTATAATAAACTAAAATTCTTTTCAGAACGGACCCTAAAAGTTTAGGGGATAAAATGCAAAATATACATCACCTCACTGGGACTACACCAGGGGTGGAAGGATCTAATATCAATTATACAAGAGCTTGGGGGGTCCTTACATAAATAAACCAACAACTATTACACTTAATATTTAATTTATAATACTAAATTTAAATACAAAAATGCTGGAGGGTACACGACATAAATTACCGAAGGGCATGCATGTGTGGCATGTGCTGCTTGATTGATAGTTTTGGTGTTGCCACGTCGTGCCACTTAAGATCGAGTGACTCATAGTGCGTAGCACGTTTCACACTATTTCAAGGGCCTAGATTAGATCTAAGTTCGTCTTTTGAACCGACGGCTAGCGAGTCTGTGAGGAAGAATGTGAAAGAACATTCCATGTTCCTCGCTTCAATCAGCTCCTCCTCCTTACTCTGATGACCTAGTGAAAGAATCAACCGATCGTGTTGTCTAAAAAGATAGACAACTGTCGTTGTGGTAACCGATCGAATTTTTGCAGAAAAGATTAGTTTTTAGTTAATCTTTTTATTTCTTTTATTTATACTCTTAAACTTTGATGTATAGTGAAAGCACTGGAGTATTGAACTCAGGGAGGCAAACTATTGGAAAAATATAGTTAAACTATGGAAAACTAAAGTAAAAGGTTTCCTAATTTTTTATTTATTTTAAGTTTTTTTTTGAATTTTTATTTGAATTTTAATGAATTTTATATAGTTTTTGTGAATTTTAAGTATTTTATGACCTTTTATTTTAGAAAATGTTTTGCAACTTTTTATTTGATTTTTATTTTATTATTTTTATGTTTAATTTATTTTCCTTTTTTTTAATCAATTTTTAGAAAGTTTTAAAGATCTTTCAGGATTTTGTTGTATTTTTAATGTTGAAATTGAATTAATATTGAAAATAGATTTTTATTTAAGATTTTTAAAATCGAAAATAATGCGAAAATATTTGTTTTATTTTTAGTGGAAAGAAGATGAAATATCTTTAAAATGATATACTATGTGTTTTGTGTGGTTTTTAATTAATTAGTTATGAAATTTTGAAGTTTTTATGTATTTTATTTTTTTTTATTTGTTTTAATATTCAAATTTTATTTTGTTTTTGATTTAAAATGTAAAATTTAGCAAAATATACTAAGTATGATTTTTGTGCGATTTTTGAGAGAGTTTTTTAATATTTTTATGTGTTTTAATGTTTGTTATATTTTTATGAGTTTTTAAAGGATTTATTAAAAATAGAAACTATTTTTATTTTGTAAAACTTTATTTAATAATGTAGATAGTATAATACTGGTATTTTTATGTGTTTTTATTATATCTTTGTATCTTATTTACTATGTTTTGATATGCATATAATATGTATAGTATTATGTATAGTATAGAGGCATTTTTTGTTATATTTTGGAAAATGAGAAGCGCGTTGTAAGAATGCAGAAACTTTAGTGGTTAGCGTGCAAAAACTGCAAGAGTCGCGCGCCAGCACGTGAGGCAAGTTGGCCAAGGCCCTATATGCTAAATCAAAAAGATCCAATGTCCTTGCGTGCAAGTTGCCCAGAAGCATGTGCTTCTTGCGTGAAAGTTCTTCCACCTGGGGACTTGGGCTTGAAATATAAGAGTTTTGGGGTTAATGTGTAATTTGCCCACACATATCTCCTGTATCATCTGCTTCCCACGTTTCCTTGTTGGATCTATATACAATTAAGAATAACACATAGGGTAAGAGCATAAAATACTCGAAATATTGTGTGGGTGCACGTGCAACGCAAGTGCACCACTTAATGTGAGAGCAACAGAATCTTCCGCGATGCAACACGTGGCACGTTATCTCCCTTTGGATTGGATGTCGATGCCCGGTTCTAATCCAATAATTGTGACGGCTTAGTCCTGATGCGTACGATTGTTTGGATCAAACGATAGAGAATTGGGCGCGAACCGGCATTGCAAATTAAATATGGGATTCCTACTTCTGATCGGACGAATCTTGTGGTCCTTCGAAGAACTGGAAAGAAGAATATAATGGATGGGCTTGAAATGGCTCGATCTCCTCAAATACGTCCCAGATCTCTGCTACCATGGGCTCACTTGAATCTCGATTAATTCCACACCGATCTAATGGAGAAGAAAGGGTCTCAATCCCATTGAGGAGAGACCTAGACACGTTGTTGAGGATGAACACTCCTGATATCGAGCAGAGCTCCTACTTTCCCAAAACAAGACACCTGCAAATTGTTTCCAATGCTTGAAGCTTTAACAGCCTCGGTCAGGCATTTTTAGATGAAAAACACAACAAAATAGTTGGGTATCTTCACACAAAGATGAAGGAAAAGGATCGCACCTCATATCTCATAAGATTTGAGATGAAACAACTGTGTAAGATAGAAAAAAAATGGAGGAATCAGAGATGGAGGTGGTCTTTATTGATCGGACATTGTTTCAATATCGATTTGACGATGAAGCAGAGGTGAATATAGATTGAGAGAAGAATCGAAGGAAGAGGAGATGAGAGAGAAGACATGGATCTGGAGTACTAACCTGGAAATGGAAGGAGGATGTTGTCTCCTGGGAATGGAGGTTGAGAACCTCATGGATGTTTGCCTCTATGCGGTGGTGGAAGTTACGGAGGTCGATGCGTGGCGTGCGATTGAGCAGCACAACGATGATGATCTCGCTGCTACTCGACGCCGGCAGCGGTTGATCACGCCGCACCTCCCTTTCCTAGCTCGATGGCGGACGGAAGCAGGTGGTTGTCACCCACGCTCTAGCTATTGCTCCGGAGCTCTGTAGATGGAAATAGTTTGGAATGGCAGATACTGAGCTCGGAGGGGGGCGGACAACTATTTATAGGTGAGGTCCAATGTGGGCACCGTTGATGACACGAAAATCGAGATCAACTAAGATGAAAAATAATCACAAGTCGTTGTTCTCAACCAATCAATTCGGTCAATAAGGAAAAAATCAAGACCACATCAACAAATCAATCAAAGCACGAAAACCAATGTTAGCGGTCTCCGCTATTTATTTAACATGGTATAGTGACCAGGGTCGAACACAAGGAGCACGGAAATGTAAGAAGTAGTTGAAAAATCATATCATAAAATGCCTATTTTTGTAGTTTTTACTTTTGCAAATTTTTTAATAATTTCAAGATAAGAAAATAAGACAAAGCAATAAAGGGCAAACCAGCTTCAACATTTTTTATTAAGAGACAAGAATGCTCAAAATTAGGAAACAAAAATATTTTTATGTTTTTCAAATATTCATATGTTTTTGATGATTTTATGGGATTTTTCCAATTTTTATATAATTTTATAAAATCAAACAAGGGTGAAAATGGAAAACAATGTACAACCTGGACCAAAAGGCAAGTTTAAAATATGAAAAATGCCCTAATGTCCTTTGTAATTTTTATGAAAAAGTAAATAGAAATAGCTACAAACAACAATTGAAATCCATCTTTTTTGAATTTATTAGAATTTTTAATGATTTTTACAAGTTTTTGAGTCTTTTGTAATTTTTACGGGTTTTATGAGGAATTTTTATGCAACAATGCTAATGAAGACAAAGCATATGAAAGCACACACATAAATTTTTATTGAATTTTTCAGACAATTTTTCAAAATTTTATGTATTTTATAAAATAGACAGAATAGTTTTTAGGTGTTTTTGATTTCTAGAAAATATCAAATAAAGATAAATTAATTCACAAAAATTACCATAAATATTACGTGTTAGTAGGAGCTAATAGTAAATTTTTATGGAATTTTTAGAGTTGATTTAATAATTATTTGATTAGAAACAAAGTACATAGAACACAAGGACCTATTCACAATTATTCAAAAAGTTTCCTGGGCAAAAGATAACATACATGGAAAGCTCAGGTGTAAACTTGCAATTTGTCCAATGAATTCACGCACATGTTTAAAAACACACGCACAATGGTAAATGTGCAATAATCATGAAGTTTCTACTCGAAACATAACATCTATAAAGTTTAGGGATAAGTCATGCAAATAACCCACAAACTCATGTGTAGATGCACGTGTCTCAGGTTCGGAAGGACTAAAATGCAAATACTAAAAATATAGGGACCAGATTGTAAAATGTCTAAGCTACAGGTTTTATTTACTGGACTAACTAGTAAAACATGTAAATACGGGATAAAATATGCAAAATACCTTCTGTAGAGTGCGTGCAGAATGCATGAGGGCACGTGGAAGGCTCTGGAGGCGGTGATTGCATATGGTCCTGATCAATGGCAGCCCAGATCTGATGGTTCAGGGTATGTCGGGGACGTATGACAGGATCTGACTTGTCAGTCCTGATCCAACGATCTGAAAAGCTGTGTCAACGGTCGAATCAGATCAAAACTGGTGCTCTGCTCCTCATCCAACGGTGGCGGAAGATGGTGGACGAACTGGCGGGTGGCCAACTTCGATCGGGAACTGGTGCGAATCCGCTGGGCTGATCGAACTTCTGAATGGTCCAACACCTCCGGAGGGGTGCTCCATGTCGAATGCTGGAGGTTGATCACCTGTGTGATGGTCGGATGGTAGGGATAACAGAGCACCACCCGGAGCTACTCCGGCGAGCCACTGGAGGTCCAAAATGGGTTCCTTCCATGCGAGGGTACCTACAAGTGAAAGATAGGACTCGAGGCTGCGCTCCGATCCAGGTTATTGCAATTGGAGAAGAAAGAAGCAAGAGGTGGATGGGAGTTGGGTCTCCAGCGTATATGGAAGGAGGGGATCCGGCCTTAATCTCTACTTAGCGGTCGAGTCTAAGGATGATAAGATTGTGGTGCGAGATGGAGGGCGAGGTGTAGGTTCGATCTGAACGGATGAGTGCGGCTAACAGGCTCCGACTAGTTGGTCGGAGCAAGTGAATGCGCGATGGAGTGAAATAGAAAATCGAGATGAACTGGGAAAATGAAGCGGAATGGGCAGTACCTGAGGGTCTGGATGAACTCAGAAATGTCTGGCGAGGATGGGAATCAGGATTGTGGCCTCGACCTCACCGCGAAAGGTGGGGAGGCTAGACGCAACGGTGCTCGCCGGCCACGTAGCTGAGTTGCTGCTTCAGGCCATCAACACTCAATCCAAAGGTCTCCTCCGGTTGCTGTCACTCCACTGAAGATTCCTAGGGATGAGAGAAGGGGCGAGGCACGAGCTATTGCGTTGGGAAGGCGGAGGAGATGCTTTATAGCCGACTCCAGGGGTCTCCAAAGGTCAATCGGTAGCACACAACCCTAGGAAGATCTACACCTTCCTAGGGATCCGCTAGGATCATGGATCTTAGGAGAAGCGACGGGTGAGAAATCAGGGCTAGAGGCAACTGGAATCGAGCTAGAAAAAGAGGCGAAGTAGGTCCAACGATTCGAGTCGTGCCCACCCTGGAAGATTATGTTGACCCGAGTCAACAAAATGAGCTGGACCAATAAGGAGCGTAGAATAAGGACAAGCTACACTACAGGAAAAACAGAAGAGAAAAATAAATATAATTACATTAAAAATAATAAATGAATTTAAATAAAAAAATGAATAAAATGAAAAATGTCATTATTTTTGCAAGGAATTTTTCCTGTGATGTTTAATTATTTTTATGAAAAATAAATTAGTCTATATACATTATATATTATTATATATAGGTATATTATACCTATGTATTATGGACAATAATTTTTATGTTGTTATTTTTAAACAAATACCCCACATTTAGATTTTATTTTTTTCCACATGGTTTTAGGGGTACAAAATAATTTTTATTTTATTTTTATGACGTAGGTATAAAAAAATAAGGGATGTTGTATATATACATGTGTTTTTATACAAGTGATAAAGGATTTTATTTTTATTTTTCTTTAATTTTTCTAATTTTTATTTTATTTTTGTCTTATTTCTAAGAATATATACACGGAGGTAAAAAGAATATTTTATTTTTATTTTATCAATAATTATTTATATACATAGGTAATATGTACAACATAGAGTAGGCCCTATCTCTCTCTACCTATTTTATTTGGCGATCAAGTCAAGGCTTGACCTTCTATTGGGGTTAGGGTCACTCTGTATTTATTCTAAATACCTCCTTCCTTTTTCTTTTCCTTTTTTCTTTTATTTTTGCACAAATACATGCTAATTATACATTGTTAACACATGCATGCTGAATGCTAACTTATTGTATTTACGCCTATTTACATGATGCTTTGTCATGATAAATAGCTAACATAAAATAATAAAGAGTGAGACTCAAGGATTCATCATCCCCTATACTTTATCTTTTCTAGTCCCTTAGCAAACACTTATTTGAAAAAGAAGTGAAAAAGAAATGAAAAGGAAAGGAAGGAGAATCAAGGTTGATTATTAAACTTGTCTTCATTAAATTGAAGTATGGAGCTCAGTCAGACCTTTAAACTATTAGTTTGTCGGAGCCTTATTTGGACCTAGGTTTAAGACTCAACATCATCTAAGTTCCACCAATCTATGATCAAGATTTTCATAAAAATAATTAAAAATCACAGAAAAATAGTTTGTAAACTAATAAACATTTTTATTTTATACACTTTTAATTCAAATTCATTTGTTATTTTTAATTCATGTATCTTAGTTTATCTCCATATTTTGTCTTCTAGCCTATTTTGTCTATTTCCTAGCTCGTCTCTGATTGTTCCACTCCAGCTTTGTTGACCTTAGTCAACTCGTCCCCCCTCATTTCTGTCTCACCGGACCGGGTTTGCTTCATTTTGACAGATTTCTCCTGATCCAGTTGAGTCCTTCTTCGACTAAGAACTCCGATTAAAGGGGGGTGGATCCCTAATCCACGACTGGTCTTCATCCCCCAGATCCGCGCCTTGGTTCACGGGTTTTCACTCGATTCTTCTCAAACCTCGGACACCTATAAAACCCCCACACCCTCCTCTTTTTCACCCACCTTCAGCTACTCCATCATTCGATTATGCCAGCCTTCCCTTTTCAGAGTGACAACCGAGAGAGGGAACGGGTGCGGGTAGAATTTGGAACGTAGCGCCCTAGGTCCGGCGACATCTTCGTCCAGCTCCAACGTGAGGAGAGCTCCCAGCTTCTGGTCGCGTCGCCCATCGAGGCCATCACCGTCGTGGACTTCGTCCTCTAGCCTAGGCGATAGCATCCACTTATAGGTACTCTACATAGCTCCATCTCCTTTGCATTCTTCTCTTCACCCCAAATTCAGATATCCCATCGACATTCACCTAATATCTCTTCCGCTTCTTCTCTCTGAACCCTCACACACCTCACATGACTCGCACCTGCTTCTACGTCAAGCTCCGCTCTCTGTCCCTCGAATACAACCATCGGGTTGGAATCAAACTTCAGTTCGAATCTTTCGCACGTCGCTGGCCTGACCCATCCACCTCCCCTATGTTCGACAAGTTCACGACTTAACCATTCATCGGAGTTCTATCTCCGAGAAATCGCATAACCTTGTAGGCCTAGCACCCAAAGACCTCTAGTCAGGAGGATATATCATGCCGACGACCCTTTTTGAATGCTCCAGCTCGCCACGCCTCGCCAGGACCTTCTCAGCGGTCTTCGCCCCTTCTAAGCACCTCCACCGCTACAGATAAACCTTAGCCATCGTTCGCCCATCCGAGCAGCTCCGAGGATCGCTGACGTTGCGTGTATTTGCTCATTGAAACTTGTCGGAGGCGAGTTCTTCGTCGGTTCATCTAGGTGACCTCCCGGTCGTTGGATCCAGACTCCTGCTAGTTCAAATCTCCTCCATTCAGTTTGAGGAGCCAGGATTGTCGGATCCATCTAAGGATTACGCCAAAGCCGTCCATCTCCGAAGGGGTATCCTCAGATCCCGACCGCCCATCTTAAGTGGATTGTCCCCGGCCGTTGGATAGCATATAACAAGCAGTAAACTTCACTTAGACCCCTTTCTATTTTGTAGTTGCTTTCCAGTCCTGTAAATATTTATCATAGTTTAATTTACTTTGGATAATTTACAGTTAGACCCTTGCATTTGTCATATTTGAATTTTAGTCCCGTTGAGTTAGAGTCTCGTGTGATCACACGTGGTTTATTGGGATATTTGCAACTTGTGCCCTAATTTTTCTATTGGTTCTTGAATGAATGATATGTTTTGAGAATTGCATTTATACACTTGTGAACATGTATCACGTGCAGCGCGTGCGTCGAGTGGACTTTTTACGCATTTGAACCTGTAGTTTAAATATTGGTTATCTATTAGGTCCTGAAAGTTGGAATAATTATGCATGGGTCACTGTAAACTGTTCTTAACATCTCGCCTTTCATTGGTTGAAATAAATAGTAAATTGGTCCTATATTTCTATAAAAATTCTTGTTAACTCCTGTTGGCTTGCTTTTAATGTGGCAATTTTACTTTCTAGTTTATTAGCATTTTATATTTTAAAAAATTCAAAAACACCCTATTAATCTTAGAAAATTTATGAAAATTCGAAAAATCCTCCAAAAATTCTATAAAATTCTTGTATGTGCCTTTTTGTGTGTTCTATTTCCAATGTTAACTTTGTTGGAAAAACCCTTATAAAAACCCTAAAAATCACAAAACATTCAAAATCTTATAAAAATCATATAAAACCAAAGAAAATCCAAAATTTCTATTTCAAGTTCCTCTTTGTAGGTTTTTATTGATATTTTATCATGAAATTGTTATCTATGACTTTAGGGTAATCTAAATATTTTTAACTTGCAATTTAGACCTGGTTGTGCACTGCTTGCCTTTTTGAGCTTTACTTGATTTTTTTTATAAAACTACAAAGCATCAGAAAAATCCCAAAAAATTATCAAAAACATTTTAAAACCTCTAAAATTCAAAAAGATTTTAATTTGATTTTTTGATGATTTCAGTTATTTAGAAAAAACCCAAAAGATATTTGTACTTGTTGGCTCTTATTTTTGTTGATTTTGTTTTCTTATTAAAAATTAAAAATCTAAAAATATAAAAAACCACCAAAAAATGTTTTAATTTTGAGAAATCTGACTACTTCGTAATATTTTTGTGCTCCTTATGTTCGATCCTGGTGGATGCATGTAAATAAAATAACTGATCGCTTACATGTATTGACTGTTTTATATTCCTTCTAAGTGGTTGTTTTTCTCTATTGAACCTGGTTAATTGATTGGGGTCGCACTGATCGATTGACCCTGATCGATTGACCGCTCATCACGATGCAACACTGAGAATAGATTAATCGAGAAAGGTTTCTATTATTAATACATTGCTCAACGGAGTCTCTATACATTCAATTCTGGATAACTGATCTGCTACCACATTCTTGAGTCTAGTTTTATCTCTTATTTTCAAATCAAATTCCTCGAGCAGAAGGATTCAATAGAGCAGACATGATTTAACATCCTTATTTTGTTGTAGGTATCTAATAACAGAGTGGTCAGTACAAACAATAACTTTTGAACTGAGAAGATACAATCCAAAGGGCATCCACTTAAAGGCATAGGTGCTAAATGGACAAGTGAAATTCATCTTCTCTTGACTATTCTAGGGTGATTGTCACTTGGTTGTATCCAGAGTACCCATCCAAGAAGCAAAAGAACTCTTTCTCTGCCAACGTTTCAAGAACTTGATCAATAAAAGGCAAGTAAAGTTATCCTTATTGGTAGCTGAGTTCATACACCGTTAATCCACACAAACACGCCATGACGTAGGCATTTGGGTCGAGATCTCGTCTCCTTGATCATTTATAACTACCATAATTTTGGATTTCTTCAGAACTAAATGCAATGGACTCACCCATTTTGAATTGGAGATGGGATAAATAAAGCCGACGTCACACCACTTCGTTATCTCTTTCATGGTAACATCCCTGTGATTAGGATTTAACCTGTGCTGAAACTCACGGGGTGAGTTGCCGACATCCTCTAAGAAGGTATGATGTGAACAAAGAGTCAAATTTATCCCTCAAAGATCTAAAACATTCCAACCAAGAGCCGTGTAGTTTTTTCTAGAATATCTAGCAAGCGAGATTCTTAATCCATGGTCAAATTGATGATAACCAGATACATTTTGAGCTCACCTACAAGAAAGGCAGACTTTACATTTTTTAAAAGGGGCTTAAATTTTGGTGGACTCTGAGTCAGTTTCTTAATGCTTTTTGAAACTATTCTAGTTACCGGTGCATGATATGATAATAAGGTGTTGTCCACCTCTGTCACTCTTGACTGAAACAATAAAATATCGAACATATCTGCAAAGATTTCCTTTTGTTC
The DNA here is from genome assembly GCA_037367405.1 of Ottelia alismoides. Taxonomy (NCBI): domain Eukaryota; kingdom Viridiplantae; phylum Streptophyta; class Magnoliopsida; order Alismatales; family Hydrocharitaceae; genus Ottelia; species Ottelia alismoides. The sequence goes on along the minus strand of JAZKJV010010994.1, from coordinate 511,524 downwards.
ATTTTGTGATGAATTTTCTTCAAACAAGTTAACTGGCTTATCATTAATCTCCATATCGACATAGGAGAAAAGGTTGAATATGCTATACAAGTCCTACAAAAAGATGATTTCATGTGTCATGATGTCATTCGAAGACAAATTTGAATATGTGATATTATCAACAATGTCACAGTCTTCTGCATTTGTTTCTGGCTCACTTTTCTAAGATGTGTTCTCTATAGCTTTTGGCTCGACGATCATGTCAATAGTGACCTTACGAATATAGGAGTGGAACATGATCATTCTAAATTCATAATAAACTACCGCCTCAGGTGTCTAAAGGAATGACCGACCAAGTATGATTGGTGTCTGGAGTAATAGTACAGATAAACCTATGTGCAGGATAACAAAGTCTACTGGGAATTTCATTTGATGTAAGGTTACAATAACGTCTTCTAGTCAACCTCAAAGTCGCTTAATTGATCGATCAGCAAACTAAAGGATCATTATAGTTGGTTTAAGTGAGCTGAGCCAGAGTTCCTTAAGAAGTGATGTGGATATGAGGTTAATGGAGGAACTGCTATCAAGAAAAGTTTACTAAAAATCTAATTGAAAGTTTCACATATGATTAAAGGTGCTCCCTTGTCTTTCTTTTTCATTGGGAGATAGTTGAGCGCTTTCACAGTAGCTATGGTCAGGATGTGTTTCTCTGAATAGTTGTGTCTATTTTTGTGGGGTTGTCACTTTGAAGTACATGCATCTTTCAATCCTTTTTTTAACACTCAGCATGTATTCCATGACTTTTAACAGTGGCATTTCTAAAAAGATATTCTTTAGAATTTCCATAATGGTAGGATCTGACAACATTTTTTTAATTTTCTGAATTTTTGGAATTTTTGCATAGCATCAAGGAAAGGAATATCTACATCACCAAAGTTCTTATTTACATCACAATCATCTTTTATAGATGAATAACTAGAGGGGGTACAGTCATCTAAAATAAGGGAAAAACACGAAAATAGAAATTCAGCTTTGTCGCTAGGCACATGATTTACTGCAGATGCTTGCTTCTCCTTATCATTCATGACTTGGCCTTGGTTGTTATTATGTTTTTGGTATTTTTGATTTTCTTCATTCTTTGGTATTTTCCATCTGGTGTGGAAATCATCCGCATTTGATCAGGATCAGCTGCTCCAGATGATGATGGCTGGACTTTATTCTCCTTCATGGTTGTAGGCGGCTGTGACGATTTACTCCTCCTGAGAGTCACACCATTAGATAACATAAAAGAATTATTCATACCTGGCTCGGTGCAGGATGAATCATGATAGAGTACCTTCTCCTTACGACATAAGTTATTGGGGTTGGCTTCGACTTACGTAGGAATAATCATCTTTGTGGCAGTGTGGCTGTCCAACTTCTGGCTCATTTCCGCCAGGCTCTTTACAAGCAGAACCAAATAGTCAAGTGCTAGATTTACAGGTGTAGACTCAAAAGATTCAACATTCTGAGCATGTTGAGACTAAAAATGGTGTGGATGATGCAATTGATAATTTTGCAAAAAATGATGAGGAGGATACTGCTAGTAATGTGGAGTTGGGGGATACTGGTTTTGGTATTGAGTAGTCAGCTGATGGTACTGTTGCTGGCGGTATGCCAGCTACTGATAATTCTGTCTCCATGTATGTGCTTGTGGTGGAGACTGGTTCTATTGTTGAGGCTGGTGGTGGACAATTCTTCCACCTTGATGGTTCTGGTGGAATGAGTGTGTGGTCGATGACGGACTGTAATGGTGTCTTCCAGGACGGGTCAGTTACATGTCATTACTCCACACGTAGTTCACCTCCTAGATGTGGGGCGGAGGTGGGAAGAACATCTCGACATAAGATGTTTGTGACTCAAGGTGGTAGACCACCATCTGCTGTTGCAGCAACTACTATGGTACGTAGTTGCGGGCCTGCACGTAGTATACATGTTGGACTGGAGACGACTACCCTAGACTATGCGGTTGATGTTGTGGTTCGGCAGGAGTCTCAGCTAATTAGCTCGCAGACTGACACATGTTGATGGTGCTAACCAGGAGTTCCAACCGCTTGATGATCTTGTCAAGCTTGTCTAGATTCTTCATCCTCTATTCAATCATAAACAATTCTTTCAGGTCCTATTATCACTTTTCGATGATGTCTACTTTGGACAAGCGGATGCCAGTGATTCTAAGATTCGAGCTCTCGCACTTGTCTTCTTCCTATGAAACTGCCACATTGATTGATTTGTGGAGGATGTATGGTTGTTTTTTATATGATTAGGATGAAGTGATGGGGACCTCTCCTTCGGCCATTTCCTCAAAAATTTACCATACTATGTCTTCATCCTTGTTAAAATGGGATCCTCCACAGACAACATCCACTAGTCATTGATTGTTCTTAGTCAATCCCTTGAAAAAATGTTGGACCAAGCTAGTCTTTGGAATGTCATGATGGTGGCATTTCTCCAATAAATCATTAAACTTCCCCACACTTCATGAATAGATTCGTGGGGTCCTTGGGAGAAGTTATCGATGCAGGTACACATCTATTTCATATGACCTAGGGGATAGTACTTGTGGAGAAAAGCTAACTTCAGCTCCTCCCAGTTCATTACAACTTTCCCTAAGTGATTGATCCAATACAAAGCCTTGTCCTAAAGGCTAAAGGGAAAATCAGTTTTGACAGCCCCCTATATTCGAGTATTGTGTAGTTTCGTAGATGTGATCAAAATGTTGTGCGTACATATGGTTCCTCATTGGTGTTCCCACGAAATGATGGAAGAAGGGACAAGAGCTTCGGCTTCAGCTCAAAATGTCTATGGACCGGTGATATCTGGATCTACTTAGTCATCTAGCCAGCACTAGGATTATATGTTTCCTTCAGTGTAGGCTTAGGTGCCCCTCTTCTCTCTTCCTCCCTGTTTAACCCAAAAATCGGTGGTCTAATATGTCTCGCACAAGGCGGAGACAAAGTCGCCGTGGCGACCGCACGAAATTCGGATTAAAACAACAATTAACCCACAATAATGATGAAACAATGTAAAGCAATATGTGGAGTTAAAATTTATTATAACTCTACAACAAAGATGTGTATAGGTGCAAGTATGTGTAGAGGTCGAACACAGGGAGCACACAGGTAGAACGGGGCAAAAATGCACAAAACGTGTGAATGTGATCAAAGTCTATTTAAGCTATTTTTGTGGGTTTTTAATTTTATATTATTTTATATTATTTTTAATTTTATAATTTTGTATTTTGATTTTTAATTTTCTGATTTTATATTTTCTTTTTATATTTTATATATTTTTTTATATTTTATTTTTCAATAATTAAGTATATACAATATAAGAAAGAGAGGAATAGAGTATTTATAAAAATAAGTAAAAATAAGGGAAAATCAGGAAATAAAGTATTTTTAGGCTTTTTGTATTTTTCTAATGTTTTTGTGATTTTTCTAGATTTTTCCTATTTTTTTGGTATTTTTAAAGTCAAGAATACGAAAAATAGTGAAGAAAAGGGCTGGCCGGAATTAAAATGGAAATGAAAAATGGTAAACAGTGAAAAAATTTTCCCAAATTAATTTTAAATGAAAGTTAATAAAAAAAGAAAATTCAGGAACAAAGTTTATATTTTAGGATTTTTCTAGAATTTTTAATATTTTTATGAAGGTTTTTGTGGTTTTATAATTTTTAGGTGTTTTCTTTTGTATTTTTTAATGATTTTTGGATTGAAGTTAGAAGACACTAAAAGGAGCAAATATATTTTTTTGGGGGAATTTTCTAATGTGTTTTTATAACTTTTATGGATTTTAGAATGCAAACAGTGTTGGAAATGCGTGTTTTTGATTTTTTATAAATATTAAAATGCAATAAATATGCAAAATAAAAATATACCGTGGAACTAGGATGCAACATGAGCTTAAGTTGATTTTTGTGGATTTTTTAGAGAGTTATAGATGCATGCAATAATTAGAGATAACAACAAGAAACTACGTACAAGCAAGGGGCATAAATGTAATTAGCAAGAAACTTAGGGGTCGCTGCGCAATGTTCCCACAAAATTTTATAACGTGATAAAAATTTAAGCGTACTGATTATAAATACTCCAAAACTAGGCCCCTTCCTTGCAAAAAGACCAAGACGCGCGTGCCACGCACGTGCGCTTAGCAAGGGCGAATGTGCAATTATCAAAACAATTGAAGGCTCGGATGCAAAAAGTCATAAAGTTTATAACTGCAGTGGAATGTTTCCGAACTTTAATACAAATCCCAAAATGCCCGAGTGTCAAGGTTGCAAAATCACCAAGGTGCACGTGCGATGGCACGCGCGCCTGGTAGGGGCTTCTACTCAATTATCCAAAAATCTAGGGACCAGTTTGCAAATGTTACATAAGTTTTTAAAAGAAAATGAAAGTTTTAGGTTTATAAAATAAATACACAAAAGTTGCAGGGCTTAGATCGTAAAATACCCCCGCAGGCGCTGATGGACGGTGGGATCCTTCCCACTTACACCACGTGTCGTGCTGCTCCATGCCGATACCGCTTTGTGGATGCACGACCCAGATTAGAGGATGGACGACGATCAATCAGTGCTGGGGATGCTAGATCCGACGATAGCTGCTTCTCGCCAAGAACAGGGGCCAATCTAACGGTGGGGAAGGCCGGGCGATGAGCTGGGAGGAGCTCCGCCGAGGCCGAGGTCCTCCCGGCCAGATCGTCCTCTTCCGACGGCCAATGCGGCTCCAAAATGCCCCTGGTTGCTCCTGCAGGTTTCCTCTAATGGTTGGTAGCCTCAAAATCCTCTGGTGTCAACCGGAGCTCGCCGCGAGGTCGAGGAGGCCCACAGGCTTCCAGGAACCCCGGTGAGGGTCAAAATGGTCTCAGGCGCGTCGTTCGCTCTGAATACCTGCAGAGCAAAGGTTATGGGGTCGAGGGTAAATTGCCTCAACCTCGTAGAAGTGCGATAATGCAGAAATGAGCAAGAATAGAACTCGCCGGAGCGAGCTCCGGCAAGAGGGGTGATCGAATGTGGAACGACTGATGATTAGATAGGTTTCAATCGAAATGGAGACTTATATCTAATTCCTAAGGCTACTGCGAAGATAATAAAGCAAAAAAGTTGAATAAAGACGGACCTCAAAGGCTATATGCCTGATATTTGACCTCAACGACCACTTGGCCGGAGGTGGGTGGAAGCTCCGCCTCGACCTTCGCCTGGGCTTCCCTCGCCGGCTGGAGGAGATCTGTCACACCTCTGGTCCGGAGCACGGTGCCAAGGGCTCAGACTAGGGATGAAAAGGGTTAAAAGAGGTCAAGAAGGTGACGGGGGCTTTTTGAAAGGTTGGCGAATAGGGCGTGAAGAACGAGGTGTATCGATGGCATCGATGATCCACGCCTCAAGATGACCCTTGGCGTGTATCATGGATAACTGGGCTACAAAAGTCGTGAAGAAAGAATCGTGAAAGGAGATACGAGGCGTCCCAGAAAAATCCGCAAAAGAGGACAAAAACTAGTTCTGACGCCCTGGCAGACCTCGGTCAGAGAGTTTACCGAGGTCAACCAACGGATGCATCTGGTTGGTCCACGTGGACCAACCAGAAAAATCGTTGGCAAAAATGATTAAAAAATCGATTAAAAATAAAAAATGATTTTATTAATTTTATATTATAAAATAAAAAATGTTTATTATTTTACAAATTATTTTATTATGATTTTTATTTATTTTTTCAAGATTAATAATTACATGTTTCCTTTTATACCCTTTATAGGTATATTTATCTATGTATTTTAATATTTTATTTTTATTTTATGTATTTTATTTATTTATTTTGGTTTATTATTTTATATATTTATAGAATAATTTTATACACTTAAATATATTTTTATTTTATTTTTCTGATGTAATTTGTATACTTAATAAAATAAAAGTATTAATACTATAGGTATGTATACAAGTATTATACCTATGTATATGATATACATGTATTTTATTTTGTATTTTCTTTGTGTTTTTATTCATGTTTTAATGTTCATATATATTATAAATAATATTTACAAAATTATAAAAATATAGAATTATGAAAATAATGAATAAATAATAAAATGAATATTTTAATGGGATTTTTACCTGACAGACCCTATAAACTTTTTAAATTACCTCTACGACCTTTTGCATAACGTAATTACCCCATTGACCCTATAAATTACCCCAAGAACCCTCACGAGCTTCAAATAGAGTAACCGCAGGGTTCATGGGGTAAGAGTTGGCAAGTTTACAGGGTCGAGGGGGGAATTATGTTGTTTCAAAGGTCGTGGAGGTAATTGGCAATGTTTATAGGGTTTGCCAGGTAAACATCCCTATTTTAATCTGTACAAATATACAATAGGGATCCAAAACTCAACTTTCATACCGTAGCTCCGCAAAATACGAAACCACCACCATTAATAAGCTTATTTTAAATTATATACAATTAAAGGTGAGTTTGATGCATTTGGAGTTTTATTTGTGAGATACGGGTCTGGGAAGTTGGGATTCTAGATTCTTATTCAGACCATAAATTTTTATCTGTACATTATTTCTGAGTGAAATCAATTTTGTATTTTTGTCTATTTAACTATCTACAACTTTCATGTTCAAAGTTTCTTTATTTGAAGTATAAAAAGTGGAACAAAAAATAGGTCCCAAAATGAATAAAGAATGAATAAAAACAAAGGTATTTTATTGTATTTCGGCCCTTATCTTCCCCTACTTTATTCCTTGTCGACCTAGTCATCGAGATGCCTAGGTCTCGGGGTTTCGGGTCATATATTCTTTTTCTTTTCTTTTCTTTATTCTATAATTTTGGCTTTAAAAAATGCATTTTACACAATATTTACACAAATATGCATGGATGCTAAAATGCCTAAATTAACAGTATTTACACGCGTTTACTAGGGTTTTTAAGGCCAAAATGATAGAATAAAGATAATGAAACGTAGATTCATCACTCCCCTCCATGGGGTCCATCTGCCATGTGTTCCTCTCCTCGTCCTCTCTATTCTTTATCTCTCCTTATTTCCATAAACATTTCATGAAAGGCGGGCTATGCATCAGCTTATGAGGTGAACTCTTGTTGAATCACATGTATGGAGATGAGAATTTGTGCATTGACCTCCTTTTGTTCAATTTGGTGCACCTTTGCTTTTTGATGAAATGTGATGGTGTCTAGATCTGATGAGAAATCTAGATCAGGTCTTTCGACTACAGGAGGAAATATACACCAATTAGACTAGAAATAGGCCACACATGATGGGAAATGATTAAGATCAAGGTCGATCCTGAACTTTATTATAGTGGAGGATGGGAATGGAGATTGGTCTATCTCCATTCAGAAGGAAGATAATTTTGGATAAGAGTGATCACAATTATTTGGTGAAAAAGAGAGTGGGGAGTCCCTAGACCGGTTCGTAGAGTCCGAACAGTCTCTTAAATATCACCCCGAATTATTGGAGATGTCAACCTCAGGGAATCGATGTCGGTGTTTGCGAAGTCTGAACAAGTCCATCGCGGATGCAATATCTTGGAAACAAAAGAAGTAGAAGATGGAGTGGAACACGAAGTGAACAAGGGATAAAAGAGGAATAAAAATGAAGAAGGCTAAAAAAATGAGAGGAATGAAAAGTAGAGCAAAAATAAGTGCAGAGATAAGGTGCAAGTGCGTGGTTTTTTTTATCTTGACCTTAACTAAAAATCAAATAAAAAACAAGTGTGGGTTTACAAACCCAATTCGTGAATCCATGAAAGGTTGGATATTTATCTTGATCATTTTTATTGATTGTTTTCAAGCAATATTTCCATATTAAGATATTGTTACCCCTATAGGTCATGAATATGCATTTCATCACCTTTATTTCTCATTTGACCTTAAATTCATAGCTAAATGCATGTATATATCTTTAATTTGTCAAAATAGACACTATGTAAATTATATAAAATACTGTATATTTATTTTAATTCCAAAATGAAAGAATAAAGGAAGAAAAAGAAAGGAAATGAAATACTATAGATGTTGAGTGACCCTAGATCCCGAGACCCACTCATCATGATTACTTAGTCAATAAGGAATAAAGTAGGAGGAGATATGTTACAAGAAATGTACAAAAATACATAGAAAATCATACATAAAACCCTAATTTTAATTCATCTATAATTGATTTTTAGGGCCTATTTTATTTAATTATTTTTACACCTTAAATATAAAACTCTCTATATGGAATTTGTAGATAAAATGCAAAGAATAATACAAATTTATTTCACAGAAAAATAATGCACAGTGCTTGATGCACACATAATAAAACCCAAAATAAAACTTCACAGACCTATATCTTCTCCATACTATATAAAAATGGGAAAAATCACATTTAATTGTATATAATTTTTAATAAGCTATTTAATGAAGGTGGTTTCATTTAATTTGGAGCTAACATGCAAAAGTTAGGTTTTGGGCCCATATTGTGCAATATATATATATGTGTATTTTATTCAATATATTTATTCTTTGTATTTTATTTTTATAAAATTACACATATTATTTAAAACACATATCCATATTTAAACTAATTTAAATCATCAAATAAAATAAAACTAAATCATATAGTTCAATACATAGATGAAATATACATGTATATGCCTATAAAGAATCTATAAATAGTTTTTAAGGGTATAATTAAGCTCATAAAAATACAACAAAAATACGTAAATATGTATTAAATAAATCAGAATTATATAAAAGAATATAAAACAATAGAATGTATAATAAAAAAACAAAAAAATAAATATTCAAAATACAAGTACATTTACCTATTACTATACATGTAGGTATTAACTTGTAATAAAATACCTCGAAAAAAAATAAATAAAAATAGGTAATAAATACTACATGAAATTTGGAATATTTTTATGTTTTAATAAAAAATAATTATATCATCTGATATTTTATATTCATTTACCAAGAATTTTTTCCTTGGAATTTCCTAGTTGGTCCCCGTGGACCAACCAGGTGCGTTTGTGTGTTGACCTCTTATCAACTGTACCGACTCCGAGGGCCACCCTATCATAACTCTCGGGCACCCTAATTTCACTAAAATCTCACTCTTTGCCCATACCCGGCTTCCCTCTCATGCGCCGCCCTTTTTGATCTTCGCACGAACCAGACCCATGCCGACCTCTCCATCTTCACCTACCACTTCCTCCGTTCACATAACTTCGCCTTGAAATCCTCCATCCACCATCCTATAAAAAGCCCTCTCCTTCTTCATTTTTTGATTTTGATCGCTCTTAATCCACTCTTAACCCCTCAGACTGACCATGAAGCTCCGTGCTAGTGACGAGAGTGTGCAGTTGCTGATTTGTAGTGAGGAGGAGTCAAGGCGAATGAGATCCAACATCTCCGGCGAGCTCCACCATGAGATCCAGCTTCCTTGGCTTTAGGCCAAGTTGAGGCCCCGTTTTCAGTTCTCAGGTAATACTTTTAGCATAGATTTTGGTTCTGCATTTAGTTTTAATTTCATTCAATTGATTTAGAAATATTTCGAATCCTTTGTTCGTTTGGGGCTCGAGATCCAGGCTCATTCCACTGTGATCTAATCAGTCACTGACGAGCCCGCAAAAGCCGCGTTAAGAAGTTGTTTTTAATCTTCGTGCGTGAAAATAAATATGTCGTTCTTTGTAGACGGCGATTCGGAAACAGTCAAGAAATAACCACAAAATAATGATTCAATTTTAATCTCGTGGTTTATGTTTATTTTACTTGGGCAAGTCCCAAGGTCGGTCACAAGGAGGCAAAGGAACAACCTAGATTAATGTCTATCCAATTTTTAATTCGGTTTTCAAGGCGGTATTTTTTTTTGGAATTTTTCAATGCAATATGAGATGCAAAATGCAAATTCGGCCTACTTTAGGGACTAAAATATAAAATACGTTTAAACGGTGTCCGCAAATTACGAAACTCGGCCGAGATGTAAAAAATGATGGAATAAGTGCACAGTAATTTTTTTGGAATTTTTAGATGCAATATGAATTTTTTACGAATTCATAAATGCAAACAAATTAATTTTCAATATTTAATTTTAATAAATATTAAACCTACTTATTTTCGAGAACTAAAATTATCTAAGATCTATCACAAGGTAATGGATCCTAGAAAAATCCTAGATCACAAAAATGTAGGGTCTGATACCTATTAAAAATTAAACAGTGAAATATGCAAAATGATTTATACAAGGAAAATGATGCATGCAAATGCAATGATTTTTGGGCACAATGTTAATCAAATTAATCTCTACGATATTTGATTTTTGGGGAATTTTTAAAGCCACGGTTAATTAACTACGAATTTACGAGCACAGATTGGGCAAAATATCTCAATTTCCACAAAATAATTATTTATTAATCAACCGTAATTCATAAAAATATCTACAGCATGTCAAAATGTAGAGGATTAAGCAATGAACAAAGTGCTATATTTAAACAAATAGAATGATGCAATGTAGAGGTCTATAATGCACGAGAAACGCAGGGGTACAGATGCAAATAGAATAAACAAAGAATGAAAAAGAATGAACTGCGGGGGCCTAAATGCAATTACCTATGAAACTGGGGGCGAATATGCAATTTTCCCAAGGAAGCACGTGCTGCGCACGTGCCCTCTTGGACTGGAGGGCTGGAACGTGAATAGGCAATCCCCCGGGGGTCTTCTCGCAATTTGCCCAAGGGGCACGTGCGTAGCACGTGACCCCCTGGGAAGGCTCTGTCGTTCCCCCACGACGCACGTGCCTCGCACGTGCGTGGGGGGCCTCGGGCTGGACCCGGCGGTGGCGAGTGCGGTGGAGAAGGCGGAGGAGGCCGTGGATCGGAGACGGGAGGAGTGGCCAAAGCGCGAGCTCCGGTGGCGTCTCAAGCGGCTGGCGATGGAGGATGGCGTCCAGCCAAGGCGGAGATGGCGAGGATGATGCCGGCGAAGGCGATGAAGGCGGAGCGGGCACGGAGCCTGGCGGCCAAGACTGTGGCGAGGTCGGTGGCGAAGTCGTCGAAGGCGGAGGAGTCCCGGTGGCGTGGTCGAGGGCGCAAGGCGGAGATGTCGTCGATGGCGGAGACGGTGAAGACGACGTCGTTGGCTCGACGCGAGTAGCGGAGCAGCAGCAGCAATGGCGAGGTGGCCTCGCCGCAGTGACGAGGACCTTGGGTCCTCGGATCTCGTCGATGAAGAGGGCACGACGGCGCTGTCACCGCCGCGTGCCTGCGGTTGAAGTAATCGGCGGATATGGTTGAAGGTGGCGGCGGTCGTGCTTATATAGGGTAGAGAGTCGGCGATAGGGGGCGCGGCGGTTGCGAGAATGAAGGAGCGGCGGTTGCGGAGAGAGCGGAGGAGGCGGCGCGCGAAGGAAGCGGAGAGGTGGTTGGTGGCTGGCGGATGTTACGGAGGGGGGCGCGGGAGGTAGGAGATGCGGGTGGGCCGTCCGATCGGCCGAGATCGGACGGCCAAAAAGACGCCACGTGGCGAGGGCTTGGGCAAAGGGCGCGCACGTGCTTGGCGCGTGCCTGGGGGCACGTGCCTCGCACGTGCGTTGGCTTTTTAATTTTTTTTTTATAAAAACGATATTAATAAAGCTCAAAAAACGTTGACACGTGGCGGCCTCTGGGGCTGCCACGTGTCAGCTCCAGAAAAATCCGCGAATAAAAGATTTCTAAAATCGATATAAAATAGCAAATGACCTCGGATCGAAAAAGTTCCTTCACGAAAAATGCTCGTCTCGACGATATCTACAACTTTCATGAAGACATCAAAGCCAAATTCGGTCAAATGTGAAAAGTGAATTTTTGGGGTATCCCATGTACATAGAATACCTTGATTTTTGGGTTTTCTAATTTTTTTGTCATTTTTTAAACACGATAAAAATCCGGAAAAATAATGGAAAATCAAAGATAAATAAAACACACATTAATCTAATTTTTTTGGATTTTTATTAATAAAGAAAATATACAAATAAAATACAGGTCAAAAAGCCGCGAAAATACAATGTACAAAAGAGGCCCAAAACCCAACTTTCACATACGAGCTCCGATTCACTTGAACTTGGTCTTGTTTTGAAGGTAATTGAATGTGCATTAGTTCAAAAGTGAGTAGGATCAAATCGGACACTGGATGGGGAAGATATGTGGCTTTTAGTCCGAAAATCCTATAACTAGGGTTTGGGTTTTTGGTCCACTTTCCTGGGTTAATTATTTTTTTGTATTTTTTATTTATTCTTGTTAGTGATATGTACACAGTGGAGTTGGGTTTATGACATGCGGTGTTAGCATGAAGGAGTTAAAAATAGGGGAAGTTAGGCTATTCACAGGTCACTTTTGGCTTGGATTTTTGACTTCTTATTTTATGCAGAAATTAATGCTAAAATGCAATTCTTATGCAATCGTGCATGAATGCTAATTTTGCAGAATAAATGCAGAAATGCAATTGATTTTGAGGGACTTGAGCTTTAATTAATGAGACTTAGAATGGTGAATCTGAGATTCATCATCCCCCTATACTTAAACCATGCTCGTCCCTGAGCATCAAAAAGAAATGCCATGAAGTGAAATGAGACTGGGTTCCATATCAAGATCATGAACTGAAGGTGAAAGTGAAACTAAACTCGACCTTTGGATTAATAGTGTGGCGGAACTTCTGTGAGACTTAGAATTTCAAAATCAACAGCCCTCAAGTTCTACACATCATTGACACAGTTTCAACTCAGAAGTCATCTTAGATCAATCCTCTTCCCAAAGTATACCCTATGAACATTGAATAACCGACTCATGTGTGTGAAGGGTTTTAGCTCTTCCCATTCAGAATGCCGGACTACCATGCTCCTCTCCTCTCTAGTAACTCGTCCTCGGGGAGTCAGGTATTTCCTTCTAAGGTCTGTCGTGCTGTGTTCACAATCGAATGAGGGAGAAGATAGAAGAAAGAGAAAAGAACTGGAGGGTGGCCAGTGTAGTCACCTCTCCTTGTGGAGATGGCCAGTGTAGCCGAGTCTCCACCAAGATCTGCAGGTTTCTGAAGCTTGGACCTTTTTGGTCGGATTTTTATTTGGTAGAATGCTTCTATGTATTTGGAATTTTTGGTGGTTCTGCTTGGATCTTGTTGTGCCCCTACGGATATAGAATCTTTTGTTCCGTACATTTTTTGGGGTCTTAGAAAAATTGTGCCCAGTCGTCCATCCCTTTTCCGAAGCTTTATTTCAACCCGTACTCCGGTCTTTAGATTTCCACGCTACCAGAAAAGAGACTCACACAGTCTTCCAACATCCCGTTTGGGTTGAGCTAAGTGCATAGTGCGAGAGTGCGAATTAATTCCCTATTCCAGAGTTGTACCCAGAATGAAGAGACCAGGTTAGACACTAAGAGTCAAATGCTGTACATTGTCATGTGGAACTTAAGGAATTAAGTCACAAAGACCTGAAGCTCTTAAAATTCTATTTCTCGGTGAAGTTCCTCTAAAAATTAGGTGGATTAAGGTCAAGTCCAGACCACTCTCGGTTTCGGCTCATAACTCGGTTCAGAACCCAATGACTTTTCACAGATGCAAATGCATGTGGTGATGGATGAAGTGCAGGTGCGTGAATTGTAGACTTTTTTTTTTTGACATTTTATGCAAGGGATTTTTTTTTATGCAGCAAATGGAATAAGAAGCCTCTTTTTCATTCATTTTTTTTTCAAAAAAATAGGGCAAGTCAGTGTTCTTCTTTTTTTTTCTCTTTTTTTTTTCTTCAAGTTAGTACCCACCCCGTAAATACATATAGACTTACGCGAAAGTACGAGATATGGGTAAAATATATACAAAGTATATATACAGACCCCCCTATACTTAGCGAGTGCTGTGTCCTCAGAGCACAAGAAGCGTAAAGAAGACATAGCTCGGGCTAAGCGTAAGAGAGTGAGAAAGAAAAAAGAAAAAGAATGAAAAGAAAAGCGGACAGGAAATGAGGAGAGTATATACGGGTGGATGTCGGTTCCCCCTATACTTTGGCTTTGAACAGCCTAAGTATGGAAGAAGGGTGGATATGGAGCGATTAGGAGTTAGGAGAAGAATGGTATATACAGATGGCATCGGTCTCCCCCTATACTTAGGCCTTGGCCTAAGTAAAGGAAGAAGCTGTACACAGAGGCCGATGTGGTCGGGAGGGAGGGTGGGAGTGGTCAGATAGATTTTCAATATCCTCGCACTGCGTGAAATAGATGGCCTCGACTTGAACTGGTTGTTCTTTGGGTGATTCAATGTATGGCTTCAGCATTTGTCCATTTACTGAGAACGGTTGTGCATTCTCTTTGAGTTCGGCAATGTCTATGCTTCCATTGGTATGCACATCGACGACAATGTAGGGACCCGTCCATTTTGATTTGAGTTTCCCATGAAAAATCTTCAACCGAGCATTAAACAACCACACTTTTTGTCCAGGGACAAAGGTCTTCTCTCGAATGTGTCTATCATGCCATCTCTTGACCTTGTCCTTATAAATCACACTGTTGTCATATGCCCGATTTCGGATTTCAATTAGCTCATTCAGATTTAAGTCTCGACATAGTTTCCCGAGGTGACAACTCCAATTCAACTTTTTGATCGCCCATTCGGATTTGTGGATCAATTCTGCAGGAAGATGACATGGCTTGCCATAGATCATCCTAAAAGGTGAAGTACCGAGTGGAGTCTTATAGGCTGTCCTATAGGCCCATAGAACTTGGTCCAACAGTGTTGACCAATTCTTCCTATCGGGACGAACCAACTTCTGGAGAATGCTCTTCACCTCTCTGTTTGAAACCTCTGCCATGCCGTTAGATTGTGGATGATATGGGTTGGCTATTCTATGCTCAAATTTGTACTCCTTAGCCAAAGATCTCATCTCCCTATTCACGAAGTGGCTACCTCCATCAGAAATCAATACTTTTGGTATCCCGAACCTCGCAATGATGTTATCTTTGATAAACTTACAGACGACTTTGCTATCTGCGGTTCGGGTTGGAATAGCCTCTACCCATCTTGATAAATAATCCACTGCTAACAAGATGTACTCAAATCCATTGCTGTTGGGAAAGGGACCCATAAAATCAATCCCCCATGCATCAAAAACATCACAGAAAATTATTGGTTGCATGGGCATTTCATCTCTATATCCCATAGTCCCTCCCATTCTTTGACAAATCGGGCATGACCGTACAAATTCATTAGCATCCTGAAATAAGGTCCGCCAGTAAAATCCACATTGGAGTACCTTGTGCGCGGTTCTCTTTCCCGAATGGTGTCTTCCAGCCTCGAGAGAATGACAGTGTGTGAGGACACTCTGATATTCCTCCTGAGGGATACATCTTCTCCAGACACAATCCGGTCCTTCATAGAAAAGGAAAGGATCGTCCCAATGGTATTTCCTCGAATCCGACTTTAATCGATCAATCATTTTTTTGGTCCAACCATAGGGAACCTTCTTGGAGACAAGATAGTTCACTATGTCGGAATACCATGGGGTTGACTCAATGACGCAAATCGATTCGTCTGGAAAAGTCTCCTTGATTGGTCCGATATCAGGATAATCGTTTTGCTCGATTCGGGAAAGGTGATCAGCAACAACATTCTTTATTCCAGGTTTATCCTTGATCTCCAAATTAAATTCCTGGATTAACAAGATCCATCTCAAAAGTCGTGCCTTAGCATCCTTCTTATCCATGAGATATCTGATTGCTGTGTGGTCTGTGAAGATTGTCACCTTGGAGCCCAATATGTATGATCTGAATTTTTCCCGGGCCCAAACAACCGCGAGCATTTCCTTTTCAGTCACTGTATAGTTTCTCTGTGCAGAGTCCAATACTTTGCTCGCGTAGTGAATCGCATAAGGAATTCCATCTCTTCTTTGTCCGAGTACCGCTCCGACAGCAAAATCCGATGCATCAGTCATGATCTCGAAGGGAAGAGACCAGTCGGGAGCTTGTAATATCGGCGATTCACATATTTTCTTTTTCAGGAGCTCGAAGGCCTCTAGACATCTGTGATTTACAATAAACTCGGTGTCTTTTCCTAAGAGCTCAGTCAGTGGGCGGGCGATCTTTGAAAAATCAGGAATAAACCGTCGATAAAATCCAACATGCCCTAAGAATGACCTCACTGACTTGACGTTGGTTGGTGGCTCAAGTTTCTTGATCACATCCACCTTGGCAGGGTCTACCTCCATTCCCTTTTTGGAGATGACGTGCCCCAACACGATACCCTCAGTCACCATGAAGTGACTCTTCTCCCAGGAGAGTACCAAATTTACCTCCCTGCATCTCTGAAGGACTCGGTCCAAGTGTGCTAAGCATGTATCAAATGAATTACCATGAACCGAGAAGTCGTCCATGAAGACTTCCAGGAAATCACAAACCATTTCGGCAAATACGGCAATCATGCACTGCTGAAATGTGCCTGGGGCATTGCAAAGCCCGAATGGCATGCGCTTGAATGCGTAAGTACCGAAGGGACATGTGAACGTGGTCTTTTCCTGGTCCTCGGGAGCGATAGCTACTTGATTGTAGCCTGAGTACCCATCAAGAAAACAGAAGAATGCTTTCCCTGCAAGTCTCTCCAATATTTGATCAATGAATGGCAGTGGAAAGTAGTCTTTCTTGGTCGCAGCATTCAAGCGCCGGTAATCGACACAGACGCGCCACGACGTGGGTACTCTGGTCGCGATCTCTACCCCCTCCTCGTTGGTAACCATCTGGATTCCCGACTTCTTCGGGACGACATGAATGGGGGCTACCCACTTGGAGTCAGAAATGGGGTAAATAAATCCTGCTTTGCACCATTTCTCTATTTCTTTCTTCACCACTTCCCGAAGATTGGGGTTTAATCTTCTCTGAAATTCACGGGAAGGCCTTGCATTATCCTCAACATAAATTTGGTGCGAGCAGAGAGCGGGGTTTATTCCTACGAGATCCGACACAGTCCAACCTATGGCTTTTCGATTTCGCTCAAGGACTTCGATCAGTCTGGATTCTTGGTCCACAGTTAATGATGAGCTAATGATCACAGGGAATTTTTCTTTGGGTCCTTTGAGGAATGCATATTTCAGCGTGGGAGGTAGTGGTTTCAGCTCTGGCAATTCTGAATCGTCGATCAAGTCTGGCTGAATGACTTTTGCTTCTGGCTCAGTATCGGTTGGCGGTGAATCACTTTGTGAGATGTTGGCTACCAATTCCAAAGAAAAGTGAGTCGGATCGATAGAGGAGAATGGTAATTCGGCCAGAGCCGTGTCCGACTCATCATCGATTGTCTGTCCCAAAGGTGAGGTGCTTGGTAAATCCAAGAGGATTTCAGTGTTGTCTGGGGGTGTAGAAATCTCAGAGACTGCATGGTGGATTATTTCTTCTTCCGAGGATGTGCCTTCTATCTGTATGTCTGGCAGTTGGTCCTATGGCCCAGTGGTTCTGAGGAGATTGCATTCTGATGTTTCGGCATCTTCAGTTGTGGATTCGGAGTTTGGTTTTTGCCACTTTGTTTGTTTCATTTCCAAGTCCACTTCTCTGCCTGGAGAACGGAATTTCATCATGCCAGTTCCGTAGTCGAATACGGCCTTAGCGGTTCTTAAGAAAGGTCTTCCGAGAATGATTTGCGATTCCTTCCAATGGTTCGGGGTCTCCATGTCCAGGACCGTGAAGTCCACTTTGTATTCTGTACCCTCGATGATGATGATGACAGTCTTCACTTCTCCCTTAGGTCTTTTAGTGGATTTATCAGCAAATTGGAGTAAAGATGATGATTTCTTGAGAGGGCCCAACTCCAATCGATAATATAAGGCTAAGGGTAGAAGGTTTATGGAAGATCTATTGTCGAGAAGTGTGCGTGTGAATGCTATGCCGCTAATGTGACTCTCCACATAATGGGCACCCAGATCCCTTTTCTTTCTTGGCAGATGCTGGTTTTTGACGCACTTGGTGGTGGCAACTGTCCAGATGTGAGTCTCCACGAATTGACTTGTTCTCTTTGTACGAGTCCGGGTGGGGGTGCATTTCGCCTTCAAGTATTTCTGAAAGGCTGGGTTACCTGCCACGTATTGATCAAAGGGTACTTTGACTGTGATGTTTTGTTGGCAGAATTTTTCCATGACTGGGTCGTCTTTGATGTTTTTCTTTTGCTTTTCTTTCTTTAAGGCATGGGGGAAAGGAATGGATGCATTTGAGACAGGAGATAGAGGATCAGAATCAAAAATACGAGCATCTTTATTCGACTTGGAGTTTTTATTACAATCATAATAATCAAAATCAGGTTGCTGAAAAGGTGACAAAGGTATTTTTGCAGCAACTAGAGGCTCAAGGTCCTCTACAGACTCCATAGATGCTTTCCCTCTATCTACTGCTGGGATCTTCAGGCGTCCTTCATCTTCCTCCTCGGAAACATCCTCCGGTTGATCTTCCGAGTCTTCATGGTCCGATTCCCTTGCCCGGTCAGGTACGACAACGGTCCTTCCACTCCTGAGTGACATGGCATTGATTTTGTCAAATGAAAGGATCTCATGTTCAGATGTGGAAAAGTCTGGATAGTATACCTGGTTATTGTGTTGAGATGCGTTGAATTTGTTCAAGCTATTGGGGTTAGCTTGAACCTGGGCGGGAATGGTTGTGGATGGAGCTGTCTGCTCATCCTTCCAACGGGACAAGCGGTTGACATCAACCCGTAGATCTTCCAGTTCATGTCGGAAGTGACGAAACTCCTCAAGTAGTTGTCTCTGGATGTCGATCGGTTCTTCTGGGGGTTTGGATGACTGAGCTGATTGTCTGGGGGCTTGAGATTGCTGATGGTATTGCTGAGGTTGGCTCTGGCGATTGTAGGGTTGCTGCTGCTTCGGTTGCTGGAATGCGGCATTATAGAAAGTAGGTGGGCGCTGATAAGTCTGACGGTCTCCCATATTACCATGTCGGGTAGTGTCTTGGGTGTACCAGATGCCATTCACTTCAAATGTCAGAGGCGAGGCTTCCTTGACTGTCTCAGTCGGTGGGGGCGGCTGTTGGGAAAATTGGGCGTGGGATTGATCGTGAGCCCATGGTTGTTGTTGCTCTGTTCCTGGTTGCTCCTGGACATGATGCACATGATATATAGGGACAGTAGGTGCACTAGGCATCCCCATCTTGGACACCTTCTCGGTGAGTTCCTCCATCTGCTTCGGGAATTGTGAAATCCTACTGTCGATATCGTTCATTCTCTTGTCCACAATTGTCAATTTATCAGAAATAAAGTGCATGCTTGGAATCAAGTCCTCAGCTATTTCTGCCACAGTCTGCTTCCCGCCTTTGGCTTTAGGGGTGTTCAGGGAATCAGTGTATGCTCGACTGGCAATTTGAGACCGGCTTGTTTCTGCCATCTGCTCCAGTATTTTCCAGACGGTCTCAGCTCCACGTGATGTGTAATTCCCTCCGCAGGCAGCACTAACTAACCCTTGAGTCTCGTGGTTGAGGCCAGAGTAGAGTGATTGGACTAGGATGTTGTTGTCCAGATCATGACAGGGACATTTTTGTAGCAGGTCCTTAAACCTATCCCATGCCTCACAAAGTGGTTCATTGGGCATCTGAGCGAAACTGGTGATGCGGGTCCTCATTTGATTGGTCCGGCTCAAGGGGTAGAATTTCTTCAGAAAGAGGTTTTTAAACCTCTCATAAGTCATCACAGTTACCCCCAAGTTCTTCACCCAGTAGTCTGCTTTCCCTTTCAAGGCGAAAGGTAGTGCAGTGAGACGAATGTAGTCTTGGCTGACTTGTGGGTGCCTCAGATTAGAACATATCAGCTCTAGGTCCCTCGGGAATTCATATGGCTCCTCAGTCGTATTCCCATGGAATTGAGGTAATTGACTGACAAAATGTGGCTTTAATTCATAGTGGATCTCCGGCTGTGGTGGCTGCAAATAGTTCCACACTCTGTACTGTCCAGGGTTATATGCGGCTTCCATTGGAACTTCTCCCCCAGCATTCATTTGTTCGAGCTGCTCCCTCAGCAGCTGTTGTTGCTGCTCAGATGCAGCCAGTCTTGCGAGAATCATCTTCATGGGATCTTCATTATTTTCATCTTCAGGGTCTTTTTTGGAAGGTATCTTGGGCGGCATTTCTTTATCTGGGGAATATAAAGGATTTGAGTTAATAGAATGGAAAGAATTGATGTAACAGTTATTCTCGATCTTTTGGGGTGAGAAATGAACAGGGTGGGTCTGTCCTCCTTCTAGGAGGAAGAAGGAATAGGGTTCTTGGGAAGGGTTTCCCGGAGGCCAAGCAGGTCCAGAGTAAGAGTTTCTCTGGGCTTTTGAGATTGGGGAGTTTGTGGTAGGAGATCGTAGTGATGAGTCGGCGATGAGGCATATGATTCCCCACTACAATCAGTGTCATCCTCAGAAAAATCATGATGGATAATAGATGAAGTGTTTGAGTCAGATGAAAGATATCCATCATCAGAGTTATCCTCAGAGGAGTAGTATTTGAAAGTGGGCATACTCCAAGTATTCTGGTCTTTTTGTTTTTTCAATTGTTTTCTCAGAATTCGTTCCTTCTTGGGGTCAATCAGTTTGTCCTCGAATGAATGCTCAGAAGCACCGGTCTCAGTCAGCTCATATGAAAGAATTCCAGTGTACTTGAAGAATGCCGGAGCATCAGCTTTGGATGAGTAGTAGTTAGGAACGGGAGTTGTCCAACAAGGATTGAATTTTGGATCCTTACGAAGATATGGCTTTAGGGCTGCCGAACAGACTTCACTCATGTAAACCATCTTTTCCGGACCTGATGAGGGATCATCAACTGATTCCTCTTCCGAAAGGTCAAAGGTGACTTTCCTTTTATTTCGTCGTGAAGGTGTCGGTTCACTTGAGTATCCAGATGAATAGCCATTGAGATTCTCCTTGGTCGGTGCTTGGTCTGCGTGCTTGCTCTCAGTCTCCCGAATGTTTGAGCATTCTCGATTTGGGATGATTTGGTCAAGATATTCAGAGAATGTTGCTACAGGGTGTGACCATGCATATGTCTCTGGATCGTAGTAGAAAGATTTGTCTATTTTGAGATCCTCGGGGATTTGAATATTGGGGAGATTTTCTAAACCAATAGTCTCATCAACAACTGCTATCTCAGGTATGGTTGCGGGGTAGGGCTCTTCTACCGCTTCATGGTTACGGTTGTTGGGGACTTCGTGGGTTGCCTCAGAAGATCGTGGTTCCTCAAAGATAGGGTCAGATTTAAGTGCTTCCAATGCTGTGAAATTGATTTCCCGAGTCTCACAATCGATTCTCGCCTTGGCCAATGCCAAGAAGGGCTTTCCGAGAATGATTGGAGATTGGGTAAATTCTCCTTGATGCTCAATATCGATGATCGTGAATTCTATCTTGAGCGGAGCACCTTGGAATTTCATGATGACAGAAATGGTTCCTCCCGGCCGCTTTATCGATCGGTCCGCCAATTGAACAATTTCTCGTATCTTCCGAATCGGCCCGAGTTGGAGTTCGTGAAAGACAGAGGTCGGGAGGATATTAATTGGTGAATCATCATCAATCCGAGCATGGGTGAAAATTGTGTCTTTGATTTTGCAGTCAAATCTGGGCAACCGCTTTACTATGCGGCTCTTAGTTTTTCTTCTCAACACCAAGGAGGAGGCCATTGACAAGATATGTCTTTCAGTCTTTGTTCGTATTCTGCCCGACTTTTTGTTCATTAATTTATCTGTTATAAATCTTTTAAGGTCGGGGAAGTGTTCAATGGCCTGTATAAAGGGAAGTTCAAATATCAAGCGTTTTTCCAGTGCTTCCCGTATAGTCGGATCCAAATTTCGCAGATCATATTCAGTTTTAATTTTTATGAAATTTTCTGAATTTTTAATTTTTTTGTGATTTTCAAATATTTCCATTTTTTGGTATTTTCTGGGTGGTGTGGGGGTGTGGGGTGTTCTTCAGACGAAGAGGGGCTCTGGTGTTCAGGGTGGTGGTCAGCAGCATAACCATTTTCAGAACTGTCCATAGGTCCCTGAATATCCTCAATATTTTCAATCTCAGATCCAATTATTTCCTCATTCATTTTACTGTCCGAGCCACCATAGAATGCGATGAATCGATCGGTAAATTTTTGAAATCTCTCCTCTATTGACTTGAATTTCTTATTTATCCTCGAAATATTATCCTCAAGATTCAGTTCATGATTAATTATGGGAGCGGTAGGTGTATGTTCGATAATTTCATCTTCCATTTTTCTCTTTGTGCTGAGAGGAGAGCTTCTTGGAATATCCGAAATATGCTCATTATTTTCTGAAAATTTCTCCTCAAAAATAATGGAAGGAGGCTGCTCATAAGGTTCAGACATGTGGAGTTGATCCGAGTAAAATTTATTTCTTTGATCTTGAGTGGTCGGATCTTGGTATGGTGGAGCATGTCTGAAGAGGGGGTTGTTGTTCATGAAGCCTCTCGGTTTGGTGAAAAGAGATGATGGTTGAGAATCTCTTGGAGGAGGTGTTTTGGGTCTAACCGATACGAATTCGTTTTCATAATATAGCTCTGATGGGTGTTCGGTCATTTTTGAGAGGAATGGGGAGTTGGGTCTGTGAGAGTGTTTGGACAAGAATTCCATTATGAGGTTCGAATCAAGATAGGGAAGAGATGGTTGCACGGGATAGTCAAGAGAAATCAAATGTGCGGCTATTGATCTTGAAATCGGTTCACGCACACCAATGCAAACACAATTCAAACCCCGGGTTCACCAACTCACATAATGAAGCCGTAAGAGTTCGGCTATTTTCTTTTCAATTTTAGTTGGTGATAAATTCAATCTTGCAAACCGTTTAAACGAACTGTTAGGTTTGGAGCTGGGCTCTATCCTAGTGTGCGTCTCTCTTCTCGCTGCAAGATAAAATCAAACAATGTCGGGGTTGATCTCCCGCAGAAATTTTTGATTTTATGGATTTTTTTAGATCGGCTATATTTAGCAGTCCCAGTTTTATTAAGGCGATCACTGTAGAATTTAGGTGAACACAAATACACGTCTACCGTCCAGTCCCAATTTCCTTTAGATTTATGTGATAAAAACAAGAAAGAGGAATTCGGGAAAAGCCGATGCACGCGAGAAACTATGAATGCTCAGTTAGAAGACTTACAGTGCCTCCTCGCAATCTCCATGTGGGATGCAATACAGAATTGAAAATTTATACTAAATGCGTGCAAGCCGATGAAAACCGCACCTAAGCAGAAAGTTCTATTAGCGGGAAGAATTGAGTTGAATTTGGCTAAGTTGAACGATCTAATGTGCGTCTCAGTTAAAGTGCAGTGTGGCTTAAGATCCTACGAGCACAATCAGAAATAAAAATTGCTCTAAGAGCCGTATGTGCAGGTCTATCCTAATCGCCACTCAAGTCGGGCCCCACCCTCTCCGGAGAGTGAAACAGGCCACGACACACCACAAATAAAGTTCAATGTCCTTGTACACACGCGAGAGTCCAAACGGACACCGCTATAAATGAGCAGAAAATAAAAAAATGCAGAAATTAAAAACCTAGACTCTACTCTCTCTCACGACTCGACTCGATCTTAATTTAATTGCGGTTTCTTCGGGTGTCGGTGAAGATGTGTCGGTTCCTTGAAAAACCGCTCCACTTGCGCCGGGTACCTCTCAAAAAATATAAGAGAGAGAATGTAAGAGAGTGACTCAGAAAATAATCAAAAATAAAATAAATGAAAGAAATGCTGAAAAATAAATACAAGAAATAAAGTGGGATTTACAATGAAAGAATCGGGGGTCATACTACCCAAATTCGGAAAACCGAACAAAAATTTTCAAAACAAAAAACTAAGCCGTTTGCCTCCCCGGCAACGGCGCCATCTGACGAGCCCGCAAAAGCCGCGTTAAGAAGTTGTTTTTAATCTTCGTGCGTGAAATAAATATGTCGTTCGTTGTAGGCGGCGATTCGGAAACAGTCAAGAAACAACCACAAAATAATGATTCAATTTTAATCTCGTGGTTTATGTTTATTTTACTTGGGCAAGTCCCAAGGTCGATCACAAGGAGGCAAAGGAACAACCTAGATTTAATGTCTATCCAATTTTCAATTCGGTTTTTCAAGGCGGTATTTTTTTTGGAATTTTTCAATGCAATATGAGATGCAAAATGCAAATTCGGCCTACTTTAGGGACTAAAATATAAAATACGTTTAAACGGTGTCTGAAAATTACGAAACTCGGCCGAGATGTAAAAAATGATGGAATAAGTGCACAGTAATTTTTTTGGAATTTTTAGATGCAATATGATTTTTTTACGAATTCTTAAATGCAAACAAATTAATTTTCAATATTTAATTTTAATAAATATTAAACCTACTTATTTTTCGAGAACTAAAAATTATCTAAGATCTATCACAAGGTAATGGATCCTAGAAAAAATCCTAGATCACAAAAATGTAGGGTCTGATACCTATTAAAAATTAAACAGTGAAATATGCAAAATGATTTATACAAGGCAAATGATGCATGCAAATGCAATGATTTTTGGGCACAATGTTAATCAAATTAATCTCTACGATATTTGATTTTGGGGAATTTTTTAAAGCCACGGTTAATTAACTACGAATTTACGAGCACAGATTGGGCAAAATATCTCAATTTCCACAAAATAATTATTTATTAATCAACCGTAATTCATAAAAATATCCACAGCATGTCAAAATGTAGAGGATTAAGCAATGAACAAAGTGCTACTATTTAAACAAATAGAATGATGCAATGTAGAGGTCTATAATGCACGAGAAACGCAGGGGTACAGATGCAAATAGAATAAACAAAGAATGAAAAAGAATGAACTGCGGGGGCCTAAATGCAATTACCTATGAAACTGGGGGCGAATATGCAATTTTCCCAAGGAAGCACGTGCTGCGCACGTGCCCTCTTGGACTGGAGGGCTGGAACGTGAATAGGCAATCCCCCGGGGGTCTTCTCGCAATTTGCCCAAGGGGCACGTGCGTAGCACGTGACCCCCTGGGAAGGCTCTGTCGTTCCCCCACGACGCACGTGCCTCGCACGTGCGTGGGGGGGCCTCGGGCTGGACCCGGCGGTGGCGAGTGCGGTGGAGAAGGCGGAGGAGGCCGTGGATCGGAGACGGGAGGAGTGGCCGAAGCGCGAGCTCCGGTGGCGTCTCAAGCGGCTGGCGATGGAGGATGGCGTCCAGCCAAGGCGGAGATGGCGAGGATGATGCCGGCGAAGGCGATGAAGGCGGAGCGGGCACGGAGCCTGGCGGCCAAGACTGTGGCGAGGTCGGTGGCGAAGTCGTCGAAGGCGGAGGAGTCCCGGTGGCGTGGTCGAGGGCGCAAGGCGGAGATGTCGTCGATGGCGGAGACGGTGAAGACGACGTCGTTGGCTCGACGCGAGTAGCGGAGCAGCAGCAGCAATGGCGAGGTGGCCTCACCGCCGTGACGAGGACCTTGGGTCCTCGGATCTCGTCGATGAAGAGGGCACGACGGCGCTGTCACCGCCGCGTGCCTGCGGTTGAAGTAATCAGCGGATATGGTTGAAGGTGGCGGCGGTCGTGCTTATATAGGGTAGAGAGTTGGCGATAGGGGGCGCGGCGGTTGCGAGAATGAAGGAGCGGCGGTTGCGGAGAGAGCGGAGGAGGCGGCGCGCGAAGGAAGCGGAGAGGTGGTTGGTGGCTGGCGGATGTTACGGAGGGGGGCGCGGGAGGTAGGAGATGCGGGTGGGCCGTCCGATCGGCCGAGATCGGACGGCCAAAAAGACGCCACGTGGCGAGGGCTTGGGCAAAGGGCGCGCACGTGCTTGGCGCGTGCCTGGGGGCACGTGCCTCGCACGTGCGTTGGCTTTTTATTTTTTATTTTTTTATTTTATAAAAACGATATTAATAAAGCTCAAAAAACGTTGACACGTGGCGGCCTCTGGGGCTGCCACGTGTCAGCTCCAGAAAAATCCGCGAATAAAAGATTTCTAAAATCGATATAAAATAGCAAATGACCTCGGATCGAAAAAGTTCCTTCACGAAAAATGCTCTTCTCGACGAGATCTACAACTTTCATGAAGACATCAAAGCCAGAATACCTTGATTTTTGGGTTTTCTAATTTTTTTGTCATTTTTTAAACACGATAAAAATCCGGAAAAATAATGGAAAATCAAAGATAAATAAAACACACATTAATCTAATTTTTTTGGATTTTTATTAATAAAGAAAATATACAAATAAAATACAGGTCAAAAAGCCGCGAAAATACAATGTACAAAAGAGGCCCAAAACCCAACTTTCACATACGAGCTCCGATTCACTTGAACTTGGTCTTGTTTTGAAGGTAATTGAATGTGCATTAGTTCAAAAGTGAGTAGGATCAAATCGGACACTGGATGGGGAAGATATGTGGCTTTTAGTCCGAAAATCCTATAACTAGGGTTTGGGTTTTTGGTCCACTTTCCTGGGTTAATTATTTTTTTGTATTTTTTATTTATTCTTGTTAGTGATATGTACACAGTGGAGTTGGGTTTATGACATGCGGTGTTAGCATGAAGGAGTTAAAAATAGGGGAAGTTAGGCTATTCACAGGTCACTTTTGGCTTGGATTTTTGACTTCTTATTTTATGCAGAAATTAATGCTAAAATGCAATTCTTATGCAATCGTGCATGAATGCTAATTATGCAGAATAAATGCAGAAATGCAATTGATTTTGAGGGACTTGAGCTTTAATTAATGAGACTTAGAATGGTGAATCTGAGATTCATCAGTCACCGGCCCCATAAACCATCCCATTTCACCTCCCATCACGTTCTCCACCTAATTTCCCCCTCGATTTGACCCGATTCGAAGCAAATCGAGGCTTATTTCTTTGCCTTCGCTTGAGCCTCGCTGCCATCTCCTTCCACGCAGCTTCCAGCTGTATCTTTTAAGTCGAGGTGTTAGCCTCAAGTCACCAGAACTTTTGGTGTAGGTCAGGGCCCCAAAGAACCAACTGGAGAGGAGAATCGAAGACTAGAAGGTACTCCAAATTGTCTGGAATGCAAAGAGTCCTAGGTCCCCATCGTTAAGACCTGGAACCCATCTGAGAGCACATGCATGAGCAGGTGGTCACCAGGAAGAAGAAGCACCTGTCGGTGAGGCATTTGGAGCCTAAAGTTGGCCAGAATCGACGATCAAAGTTCATCAAAGCTGGTTTTCTTCGTGTTCTTGCGGACCCTCTAGGCACCATCGGATCGAAGAGATGGCCCCAGATCTAATTTGGGTCATTGAAGATAAAGCGAAACAAAGTTCATCTGAGCTGCACGATTAGATCAAGTGAATCGATGTGGTGCGTTCTGGACCGTCCACTCACGCTGATTTATGGGTATATTTCACTTAGGCCCTACCGCTTCTTGTAAATTAATTTCTATTTAAATATTAGCTTTGTAATATAACTTAATTTGGATAAATTGCAATGAACGCCCTATAAGATGATTTATTTGTACTTTAGTCCTTACCAAGCACGTGATAGGGCACGCTTTATTTTGTAAAATTTGCACCAAAATCCCTAAACTTTTGGAAATATTATAGCACACATTTTTAGTTAATTGTATTTGCTTTATGGTCTCTGTACTACCTGTAATGTTTATTTTCTTTGTTTCAATTATTAAAAATAGTTCCCGTGGTCCTGTCATTTTGGGAAAATTATTGTGAGTGCTCGTTGTGTGTTTATTGGCATTTAGATGTTTTTTCTAATTATTAAAATTCATTTAGGAGGTTCTTAGTCCTTATTTGCCTTAGAAAATGCATAAAAATTATAAAACCATAATTAAAAATACCAAAAACATTACCTAGTGTTTATTATATCATTTACACGTGTTACTGAAAATCCCTAAAAAAAGAAAAGGAAAATCACTAAAAATTAAAGGCTTTAAAATCCTTATCAAAATTAGAAAAAATCTTCAAAAATCCCAAAAATATTAGTTCTATTTTGTATTATTATATATAACTATTATTATATATTAAACTTAGTTTTGAGAAATTTTTAATCCATTTACATTTTTTAAATCTCAAAACAATTTGACCCATTTAAAGAGTTACTAATTTTGTATATTTTGGACTTTAAAAAGACTTAAAAATTTAAAAACATTACCCAAAAATTACAAAAACATTAGAAAATATATAAAACACAAAATATTTTATTCCCTAAAGTTTGACTATATTTAGCTATATTTATAACTGAAATACCCTATATTGTATTGCATACCTATTATTTAGCTATATATAAAATAAATTTATTATTATTTATTATAAATACCTTATAAATAATTTAAATCCTTTAAAAGAAAAACTACTATTCTTTAGATATTTTTCTAATGTTTGTATAATCATTATATATTGTAAATTATATATCACATATATTATACACATTACACACACACGCACATACGCGCACACACATACATATATATGTTGGACATGCGAGCCTACAGCGAGCCATTATGCAATAAATGTTATTGCGAATATCATTCCCTGATCTGAAATGAAGAATAAATAATTTGCATAATAGGTCCCTTAGTACAATTAGGGTTATGTACCATGGCCATCTTCATGATCATACAATTGTTGATTCAAGTATTGAATCATAGAGGCTGGTGCTTGGATGAATATCTAAAGAGTTAGATTGAGGACACATCGAGCACCGTCAAATGATTATTAAGAGATGATCTCCAGCCTGAAAAGGAGATGTCAATCCTTTCTCTAAAGGTTGATATCTAACTGACCTCTTGATTTAGGTCCTTTGCATAAGAATAGAGATTCGGAGGTGTTTAGATAAGTTAGGTCAAAGAATTGACTTAACGAGATCGAGATAACCAAAGTCCTATATTGTATGCTGTCATGATATAGGCACGCATCCTCTGATCAGAGATAGATGTGTTACTATATGTCTGAGTATGTACATTTGGCAGACCAATAGGTTGATGACCTAATCAAGGACTATACACCGGCGCACTGGTGTGCATATAAGGGCATATTAGTAATACGATCTCTCAAAGGGATCATA
Source organism: Ottelia alismoides (assembly GCA_037367405.1). NCBI lineage: Eukaryota > Viridiplantae > Streptophyta > Magnoliopsida > Alismatales > Hydrocharitaceae > Ottelia > Ottelia alismoides. The sequence continues at coordinate 482,481 of JAZKJV010010994.1, read as the reverse complement.
CATGTTCATTACTGAACCGAAAGACATGAGCTCACTCATGAGATATTGGAGAAAACCAAATTTCATGCACGGTCGTCTCGCTTTGGAAGCTTGACTGAATTTATAGGTTTGATATATGCTTTTGGAAAGTATATGATCAACACCTGGGTATGATATATGCTTTTGGAAAGCATATGATCGATACCGACTCCCAATGATCGAATGAGAAACTTAATGATAAAACCTCTGAAGTAGACAGTGTAAAATTGATCTTATACTTCGGGATTATTCTGGGTATTCCAGTATGCAGGATGTACAGGTATTGGGAATACCTGAGGGTGATGTGATCATAAACGATTGTATAACCATGACGCTTCCATTCCTAGAAGTGATGAAACATGTATGGATTTTAGTGAATCCTCTCATAGAGAAGTAATCTGATTTTAGTCCAAATGTTGGACATTGATCTGAATGTGATTCAGGTTCAATGAGACGATTATATTTGCGGTCTTGATTTTATCAAGCATCTATGGGAGGCCCGAGATCTGGATTTGAGATGTGATCTCAATATCCAAGTCACTGTACATGGAACAGTACAATCGCCATGTCCTTATCTCCAAGTATTCGCGGAGAAAGCGTATTATCCTTGAAAGAGTTCATGGATAGTTCTATTATTGATGTATGTATCCGAGCATTGAGAAAATGGATAATTAAATGTGATTTAATTATCATAAATAATATGAATTTGATTCATATTATAAGGAGAGTTATCTTAGATAATTAAATGTGATTTGATTATCAAAGATGTGAATAATGTGAATGTGATTCATATTATTTGGGCACATGAGAATAAAGATCCAAGATGATTAAATGTGATTTAATTATCACGGATATGAATAATGCGGATATCACTATCCATATTATTCATAATATATTATAAATGTGATTTATCATGTATTAGAGAGCAAATTATAATTTATATTTGTTAATTAATCATTGATGTGTATTGGATACCCATTCTATAATTAATTGAAAATGTGAATTATATTTTGTTTTGGGTTGTGAATATGATTCACAAATTTCCATTGGCAAGATTGCAATATTCTCAAAATTAATTGTGAATTATTTTTGAAGAATAAATCACAACAAAAGTTGTTGGATTAAATAAAGGAGATTTCCATGTAGATATGCAATCTCATGAAATCTCATGAGATTGCCTCCACATGGTAACATGTGGACGGCTACCAAGTCCTATATGGAATTGGTGGCCGTCCATCATGTTGATATGGGAGATGTAATCTCCATGTCGATTGCCTCCTTATTTGATTGATTTAATTTAGGAATGATTTGTATTTGATTATCAAATATATTTGATCTAAATTAAATCACAAGTTGTTGGCTTTTACCAACAACAACCTTGACCATTGGATTAGACATAAATCAATCTCATCCATTGATTTTATATGTCCCATGGATTGAGATCCATGGATCCCAAAACCCTATAAATAGAGGGGCATACCATGCTGTTATAGGTTATTCTATTGAAGCACATCTCTCTCTCTCTCTCTACACGCCTACTCTCTCTTCCTCTCATATGGCCGTCCACCATGGATGCCCTAGAGGGAGTCTCCATCGCCGCAGCGTCGTCGTTATGCTTCCCGATCATTTGCTCGCGGATCTCCATCTCCTTCGGTGCGCCTCGCTTGTGGAGAAGAAGTCGGATCTCGTGTGTCGAGATCAGGAGATCCGCCGCTTGGATCATCAACATGGATTGCGAGAAGCACGTGATTCATCCCCGTGCTCGCAAGCGTCTCCTCCGTCAGATCGGACTCGAGGTAGGAGGTCTCTTCGTTTAGTGACTCGATCGCAACCACACTTCAAGAGGTAATCCTATTACTTGTTTTTGGTTTAAACGAAACGATCCGAGAAGTGTTCTTGGATCATGTGGTTTCATCACATGAAAAATTTTTAATTTCTGTTGCATCGAGCAACTAGTACGACTAGTCGCTCCTTGTCATATTCAATACGACGCTCACACTTCCGTGATGCGCTTGAGGATCTAACCATATCCTTCAAGTGATATCAGAGCCTTAGGTCGAAGTTTTTGGATACGATCCATAAAATCGAAGGTGACTTGGGTTCGTTAGGGTTGCGAAATTTTTATGGCATTTCATTTTCACATCTCTGTTTAGTGATTATTTTCGGCCCTATTTAAATTGTTTAAACACGAAAATAAAAGTTGAATTTTGTTCTCCATTAAATAAGGAAACCATAGGATCTGAGTTTACGTAATTTGGATTTTGTTTGCTCGAGATATGGTTGTTTTAATGAACATGTATTCACTGTTGCGGGAACTGCGAATCTTAACATGATTAATGAGTTCATTACTGTTTTGATCTTCCTTGAAATGCGTGAAATATTACTTAGGTTCTGTCCTAAATCAAATTAGCAATCTTTGAAAATTGATTTTGTCTAATTTGGATTTTAATTGGTTGAGATATGTTAATTTTAGTAAGTAGGGGTCACTGCTAAAATTACAGTCCTAATCAAGAACCATGTGATTGTCAATTAGTGAAATTAAATATTAACTTCAAAAAATAATTATGGAAAATATTTTAGAAATATTGAATGATGATTATTTCCTTAATTGACTTGGCCTCAACCAATAAATTGATTAGATTTGATCTAGATCATAATTGGAAACACAATCATCAAACTCCTTGCTTGAAAAGGATTGGGAATTTGTCTAGCAAATTTCCTTATAATAAAAAATGTTTTGATTCTTACTATATGGTATAATTTCGGTTGAAGAACCGATGATCATTGATGAATCCACGATTCATCACCTTTATTCTTTTATTTTAGCCTCTTTTCCTTAGTCAAATACATGTAATTACCCATTAATTACATAAAATTACCATTTTACATGCATATGTTAAAATTACATTTTAACATTTTTTGTACATAAATAAAAGAATAAAGATGAAAAGAAAAAAAAGGATGTATTTGTGCAATAAATACAGACTGACCTGAACCCCGCGAGAAGGTCAAGACTTGATCTGATCGACCAGGAATAAAGTAGGGGGAGATAGGGTCTTCTGTTAGAAAATCCAAAAATATTTAGTAAATATTTTTCATGTATATATGTATAAAACTTACATTATTTATTTTACATAAATTGACTTCAAATTATTTATTTTTGTAAACAAAAGTTGTAAAAAAAATCTTTTGTAAATAATAAAAATAAGTGTAAAATAAAATAATGTTTATATTGCAAATAATTACACCAGAAAAAAGCCGCAAAGCGCTAATTGAAATATCAATTTCAGCTCCATACGAGCACAAATCGAACCAAATTCCATTATACTATAAATTAAATTATCTTTCAAATGGCTGTGATTTCATAATTTTTGGAGTTACGGTTAAAAAGTCGGTTTTCTGGGGTGTTTTGTGCAGTTTAACCAATTTTTATTGTACATATTTATTTATATTCTTTTTTATATAATGTATATATTTGTAAATATTAGTTTCTTAAAAAATTTAAAATTAAAAAAATCTTTTACAAAAATATTTCCTTATTTGTACCTATGTATATTGTATGGGATAAATGAGGCTACACCCAGGTTGTAGCCAATTGGCTACTCCCACCCATATTTTTCCCTCATTTTTTTATTTCTTTGGAAAATGAAAATTTGTATATTCATCACTATATCCCTCTAACATTCTATTAAAATTTCGTCAGAAACAGAGACCCGTAGGCCCTCCATCCAGACGTCATTTTTTTAACGGTCGCAAGATTTTTCAAATCGACCCTGTTTGGATGGAGGCCGTAGGAATTTCTATTTCTGATGAAATTTTAATAGAATGTGAGAGGGATATAATGATGAATTTACAAATTTTTATTTTCCAAAGAAATAAAAAAATGAGGGAAAAATAGGGGTGGGAGTAGCTAAGTTGGCTACAACTAGGGAGCATACTCCCTTTTCCCATATTGTATTATATGTGTATAATATATATATGTATATAATTAACTTTCTTTTATAAAATTCACCAAAAGAATTGACTATCTAACTTTAATTAATTAATTTAATGTAATTACGAATTTTATATTTATATTTAATTTATAATTCATTTATTTGGTTTAAAAACTTACCTTGTATCTTAGATTTTATTCCATACCTTAAATAGCCACCATTAAGGTGGCTAATTAATTTCCAATTAATTAATTAATTTATTTAATTTATTTATTCCGAATTTTGTAATTAATTAATTAATTAATTATTTTATTAATCCACCCAATAAACACTTTCCTTATTTGTAGATATTTTCCATTTTTGATTTTCGTCTTCTTTTTAATGGGCTCCTCCTCCCTCATTTCTTCTTTGATCGATCTTTGGTGGAGAGGAGCCCGATCTCCGAGCGTCGTCTTGTTGAAGAAGGGTGCCTCGCCTCCAAGCTGCCCGGTGACAGCGCGTCGGTCCTTGTCGAGGCCATCATGTCATGTCCGAACCCCGAGGTGAGATCCAATTTATTTCTTGTCTTTTTTCTTAGGTAAAATCATAGGCTTAGGGTTCGTTTGGTTGCAGGGTTGGGTAGTGTTGGGTTGGGTACTATTCATAGGGGTACCCCCTCCTCACAGTTTACTATTCACCCAACCCTGTGAATAGTACCCACCCTGCCCAACCCTGCAACCAAACGAACCCTTAGTTTTTGCGTAGTTGTAGTGATTAATTTTTAGATTAAAAATCCAACAAATTTTCACCATACATTTTCGCGTCCGAAATCGAATTTTTCATCTCACATCTTGATCCTACATTTCTTTTTCTATCTAACGCGATCTTCCACCTCCGGTCACACACGGTGACCGGAGCCACGGATCTCTCCTCCACGCCTCGCTAAGATCTGCCCATTCACCGTTCCCATTTTTGTGTATAAATAAAAAAATAAAACTATTCTCCCTGTTTATCTCACAATTTTTTTTGCAGGAGGAATTAAAAAATTTTGCTCTTCTTTTCTCTCTAACCTTTGTTTTGCAGGTAAAATAAAAACTAAAAAAAGTTTATTTTTGTTTCTCACTTCTATTTTGCAGGATCATAAAAAAAACAACAAACAAATCTTCCTTTCTCCTCTGTTTACATTTGCTGTTTAAAAAAATTAAAAAAAAATTATCATCTCTATACATAAAAATAAAATATAAAAAAATATAAAAAAATACATTTTTTACTAACATTTGTTGCAGATTACAAAATAAAAAAAACAAAAAAATTTAAAAAAGATCGCACAGCCGCCCGAGCGGCCCCCGCTCCAGGCCGCCATCTCTATCCTCGCCGGTCGCGCGAGGCCGTCTCCCCCGCAGCCACCCACGCCCCCCTCTCTCCCGATCGCTGCCCCCCTCCTGAACACCGCGCAAGGTCGCGGCCTTCTTCTCCATCGCGGCCACCCGCACCCCCTCCACTACCTCGCGGGCGGCAGTGCCACCTCCGTCGAGATCGCCTCCCAACAGGCCGCCTCCTCCGCCTCCTCGCGCGGGTACAGCCTCCCTCTGCCTCCGCGTGGAGGCACCAACTAGATCCAGCAAACGCCCCCGCTCCAGGCCGTCATCTCCGCCCGCTTCCTCCCGCGCCACCCCTCCACAGGCGGCGGCGCCGCTCCACCTTTCCTCCAACAGCGTGGCGCGACCGCCCACTCGCCGTCCGCTCCACCGTTTATCAGCCGCACACCCTCGTCCATCAGCGGCAGCGCCGCCCCGAGCACCTCCAGGCGCGCGACCCCAAGCTTCGTGCTCCCCGCGTCCGCACCTCCTCCTTTGGTGGGCGGCAGCGGCCCGTGTCCCCTTTCTCCCCTTTCGAAAAGATACGAAGAAACCCTAGAAAAGGGTAAGAGTTTTGAAATAAAAAAGGGGTAAAGTACTTTTCTCAACCTGCATTTACTGTAATGTTATAAATTAATACAAAACTTTTAACAAAATTATATCATGCTATCTTCGTCAGAATAAATATATTTATTATTTGAAAAATTTCGAAAAAAATGGTGGATGTTCTTGATGTAGTGCTTTCCATTGTATAAATTTTTCATAGCATTTTGACTTTATTTAATATATTTAAAAAATAAAAAATAGTAACTTTTTGCCTGCCTGAAATTGTAAAATCCATAATAAAATTGAAAAATTACTAAAAAAATTCCAAAAAAATAATATAGGTGTATTTTGATCTCTTTTAATTTATTACCAAATTTTATGCAATTTTCTTTTATAAAAACCAAAAAAATTGTGAAAAATGAAAAATATTAAAAAAAACGTATAAAATTGTAAAAAAATCCAAAAATTCTGATCTTGGTCTCTATTTGTAGATATTGCTATGTAGTTTCTCTTAAAAATAATTTTCAGAATTTTGAGCACTTGTATTTTTAAACTACAAAATACTCCTGACTGTGCATAATTTGTTTATTTTCCATTGTTTCATTTTTAGATTATTAGAAAAACATCAAAAAAATCCGAAAAAATTACCAAAAATATCTTAAATAATATAAAACACAAAAACATTTTCTTTAGATATTTCTGTATATTTTTGAATATTCTGAAAAATACAAAAATAGTGTGGCTTGTGTGCGTTTTATTCATTTTTGCCTTATTCGAAAAAATAAAAAAAATCAAAATTCAAAAAACCACTAAAAATTAACTCTGAAATTTGACTGCATAGTTTTTATATCGTGTTCCTTGTGTTCGACCCTGGTCGCTATACCAGGTAAAAAGAATAGCGAAAGCTGCTTACATTGTTTTATTGATTTATCTATTCTTGAGTGGTTTAATTATTTTTCCGTTGACCGAATGGCGCGGTTGAGAATGACGACCTTGTGATATTATTTTCCCCATCTCTACCTCGTCAGATTGCGGCTCATCAGAATGGCGCCGTTGCTGGGGAGCACGACTTAGTAGTCATATTTCATTTTTGTGATATTTGTCTCTCTATATAATAATTATTTTCTGACATTCTCTCTTGGATTTTTGTGCGAGGAACTGCTTGGACAACTTGGAGTTTACTTTTTGAGGACCCGCACAGGAGGAAGAGTAGGGAATTGAAGAAGAATTCTTTTTATTTTTGAGAGAAAAATTTTTATTGTAATAATTTAGGACTCTTAAAACTGTGGACAATTGGACTATTTTTTTCGGGGTCTGTTTTGCCGAGCACCGGTGTGCTCGGGGGACCTCACCGCTGTTTCTCACCAGTTTTGTTTTCTTATATTTTATTTTATTTTTGATTCAAATAGAATTTGGCCTCTAGACTTAGGATTTTTATATTGAATGTGACGTAATTGATTAAGGTCCCAGCCTAATTCTTTGCCTGCACCTATAGATCGATAACTGGACTTAATTAATTAAATCACAAAGAAAAAGCTAATCTAAGTTACATGAGAGGGGTCATGTGCCGCTAGAGGCCGTATACAGCGCTGGCAGGATCCGTTGTGGCGGACACCGATCGACATCAGAAACCGGACTCCGACCTCTCTTGTTGACTTGTTAGCTATTGTGCTTCACGCGTAAAAATCTTTCGCCTAAGGCCGTTTTTTTCATGCATCATATACGTAGTTTAATTCTATTTTTAATTTCTATGTGGATCATATTGCATGTAGAGTGCTGGAGTAAGGTACGCATTTTCTATCTCTGCATGCATCATCATTTCTGACCGTGCATTGGCTTTTTGACTTCCTCCCCCTGTTTTCGACTCAAATTAATCAAAGAGGAAATCAGAAAACTCGTTAGGCGTTATTTTTGAAAAAATTCAAAAAAAAATAAAAAATCAAAAATTTTAAAAATTGGGACTGTTAGTTGAACTTGACCATTAAAATCAAACGTAATTGATTCATATCATTGTATTGGGAGAGCAATCACCTCATTGTCTGCACTTTTAATTGCTCGCGTACACACTAAGGAGTAGTGTTCAAATCCTATTCAAACCTCCTAAGTGTTTGTACAACTTTGTCTTATCACCTAACTCTTAAATTTGAAGAGATAAAGACCGAATCTCACTGTCAGATTTGTGTTGAGTTGGTGAACTGGGGGTTTGCTTTGTGTTTTGTATGTCTTTGGTGTGAGTCGGTTACAATCATCTTCCTGAATCATTAGCAGTCACCTTTCCTCCCTCCCTTCTATCTCTCTCCCACCATCTCTCACCTTCTATTTCTATCCCACCCCCTCCCTTCATTTCCCTCTCGTCACGATGGGCCACTTTCTATTCCAGCCGAATTTTACAGCTTCTTCATTTCACGCCCATCATTCTCGTCCACTCCCTTGGGAGGTCGGAACTCTGTCCGATTTTCCATCCTCTCCCTACCCACCTTCTTTCTCGGGACATGCTGTGAGTGACACTCGAAGAGTTCAGATTGACCATATACGAGACATGGGTGTTCACCTTGTTGAGATGAGAGTACATCCCATAGGCAATCGAATGGGGCAGTTGCGAGCTTTAGATGACTTTTATCCTAGGATGATGGATGAATACACAGATCAGGAAGCCCAGTCCGCTTCTACCTTGAGACTCTTTGTTCTGGATTTAGAGTTCATTGATATACTGCCCAAGTTTTCAGGGGAAGTGCACGAGGAACCATATTTGCATATCGATGAGTTTGAGGATATTTGTGGATCACGATCATATTCCGATATCACTTCGGAGGAAGTGATGCTAATTACCTTCCCATTTACACTTCAAAGTAGAGCCAAGAGTTGGCAAAGATGATTGGGAAGGAAGATTAATACGTGGGGAGATTTATGATCGTTGTTTTTGCAGAAATTTTACCCCCAGAGTAGAGCAGAAATGATGCGGTCGTGTATTCGTGATTTTTCTGTTAACCCCCAAAAGCCATTAATAGATTCATGGTTGAGGTTACGAGAACTTTTGAGGCGATTTCCGGATCATGGATTTTTGACGACTGACCTTATCCATATAGCCATGAGGGGGAGGACCGCAGAGCAGATTTCATATGTCATTAACTCGTGTGGTGGTTCACACCACTGTCCCTACCTGGATTTAGTTGAGACCATCTTGGATACACTTTCTGATCTTGCATATACACGAGATGAATTATTTGCGACAACACATGAGGGAGATATGACAAAAGTTGAGTGTGTGACACACCATGCCGATCTTGATAGCACACACAAATCCGAGGATATGGATGCAACCACTTCTCATTTGATGGATGTGTTGACTACTACTGTGAGTTCCAAGAGCCGGACATTAGTTGAGTTTCCATTGGATTTATAGTCTGATTTTGATCCAGTCCCACTCTATCACGTAGTAGATTCTTCGATTTTAGATCGACTAGGATCCCAAGAGATAGAGGAGGAACCCACATCTCTACCATCCTCTGATTCTTTCCAGTATTCATAAGCAATTGATTCAGTGTCTTGTCTTGAGAAGATCTTCTCAGACTCAGAGATACATATTGATTCATCTCAGCAGAGAGAGCTTGATGAGGGATCGATTTTGGATTTGACAGACCTTGATAGTCCCATATTTGAGCTATGTGTCCTTCCATTTGATGAGGTCGATACATTTTTGGAGGATACGATATTTGACAGCATTGATCCCAAGTTCCCTGATGATTCGTCATTACTCCCCGAGGGTTATCTGCGGGAGGATGCCACGGACCCTGTGTACTCGGTCTCACTTTCTGAGAGTGCATACGATCTGTCGGATCACGAGACCGAATCTTATGATATTTGTGATAATGAGCTTGATGTTTCTCTCCTCGACGACCCTCGTGAGGATGACTCGATCTTTGAGGTATTCGATGATTTCACTGATTTGTCTACATTATATACATCGGATATCAGCCTTTATATTGAGTCTCCTGATCATGACCTTCCATATCTATTTGAGACTGTGATTAACGTGGAGGATTCACTGACAGATCCTTCCTTCTCCACGTTCGACTTCTTCGGCTCTGCCCTTTCACTCCATATAGATCTTGAGCCGACGATTTCTTTTGTGCTACCGGAGCCTGACTTCATCTGCCCATATCTTTACCCGGTAACAAACACTCATCTGACTGTTTATCTGGGTGTTATCATTTACTCTATTGATCTCGTTGTTGTTCTCCCACCGAGACTGCAATGACAATACGGTATTCGCCTGACAGATGCCGTCCTGAACCTTGATACTGCTTTATCTTAACATTTGCGCTCATCTAGGGGCGTAAACTCTAGCGCTTGTTGAGAGGCACCTCAACATTGATCATTGTTTAGATCTATTTGTCCATATCATCCATTCTTTCTTTCTCACACCCTATCTCCATCTCATGATCATTCCATACTTAGGGTGTACTTTACCCTAAGTATTGGGGGGGTGTCAGACTTGTAATTATTCTTTTGATTCTTTTTACCTCTGTTTTGTTTCCTATACTTAGGGATATTTTACCCTAAGTATAGGGGAGGTAGACACTGTCCATTCTAATCCTCGGTTTCCCCTTTGTGTACAGTCTTCTATACTTAGGATTACTTGATCCTAAGAATAGGGGGATCACCGACTTCAAATGATTTTATTCTTTTATTCATCGTTGTAGTATACTATTCTTTTCACTTTTCTATACGAAGCAGGAGTTATGTCTTTATTTCCAACTCTTTGATCACTATGGGGACATAGTTCGAGCTAAGTATAGGGGGTGTCGTATATATTGTATATATACTTTAGCCATAACTCGTACTTTCATATTTTTTTAATATGGCTAAAATACTGTGTAAATACTTAAAAAAAACTAACTAACTAATAAAAAAGATGCAGAAATTACCTCAAAATTCTTTTTGTATATACTGATTAATAAATCAGGTAAAAATATTTTGAAAAGTCTTTTGAAAGTAGTTTGAAAATCTATTTGAAAAATCTTTTGAAAACTATTTGAAAAGTGCTTGAAAAATATTTTCAACCATTGTAAAAATATTGTGGATTGTAAAAATTTTTCTCTTTGTATGAAATAAAATATTTTGTAAAAACTATTTGCAAAAGTTTGGAAAATGGTTGAAAAATTATGTTGAAAATCTATATATACTGTTTGAAAAATGTTTGCAAATGAGTTTTCAAATGTGTGTAAATGTTTGTAAAATTGTGTGAAAAAAATATTTTGGACTATAGTTTTCAAAATTATTTGTAAAATTATTTTCAAATAAATTTGAGGAATATGTGCATCACAAAAATAAAAAAAATGAATAAAATAAAAGTAAAAAATCCAACTGTGTATATACCTGTATAAATTACTCAAGTTGTAAATTCGTGCATCCTATTCTTGTGTAAATATGTATCTTTTCCCTTATTAAAAAATTGTGTATATACGTGTATATATTACTAACTTTTTGCATTAAAAAAAACTTTTTGCATGTTCATCATCGTTTTTCAAAAATCCATAAAAATTTCAAAATTTTGAAAATTGTTTCACAAAAAAAAAATGTTTTGTTTTCTTTGCATGTACATATTTTCTTGCATTTGCATGAGCATTTTTCAGGATGAACTTGACATATAAACTAAGTCTAGAATAAATTTGAAGAATGGAGCTTAGTTGGACCTTAATGCACTTAATTTCAGAGGAACCTTATAAGATTTGGAGTTAAGACTTTTCAGGTCCTAGTGACTTAATTCTTTGAGTCCATACGACTATGTTCACATGTCATCTTGACGAGTCTAAGTAGAATATTTAACAACACACACATGATTCTTTTATACCGTGGCTTACCTTGGACAATGCACTTTACACATAGCTCTTCATGGATGAGGTAGTGAGGGGGAAGAATCTTTTAGCTTGGGGTAGCATACGAGGGTAGTATATCTAGGCGGAACCTCTCGTCCTCCTCTAGGGAGGGAAGTTCGTCTCAACCTAGTTTGGTGATGTTGAGGTCTAAAGACATGATGCTGGGGGGTTGCAATAATGCTTCAAAAGAGGGATAGTCTACTAGCTCAAGAGGAAAAAATCCTTATGTACATGTTGCACCTTGTATATATTTTCAAAGAAAAGAAAAAAATGCAAAATCTCCAAAAGTGGACAGGCCTGATAGAAAAATAAAATGCCTACCGGAGTGCATATACAAGGGGAAAAAAGAATAATAAGAGCTTCAAAGTCATATATTTGTGAGCTTGCAGCGGGTGACATGGCTACACTGGTCATGCATCCAAGGATAGGTAACTACACTGGTTACCGTCCATTCTCTCCTCCATCCCCTCTTCTTGAGCTGGTTGTACTTGAACTTAGAAGGGAATATCCCCGCTCTTCGAAGAAAGAGTTGCCAGACCGGGGGATTAGAGTTACCTTGTTGAGAGAGACTGTTTCTTTGCTACTTTTGAGATGAGGAGCTATATTTCACTTACACGTACAAGTAAAAATTCATAGTCATAAGAATTTGTGCATGTGGACTTGTTCTGATCTGACTGTTGAGGAGACCTGAATAGGAGTCTTATGGAACTTAGAGGCTGTTAGGTTTTAGTTCCATTTTCCATTAAGGTTCTGACACACTAATAATCCAAAGGTTCGACAGAGCTCCAGACTATATTTTTATGAAGATAAGTTTAAAAGTCAACATTGTTCTAACTTCTTTCCTTTTTATTTTCTTTATTTTCATTTTCACTTATTTTTCAAATATGTGTTTGCTAAGGGACTAGCAAAGGTAAAGTTTAGGGGAATGATGAATCCACGATTCATCGCCTTTATTCTTTTATTTTAGCCTCTTTTCCTTAGTCAAATACCTGTAATTACCCATTAATTCCATAAAATTACCATTTTCCATGCATTTATTAAAATTGCATTTTTAACATTTTTTGGACATAATCAAAAGAATAAAGAAGAAAAGAAAAAGAAAAGGATGTATTTGTGCAATAAATACAGACTGACCCGAACCCCGAGAGAAGGTCAAGACTTGACCTGATCGACCAGGAATAAAGTAGGGGGAGATAGGGTCTTCTGTAAGAAAATCCAAAAATGTTTTGTAAATATTTTTCATGTATATTTGTACAAAACTTACACTATTTTATTTGTACATAAATTGACTTCAAATTATTTATTTTTGTAAACAAAAGTTGTAAAAAAATGTTTTGTAAATAATAAAAATAAATGTAAAATAAAATAAGGTTTATATTGCAAATAATTAAACGCAGAAACCGCAAAGCGCTAATTGAAATATCAATTCCAGCTCCATACGAGCTCAAATCAAACCAAACTCACTTCCATTATACTATAAATTAAATTATCTTTCAAATGGCTATAGTTTCATAATTTTTGGAGTTACGGTTAAAAAGTCGGTTTTCTAGGGTGTTTTGTGAAGTTTAACCAATTTTTATTGTACATATTTATTTATATTTTTTTGATATAATGTATATATTTGTAAATATTGGTTTCATTAAAAATAAAACTTAAAAAATTTAAAATTAAAAAAATCTTTTACAAAAATATTTCCTTATTTTTACCTATGTATATTGTATTATATGGGTATAATATATATATATATATAATTAACTTCCTTTTATAAAATTCAACAAAAAATTAATTATCTAACTTTAATTAATTAATTTAATGTATTACGAATTTTATATTTATATTTAATTATTTAATTCATTTATTTGGTTTAAAAACTTACCATGTATGTTAGATTTTATTCCATACCTTAAATAGCCACCATTAAGGTGGCTAATTAATTTCCAATTAATTAATTTAATTTAATTTAATTTATTTATTCCGAATTTCGTAATTAATTAATTAATTAATTTACTTTATTTATTAATCCACCCAATAAACACTTTACTTATTTGTAGATATTTTCCATTTTTGACTTTCGTCTTCTTTTTAATGGGCTCCTCCTCCCTCATTTCTTCTTTGATTGATCTTTGGTGGAGAGGAGCCCAATCTCCGAGCGTCGTCTTTTTGAAGAAGGGTGCCTAGCCTCCGAGCCGCCCGGTGACAGCGCGTCGGTCCTTGTCGAGGCCATCATGGCATGTCCTAACCCCGAGGTGAGATCCAATTTATTTCTTGTCATTTTTCTTAGGTAAAATCATAGGCTTAGTTTTTGCGTAGGTGTAGTGATTAGTTTTTAGATTAAAAATCCAACAAATTTTTACCATACATTTTCGCATCCGAAACCGAATTTTTCATCTCACATCTTGATTCCTACATTTCTTTTTCTACCTCACGCGATCTTCCACCTCCGGTCACGCACGGTGACCGGAGCCACGGATCTCTCCTCCACGCCTCGCCAAGATCCGCCCATTCACTATTCCCATTTTTGTGTATAAATAAAAAAAATTAAAACTATTCTCCCTATTTATCTCACAGTTATTTTTGCAGGAGAAATTAAAAAATTTTGCTCTTCTTTTCTCTCTAACCTTTGTTTTGCAGATAAAATTAAAAAATAAAAAAAAGTTTATTTTTGTTTCTCACTTCTGTTTTGCAGGATCATAAAAAAAAAAAATCTTCCTTTCTCCTTTGTTTACATTTGATGTTTAAAAAAATTAAAAAAAATTATCATCTCTGTACATAGAAATAAAATATAAAAAAATATAAAAAATACATTTTTTACTAACATTTGTTGCAGGTTACAAAATAAAAAAACAAAAAAAATTTAAAAAAGATCGCACAGCCTCCCCAGCGGCCCCCGCTCCAGGCCGCCATCTTTGTCCTCGCCGGCCGCGCGAGGCCATCAACCCCGCGGCCACCCGCACCCCCTCTCTCCCGATCGCCGGCCCCCTCCTGAACGTCGTGCGAGATCGCGGCCTTCTTCTCCATCGCGGCCACCCGCACCCCCTCCGTTACCGTGCGGGCGGCGGCGCCACCTCCGCCGAGATCGCCTCCCAACCGACCGCCTCCTCCGCCTCCGCGCGCAGGTACAACCTCCCTCCGCCTCCGCGTGGAGGCACCAACTAGCTCCAGCAAATGCCCCCGCTCCAGGCCGCCATCTCCGCCCGCTTCCTCCCGCACCGCCCCTGCGTAGGCGGCGGCGCCGCTCCACCTTTCCTCCAACTGCGTGGCGCAGCCGCCCACTCGTCGTCCGCTCCACCGTTGATCAGCCGCGCACCCTCGTCCATCAGCGGCAGCGCGGCCCCGAGCACCTCCAGGCGGCGGCCCCAAGCTCTGTGATCCCCGCATCCACGCCTCCTCCTTTGGTGGTGGGCGGCGGCCCGTGTCCCCTTTCTCCCCTTTTGAAAAGATACGAAGAAACCCTAGAAAAGGGGAAGAGTTTTAAATAAAAAAGGGGTAAAATAATTTTCTCACCCTGCATTTACTGTAATGTTATAACTTAATGCAAAACTTTTAAAAAAATTATATTCAATTCCCTGTATCTTCAGACTCTAATTTGCATGCTATCTTCGTCAGAATAAATATATTTATTATTTGAAAAATTTCGAAAAAAATGGTGGATGTTCTTGATGTAGTGCTTGCCATTGTATAAATTTTTTATAGCATTTTGACTTTATTTGATATATTTAAAAAATAAAAAATAGTAACTTTTTGCCTGCTTGAAATTGTAAAATCCATAAAAAAATCGAAAAATTGCTTAAAAATTCCAAAAAATAGTATAGGTGTATTTTGATCTCTATTATTTTATTACCAAATTTTGTGCATTTTTCTTCTATAAAAACCAAAAAGTTATGAAAAATGAAAAATATTAAAAAAATCGTATAAAATTGTAAACAAAATCCAAAAATTCTGATCATGGTCTCTATTTGTAGATATTGCTCTGTAGTTTCTCTTAAAGATAAATTTCAGGATTTTTGAGTACTTAAAGTATTTTTAAATTACAAATAACTCCTGACTGTGCATAATTTATTTATTTTCCACTGTTTCATTTTTAGAAAATCAGAAAAATCTGAAAAAATTACCAAAAATATCTTAAATAATATAAAACACAAAAACATTTTCTTTAGACTTTTCTGTATATTTTTGAATGTTCTGAAAAATACGAAAATAGTGTGGGTTGTGTGCGTTTTATTCATTTTTGCCTTATTCGAAAAAATAAAAAAAATCAAAATTCAAAAAAACCACTAAAAATTAACTCTGAAATTTGACTGTATAGTTTTTAAATCGTGCTCCTTGTGTTCGACCCTGGTCGCTATACCAGTTAAAAAGAATAGCGAAAGCCGCTTACATTGTTTTATTGATTTATCTATTCTTGAGTGGTTTAATTATTTTTCCGTTGACTGAATCGCGCGGTTGAGAATGACGACCTTGTGATATTATTTTCCCCATCTCTACCTCGTCGGATTTCGGCTCATCAGAATTGTGCGGTTGCCAGGGAGCACAACTTTGTAGTCATATTTCATTTTTGTGATATTTGTCTCTCTATATAATAATTGGTTTCTGACATTCTCTCTTGGATTTTTGTGCGAGGAACTGCTTGGACAACTTGGAGTTTACTTTTTGAGGACCCGCACAAGAGGAAGAGTAGGGAATTCAAGAAGAATTCTTTTTATTTTTGAGAGAACAATTTTTATTGTAATAATTTAGGACTCTTAAAACTGTGGACAATTGGACTATTTTTTTTCGGGGTCTGTTTCGCCGAGCACGGGTGTGCTCGGGGGACCTCCCCGCTATTTTTCGCCGGCTTTGTTTTCTCGTATTTTATTTTATTTTTTATTCACGCAGAATTTGGCCCATAGACTTAGGATTTTTATATTGAATGTGACGTAATTGATTAAGGTCACATCCTAATTCTTTGCCTGCACCTATAGTTCGATAACTGGACTTAATTAATTAAATCACAAAGAAAAAGCTAATCTAAGTCACCTGAGAGGTCATGTGCCGCTAGAGATCGTATACAGCGCTGGCAGGATCCGTTGTGGTGGACACCGATCGACATCAGAGACCGGACTCCGACCTCTCTTGTTGAGTTATTAGCTATTGTGCTTCACGCGTAGAAATCTTCCGCCTAAGGCCGTTTTCTTCATGCATCATATACGAAGTTTAATTTCTATTTTTAATTTCTGCGCGGATCATATTGCATGTAGAGTGCTGGAGTAAGGTACACATTTTCTATCTCTGCATGCATCATCATTTCTGACCGTGCATTGGCTTTTTTGACTTCCTCCCCTGTTTTCGACTCAAATTAATCAAAGAGGAAATCGGAAAACTCGTTAGGCGTTATTTTTGAAAAAATTAAAAAAAAATAGAAAATCAAAATTTTTAAAAATTGGGGCTGTTAATTGAACTTGACCATTAAAATCAAACGTAATTGATTCATATCATTGTATTGGGAGAGCAATCCCCTCATTGTCTACGCTTTTAATTGCTTGCTTACACACTAAGGAGTAGTGTCCAAATCCTATTCAAGCCTCCTAAGTGTTTGTACAACTTTGTCTTATCACCTAACTCTTAAATTTGAAAAGATAAAGACCGAATCTCACGATCAAATTTGTGTTGAGTTGGTGAACTGGGGGTTTGCTTTGTGTTTTGTATGTCTTTGGTGTGAGTCGGTTACAATCATCTTCCTGAATCATTAGCAGTCACCTTTCCTCCCTCTCTTCTATCTCTCTCCCACCATCTCTCACCTTCTATTTCTATCCCACCCTCCCTCCCTTCATTTCCCTCTTGTCACGATGGGCCACTTTCTATTCCAGCCAAATTTTACAGCTTCTTCATTTCACCCCCATCATTCTCGTCCACTCCCTTGGGAGGTTGGAATTCCGTCCGATTTTCCATCCGCTCCCTACCCACCTTCCTTTTCAGGACATGCAGTGAGTGACACTCGAAGAGTTCAGATTGACCATATACGAGACATGGGTGTTCACCTTGCTGAGATGAGAGTACACCCCATAGGCGATCGAATGGAGCAGTTGCGAGCTTTAGATGACTTTTATCCTAGGATGATGGATGAATACACAGATCAGGAAGCCCAGTCCGCTTCTACCTTGAGACCCTTTGTTCTGGATTTAGAGTTCATTGATATACTGCCCTAGTTTTCAGGGGAAGTGCACGAGGAACCATATTTGCATATCGATGAGTTTGAGGATATTTGTGGATTACGATCATATTCGGATATCACATCGGAGGAAATGATGCTGATTACCTTCCCATTTACACTTCAGAGTAGAGCCAAGAGTTGGCAAAGACGATTGGGAAGGAAGATTAATACGTGGGGAGATTTACGATCGCTGTTTTTGCAGAAATTTTACCCCCAGAGTAGAGCAGAAATGATGCGGTCGTGTATTTGGGATTTTTCAGTTAACCCCCAAAAGCCATTAATAGATTCATGGTTGAGGTTACGAGAACTTTTGAGGCGATTTCTGGATCATGGATTTTCGACGACTGACCTTATCCATATCGCCATGAGGGGGAGGACCGCGGAGCAGATTTCATATGTCACTAACTCGTGTGGTGGTTCACACCACTGTCCCGACCTGGATTTAGTTGAGACCATCTTGGATACACTTTCTGATCTTGCATATACACGAGATGAATTATTTGGGACAACACATGAGGGAGAGATGACAAAAGATGAGTATGTGACACTCCATGTCGATCCTGATAGCACACACAAATCCGAGGATATGGATGCTACCACTTCTCATTTGATCGATGTGTTGACTACTACTGTGAGTTCCAAGAGCCAGACATTGGTTGAGTTTCCATTGGATTACAGTTAGATTTTGAGCCAGTCTCACTCTATCACGTAGTAGATTCTTCGATTCTAGATCTGCTAGGATCCCAAGAGATAGAGGAGGAACCCACATCTCAGCCATCCTCTGATTCTTTCTAGTATCCATACGCAATTGATTCAGTGTCTTGTCTTCAGAAGATCTTCTCAGACTCAGAGATACATATTGATTCATCTCAGCAGAGAGAGCTTGATGAGTGACCAATTTTGGATTTGGCAGACCTTGATAGTCCCATGTTTGAGCCATGTGTCCTTCCATTTGATGAGGTCGATACATTTTTGGAGGATACGATATTTGACAACATTGATCCCAAGTTCCCTAATGATTCGGCATTACTCCCCGAGGGTTATATGCGGGAGGATGCCACGAACCCTGTGTACTCGGTCTCACTTTCTGGGAGTGCATACGATCTGTCGGATCATGAGACGGAATCTTCTGATATTTGTGATAATGAGCTTGATGTTTCTCTCCTCAACGACCCTCGCGAGGATGACCCGATCTTTGAGGTATTCGATGATTTCACTGATTTGTCTACATTACATACATCGGATATCAACCTTTATATTGAGTCTCCTGATCATGACCTTCCATATCTATTTGATACTGTGATTAACGTGGAGGATTCACTGACAGATCCTTCCTTCTCCACGTTCGACTTCTTCGGCTCTGCCCTTTCACTCCATACAGATCTTGAGCCGATGATTTCTTTTGTGCTACCGGAGCCCGACTTCATCTGCCCATATCTTTACCCGGTAGCAAACACCCGTCTGACTGTTTATATGGGTGTTATCATTTACTCTGTTGATCTCGTTATTGTTCTCCCACCGAGACTGCAACGATAGTACGGTATTCGCCTGACAAATATCGTCCTGAACCTTGATACTGCGTTATCCTAACATTTGCGCCCATCTAGGGGCGTAAACTCTAGCGCTTGTTGAGAGGCACCTCAACATTGATCATTGTTTAGATTCATTTGTCCATATCATCCATTTTTTCTTTCTCACACCCTTTCTCCATCTCATGATCATTCCACACTTAGGGTGTACTTTACCCTAAGTATAGGGGGGTGTCAGACTTGTAATTATTCTTTTGATTATTTTTACCTCTGTTTTGTTGCCTATACTTAGGGATATTTTACCCTAAGTATAGGGGAGGTAGACTCTGTCCATTCTAATCCTCGGTTTCCCCTTTGTGTACAATCTTCTATACTTAGGATTACTTGATCCTAAGAATAGAGGGATCACCGACTTTTATTGATTTTATTCTTTTATTCATTGTTGTAGTATACTATTCTTTTCACTTTTCTATACGAAGCACGAGTTATGTCTTTATTTCCAGCTCTTTGATCACTATGGGGACATAGTTCGAGCTAAGTATAGGGGGGGTGTCGTATGTATTGTATATATACTTTAGCCATAACTCTTACTTTCATATTTTTTTTAATATGGCTAAAATACTGTGTTAATACTTAAAAAAACTAACTAACTAATAAAAAAGATGTAGAAAATTCCTCAAAATTCTTTTTGTATATACTGATCAATAAATCAGGTCAAAATATTTTGAAAAGTATTTTGAAAGTAGTTTGAAAATCTATTTGAAAAATCTTTTGAAAACTTCTTGAAAAATATTTTCAACCTTTGTAAAAATATTGTGGATTGTAAAAAAATTTCTCTTTGTGTGAAATAAAATTATTTTGTAAAAACTATTTGCAAATGTTCGGAAAATGGTTGAAAAATTATGTTGAAAATCTATATATACTGTTTGAAAAATGTTTGCAAAAGAGTTTTCAAATGTGTGTAAATGTTTGTAAAATTGTGTGAAAAAAAAATATTATGGACTATAGTTTTCAAAATTATTTGTAAAATTATTTTCAAATAAATTTGAGGAATATATGCTTCACAAAAATAATAAAAATTAATAAAATAAAAGTAAAAAATCCAACTGTGTATATACTTGTATAAATTACTCAAGTTTTAAATTCGTGCATCCTATTCTTGTGTAGATATGTATCTTTTCCCTTATTAAAAAAATTGTGTATATACGTGTATATATTACTAACTTTTAGCATTAAAAAAACTTTTTGCATGTTCATCATCATTTTTCAAAAATCCATAAAAATTTTAAAATTTTGAAAATTGTTTCACAAAAAAAATTATTTTGTTTTCTTTGCATGTACATATTTTCTTGCATTTGCATGCGCATTTTTCAGGATGATCTTGACATATAAACTAAGTCTGGAATAAATTTGAAGAATGGAGCTTAGTTGGACCTTAATGCACTTAATTTCAGAGGAACCTTATAAGATTTGGAGTTAAGACTTTTCAGGTCCTAGTGACTTAATTCTTTGAGTCCATAAGACTATGTTCACATGTCATCTTGATGAGTCTAAGTAGAATATTTAACAACACACACATGATTCTTTCAGACCGTGGCTTACCTTTGACAATGCACTTTACACGTAGCTCTTCATGGATGAGGTAGTGAGGGGGCAGAATCTTTTGGCTTGGGGTAGCATACGAGGGTAGTATATCTAGGCGGAACCTCTCATCCTCCTCTAGGGAGGGAAGTGCGTCTCAACCTGGTTTGGTGATGTTGAGGTCTAAAGACAGGATGTTGTGGGGTTGCAATAATGCTTCAAAAGAGGGATAGTCTACTAGTTCAAGAGGAAAAATCCTTATGTACATGCTGCACCTTGTATATATTTTCAAAAAAAAAGAAAAAAAAATGCAAAATCTCCAAAAGTGGACAGGCCTGATAGAAAAATAAAATGCCTGTAGGAGTGTATATACGAGTGAAAAAAAAGAATAATAAGAGCTTCAAAGTCATATATTTGTGAGCTTGCAGCGGGTGACATGGCTACACTGGTCATGCATCCAAGGATAGGTAACTAGACTTGTTACCGTCCTTTCTCTCCTCCATCCCCTCTTCTTGAGCTGGTTGTACTTGAACTTAGAAGGGAATATCCCCGCTCCTCGAGGAAAGAGTTGCCAGACCGGGGGATTAGAGTTACCTTGTTGAGAGAGACTGTTTCTTTGCTACTTTTGAGATGAGGAGCTATATTTCACTTACATGTACAAGTAAGAATTCATAGTCATAAGAATTTGTGTATGTAGACTTGTTCTGATCTGACTGTTGAGGAGACCTGAATAGGAGTCTTATGGAACTTAGAGGCTGTTAGGTTTTAATTCCATTTTCCATTAAGGTTCCGACACACTAATAATCCAAAGGTCCGACAGTGCTCCAGACTTCATTTTTATGAAGATAAGTTTAAAAGTCAACATTGTTCTAACTTCTTTCCTTTTTCTTTTCTTTATTTTCATTTTCACTTATTTTCTAAATAAGTGTTTGCTAAGGGACTAGCAAAGGTAAAGTATAGGGGAATGATGAATCCATCATTCATCGCCTTTATTCTTTTATTTTAGCCTCTTTTCCTTAGTCAAATACCTGTAATTACTCATTAATTCCATTACCATTTTGCATGCATTTGTTAAAATTGCATTTTTAACATTTTTTGTACATAAATAAAAGAATAAAGAAGAAAAGAAAAAGAAAAGGATGTATTTGTGAAATAAATACAGACTGGCCCGAGCCCCGAGAGAAGGTCAAGACTTGACTTGATCGATCAGGTATAAAGAAGGGGGAGATAGGGTCTTCTGTTAGAAAATCCAAAAATATTTTGTAAATATTTTTCATGTATATTTGTACAAAACTTAAATTATTTTATTTGTACATAAATTGACTTCAAATTATTTATTTTTGTAAATAAAAGTTGTAAATAAAAATGTTTTGTAAATAATAAAAATAATTGTAAAATAAAATAGTGATTATATTGCAAATAATTACATCCAGAAAAAACCACAAATCTCTAATTGAAATATTATATCCAGCTCCATACGAGCTCAAATCGAACCATACTTCCATTATACTATAAACTTAATTATCTTTCAAATGGCTGTGGTTTCATAATTTTTGGAGTTACGCTTAAAAAGTCAGTTTTTTGGGGTGTTTTGTGCAGTTTAACCAATTTTTAATGTACATATTTATTTATATTCTTTTTTATATAATGTATATATATTTGTAAATATTGGTTTCATTATAAATAAAACTTAAAAAATTAAAAATTAAAAAAAATCTTTTACAAAAATATTTCCTCATTTGTACCTATGTATATTGTATTATATGTGTATAATATATATGTATATAATTAACTTCTTTTTATAAAATTCACCAAAAGAATTAATTATCTAACTTAAATTAATTAATTTAATGTAATTACGAATTTTATATTTATATTTAATTATTCAATTCATTTATTTGGTTTAAAAACTTACCTTTATGTTAGATTTTGTTCCATACCTTAAATAGCCACCATTAAGGTGGCTAATTAATTTCCAATTAATTAATTATATAATTAAATTTATTTATTCCGAATTTTGTAAGTAATTAATTAATTAACTAATTAATTAAATTATTTTATTAATCCACCCAATAAAAACTTTCCTTATTTGTATATATTTTCCATTTTTGACTTTCGTCTTCTTTTTAATGGGCTCCTCCTCTCTCATTTCTTCTTTGATCGATCATTGGTGGAGAGGAGCCCAATCTCCGAGCGTCGTCTTGTTGAAGAAGGGTGCCTAGCCTTCGAGCCGCCCGGTGACAGCGCGTCGGTCCTTGTCGAGGCCATCATGGCATGTCCGAACCCCAAGTTGAGATCCAATTTATTTCTTGTCATTTTTCTTAGGTAAAATCATAGGCTTAGTTTTTGCGTAGGTGTAGTGATTAGTTTTTCGATTAAAAATCCAATAAATTTTCACCATATATTTTCGCGTCCGAAACTGAATTTTTCATCTCACATCTTGATCCCTACATTTCTTTTTCTACCTCACGCGATCTTCCACCTCCGATCACGCATGGTGACCAGAGCCACGGATCTCTCCTCCACGCCTAGCCAAGATCCGCCCATTCACCGTTCCCATTTTTGTTTATAAATAAAAAAAATAAAACTATTCTCCCTATTTATCTCACAATTATTTTTGCAGGAGGAATTAAAAAATTTTGCTCTTATTTTCTCTCTAACCTTTGTTTTGCAGGTAAAATAAAAAATAAAAAAAGTTTATTTTTTTCTCACTATTGTTTTGCATGATCATAAAAAAACAACAAAAAAATCTTCCTTTCTCCTCTGTTTACATTTGCTGTTTAAAAAAATTTAAAAAAATTATCATCTCTGTACATAAAAATAAAATATTTAAATATAAAAAAATACATTTTTTACTAACATTTGTTGTAGGTTACAAAATAAAAAACAAAAAAATTAAAAAAAGATTGCACAGCCGCCCCAGTGGCCCCCGCTCCAGGCTGCCATCTCTGTCCTCACCGGCTGCCCGAGGCCGTCACCCACGCGGCCACCCGCGCCCCCTCTCTCCCGATCGTCGGCCCCCTCCTGAACGCCGCGTGAGGTTGCGGCCTTCTTCTCCATCGCGGCCACCCGCACCCCCTCCACTACCGCGTGGGCGGCGGCGCCACCTCCGTCGAGATCACCTCCCAGCTGGCCGCCTCCTCTGCCTCCGCACGCGGGTACAGCCTCCCTCCGCCTTCGCGTGGAGACACCAACTAGCTCCAGCAAACACCCCCGCTCCAGGCCGCCATCTCCGCCCGCTTCCTCCCGCGCTGCCCCTCCGCAGGCAGCGACGCCGCTCCACCTTTCCTCCAACCGCGTGGCGCGGCCACCCACTCGCCGTCCACTCCGCCGTTGATCTGCCGCGCACCCTCGTCCATCAGCAGCAGCGCCGCCCCGAGCACCTCCAGGCGCGCGACCCCAAGCTCCGTGCTCCCCGCGTCCGCGCCTCCTTCTTTGGTGGGTGGCGGCCGCCCATGTCCCCTTTCTCCCTTTTGAAAAAGATACGAAGAAACCCTAGAAAAGGGGAAGAGTTTTGAAATAAAAAAGGGGTAAAGTACCTTTCTCACCCTGCATTTACTGTAATGTTATAACTTAATGCAAAACTTTTAACAAAATTATATTCAATTCCCTGAATCTTCAGACTCTAATTTGCATGCTATCTTCGTCAGAATAAATATATTTATTATTTGAAAAATTTCGAAAAAAATGGTGGATGTTCTTGATGTAGTGCTTGCCATTGTATACATTTTTCATAGCATTTTGACTTTATTTGATATATTTAAAAAATCAAAAATAGTAACTTTTTGCTTGCCTGAAATTGTAAAATCCATAAAAATCGAAAAATTGCTTAAAAATTGCAAAAAAATAGTATTCGTGTATTTTGATCTCTTTTAATTTATTACCAAATTTTGTGCATTTTTCATTTATAAATACTAAAATAATTGTGAAAAATGAAAAATATTAAAAAAATCGTATAAAATTGTAAAAAAATCCAAAAATTCTGATCTTGGTCTCTATTTGTAGATATTGCTCTGTAGTTTCTCGTAAAAATAATTTTCAGGATTTTTGAATATTAAATTATTTTTAAATTACAAAATACTCCTGAATGTGTATAATTTGTTTATTTTCCACTGTTTCATTTTTAGAAAATCAGAAAAACATCACAAAAAATCCGAAAAAATTACCAAAAATATCTTAAATAATATAAAACACAAAAACATTTTCTTTAGACTTTTCTGTATATTTTTGAATATTCTGAAAAATACAAAAATAGTGTGGGTTGTGTGCGTTTTATTCATTTTTGCCTTATTTGAAAAAATAAAAAAAATTCAAAATTCAAAAAAACCACTAAAAATTAACTCTGAAATTTGATTGCATAGTTTTTAAATCGTGCTCCTTGTGTTCGACCCTGGTCTCTATACCAGGTAAAAAGAATAGCGAAAGCCGCTTACATTGTTCTATTGATTTATTTATTCTTGAGTAGTTTAATTATTTTTCCGTTGACCGAATCGCGCGATTGAGAACGATGGCCTTGTGATATTATTTTCCCCATCTCTACCTTGTCGGATTTCAGCTCATCAATCATCTCAAGTACAAAGTGATTGACTCGACATTATTTTTTCCTGAGGTGGATATGGTGTCTAGTCGGGGATCGCTTGGGTAGCGGGTTGCACCGGATGCGGTCCATCCCACTACCGCTGGTACTGATCATGATAGCGGGTAGGGAACGAATGATGCCTGAGAGATCATGATGTATTTTTTAATTATTAACATTCGAATTAATACGTATTTTGAGATAATACCATATATTCAAGTAAAATCAAGTTTGTTGATTGAATTGGATTGATAATTAATTTAATATGATTAAGTTAATTATATCCAAACTAAAAATACTCTATTATAAATAGATGTGTATTTCCCTTGGAAGATTTAATTATGTGAATATGATTCATAATAATTATTTGAATTTTTAATATGAGGTGGAGGATCACATAAGTGACATCCATGGTCTCCCGTCAAGGCGAAGGGTTCCATCGCCAGATATTGTATGTGGGAGACGCCTGTCCGAAGTGACAGCTCTTGCATACGATCCATTAGATCAGGCTCGTCGCTTCTCGATAGAGTAAGGATGTATGCGTAGTGACCCCAATATCGGGTCCTCGTATTATTGGGGCGATATTGGATTGCGCATAGCGAGTTGTATTCCTGTTGACGGTTGGTTCAATTAATAACGAGTCAACATCACCTTCGGGGTGGTGGGCCCGGGTGTGAAAGACCGAATTGGGAGATGCAAGTTGGACTTGCAAGGCGGAATGCGTTCCCACTTCTTTTTATCCAAGTTAGAGGTTCTCATATTATTGGGATGTAACGAAGATAAGAAAGGAGATCCCAGATCTTGCTTGAGATATAATGGTATGTATATATCTTACATTGAAAGTTATTAAGGGAATGAACTTTCATTGTTGACATGGCAAGACAACTTTGATATAAAAATTCCTAATTCAAAGTAAATTATATATTTATACATGTTTATGCAAATTTCTTATTTCAGATAATCCTTCTTTAATACCACTAAATGTTATACTCAATAATAATCAGTAGAATATCATGGATTGGACCCATGATCCGGATATTGTACTTGCAATTGAACACATAATGTATGTGATTGCAATGTGCAAGTTTCCTCATAATAATGATGAATGATAATAAAATAGATAATAGGACTAAAACCCTAGGGTTTGTATGTCTCTATATGTCTTGATCTCATCGAATGTACTTTTGAAGTGACATGTCGATAATGATCGTAATTATCAAACAATCCTTATAAAATCTAAGAAGTTGTTCTGGCATACATGTGTGCTCTCGACATATAATCATAAATGACATGGTTCTCTGCATTATGCAGAATGGTGACTCTATAGGAGATGATGTATTCAAATTGTTTGAGTACCAACCTGAACCTAAGTTTTAAGAGTTTAAATGGATGTAGATACGATGAGTGTCATCATTCTACTATCTATACTCTAGTCATTCATTTAGCTTCATAATATTCATATTGTATGAATTGAATGAAGCATGTATAAATGTTGAAATACTCTTATATTGAATTTTTTTATTTTAACATAAGAGATCCTTTATCTTGAGCAATGGTTTCTTATAGATAAAGGGAGTGCAGTGGAAGCATGGGTTGGACCCAAGTAAGAAGTATAGTCAAAGACTTGACTGTAGTTCTGTGACTTCCATATGACATCCAAAGAGTTGGATGTATGCCAATACTGCAATAAGTTGATGTGTTGATAGTATGACTATCAAATCTATCTCGAATCCTTAGAGAAGGAATCAGATAGTACATCAGAATAATCTACATATAATCATTGAAATTGACTTACTTATTTGATAAGATAAAGTCTAATAATTGTATCTCAATCTTCTAATGACACTTGCAATCAGTTGCATATGTATTAGAATATTAGAAATTTGATCTTAAAGTTTAATAGTCATCCACATGGATGTTAATGCAATTGTTGCAACAACCTCTTTTGGATCAATAAACTTCATATTTTCAGTGGGAGCCCTTAGTCTTAAAGAATGTCTCTGTGACCTGGATATTAGAATACACTCATAGTTTATTTCTAAATGTTGGAAATAAACATGAATTCTAGAATAAACCTATCATAGAGAGTTATGATGAATATACTTCAGATAGTAATCTAACATCTAGTGGACTCCGCTAAATATAGAAAATTAACGAATGATTCATTAAAATTTCTTATATTGAAAATTAAACTTTTAAAGATCAATAGGAGGATGAAGATCATTTAACAATGATCTGGCATCATGTTTTCGACATATGTCTGTTGATGAGATCAATGGACAAGTAAGAGATGAAACTTTAGAATGTCTAAAATTTCAAAACTTGCATACTTATGAATATTGTATTAAAAAATGTCCAATACACCTTTCTATTGGCATGATGTAAGATGTCAAGGTATTCAGGATCTCATACATATTGATGTATGTGAATCTTCTATATCATAGTAAACATTATGGATATGTGATATCTATCTATGATTATGTATGATATGAGATTTCTTCTCTTCACCTAAGAAACATTTGAAATGTTCAAAGATTTCACAATTTTGGTTTAGAACCAAAGTTTGAAGAAAGATGAAATGAATTTGATCTAACCAAGGTAGCTTGTACCTATTAGATGAATTCAAGGAATACCTTATGGAGATGTGAATATCATTCCTATCTCAATCCTCCTAATGAACCTTAACTCAATAGAGTTGTAGGGAGATACAATTGATCATGTGTGACATGATTTGATCAATGATTAATCTTAGCATAATTATCTCTTAGTTTCCAGGTATATATATGTGGTAGAGACTACATTATATATATCATTAATAAGGTTCCATGCAAGTAATCTGGAATCTGGCACTGGAGAGTGTTACTTCATTAGGAAAATAAAAGATGGTATTGGATACTAACGAGCTGAAAAATCGACCCTTTAACAGTGCTAAATTAGCACTTGGAGATATCGGTGCAGTCGGGTCGATTTCGGTCGTCAAAGAGATCACCTCATTTAGATATACGCGATAATAAGTCGAAATGAGGTGATCGTTATTTATTTTTACTTGGCAAGATACCAAGGTCGAACTCAGGGACACGAGCCTCTCTCATATTAATCGGATTTAATTGTATTCAATTAGGTGTTGAGTTCAAGGTATATAGGTCAAAGCAACAACATGACAAAACAAGACAATGCATTAAAACATAAAACATGCATTTTTTTTATCAAATTTTATAATGCAAATAAATGGACATGCAAAGCGAATGATATGCCCAATAAAAATCACTTGAGCCATAGAAAAAAAATGCAAGTTAAACAGAGTTTACATTAAGAAGCATTCTATCCTCATTAAGCAAGTAGACAGGGCATGATAAATAAAGAGATCAAAACACTTAGATAATAAAATAATACATCACGGTTCATAGTATCAAATCTGAAATTTAACCATGCCATAGTGAAGAGGACGAGAAAAGCTTCAAAACGAAACTGAAATCAACTTGATTGGAGCTATGTAGCTCAAGATATGCAAGTTCAAAGATAAGGGCATAAAGGAAAGAAAACATGAAAATAAAATTGCATACAGGCCGCTGGGAGGGACTAAAAAAGTAAATAAACAAAGTAGCGGGACCTTCCCTGTAATTTGACCACGCGCACATGGGTATTTTTGCAATTTGGAAAACCCGCGAGGGTTTCAATGTAATTTACCCACCATGCGTGTGATCTGCACGTGATGGAGGACCTGAATGCAATATGGAGAAGATGGCGGGGCCTCGTTGCAATTAGCCCAGTGAAGCATGTGCCAGGCACGTGCTTCCTCAGGCTCGGGATGGTCGGAGGTTCGGAGGAGGCCCGGGTTGCTTCGGCCAGGCTCGGACAATTCGAAGCTCGGTGGAGGCTCGGTGGAGGCTCGGGAGCGTCCAAGCCTGGGGCTCGGTCGCTAGGCTCGGGGAAGCTCTGGATGACGACACGTGGTTGAATGTGGCTCCATTGGATAGCCTAGATCCAACGGCGAAGGAAGATGTCGACGTGGCTTCATCTGGACCATTGGATGGTCGCTGGGAGAGGACCATCCAACGGCAGCTGCTTCTCTTCCCTCCTGGCTGAATGTGGCTCCATTGGATAGCCTAGATCCAATGGCGAAGGAAGATGTTGACGTGGCTTCATCTGGACCATTGGATGGTCGCTGGGAGAGGACCATCCAACGGCAGCTGCTTCTCTTCCCTCCTCTATCGCTGGCGGCGGGAGCTGAACTCCGGCGACGAAGCTCTAGCTCCGCCGCTCCTTCCTGGGCTCGGTGGAGCTCGCCCGAGGTTCCTGAAGGATCGTCGATGAAGCTGAAAGCCCGGGCGATGCGATGGTCCCTCTGGTGAAGTCTATCGGATCGTTGGAGTCGAGAACGGCCAAGGAGAAGTGCCCTCCGGCGACGCTCCGATCATTGAGAAGATGACCTGCAGGGTTAGTACTATAGCCGAAGCGCATGAAGTGGTTGCGTGAGTGAATGAAATGGGAGCTCGTCGTGGTGAAGAATGTGGAGGAGCTCGGACCTCCTCCGCCGCTAGAGCGGAGGAGGTGGGTCGGAGGTGCGATGGGGTCTGGAAGAAGGAGGAAGTGAGCGGAGGGCTTCGCGTGAACGGGGGATGTGGTGTGGAGCTTTTAAGGAGGTTAAGGGAAGGTGACAGTGGCCGGAGATGCTTAATTAAAACAGAGAAAACAGAAGAAAAAGTCAAAGGAGAAAGAGGAAGCTTACCTGGAGATTGGCGGAGCGGGGCCTGTGCTTGAGCTCCTGGGAGGAGCTCCGGTCATCGCTGGACTCCCCCGGCTACGGGGAGCAGCTTGGCGGAGGCGGAGCTCCGCAGGCCTGGCCTACCATGGCCAGGGGTCATCACCGAGGCGGACCTTCGTCTTCGTGCTCCTCACCGCCCCCTCGCTGTCACCGGGGGGCGGGGACTCGCTGGGAGGTTTCCTACATAAAGGCTGACGACCGTGATAGGAAGAGGAGGCGGTGTATTTGAAGAAGTGAAGGTGGTGGTTTCAGTCGGGAGGCGTGTCTTGCGAGCGAGTTATGGAGCGAGTGGAGGAGGTTTGTGGATCGTGGAGATACTGGCGAGGACGAAGGATGAAAGGGGGATGTCGTGGGGCAGTTGGCGATGGAAATGGTCGACTGGAGTGGCGGAAGAAAAGGGAAGGGGTAGGAGTGTTCGCGTGGAGGAAATCGTGGGAAAGTGGTCTGACCGAGGTAGACGATAGCCCGCAGCTGTTGGATCTGAAGATCCAACGACCGTCGTTGAGGCGCGAAGGGATGGCCGTGATTAGATCGGGGGCGGAGTGATCAGTGGTGGATGGATGCGCCATGTGTCTGGCTGAGGGAGCGGCGCGTATGGAGGGAGCAGATGATCCCTGTGTCTGATCGGAAGGCTGAGAAGCGTCCAAGGAAGAGACGGTTCAGATGGAAGATCGGGGGGGTGCGATCGGTGGCGGATGGAAGCGCCACGTGGTGTGTCGAAGGAGCGGCGCGAACGGATGGTTCAGATGGAGCACGGGGGAGATCTGACGGCAAGGAGAAGGGAAGCGCGTGGAAAGAACTGGACCGTTGGATCAGGAGCAGATCCAAGGGCTCAGAACGCAGGCGGAAGGGGCAAGGGAAGCGGGGCCACGTGGCGCCCCCAGAATGGGCCACGTGGCCCAATCAGGTTATTCAGAGGGTTTTTCTTATTTTTGATGGCCCTATTGGCCGAATTTGAGAAAACTCAAAACATGAAAGTTGTAGATCTTGACGAGATCTACAAGTTTCATGTTGACCAAAACTCGAAAAGAGATCAAACAAGGGCCCGAAATATTTTTGAGGGTATTTTTGAGTCTAAAAATACCACTGATTTTTGTTTTGCCATTTTTGTGGTTTTTAATTTATTAAGGACTCTGTTAATTAAAGGACATTAACAGGGATTTATTGACAAAACAATAAGCAAGGGGGTTAATTATAATAAATAAAGATGATGAAACTGAGGTTCATCAGATACCTACTTTAAGACCATGAGATTCTTAAAGGATCTCATCTCTAAGAATGTGATTCTTAGAGGATGACTCTCTTGAGAATCAAGATGAAAATGAAGAAAAGGAACTCATTTAACCTTGATAAGATAATGAGGCTCCTGAAATCGGAAACTAAATAGACAATTATAGATGAAACATTAATTCCTCTTCAAATAAGTTTGAGGATGGATTCCATGTGTCAGTTAAATCTAACAATGATCTGACTTCATGTGATGATGCTTCTGAAGATCATATCATGGAAAGATGGATGTTAGCAATAAAGTCTAAAGTAGACTTCATATACAAATATTGTATGTAGACCCTCGAGGATCCAACTATATGGGTAAGACCCATTATGGTGTAAATGGATCTTCAAGAGAAAGAGGGAACCTGATGAGAAGGTAGAGACCTTCAAAGCACGGTTCGTAGACACGAGCTACATACCGAAGAAGAAGACATTGCTTGCAATGAGACTTGCTCTTCAGTGACCATGCTTAAACACATCAGAATATTGCTAACTATAGCTACACAACTTGACTATGACATCTTCATGATGTGAGTCAAGATTGCATTCCTCTATGAATACCTCTCTGAGGATATTCATATGAAGTAGCCCCAGGGCTTCATGGTTGAGGAAAGCAAGGTGTGCAAGCTAAAGAACTCCATCATTGGACTCAAACAAGCTTCTTGTAGTTGGAACATAAGATTTGATGAAATTATAAATATTATTATTTCGGATAAAATCTTGATGAACCATGTGAAGCTTAGTGGGAGTGCTATTGTGTTCATCATGCTAAATGTAAATAATATTCTAATCATTTAGAATGATATAAAGAAGATAATAATAAGTGTTCTATAATCTGGTTGTTCAATACCTTGGGATATGATCTCAAGGATACCTCTTAGATCTTAGTTCTGATGTTTTTCAGAAGCAAAGAGAAGAGGGTATTGGGACAGTCACACTAATAGTACACCTTGGACATTTCCATTTTCTGGAAAATTCCAAGAAAGACTTCTTTTCCTCAAAGATATGGTACTGACCTATCTAAAGGGATAGCACCTCAAAGAGTTGAGGATGTGAATGCTAAAACTGCTAGCCCTTGGGCATCAGTTCTAAGAAACCGAGTGTATGCTAGATGTGTACAAAAGCCAGATGTCTGCCATGCAATGGGAGTAGTAAACTGTTACTAATCCTAGTATGTAGATAAAACACTTGATTGCAGTAATAACGATATCTTCATAGAAGGCAAAACTTTTGAGATGGTGATCTCAAAGTCTTATCTTCAAGAAATTAAGACTTTTTAGATAGTGATCTGAAAGGTCTTAACTGTTGATACCTTAGGAGATAGAGATCTCTAGGAATAAAGGTATTCTGATGAGGATTATGGACATACTGGTTATAATAATTATCGAGCTATAGTGTCAAGGATAATATAACAAAATTGAGTATTGGTTGCATAAGATGCAACATCCGCATTGGATGCGAACACTGTCACTAGGAGATATGCAAGTGCCGTAAAAGGACTTGTCATAGTCTCTTAGGAACAGAGTGACTGATCAGCTTACCTAGCTATTTTCTAAAATAGCCTATGATTGTCACATGAGTATGGGACTAAATGATTAGTGGCTCTTTGGGCTAGTGGGAGATTGTTGGACATGCGAGCCCACGGCGAGCCATTAAGCAATAAATGTTACTGCGAATATCATTCCTTGATCTGAAATGAAGAATAAATAATTCGCATAATAAGTCCCTTAGTACAATTAGGGTTATGTATCATGGCCATCTTCATGATCATACAACTGTTGATTCAAGTATTGAATCATAGAGATGGGTGCTTCGATGAATATCTAAAGAGTTAGATTGAGGACTCATCGAGCACCGTCAAATGATTATTAAGAGATGATCTCCAGCCTGAAAAGGAGATGACAATCCTTTCTTTAAAGGTTGATATCTAACTGACCTCTTAATGCATGTCCTCTGCATAAGAATAGAGATTTGGAGGTGTTAGATAAGTTAGGTCAAAGAATTGACTTAACGCGATCGAGATAACCAAAGTCCTATATTCTATGCTATCATGATATAGGCATGCATCCTCTGATTGGAGACAGATGTCTTACTATATGTTTGAGTATGTACATTTGGCAGACCAATAGGTTGATGACCTAATCAAGGTCTATACACCGGCGCGCTGGTGTCCATATAAGGGCATATGGGTAATACGACCTCTCAAAGGGATCATATACGTTCATTACTGAACCGGAAGACATGATCTCACTCATGAGATATTGGGGAAAACCAAATTCCGTGCACGGTCATCTCGCTTTGGAAGCGTGACTGAATTTGTAGGTTTGATATATGCTTTTGGAAAGTATATGATCAACACCTGGGTATGATATATGCTTTTGGAAAGCATATGATCGATACCAACTGACGAGCCGCAAAATCGGCCCTTTAAGAGTGTGTTTTTAACACTTCAAATGTCGTAGCAGTCGGGCCGATTCGGGCTCATCAAAAACCATCTCATTTAAATATGTATATGATAGATCAAAATGAGATGGTAATATTTTTTTTTACTTGGTAAGATACCAAGGTCGAACTCAGGGACACGAGCCTTTCTCATATTAATCAGATTTCTTGTCTATTTAGCTAATTGTTGAGTTAAGGACATATAGGTCAAATTATGCAAGGAGACAACAACAAGACTATGCATTAAAAAATAAACATGCATTTTTTTAAACATTTTTTTATCATGCAAATAAATACCATGAAATGCAATGAAAAATATGCCCTAGGTAAAAATGATGAGCAAAATTTAATAAGCATCAATTTCAGTTTTAAGAAGATATACTTGATTTCAAAGTTGAATAAGGCATATTAGACACAAAGCCAACAAAATAATACATTAAACTTCATGTGTCCAAAACTGAGATTTGAACATGCCATTAGAAAGTACATCAAGCAAGTCTTCAAAATGCCACTGAAATCAACTGAAATGGAATTACGGTGCTCAAGATACGCATAGAGGAAAGCAAGGGCTTAACTGAAAGAAAACATGAAAAGATAACTACAAAAAGGTCTCTGGAAGGACTAAAATGAAAATAAAATAAGCTCTGAGGCCTTCCCTATAAAAGTTCCACATGCGCAGGGGCCTTTCTGCAAATTGAAGAAACTTGGAGGGCGTCTCTGTAAATTGCCCAGATACGCACGTGACTAGCACGTGCCATCCAGGCTTGGAGTCAGGTTTGGCAGAGGCTCGACCGCTGCTTCGGCTTGTCTTGGACAGTGGGTCGGTTCGATGCAGGTTCGTGGAGGCTCGGAAGCATCCGAACCTGGAGGCTCGGATGCTAGGCTCGGGAAGACTCAAGTGACGCCACGTGGCCGACTGAAGGCCGCTGGATCGAAAGTATCCAACGGCCTCTGAAGAAGGTTCTGATGGGCGACGTGGCTGCATCCGGACCATCAGATGGACATCGGAGTACGCCTATCCAACGGCGTTTGCTCCCTTGTCTTCATCCGCGACTAGCGGCGAGAACCGAGCTCCGGCGAAAGAGCTCCAGCTCCGCCGCCTTTGCTGATGCTC
This sequence comes from Ottelia alismoides, assembly GCA_037367405.1. NCBI lineage: Eukaryota > Viridiplantae > Streptophyta > Magnoliopsida > Alismatales > Hydrocharitaceae > Ottelia > Ottelia alismoides. The sequence goes on along the minus strand of JAZKJV010010994.1, from coordinate 447,297 downwards.
GTTGAAGGCCCATAGTCGCTCCTGGAGAGTTAGGTTGACTCGTCAGATGGCGCCGTTGCCGGGGAGGCAAACGGCTTAGGGATTAGTTTGAAAATTTAGATTTAGATTTTCATTTACTCGGGTAGTCTGACCCCCGAGCCACTTGTATTTATTCCATTTTTTTACAATTATTTCTCTTTATATTTTTGTATATATCTTGTTGTTTATCTTTCTAATATAAATTTCATTTTCCTTGCGAGGGCCGGTGGACTTGGAGTGCATCGGAGGTCGACGGACGCGACACGAGTTGACTGCTGAAGTACGAGGAGAATCAATTTATTTTCGAGAGCATTTATTTTCATTTTTGTAATTATTATGTTGTAATAACTTAGGTAATTCGCTCTTTCCAGCGGCTCTTGTTTGAGAGCTCGCGTTTGTATCCGGACTGGACTTTGGACCTGCTCGTGGTCGTGTGGTTGATTAACGTAGAATAGGACTTGCACTCGCGGCTCTTAGAGCATTTTATTAGAATATCTTCATTGCTTGTGCTCGTAATTTTTAGGACCACACATCACATTTAACGAGACGCACTTAGACCGCTGGGCTATTAGTCAAATTTAACTTGTTCATCACTCACGAATAGAACTGCCTGTCTATGAACGGTTTTCTCGTTTGCATTCATATAGTATAAAATTTCAATTCTGCCTTGCATCCCGCATGTAGAGCACGAGGATCACTGTAAGTCTTCTGAACTGGGTATGCATCATTGATTTCATTATTTGCATCGGTTTTTCTCGACTCCCCCCCTTGGTTTTTGAAACTTAGGTTAAACGGAAATCGGGACTGATCGTTAGGCGTGCTTTGTTTGGTGGACTAATCAAGTGATAACCAAACTTAAAACCAGGACTGCTAATCAGAGTTGACAAGAAAATTGATTAAAACTAACACTTGTTTTGGGAGAGCAAAACCCTCATTGTATGCTTGGCTAATTGTGATTGTTGAGAGGTGAGGACGCATCCTTAGGATAGTGCCCAAAACCTACTTTTGAGCTTTGCGTAATTGTATTGATATCTTGATTTATCACCTAATTAAAACTGAAAAGATAAACGGTCGGACTTTTGCGACCATCACTGTGTTAAGTAGGTGAACTCAGGGTTTTCTCTTGTGTTTGTTTGTTTTGTGTGTTATTCGGTGCACTAGCACGCTTTCTTCCTCGATCCGCGTCATTCTCCCATTTTACCTCCAAGATGTCAGAATATTGGTCATCATATCCACGTCATTCTTCATTGACCATATTTCGATCATCTCCACCCTCTCATTCCTCTTCATACCCACACCCCAACCGCGAAGTCAGAACTCCGATTGACTTCTCCACTTCTTCGTCCTTCTCACCTACCCCACATTCTTGCACCCCTAACCCACAACCACCTTGGATTGATTCACTATATTCTCGTCCGCTTGCTGGAATCAAGGAACAAATCAAAGAGCAAGCGACTGCTGAGATGAATAATTGGCATAATCAGTTGACCCCACATACCTCACTTTCACCTCGAGTTGGGACAGAACAACAATTTCCATATACACATCCCGACTTAACCTTAGGGTACAACATGGTCGACCAGACAAATCGAATGGAGAGGCCTGCACCGTACAATCTTCCTGACTTGATTGACCTGAGTGATAGAGACCACATTGACCAACCTTCATATCACCCATTCGGAGAGCCGACATATACAGGGGATTGGATTCATGCGACCGATCTACAGACTCCCTATCTACTGACTCCGCCTTATGGGGCTCCGACCAACATCTGCCATACAGAAGGGTTATACTCAAACCAGTATTCCACGCCTGAGTCAAGGTGTGTTGAGTATAAGAGCCCGAATTCTCAGCAGTATCCTCCAACTGAGCAGACTTCTCTCATGATGTGTCATGAGAATCTATTGGAGGATGACATTTGTAGACCGATCAAGAGTCCAAGTAGGAATGTGGATCATGGATTTCGCGGATTGAATCTTGAAAACCTAGAAGACACTGGATTGACCACACGTCATGTACAGCTGGAGTCCCTTCTACCTCCCTCTTCTACTAACCACTTTCCCCCCAAACCAGAGTATGTACATTCTCCTAGTCCTCCTTCACCTACCAAAAAGACCAAAAAATTTGAAAACTCAGAAAATACCATAAAAATTGAAAAAGGAAAAGATCTAAAAAAATTGGATCCTGCGGTTAGGGAAGCATTGGATAGAAAGTTGATTTTTGAGCTTCCCTTAATAATGGCCATTGAGCACTTTCCCGACCTTAAAAGATTTGTGAGAAGTAAATTGATGCCTAAAAGGTCGGACAATAAGAGAACAAGGACTGAGATACATATAGTGTCTATGGCCACATCTTTGATGATAGGGAGAAAAACCAAGAGCCGTAGAGTAAAACAGTTACCTAGATTTGATTGTGAAATCAAAGATACCACATTCACCCATGCAAGAATCGATGATGACTTACCGATTAATATCCTCTCGACCTCCGTGTTTGCCAAGCTCAAACTCGGATCTGCCAAGAAGTCAAGAGAGATCATTCAGTTGGCAGATCGGACCATTAAACGGTCGAGAGGAGCCATTTCAGTCATCGTCACTTTTCAAGGTGCTCTACTAGAGATAGACTTCACGATCATTGACATTGAGCACCGAGAAGAGTTCACCCAGTCTCCGATCATTCTTGGGAAGCCGTTCTTAGCCTTGGCTAAGGAAACTATAGATTGTGAGACTCGGGAGATCGATTTCTCTACATTGGGAGCACTCCGACCTCACCCGATCTTTGAGGACACACGATATTCCAAGGTAACCCATAAAGTTGCAGACAGTCGTGACATTCGAGAGACAGTTGAGTACCATCTCTCTATTACACCTGAGATACCGACTGTCCATACGGCAATTGGTTTAGAGACTTCCTACAACCACACACCGCCTACTGCTTGCACCACCACCACGACAGCTTCTAGAGAGGACTCACGACCAGAAGCTATCATTGAGTCGGACATGACCTTTGTGGATTACCTTGATCATTTCGATGATCCGACACAACAACCCAATAATATCAAGCCAACTGAGAACACTGTGCCTTATCAGAGACGTGTGCTGACCCTGCATGAGTATTACAATGCATATGGTGACTCATCTGATGATGAACCTCTGGTCAGAACCTCACACACACCACATCCAGGACATACACCAAAGGAGACAACTGGGACCAAATTGACCAATCTTGATAAATCGGTTGCTCCATCCTCTAGTCGGTCATATGGTAAGAAGAAGACAAGAGTTGATTCCTTGAGGTGTTCCCCCGAACTCATTAAGACGTATCAATCTCCTCTTCCTCTTGATGCTTCAGGTTCTAGAAAACCGACTAAGAAGGTTACCTTCGATACTCTAGAGAAGGAACTTTCTGAGGAATCTTCATCAGGCGCGGATGAGGTGATCTACATGAGTGAGCTTAGTTCGGCTTATCTGAAGCCATATTTGAGCAAGCAGCCGTGTGTCGACCCTCGTTGGACATTCCCCACACCTCACTATTATTCCTCTGCGGACGACTCTGACAGCGACACACATGTATACTATCCTCCCCATCGCTCCCGCAAGAAGGTCCGTCACAAACCTTCTTGATCCTTGTATATTCTCCCTCCTCCTTGTACATATTTTCCTTCCTTTATTCACCTCCCTCCATCTTGATTCGCATCACTCGCCCCAGTTTCGTATCATTTTCATTTTGTGGCTATACCTAGGATGACTAGATCCTAAGTATGGGGGTGAGGGACCCAGTTTGCTCCTTCTCTTCTTTTTATTTTCTTTTTATATATTCTTTCCCATTCTCATTGGTCCCCCATTCTTGTGTTCTTTCCAATACTTAGGCTGACCAGAGCCTAAGTATAGGGGGGCCGATGCCCGTTGTGTATTATCCACATTTTTTTCCTCACTTCTATTCTTTTCACCCACTTGTACTTAGTACGAGCTATGGCTTTTTGTCACCTAGTGCCATGAGGACATAGCACAAGCTAAGTATAGGGGGGCATGTATATATTACATATATATTTTACCCATACCTCGTACTTTCATGTATTTTCATATATATTATACAATAATTATGGGGTGGGTAAAAAAACAAAAACAAAAAAAACAAAAAAAAACAAAACAAAAAAACTTTTTCCTAAAAAAAAACTCTTTTTCCTTATTTGCTTAAAAAAACTTTAAAATCCTTTAAAAAAACTTTTTCAAAAAAAGAGTCTTTCCTTATTTACCTATCTTTTTCAAAAAAAAGAAATGTCTTTCTAAAAAAACTTTTTGAAAAAAAAACCTTTTCTAAAATTTTAAAAAAAATCAATCATAAAAAAAACTAAAAAACTAAAAAAACTTAAAAAAAACTAACTAATAAGTTGGTTTAATCCCTGACACAATTCACTTTCACACAAGACTAGTGATGTTCAAGAACACTTGGTTTATGAGGTCTTGATATTTTAACCAGCCTTAGTCATTAGGGTCTTGGACTTAATTATTCACATTTCCCTAATTTGAAAGATTTGTGTGCTATATTGCATGCTTAGTCTCTACCTTAAGAATATGATCAGCACCTCACGTACACGACTGCAGTTATGATGAGATGAGTTGAAATTTCACTTGAGGAATTGGGATGAGGGATTTGAGTTTGGACTTGATTTGATGATGCTCGAGGATGGGATAAAATCAATGAAGGCTTCATGAAACCTGAGTGTCAGCATCTTTAGCCAGTTGAGAACATGATTCTTGTACTATCTCTTGACATTTACCTATATGCCAGGGTATGATAAAATAAAAAAATGTTGATCAGTGTGCACCAACTCTTGGTAAAAGCAGTGGAGCTAGCCACAAATACTACAAAGCAATGAAATGTCAAAGAAAAGCTCTCATTCCACAAAGTCAATTATTAAAAGAGCTTCCACCAAAGGCGAGCGCTCCCAACCATTTCAAAGTGTCCACTTGGACCACCGCTATTAGGACCAAGAGTCAGGCTTGCACCAAAAAAGGGCTCTGCATCGTAAATGCTACAAGTCTGGGTGTAGAAGGTACGATAGGTACTCAAAAAAGGCACACCCCGGTGTACTCCCAGGAAAACAAGTGCAGACGGCTCCAACTTCTCTTGACGGACGCACTTATCAACACCAAAAAATATGCATTGAGTAATAAGGCACTCAAGAGGATCTTTGTTCCAATGAGAGGGAGAGAAGAAATGACACAATCCTATGTCCTCCATCAACTGGCCTTCCATCTACACTTTTAAGTCTGACAACTAAAGAGACGGTGGATTGGATGCAAGAAATGGTTTATTCCCTAGTGTTGAGGATCGGGTTCTTAGGAGAGTCCCTTAGACTGGAACCTTGGGTGACGTTGCGACTCTACTCTTATAACTGCAGTCCACACTTAAAGTCATATCCCTTATATATACGTTTACAAAGAGAGTCTGATGATTAGGGGAATTGGGTACCTTTTGACTAGAGCTTGGTTCAGCTTAGAATTTTAGGATCTCTAAAATCGAGAGTTCTTCAACGGATCAAGTCTTGTATTCACATGCACAGTCAGGGGTTAACCCAACTTATTCATTCTTTATTTGCTCGAGGACTAGCAAAGTTTAAGTATAGGGGGGTGATGAATCCGTGATTCATCATCGCAATATCTTGATCTTAGCGAAATCCTCGAGTAAAATCCCAAATAAATGTCCATAAAATCAATAAATTAACAAAATAACTCTTGTAAATAAAACACACTAATTATTGTATATTAGATTGTACAAAATAAATTACACTTAAAAAGCCGCAAAAATAAAGGAGTTTTATACTTGTAAATAGCCCAAAAGTTCATGTATTTTTAATAATTTCATTTCAACTCCTTTTTGCCTAATTCTTTCTCTAACTTGTTTATAAAAATGTAAATAAAAATACAAAAATACAAAATAAATTTCACTTCAAATAAATGCTCCTAGATCCCAAAGACAAAAAGCCGTAAAGTCCAACTTCCAAGCCAAATACCCGCTCCGTATGAACTCCGAATTCACCAAACTTACTTTTAAAGTTCAAGTTAGAAAATTATCTATGCAACGGAAGTGGTTTCATTAAAATCGGAGCTCGTTTGCAAAAGTTTGGTTTTGGGACCTAGATGAACATTGTATATTATGTATATATATTCTTTCTTTGTTCATTTTTTATTTTATCTTTCTTAATTAATAAAAAATCCAAAAAAATCATGCATGTGTTTTATTGTATTTTTTTCGTTGTAAATATATCTTATTAAAAAGAAAAAAAATACATATTAGAAAAGCAAACAAAAATGTACATGTTTTATGTATTTACTTGTAAATTCACCACTATTTTTTCCCCTTCTTTATTTTTGTTGTATTTAAAGTAGCATACTTTATATCATTATTTATTTATTTATTTTTTTCTCCATTCTCTACAATAACTTCCATTTTCCTCCATTAACCACCAAGTCTTCATCTAACCTCCATTCCACTCCACCATTTTTTTAACCTCCCATTCAACTCCACCATCTTTCTAACTCCCATTCTTCTTCTCTTTATATTCATATGTACATCCTCATTTTTCCCGATCCACCATTCTTATAGAAAAAGGAGAGAGCTTGGAACGTGGAGATGGTGACAGCGACGAAGCGTCTTCCTCAAGCGACGACCTCCTTCAGGCGAGATCCGCAGAGCTCCGCTCCGCGTCACGAGTTCCCCATCGAGCTCGCATAGCTTCTCCGATTTTTGTTTCACCAATCGGATCAAGGCGACGACAGGAGTCCAGCGTAGCTACTCCACCAATCCGGCGAAGATCAGGTAAGTATTTCTTCTTATTTTTCTTGTTATTTTATTTTATCTAATTGTTTGTTTCATTGTTGTCTCATCATTTCTATTTTTTTAGTCCATCATATCATCCCTTTCACCACCCACCATACATCATTTGTTTATATATCTTCATCTTCATCACCATCATCATCATATCATTTTGTTCCCCATATGTTTGTGTTTATATTTCCTGTTTAAAAAAAATTAAAAAAATAAAAAAATTTAAAACAAAAAATTGTCCTTACAACAGTTTTTTTAATCAAAATAGTAAAAAAATCAAAAAAATTTAAAAAAAATAAACGGAGGAGGCAGCAGCCGAAGGGCCACCGCCGCCCCTTCACTTCCACCGCCGGTCGGCCCCGCCGCCCCTCTCTCCGCCACGGGCAGCGGCGCCGCCCACCCGTGCCACAACAGCCAGCGACCCTCCGCCGACCTCCGCGCAGTCCCGAGCGGCCGGCCTCACCACCGCCGGCCGCTCCTTCCAGGCCGCGGACCCGCGCCACCAGCTCCACCTCAGCGGCCCCGCGCGCCGCCTCCACAACCGCCGACGCCCTCCCTGCCACCAGCCGCTTGGAAGTTGGACTTTATGGATTTTTGTCTTTGGGATCTCGGAGCATTTATTTGAAGTGAAATTTATTTTGTATTTTTGTATTTTTATTTACATTTTTATAAACAAGTTAGATAAAGAATTAGGCAAAAAGGAGTTGAAATGAAATTATTAAAAATACATGAAATTTTGGGCTATTTACAAGTATAGAACTCCTTTATTTTTGCGGCTTTTTATGTGTAATTTATTTTGTGCAATCTAATATACAATAATTAGTTTGTTTTATTTACAAGAGTTATTTTGTTAATTTATTGATTTTATGGACATTTATTTGGGATTTTACTCGGGGATTTTGCTAAGATCAAGATATTGCGATGATGAATCGCGGATTCATCACTGACTCCCAATGATCGAATGAGAAACTTAATTATAAAAACTCTGAAGTAGACAGTGTAAAATTGATCTTATACTTCAGGAATATTCTGGGTCTTCCAGTATGCAGGATGTACAGGTATTGGGAATACTTGAGGGTGATGTGGTCATAAACGATTGTATAACCATGACGCTTCCATTCCTAGGGAGTGATGAAACGGGTATGGATTTTAGTGACTCCTCTCAGTAGAGAAGTAATATGATCTTAGTCGAAATGTTGGACATTGATCTGAATGTGATTCAGATTCAATGAGACGATTAGATTTGCGGTCTTGATTTTATCAAGCATCTATGGGAGGCCCGAGATCTGGATTTGAGATGTAATCTCAATATCCAAGTCACTATACATGGAACAATACAATCGCCCTGTCCTTATCTCCAAGTATTCGCGGAGAAAGCGTATTATCCTTAAAAGAGTTCATGGATAATTCTATTGTTGATATATATATATATCCGAGCATTGAGAAAATGGATAATTAACTGTGATTTAATTATCATGAATAATATGAATTTGATTCATATTATAAGGAGAGTTATCTTAGATAATTAAATGCGATTTGATTATCAAAGATGTGAATAATGTGAATATGATTCATATTATTTGTGCACGTGAGAATAAAGATCCAGGATGATTAAATGTGATTTAATTATCATGGATATGAATAATGTGGATAGCACTATCCATATTATTCATAAAATATTATAAATGTGATTTATAATGTATTAGATAGAGCTAATTATATTTTATATTTGTTAATTAATTATTGATGTGTATTGGATACACATTGTGTAATTAATTGAAAATGTGAATTATATTTTGTTTTGGGTTGTGAATATGATTCACAAATTTCCAATGGCAAGATTGTGCAATATTCTCAAAATTAATTGTGAATTATTTTTGAAGAATAAATCACAACAAAAGTTGTTGGATTAAATAAAGGAGATTTCCATGGAGATATGCAATCTCGTGAAATCTCATGAGATTGCCTCCACATGGTAACATGTGGACGGCTACCAAATCTTATATGGAATTGGTGGCCGTCCACCATGTTGACATGGGAGATGTAATCTCCATGTCAATTGCCTCCTTATTTGATTGATTTAATTTAGGATTGATTTGTGTTTGATTTATCAAATATATTTGATCTAAATTAAATCACAAGTTGTTGGCTTTTAGCAACAACAATCTTGACCATTGGATTGGACATAAATCAATCTCATCCATTGATTTTATATGTCCCATGGATTGAGATCTATGGATCCCAAAACCCTATAAATAGAGAGGCATACCATGCTCTCTTAGGTTATGCTATTGAAGCAAATCTCTCTGTCTCAAGATGCCTACTCTCTCTCCTTCTCATATGGCCGTCCACCATGGATGCCCTAAAGGAAGTCTCCATCGCCACAGCGTCGTCGTTATGCTGCCCGATCGTTTGCTCGTGGATCTCCGTCTCCTTCGGTGCGCCTCGCTCGTAGAGAAGACGTCGGATCTCGTATGTCGATATCAGGAGATCCACCGCTTGAATCATCAACATGGACTACGAGAAGCACACGATTCATCCCCGCGCACGCAAGCGTCTCCTCCGTCGGATCAGACTTGAGACAGGAGGTCTCTTCGTTTAGGGACTCGATCGCAACCACGCTTCAAGAGGTAATCCTATTATTTGTTTGTGGTTTAGACGAAATGATCCGAGAAGTGTTCTTGGATCGTGTGGTTTCGTCACATGAAAAATTTTTAATTTCCGCTGCATCGAGCAACTAGTGCAACTAGTTGCTCCTCGTCGAATTCGATATGATGCTCACGCTTCCGTGATGCGCTTGAGGATCTAATCATATCCTTCAATATATAGTTATATACATATCTATATTATGTATTAAAAAGAAAAAGAAAATGAAAAGTCAGAAAATTATGAAAAGAAAATTAAATTTTAAAAATTTAAAGAATAAAAATAATACATATAGTTATTAAAAATAAAAAACCCACAAAAACATTAATTGAATAATTGGGTATATATCGTACAAATATCTATATTAATTGTTCATTATTTTTTTATAATTAATATACCTACTACATCGACTTGTCTCCCTGTTATTGTCACCCAGACTACTTGTCCACTATACATATTTATTTCCTGGTGATAATAATTTTTTATCCACATGCCATTTGCTTTTATTGCTTCAGTTTTATATTATGGGTTTGTTGTTGAATTTATTACTTGGTATCTAATAGTGGTTTCCACATCGATCGTGCTCCTGCCTTGTGTGGAGTGTAAGACCCTCCTCCTCTGACCTTATGGTGATCTCAATAGGAAAGTGAGTACTACCAGACAAATGTTATATACTTCCCACTTTCTTTGTATCCTGTGGCATGTACCTTTTAGGTCCTTATTATTGGATCTAAGTGTGCTACTCAACCAAAGAAATAGATTAGTAAGCTGATGTAGTGAATCAAATACTTGCTCCAAATGGTACTCAAACTTAGAATGATGAGACAAGGTCACATCGTCAAAGTTCCATATGCTTAACTAATTCAGACCAACTCCACAAGCAAAATCGTCCCTCCTTGCCCACGTGTCGATAGAAGCTCTGTTACTTCACAAGCCTATGTGATACACAAGGCATTAAATAGGCTGGGTTTAGGTCTCTAATCCTTAAGGGTTGTGCCTTACTCGGTCTGGAGAGTACCCGAAGACAATGAGTGCTTCGTGAACCCCAAACAAGGATGTCTATTAATGAATTTTAATTATGGTCAATGTTTTCTTCACAATCCTTTTTTAGTTTTTTTATTTTCACTTTTTGAATATTTTATAATGCAAATCGCCTGATGAATTTTTTGACTTTCTTTATTGCTAAAATCAATAAAAAAGGGGGAGAAAGTCAGAAAAGTCAATGCACGTGAAATCTATGAATGCATGCAGAGTACGAAATGCATAATTTACTCCACCACTCTACATGCAATACGATAGATGCATTAATTGAAAAACTAATCTGTATGCAAATGCATACGAGAACCAACCTAAACATGAATTTTGATTAGTAGAAAGTGTCGATTAATTTGACTAAGTACAAGCATAGATGTCTATAGGAACATATAGTCTAATTAGGATTTAGACCAAGTAATTACTGCGCTAAGCACATATAAAATCCTAAGTCTAAGGGCACAATAACAAAAGATATGAAATGAAAAATAAGTTGAAAAACTCAAAACACGGGAATCAAAATAAAACAAAGAAAAATAGGGAGAATGAAATATTGAAGACGGTGAAAATCACATAAAAATAAAACGAGTCTCCAAGTGAACAATCACTTTATAAAATAGACTCATGAAGTGAGAGAGTCCTGAAAGTGTTTAATTATTATAATTAATTATTCAAATCACTCCCTCGTAAAGATGAAATAAAAATTACTCTATGCTAAACAACTCCAGTTCTCCCCGATCTCTTGATCCTCATTTGAAGCTCTCTTCTACCAGTTCAGTATGAAGACGACCTCTACCTTACTCGGGTGCATCAGGTCTCCTAGGAGATCCACCCTCGCTTAATGAGCCCTCGTAACAAAGTCAAACAAGAGATCGATTAGGAACAATTTATGCAAATATATAAAAAGAAACAAAGAGCCGAAAATGAAAAAAAAAAAGATATATGTACTAGTAATCTAACCTAACTATTGCTCTCTGGAAATGACACCATTTGTTCAAGGGGTTTTGCACTAGTTTGTTAATCCAACAAGACCAACAATCGTTGTGTGATCGAGTGTCTCTTAAGCAACAGTAAACCCACAACTATATTAAACGATAAATGTGTGTGAGTCAACATTTATTATAACTCTACATGAGTGTGTATACATGTAAGCAAATAGAATGTTGAATACTAGGATGCAAAATAGAGTGTAGTAATTATCATTAATTATTGATAATTAATAATCATTATTTTTATATTTGTCTTATTTTTCTTATTTTTGTGGGTTTTAATTATATTTAATTTTTATGGATTTTTAATTTTATATTTTGTTTTCTATTTTGTGAAATTTTATATTCTTAAAAAATTTTAAAATAAGATATATATATGTGTGGATATTATACCTTATATATAAGTAAGATATAATATATATATATAAATATAGATAAGATAGCTTTTAGATTTATAAATAAGTCAAAATATATTGAAAATAAAGAAAATAAAATGTTTTTGTATTTTTCTTAGTTTTCTTTTTTTTATGGATTTTTAAAGTAATAAATGTATAAAACAATGGATATAATGAATATGTGAGTTTGTTTTGGGTTTGATAAATATCTATAAGTCTAAAATTAGTCCAAAATTATTTTTTAAATGTAACATATAATAAAAAAATATAAAGATTAAAAGATATATTTTTCAAAATTTTATGTAATTTCTACTAATCTATACAAGCTTTTTAAGATATTGTGATTTTTAAGTTTTATGTTTTGTATTTTTTAGTGATTTTTGGATATGTGCTTTAATAAATTATATTATAGATAATATATTTTTTTGGAATTTCAGAGGTATTTTTTGAATTTTTATGGATTTTTGATATCTAAATTGGGAAAATATACATGTTTTTGTATTTTTAGATAGAAAAATTATGTTAAATACCAAATAAAAATTATGCATGAATAAGCATGGTTCCAGGCATCTATCCTAATTTTTCTATAATTTTTGGCATAAAGAAATTATTGATACAACCAGAATTCAAAAAATAAAATATGCAGCTCACTAGGACCAAAATGCAATTATAATAAACTAAAACTTTTTTCAGAACATGCATAGAGAGTTTACGGATAAAATACAAAATATACAACGTCTCACATGGACTAAATGTGAGGTGGAAGGACTAAGTAGCAATTATACTAGAGTTTGGTGGTCGTTAAGCAAATCAACCTATAAATATTACACTTAATATTAATTTACGGACGAAAAGGCTGGAGGGTATAATGAATCTCCATCTCATCACATTTTTCTTTCATTTTGGCCTTAAATTCCTAGTTAAATGCATGTATATATCATTGATTTTCGAAAATAAACACTCGAGAATTTACAGTAAATACTGTACAGAAATTGTATTTAATTAAAAAATAAAAGAATAAAGGAAGAAAAGAAAAGGAATGAATTGTCAAAGAGATTGAGTGACCCTAGCCCCTGAGACCCAATCATCATGATGATTTGGTTGATAATATGGGGAAATAGGGCGACCAATTGTACATAAAATACACTAAAAACCCTAATTTTATAGGCTAATAATCACACTTTGGGACCTATTTTATTTTAACATTTTTATACTCAAATCAATAAAACCTCAAGATGAAAATTCGACATAACAATACAAATTTTTTCACTAAAAATAATGCATAGTGTGTCCATGACACACAAAATAAAATGTGGCAAAGAAAACTTCGTAGACTTTTATCTTCATCATATAAACTCAAAATTCACCAAACTCACCATTATTGTTCGTAAATAAAATTATATATTTAATGAGGTGGTTTCATTCAAGTTGAAGTTAAGATGCAAAAGTTAGGTTTTGGTCCCTCATTGTGCAATATACTTGTATAAAATATTCAATATATTTATTCTTTATATTTTTAAGTCGCTTATATTTTTATAAAATTGTAAATATTATGTAAAATACACATACATAATAAAATTAGAATAAAATAATTGAAAATACATTAAAATAAAAAATACACTTTAATATATAGGTAAACATATTTATAATATACATGTAAAATATATATGCATATTTATTTAAATACATAAATAAACTCGAAAAAATATAAAAAATCCTAAATGTATATTTAAATAAGTTATAAATATATAGCATATATGTAAATAATAATAAAAGATAAAATAAAACTTAAAAATAAATATACAAAATACATGTAGATTTACCTATATACATACATGTTAATATTAACATGTCACGAAATAATGGTAAAAATAAATAAAAATCATAATTGAATACTACATAAAATTACAAGTATTTTTCATGTTTTAACCATAAGTTAAATAAATCATTTAATAATTTTAATCGAATTAATAAGGTAATTAAAGATCCCATTTTTCTGGTTGGTCCACGTGGACCAACCAGATGCCAACGTTCGTTGACCCTAGGTCAACTGTACGCCCCTCCGCACCCCTTCTGTCAGATCACATGGAACCTCCTAGTCTCTATTTTCCCACGCCTTCACCTCTTCCCCATTTTCATCGAGCAACACACCATTCCATAGCCCTTTCATCCTTGATCCTCGCCCATAATCGCATCTTCACCTACCACCCTCCATCTACATGCCATTGCCCCATCTTTTTGGTTGGAAGTCACCGCTATAAATTTGGACCCATGGTCCCTTTTTGATTTTGATCCCCTCTAGCCTACTGTAACCCCAAAAGAACCTCCCAATTTGATTTACCTGGTGACAACGGGCAGATCCTTGGCCTTGACGGTATGGATAAGGAAGGCGACGTCGGTCCAAGTTTTCCGGCTTTCTTTTTGGACGTGCCTTCCTGCTTCAAGCTCTATTGCTCTTTGAGCTGCTAGGTTAGTGTCTTTTTATAGCTCTTAGTTCCAGTAACCTAGGAGTAGTTTTTGTTTCATCAATTAATCATTCCTTTAACATATTTTGAAAAATCAAAATAGCCAGATCACTAGGCCGTGGCACCAAATCCATCATGGCCTGACATTGTTCCTATCCCCAATCGCCCTCATTTTCTTCCCCTTGCACTGCTCCGCATTTCCCCCATGTTCTCATCTCGAATCCTACATGGATTTGAGCCGCCAGACTCCTCCGCCGCCACCTTCGTCGGAGTTCCACCATTTCGCTCGACCTGTTCATATATAGCTTCAAAAGAGGGACGGGGAGATAGCCCTCACTCCTATCCTTTTTATGCAGGAGATTGGCCATTAAGAGCACCTGGAGCAACCTTCCAAGTCCTGAACAGAAGCTCTAGGCAACCTGAGCAACATGGCTCCTCCGATGAGCCCCAAACATCCTTGAAGGGACTTGCTGACGTATAAGAGTGCCAAGTAGCTGAGGAGTTGCTCAGCCGAAGAGGAGGAGGCCATACGAAGGCGGAATCGATGAATGAAGCTCAACGACGATCTATTCTTCAGGTGTTCTTCCAACATTCTCCTGCATGACCCAGATCTAATTTGGGCCATCCAAGCCGAAACAAAAAGGCAACTCTCCTATCGCTGGATCTACCACGAGGAGCATCCCGTCCCTCCGAACGTGCACGTTTAAGGGGTAATTTATTAAGTAACCATGCCTTTATTTTTTAATTAATTTTTGGTCTTGTAAATATTTAAACACACTTTAAATTTTGTGTAAAATTTGTAACTGGCCCCAAGTAGTTCTTATAAATTACATATAGGTCCAGTATTAGGTTAGCTCACATGGCACCCCATATGAGTTGACCATTTTGCAACCAGATCATCTCAAGTGTGGTTATTTAGGTTTAGTCTTAAAATCTTGTAAATCATTCAAAACTTTAGGATATATTGCATGTACACCCTCACCCTTTATTTATATTGCAAATATACCCCATTGAGAACTGTGTAATTAATTTATGTCTTTTATTTTTGATTAAACAACTCCTTTACTCTATGAATTTTGCAAAAATTCATAGACATGTTATGAATTATGTTGTTATACACCTGCATATTTAATTCAAATTTCATTGCATTTTCCATTTATTAAAAACAAAATAAGAGCTATTTAATCCCTATTTCAATATAAAAATACAAAAAAGAAAATTTGTTTAGAAATTTCAAAAAATATATATATATATATATTGTATATAACTATATAATATATATATATACAAAAATTACAAAAAATAGCAAAAGAAAGCTTAAAATTGGGAAGCCCTCCTAACCCTAAAAAAAGTATTTTAGAAAATAAAAAATAGCTTTCTTCAGTATATTTTTATTTATATAATACGCTACATGTTAAAAATAGTTTGAGTAATTTTGAAACTGTTATCTATTTAAACTCAAAATAATTTGACCTATTTATTAACTCCCTGATTTGGGGTATTTTGGACTTTAAAAATACATAAAAAATGGCAAAAATTCACAGAAATAGAGAAAATATAAAAAACATAAAAACAATTTATTTTGAAGTTTTTAAGCATTTATAAATATATTTATAAATATAAAAGACAATATAGGAGATATATTCATATAATTACTTATATACTTATTAATATATGTGGTCCGTATTTGAATAAACATACATTTTCACAAATAAACTGTCCAAGAATAATTATTGGGGGTGATTCCTCACAATAATCATGATGTAAAAAGTGCCAATTCAAATCCAATGGATTCAAAATGATGTTATTGCGTGGATCGGGAGGATTTTTACCCAGCAGATCCTATAAACATTGTAAAATGCCTCTACAACCTTTTGCACAACGTAATTACCCCATCAACTCTGTAAATTACCCCAAGAACCCCAAGGGCTTAAAACATATTACCTGGAGGGTTCATGGGGTAAGAGTTGGCAAGTTTACAGGGTCGAGGGGGAATTAGGTTGTTTCAAAGGTCGTGGAGGTGATTGGCAAAGTTTATATGGTATGCTGGGTAAAAATCCCAAATTAAAAAAAACTCAAAAGAACAAAATAAAATAGTTATTGTTTATTATTTGTAGATAATAATTATTTGCATATCCCCATATCTCTCAGTGATTCGATGCCCAAACTACTTGTGCACTATACACATTTTATCTAGGTTATAATACATTTTAACTCCACATTTACATTGCATTGCTTTATCATCACCTGTGGGTTAATTGTTGTTTGATCCGCCTCTTGTGTTCAGTCACCTCAACGACTTCTAATTGTTTTTTATTAGCGAACCGACCAAGAGGTTTTCAACAAATGTCACCGTTGCCGGGAGCAAAACTTAGGAATGGTTTTTAGTGTAAATATTTATCTGCAGTATTTTCTTTTCTTTTGTTTTTCTTTTCATAAATAATTGTTTTATCTGCTTTTGACATTTTTTGTTCAATTTCTTGTGAGGGACTGTATGGAAAAGGTGTCTTCTTAGGAAGACAATGCACCCGAGCTACGAGGAGATTGACTCATTCGTTGAGCCAATTGGAGAGAGCAAGAGAGAGATAGAGAGAGAGAAGAGCAGAGTTTTTAGCTTATGATTTTTTATTTTATTTTTGTGAGATAGAGACTCATTTTATTTCTCATTATTAATAAGTAATAATATAGGACTTGAACTTTTGGACACTTTACACTCTACGAGGTCCAATGGCCGGGTGATTGTTCATCTGGGGGTCTCGTCATATTTTTCATATTTTCTTTGCCTTCTTTCTTATTATTCTTCATATTTCCCCTTTAGTTCTTTTTGTACCTGCATTTTGAGCTTTCTACTTTATTTTTTTATTTTCTATGATTAAGCCCATAGATGTAGGATTGCTTGACACGGTAACTAGATCCTAAGCCTAATCAGAAACATGTGCCTATAGTTCTTTACGGTTGGACTTAGTCAAATTAAAATTGTTGCTTACTTTGATTTGAAACTGAGCGCCATGAGGGGCTCTATATAGCGTTAGCAGGATCTGTTGTGGCAGACACCGAAGAATCTCCTAAACTAGACATTCAGGTTCCTTTTCTAGATATTCAACATCTGGTTCTTCACGATTAATAACAATTCTTGTTTAGGGTGATTTCACACTTTTTGCATATTGTGCATGTACTGTAAATATTTGAATTCTATTTTGCACTATGCATGGAGAGAGCTGGGAAGTGTTGCAAGTCTTCTTAACTTTGCATGCATCATTCAATACTAAGTTGAGATTTCCACCTTAATGTTAACTTGCACAGCTTTTCCGACTCCTCTCCTAGTTTTGTATCACATAGGAATAAAAGAAAATACAAAAAAATCATTATGCTATTATTTGGAAAAAACTTAAAAAAAGTGAAAAAAATAAGGGGACTATTTAATAAATTTTGACCTTACTTAAAATTTTTATGGAACATTTATTGTTTGGAGTTCATAAAGACCACATTGTTTTTGAGTACTATCCAGACTGAGTGAGGCACGATCCTCAAGGAATAGAGCCCAAAATCCAGATCTTTGGATGCCTTAATTATCACCTGAGACGGCGAAGTATTGGTGCGTCTATTGTATGTAGGCGAGTAAGGCCTCATCAATGACGGTGTTCTCATCTTGTGTATAACATTTGACTTGGTCTAAATTATTGAGCTTAGTCCATGCCCTGACGGGTGTGTTTGTCTCATCGCCCTATGTCTGAGTATCGCAATTGTGGGGAAAGTATGGTTTCGCCTATTGGCTTCCTCTGTTCATCTTTGGCTGAATAGCCCACTAGGATAGAGGAACTCAAAAAGTGCAGATCACATGTTACAAAGGAAGTGGAAAGTACGAGATTCTTTCTGGAAGTACTAACTTTCTTATAGGGTTAGCCCTCTAAGGACTTGTTCAAATATTACCTGAAAAAAACAATAAAATCGAAAAGATAAAAATAGTCGAACTCTTACATCTTCACAGTGTGTTGGGGTGGTGAATTCAATTTTGTTGGTGTTTATTTGAATTAGATCTAGGTCAAAGATCAAATCCAGCGCACGTGTGCCATTTTTCTTTCCATCTGTTTTCATTTCTTTTTATTCTGCTCATTGTGAGCCTTCATCTTCTTAACTCCATTTCATCTCAATCTATTGTTATCATTGTACTCTTCTATTCATCATATAATCCTCTTGCTCTTCCAAGATGTCGTCTCATGGATGGTTTAGTCGAGACCTCGTCGACACCCACATCGATTCCATGAACTCAGCATCTTTAATAATTCGAGGCGATTCTCGAGAATTCAGTTCAGATCTTGTGAACCGATCTCCAGAGTCCTCAACTCCATCTTTGTATTCCTCAATAAATCGGGATTACTCTTGCCACCCCATTTTCCCTTCGTTGATGGAGATCGATTTCAATCAATATAAAATGCTCCACTCACATACAAATGCAATTGACCCTAATTCCATATCATCCATTTCACCTAGTGCCATAGATTTCTAGTCTGAACGGGATGCATATTTCTGTGTAGAACCAACAATGGACCCAGTACAGATTACATCCTCCGAGTCTGATTGAGGTATGGCTTCTCAAGGGAAGGGAAAGGGACCGAATGAACCAGATCAGGGACAACCGGATCAGAACACCGTCAATGCATAACTGAGCACATCCATCCAGGCCATCCAACAACAACTGACTGATCAGGATCTTGCTTAGGTCACTTTCCAAGAAATGATGAATGACCTAAGGAAGGGGGGAGAGAGAGAGAGAGAATAGAGGAGGAGGGGCATGTGATGATGAAGATGACAACGTGGAGGGCCTGCATATGACTTGCGAGGAGAAAGGCCCAAGCCCACTTTTAAAGAAACCTACAACCCAGGTGCTAGCTAGATGACAAAGTGGATACAGATCCCTGTAGTTCATGGACATTTCGAAATTAAGCTACAGATTCTTTCTCTTATTCCCACATTACACGGGAACACAAATTAAGAGCCCTACATCCATCTTCAGCAGTTCTCTCGCATATGACATACCACTTACTACCCCAACATCCTATTTCGCGTAGTCAAGATGACCGCATTCCCCTTCAGACTTCAGGATAAGGCTTTATATTGGATCAACCATATGGGGAAGGTCACGATGACTAGTGAGGAACTAACGTTAGTGTTCCTCCAAAAATATTATCCACTCTGTCATTTGAATCAGATGAGAGCACAGATCAGTAACTTCTCCCATGAACCGCATGAGTCCATACATTAAGCATGGGAGAGATTCTGTGATTTACATGAGAAGTGTCCCCACCATGACATCCCGAGGACCAGCCTAGTCTAACACTTCATTGGAGGCTTAACTCCTGAGAGTTAGATATCGCATGTGGTGGCTCCAATATCCAAAAGTATGAGGACGCCATTTGGCATATCTTTTAAGAGACGGTCAAAGGAGAGACCACTCTATCCTCATCCCAAGCATATCAGCGACACTTGCAACTCCACTACAAGCACGTCAATATAGCGCCATCCAGTGAAGTGGACAGAGATGAGATCTCCAACCTCAACATTATTGGGAGCCATCGATCCAAAGTTGATATTATTAAAAAGCGATCACATGACTTGGAGAAGTTATCTGTGATTGAGAAGAGGACCCAGTACCTGAACAATCTAGATCATATTTCAAAGTACCTGGATCTTCTTTTAAGCACCATTAATGTTATACGTTCTACGAGTGGCTGCCATCACTCCTGTTGAGTAGAAAGAACCATCATCTCCACAACATCCTCAACCGAGTTCAGATAAGCCTCAAGTCCATCACACATACTACATGCAACCACCTGACCATTTTGATATTCGGATCTCTCCAATGGTAAAAAAAATCGATTGTAACAACCGCTGAGCAAAATCCGATTAATAAAAAAAATAATATGGAGGAGAGAGAGAGAATGAGAAAATGAATAAAGTTAGCTTCTCTCTTAAATTTTACTATTTCACTACTTTATTTAACTAGACAAGTGTTTCTGGATCGAACTCAAGGAGGCAGAAAATCATGCTCGGATTTTTAGAGCGAAGAAATTATTTTTGTGAATTTTTATTTCTTTATTTTCTATTCTGCGAGAAAACATTTTTTATTGTTTTTTGTTTTTAACTTTTCTATTTGATTTTTAATTTTCAAATTTTATTAAATTTTCAAAGTGATATTTTTCAAACAATTTATCTACAATATAATATGTAGGGATGATAGAGAAAATAGTGATACTATATAGTAAATGAATTGCTCGAGTAGTGGGCTCAAGAAAGAACGCAAAAAAACCAAGACGGGTCGAAAAATGAGGAATAAAATCCAAATATAAATGTGAAGAAATTCCTCTAAATTTGATGCAAAATAAAATGAAGAAAAAATAATATGCAAAGAATAATTTCCAAAATGGGTGCATAATTGTCCAATACCTAATGTAGAAGAAAATACAATAAAAGAAATAAAGGAAATGAGGCTTCTTTCAATTAGGTCCCTGGTCAGGGGCCTAATGTAATATAGCATACTTCTGGTGCCATCTTAAATCCTTGGAAATACTTGAAACTGCAGAGGTCTTCTTAACAATTTTCAAACCCCTTCGTAAATGGGTGGTCAGGATTAGATAGTGGAACACAATATGGTATGTTCCTTGATGCCATGCTTCGACCTCCCACACCTTGGTTATTCTTCCCCAATCTTTATGAGTGGCGGTGACGGATCCCCCTTCTCTCCAATCTCCCGTGACTCACGATTGATGCATCGGCTATGGTTGACTCATGTAGATCTAGAAGGGGACACCTTCCCCTTCAAGCTCTGCAAAAGTGGATGAGGGATGATGAAGAAAATTTAAAAGATGGTTGCACGATTAGCAAGGTTTGGAGAGCTCTTGGACGAAGCCTTGCTCTGATCGATAAATCGACGAAGAAGGAACGAGGCTCCAGATGTTGAGAATGAAGGCGACTACTCTAGAATGTTGTTATCGACCTACAAATGAATTGTGATTGCTTGATTCTTAAAAGAATCAACCAAGATAATAATAAATTGCAGGCCACATGTGGGTTCAAGGAAATAAGAAAGTGAGGATGAAATTGGATGGACTTTGGGTCGAATCAAAGGGAGAGATGACGTGAATATGAAGATCAATATTAGAACTTAATACCGTAATTAGAGCAACTAATTCATGCGCAGAGATCGAGAATTCAAAGAATAGATGAAGGAATACCTGGGAATTGTAGAGTATAGGACCCTACAGGTCACTGCTCAGTAGGCCATCTACCTAGAGCTCAACGCTTGCACACAACTATGATTCAAGGTGGACATCTACCTTGTAATCTCCTCCAACGATCCTTCTTCCACGTAAGGTGGCGACAAGGCACTGTCACGACAGGAGGTGGCCGTTAAATGATGATTACTGTGGAAGGTCAACCAGTTGTGCATGGTTGCTGGAGAGTTAGGTTTGAAGTGTCGATCTTTAGGTGATTATATAGGGTAATCGATGGGTAGTTGGAAGGTTGGCGTCAAAGTAGGTGACTAAAAATGAAGATCAAGGGTTTGGATCTAATGTTAGGTGAAGAACTATGTGGGGGAAAAAGGTTGAAAGCAAGTCATTGGAACAAGAGATCCAACTGAATATTGGTGGGAAGAAGGCCTCATGTGCTTTCACGTATTAGCACCTGAGAGGCCAGAATTTTAATTCTCTTATAAATTAAATAATGAACATAAAAAGCCCCGATTTTAAAAAGGTGGAAAAAAAGAAAATTGTAAATATTGAAATTACCTAATTTATGGCATATTTTATTTCTATATATATATATGACTTACAAATATAATATTAATAAATAAGTTTATAGTATACTTAGTAAGTAGGATCTTGATTTTTGAGTTAATAATTTAATGGATAATATATTAATTTTAAAATTTATTAATTTTTATAATAATAAATAAGAGTTATATGAATTTTATTCTGGATAATAATATTTTAATTTGGATATATAAATAAATATAGATATATGTTACACAGTCCAATTCCATCTATAAATTATGGTTTTTGAGTTATTTAAATACTAAATAAGGGTTAAATTTTTCGCATAAATTTATAGATTACATACAAATTCAAGAAAATAATTAAAAATTATAAAATCAATGATTCTTCTAATAGTATTTACAGAATAAAATAAACAACCCCAAAACCCAGTTGTCATTAGGTCCAAAACTGACTTTTGCAAACATATTCCAATTTCAGTGAATCAACTTCATTAATTAGAGAATATTATTTCATGACTTTAAAGGAGAGTAAAGTGAAATTGGAGTTTGTATGAAGAAGTTATGAGGTTCAGAAATTTATAAATTGACAATTTGAAAGTTGGATTTCTTATCATATGTACAAATTGGATTTTTTTTATGATTTTTATATTTTATATACATTTTTGGGAATACTTGGTAAGAATTTGATGAAAATATGTATAAATGAATTATTTAAAAATCATCGAAGTTTTGATAAATATTGGACAAATAAGGAATAATGTTCTATGTACAAAATTAATTCTTTTTGTTGTTTTCTTCCTTATCTCCCCCTACTTTATTGTTTGTCGACCAATCCATGTTGACTTCGTCTCGAAGGTTAGGTTATATAAATATATTCTTCAGCTATATTTATACTTAATAGTCATATTGTACATATATACATATTTATAGTCTGCCTCTTTTTTATTTTCTATCTTTTTATTCATTTATTTTTTACATGTTTTTAATGCATAAAATACATTTTTATTCATGAATAGTATTTTTATAAGAAATGAGAATTAATGGATAGTTACATGCATTTGTTAAGGGTTTTAAGACAAAATGCACAAGAAAAGTTAACGAATCATGGATTCTTCAGCATCTGACCAGTCTCCACCTCTATCACCTCAGTAGATCGTACTCTATCAGCCAAAGCCCTGGCTCCCGTCATATGTCATTCCATTTTTCCCACCACCATAGTTTTTCAAGAGGTGAATGACATCTAGAATAATGATGCCCAATTGGCCCATCCAAGCGGAAAACAAAAGGGCCAGTCTTTCGCTATCCGCCCATATCACCAACCCTCTGTGGGTGGTTTGTCCACAGATCTCATTAGCCTCTATAGCAGCAGCCTCCCCAATATCAAAACACTTGGAGGCAGAATCACTAGTATTAGCAACACACTGACGACCCACGAAAACACTACGTAAATTTGTGTGAATTATTGTTTCAAATGAGTGATTGTGTAATTTCTTTATAGGCGGGTAATCAGAATCGATAATGAAATAACCACAATTAATTTATTCAATTTTAATCGGTATGGTTTTTATTTTTATTTAACTTAGGCAAGTCCCAAGGTCGAACTCAAGGAGGCAAAGGAGCAACCTAAAATGATGTCTATCAAAGTTCATGCACGGTTTTTTAGGCGGTATTTTTTTGGTATTTTTATACAATTTTGGAATGAAAAATGCAAATGTGGCCAATTTTAGGGACTACAATGAAATTTCAATCAAACGATATCCAAAAATTATGAAACTTGAACGAGATATAAAATATTGATATGAACACACTATATTTTTTTGGAATTTTCGGATGCAAGATGAATATTTGAAGAATTTATGAATGCAAATGGTGTGAATTTTCATATTTAATTATAATAAATACTAAACCTATTTATTTTCAAAGGATAAAATTATCCAAGATCTACCACTAAATGATTGATCTTAGAAAAATCCTAAACATTGAAAATATGAGATTTAGTACAAATAAAAATTAAAGATTGAAATCTACAAAATACTTTTTATAGAGCAAAATATGCATGTAAATGTAATTATTTTTGGAAACAACGTCAAACACATATAATTCTATGATCCATGATTTTTTTGGCAATTTTTGGAGCCGTGGTTAATTTAATACAAACTTTTATGCTCGGAATGGGAAAAATCTGCAATTTTTAGCAAGAATATTAATTATTAATTAATTATACATCATAAAAGTATGAAGCATCATGCAATAAGTAGAGAATTAATTGGAGAACATCATGCAAAATTTTAATGAATAAAATGATGCAAGAAATAGGTTCAAATTACAGAGGAAACACAAGGGTCTAACTGTAATATTCATAAATGAAATAAATAAAGAAAATGTAGTGAATGGGCTAAAGTGTAATTACCGACCCCTCTAGGGGTTGTGTGCAAAATTTCTAGATGGTCACATGCGTAGCACTGACCTCTCGTGGCGGGGCTTGGATGGAAATAAGGCAGATATAGAGGGCACCTTTGCAATTATCCATCCTTCCATGTGTGTGTCACGTACAGAGGGGACTCATTCGAATTTAGTGGACTTTGAGCAGTGTCCTCGTAAGATGTCCTCCCGAAGCACGTGCTCCTCATGTACGTGAGGGTCTTGGGCTTTGTCCCCAATGGCTCGAGGGCAGCGACGTCGAGGTGGAAGCAATGGAGCAGATGATGTGGTGGCTAGGCTCCTTCTTGGCGGTTGCTGGTGGCGCATCAGAATGGGTCACCAGCAACGGGCGAAGGGAAAGCTGCAGGATGACCACCGGAGGATGCTGGAGGTCAGGGTAGCTCTGTTGCAGGCAGGGCTGGGGTGGAGCTTCGTGTCGAGGAAGAAGAGCTCCTGGAAGAAGTGGACTCCCTTGTTGTCGAGGAGGTAGGCGAAGTGTGGCGCTGGAGTGGATAAGGATTAGTAGAGAAGATGATGCGGGGGAGGTGGAACGCAAGTGGAGAAGATGAAGTCACAGCTCGACGGTGCGATGAAGGCCGAAGCAGAGCAGCGCCTGGGGAGGCATGCGACGAAGCCTCTTGGCTTCGGATCTCATCGAGGAAGAAGGGTATCAGGTTGTCACCAGAGATGCCCTTCTCCTATGCAATCGACGGATGAAGGTCTTCGAGGGAGTGGCATTGCTCTTATATAGGAGGGTGAAGGTGGTGCTCCTGCCTGGAGGAGATCGGGGTGATTTAGAAGTCGGGGATTTTATTGAAGGAGGCGATATGAAGGGAGCGACCATAGTCAGGGATGGAATGGGATGAAGTTGATAGTGAGGGAGATCAGATTCATAGAGGTCTGAGATCGGTGATTGGTGCAAGAGATTGATTGGGAGTTAGGGGAATGGGTGGCGTAGATGCGAGATTGAGGGAGATTGAGGTGGGGGTAGCGTAAAGATGGAAAGGGAAGAGGCGGTGGTCATAGATAGCGGTCGCGCGAAAGTCGAGGGATGACAACACTGCTCAAAATTGGAAAGGGCGGTGGTTGATCGACGGAGGAGGAAGAAATGCAGTGGCCTTCCGATCGGCCGTGATCGTACGACCAGATGGACGCCACGTGGCGGCATTTTATGTTTTTATTATTTTAATAAAATGAATTATAAATACTTCCAAAAGTGGGTGACAAGTGGTGGCTCCAAGAGCTGCCACGTGTCACCACCATAAAATTCGAAAATAAAATACAAATGTAATTAAAAAAGAATTAGTAAATGACCTCGGATCGAAAATTTTCTTCAGAAAAGTTTCTCCTCTTGAAGAGATCTAAAATTTTCAAGAAGGGGCTAAAACCAAATGGTCATATGCACAAAGTGATATTTTTAGGGTACTCCATGTACATTGAATACCTTGATTTTTTGGATTTTATATATTTTTATCATTTTTAAATAAGATAAAAATCAGAATTATTATGATAAATTAAAAGATAAATATATACACATTAATATTTTTTTGGATTTTTATAAGCTAAAAAAAGAAGAAATAAAATGAAATACGAAAACGACAACTTTTGTGCAGACATTTGGTGAAGACTCGGACTCATTTAGTTTCTTTGATTTCAAGCACATTTTAGATCTAGATTTTTATGCATTTTAATAAAACTTTCATCAAAGAAAATAAATGAAAACAAATAAAATAAAAGGGTTAAATATGTACATAAAATATTAGGTCAAAAACCGCTAAATATACATGGTACAAAAGAGGCCCAAAACCCAATGGTCACATATGAGCTCTGATTCACTTGAGCTCGGTCTTGTTTTAAAGGTATTTGAATGTACATTAGTTCAAAAGTAAGTAGGATCAAATTAGACACTTTATGAAGAAGATATCTGTGTTTTTAGTGTATATCATAGAATTAAGGTTTGGGTTTCTGGTATGCATATTTGTGTTAGTGATTTTTTTGTATTTTTCATTTATTCTTGTTAGTAATATGTACACAATGAAGGTAGTTTCAGGTCATTTGGAGTAAGCATGAATTAATTAAAAAATCAGGGAAGTTAGGCTATTTTATAGGTCAATTAGGTTGGCATTTTCAGCTTCTTATTATATGCAAATGAAATTATTATTTATACATGTATGAATGCTAATTATGCAAAATAATGGATAGAATGCAGATGAATTTTAGGGATTTGAGCTTAATTAGTGTCTTTTAGAGTGATGAATCTGAGATTAATCATCCCCTTATATTTAAACCATGCTCGTCCCTGAGCATCTAAAGAAATGCAACAAGGTGAAATGAGATTGGGTTCCATACCAAGAACATGATCACTTGACCTTTGGATTATTAGTTTGGCAGAACTTCTATGAGAATCAGGGTTTTAGAATCAACAGCCTCCAAGTTCTACACATCATTGTCACAGTTTCGGCTCAGAAGTCATCTTAGATCAATCCTCTTCCCAAAGCATACCCCCTGAACATTGAACAATCGACTCATGTGTGTGAAAGGTTTTAGCTCTTCCCATCTAGAATGCCAAACTACCATGCAAACCTCCTCTCCAATAACTCATCCTTGCGGAGTCAGGTATTTCCTTCTAAGGTCTGTCACACTGTGTTCACAATCAAATAGAGGGGGAAATTAGAAGAAAGGGGAAAGAACTAGAGGGTGGCCAATGTAGTCACCTCTCCTTGTGAAGCCAGCAAGTTTAGCCAAGTCTCCACCAAGATCTGCAGGTTTTCTTGAAGCTTGGACCTTTTTTTGGTCAAATATTTATTTGGTAGTAGGCTTCTTTGTGTTTGGATTTTTTGGTAGCTATGCATGGATCTTGTTATGCCCCTACGGATATGGAATCTTTTTCTGTACATGTTTTGGGGTATTAGAAGAAATTTTGCCCTGCCATCCATCCTTTTTCGTAGATTTATTTCAACCGGTACTCCGATCTTTAGATGTCCATGCTACTAGAAAAGAATCCCACATAGTCTTCTAACACCCCATCTGAGTTGATCTAAGTGCATAGTGCAATAGTACAAATTAATTGTCTATTCGATAGTCGTACCCAGAATGAAGATACCATGTTATACACTAAGAGTCAAACTCTACACATTGTCATGTGGAACTCAAAGAATTAAGTCATAGACCTGAAGCTTCTAAAATCCTATTTCTCGGTGAAGTTCCTCTGAAAATTAGGTGGAATAAGGTCAAGTCCAAATCACTCTCGATTTCTACTCATAACTTAGTTCTGAACCCAAGGGCTTTTCATAAATGCAAATGCATGTAATGTTGGATGAAGTCCGAGTGCGTGAAATGCAGACACATTTTTTTGTGTTTTTTTTATTTAAGAGATATATATATATTTAATGCAATGATTTTTTTTGCAAAAATGAATAAGAAGCCATTTTTTCAAAAGTTTTGGTTGGATACAATCAGTGTTAGTTGCAAAATTCTTTTTTTTAAGTTAGTTACCCTTCTCGTAAATACATATAGACTTACACGAAAGTACAAGCTATGGGTAAAATATATACATAGTATATATACACATCCCCCTATACTTAGTGAGTGATATGTCCGCATAGCACAAGAAGCGTTGAGAAGACATAGATTGGGCTAAGCATAAGAGACTAAAAAAGAATTATAAATAATAGAAGTCAACCTACCCCCTATACTTAGACTATGAACAGTCTAAGTATAAAAGAAGAGCGAAACTGAGGTGGTCGGGAGATGTGAATGAAGAGAGTATATACATATGGGCATCGGTTCCCCCTATACTTAGGCTCTAATCAGCTTAAGTACGGAAGAAAGGTGGAAATGGGGTGATCGTGAGAAGGTTTGATGAGGAGAATGGTATATATAGATGGCATGGGTCCCCCCATTACTTAGGCTTTGGCCTAAGTAGAGGAAGAAGATGTACAAGGAGACCGATGGGGTCGGTAGGGAAGGTAGCATATGATTAAAGCGGTTTTCGACCGATCTTTTTGTGAGCCTATGGTGGGAGATTGAAATGATAAGAAGAAGATGAAGCACAAGAGTCCCAACCATCATTAGTGTTATTCTCATAATAATCATGCTGGAGAGTAGATGAAGCGTATGGAGCAGATGATATCCAGCCATAGTGGGAGTTATCCTCAGAGGAATAGTATTTGAAAGTGGAGGCACTCCAAATATTCTTGTTCTTTAATTGCTTCAGTTGTTTTCTAAGAATTTGTTCCTTCTTGGGATCAAGCGATTCTTCCTCGGATGATAAATACCTTGAAGCACCAGTCTCAGTCAGCTAATAAGAAATTATTCTAGTATATTTAATGAGACCAGAAGAATCGGCTTTGGATGAATAATAGTGAGGAATAGGAGTCATCCAATGGGAATCGGTGTTTGGATCCTTGCGTAGATAGGATTTTAGAACTACTGAACCGACCTCACTCATGAAGATTACCCTGTTCAGACCTGATGAGGAATCATTAGACGATTCCTTTTTCGACATGTCAAAGGCGACTTTCTTTTTAGATGAAGGAGTAGCCATTTTGTTTCGTGTTTTCTGTAAAGGTGCTAGTACTGGGAGTGAGTTGTTGACAATTGAGTCACTCGATGAATAATCGTTGAAATATTACTCCATCGACAGTGCATGTCCAGTGTATTTGTGCTTAGTTGATTTAATGCTGGTGCACTCATGAGTCTGATTGAGTTGGTCAAGGTGTTCAGAGAAGATTCCAGCGGACTGATGAATCTGTGATTCATCACTTCTAAAGTTGATAATAGAGCCTTGTTCTCAAGTATTTAGCAGCATATTTCCCTTTATCTTGCATAAAGAGCATTCATGCATGCATCCACAAAACATGCATTTTAGCACCCATATTTGCATTAAAATATGAAGCCTAATTCACTTGTAAAATACTCACCAATATTCACCTATTTTATACCCCCTCAAAAGTCAATAAAACCTTCCTTATACTGTGTATATTACTAGTTAATAATAAAAGGAAAAAGGTCAAAAATTCCTAGCTTGTAAATCACCAAATAAAAACCCCAAACCTAGTTGGAGACCCTAGACTTTAGAATGCACATTTCTCTCTCATACAACCTCCGAATTAGGTCTACTCACTTTCAAATAATACACATTCAGAGATCTTTAAAATGAGATCAATTTCATTAAAATCGAAGCTTGTCTGATGACCGAATATTCCCAAGCAACTAAGGATGAAGAAATAACAAAGGTCGTTGCGACCTTAGTCGCTCAAGAGATCAATCAGTCAATCAAGAAAATGAAGTTCAGACCACCAAAATCAAAGAAAATCAATCAAAACACGATAGCGGTCATGGCTATTTGATTAGCCTGGTATAGCGACCAGGGTCGGACTCAGGGAGCACGTGATGGCCTTGCGGCCTACGAAGTAGTCAAAAATATAAAATAAAATAAAAGAGAAGAGAAGGTATTTTTGGTGGATTTTAATTTTTATAATTTTTTTTGGATTTTTAGAGAATTAAGAAAATAAGGAAAATAAGAAAACAAGGCAATTCAACAATTTATTTAATGCATCAAAGATCAAGTAAAAATTCAAATAAAAATATTTTTATGTGTTTTATAATTTTTACTATTTTTAGTGAATGTTTGGGATTTTTCTAATTTTTATTTAATTTTCTAAAAATAAAACAATGCTAGAAAAAGAAGGCACTATCCAGTCGAGCTTAGGGGACTTAGATAAAATATCTAAATGTCCCCAATAAGCCTGGAGGTAACTTTCCTGTAAAGAGAAAGAAACAAGGAAAACTTAGGCACCTTATTATTATTTTTGGATTTTTAGATTATTTATTAGAATTTTTATGAGTTTTTTGGTGTTTTTCAATTTTTAAGAGTTTTATATTATGAAAAATGGCCAAAATTGGCCAGAAAATCAAACACAACAATCTAAACAGTCAGTAGCTAATTTTTTTTAGTTTTTAGATAAGTTTTAATATTTTTTTGTGATTTTCTAAATCAAACAGTAACAAAAATGGTTGTTTTTTATTTTTTAAAAATATCAAATCAAAACAAAAATGTCTCCAAAAATTTTAGAAAGTTTTACACTATGGCAGGAGCCATGTGTCCAATTTTCATGGAATTTGGAGTAAGTTTGCTATTTTATTCAAAAATAAAACTTAGGTATTGTGCACAGGGACCTGAGTGCAAATACCCAAAGCTCTGGGGGGTCCGGTGCAAAATTCCCAAGGAATCACGCACGTAGCGTGTGCCTGGGGCACTCAGGGACTTAAATGTAAACAAAACTAAGTTCTGGGACTATTTGGTAAATGTACCAAAAGTCCGAGGACTTGTTTGTAATTTACCCACAAATAAACGCACATGCACAATTAATTCACGCACAGGGGTATAAATGCAATTTTCTAAAAATATTTCTTCATTCATAACCATCCAGAACTACAAGGCTAAGAAAGCAAATATCCCAAAGGATCACGTATCGAAGCACGTGACACACCACACACAGGGGCTTATATGCAAATAAAATAAAGCTCAGGGTCCAACATGCAATTTACCTAACATAAATAAAATCCTAAAAATATTTACAGGACTTAAAGCAAACCACTACAAAGAGAAGGGCCTAAGGGTAAATTACCCTTTATTAAGTCGACCGATGGATGGGCGCCACGTGGGTAGATGGACGGCTGGGAATGGGTGGCGCCCCAAAGCTGCTATCCCTCGGGCGGATCGGATGGTCCAGGTGTCGCCACGTGGAGATCGAACGGTGGAGAAGTGCGGTGGCTAAACCTTGGCCATTGGACGGTCTGGATCAGTCCTCCTGAAGATCGTGCGGTAGCTGCTGCTCCTGGAACGGATGGCTCAGATCGAAACTGGAGCGCTGAGGCTGATCGGACGGCGGAGAAGGATGATGGACGAACTAGTCGCCGGCGAACTTCGCCGGGCTCGTGACGACGCTGGTCTCCTCCTGGAAGCTTGCTGAAGATCGGAGAAGGAAGCTGCGGGCCCTCTGCGTCTACTGGAGGCCTCTGATGACTCAATGGAGCTCCGAGGAGCTCTGGAGAGTCGGGCGGAGGCAGAGCTGCTGAACCCAATGGTCCGAGCCCTCAGAGGGCTTGGATGAACCTGCAAAGTGCACCTGCAAGCTCGCGGGTCGAGGGCAAACTGCCTCGACCCCGTTAGGCATGGTGAAAGTGGTCGGGGAGTCGGTGCGGGCGAGCTTCGGCGAAGGAGTGGACGGAGGAGCTCGAACCCCAGCTCCTGTGCGAGCTGGGTTGAGTGAAGGGGCGTAGAATGTGCGCGGGAGGAAGGCGGAGGCGATGGTGGATTCCGATGATCGAACGGGAGGGTGAGGTGGTCGGAATCAGCGAAAATCGACGACGGCGCGAATTGGGGCTAATCGGAAATTAAAGAACGAGAGACAAAATCTAAGCTCCCTGGGTGGATGGGTCGACTGGGGACGAGCTTGGGCAGCTCTGGGTCCTTGCCTCGAGGACCGTCGTCGTCCGAGGCTCTGGCTCCTGCTCTGGGCGGAGCAAACATCGCCGGATCAGTGGTCTCTTGCTCCCTCCTCGCCGCGACACCTGCTGGAGCAAGCTGTCACTCTCGCCAAGCCGGTGGAGGTCCCTGGGTGGTGAACAAGTGAGCCAAAAGATGTTGAATGGGGTGGCGGAGCTCGAGATTTATATGGGTGCAGGTCCGGCAAGATGTGATCGGGTAGGGCAATGTGGAGCGCGGATCCCGAGGCGGGCGCTCCGGCGAGGGTGTCGGATGTGTTGGGAGTGGAGCGGACCCAGGGTTTAAGGAGATGGTGATCGGGTTTGGACACGAAAAAGAGGAGAAGTCGGGTCGGGTGTCCAAAACCCGTGGGAGGTGGTCCACAGGGGGGAGTTGACCGGGCGGTCAACAACCCCCATGGACCAATGGGAATCAGCCACGTGTAAAAGATTTAGAAATTAAATTAAACATAGCAAATGGACGAATTATTAAAAAGTCAAAACATGAAATATTTTTGTTTTAATATTTTCTATTTTTTTGTGATTTTTTAATTAATTTTTCAAAATAAAAATAGGGTATTTACATAGTAGGGCTATATATAGGTATATATACAATAAATGGATTTTTCTTTTTTATTTTTAATTTGTTATTTTTATACACTTTTATTCCCATTTTATATTTTATTTATTTATATCATAAAATTAGGAATAAAAAGATATTTTTATTTTATTTTTATTATTTATATACATAGGTGAAATAAATAGATATGTACATATATATATACAAGGTATATGTACAATGTAGTTTTGGGTTTTTATTTTTTTTTATTTTTATTTTGTTTTTGTTTTAATTGTTTTTATTTTATTTATTCACATCATAAAAAGTAAAATATATACAAATTTTATAAAAATTAATTTTATTTATTTATAAGGTGAAATAAATCTAAGTGTGGTTGTATGTACAAGGTGGATATATACAAGTGATCTATTTTTGTTTTCTTTTTGATTTTTCTATTTTTATCTTGATTTTATATTTATGAATATATACAAGTATTTACAAGCCCATTTTACTCTATTTTGGAGGAAAACATTTTTATTATATTTACAGGTTTATTTACACACATGAGCCCCTATCTCCCTCTACTTTGGCTTTATGCGGTCAGGCCCATGTTGAGCCCTCCCTTGAGTTAGGTTGCTCAATATTTATTCTAAATATTTCCCTATTTTTCTTTTTGATCTTTATTCTTTTATTTTTGCACAAAAACATGCTAATTATTACTTTTTACATCATGCATGCTTTTGGTAATTAATTATATTTACAAATATATACATGCATTTGCAAAGGTTTTTGTAGCTAAAATATAAGAATAAAGAGTGATGAATGAGTATTCATCACCCCCTATACTTAACTTTGCTAGTCCCTTAGCAAACACTTATTTAAAAAAGAAGTGAAAAAGAAAGAAAGAAAAAGAAAAAGAGAAGAATGTACATGGATCAAGGTTGATTATTAAACATGCCTTCATTAAATTAAGGTATGGAGCTCGATCAGATGTTTGGATTATTAATGTGTCGGAACCTTATTTGGACTTAAGTTTAAAACTCAACAGCCTCTAAGTTCAACTAATCTATAACCAAGACTCCTCAATGCTCCAGATCAGAACAAGTCATCAATCACAAACCCCGAAGACCATGAATCTTTCCTTGTCCTGTGAATGTGAGGTCTAAGCTCTCCACCTAAAAAATGGCAACTTGACAACCCTCCTCAACAAGGTAACTCTATGACCTCAATCTGGCCACTCTTTCCTCGAGGAGCAGGGTATTCCCTTCTAAGTTCAAGTTCAACCGGCTCAAGAAGAGGGGGAAGAAGAGAATGGACCATGGCCAGTGTAGCCATGTATCCTTGGGAGCTTGACCAGTGTAGCCAAGTCTCCCTGCTGCAAGCTACATAAGGTGGATCATGAAAGTCAAGCTTTGCTTATTGCACTCTATATAAATACTCCGGTGGGATTATCATTTTCTCTCAGACCCACCACTTTTTTGGAGTTATTTCCATTTTTTTAAGTGCATCTATACAACATATACATGTGCAGCATATATACAAGGAGTTTTTCCTCTTGAGCCAGTAGACTATCCCTCTTTTGAAGCTTTATTGCAACCCACAACTCCCGTCGTTAGACCTCATGGCAACCAGACCAAGTTGAGATGCACTTCCTTCACTAAAAGAAGAAGAGAGGTTCCGCCCAGAAGTACTACCCTCATATGCTACCCCAAGTCAAGGAAGACTGCCTCCTCACCACCTCATCCGTAGAGAGCTCAGTGCAAAGTGCTGATGTCCAAGTAAAGACATTGTCTATATGAGTCATGTGTTGTTGTTAAGTGCTCTACTTAGGCTCATTGAGATGACATATGATCATAGCCTAGTGGACTTAAAGAATTAAGTCACCATGGACCTGAAAAAGCCTTAAACCTAAGCCCTATAGATTCCTCTTATAAATTAGGTGGATTAAGATCTTAATCAACCTCCATTTCTCAATTTGATTCCAGGCTAGTTTAAATGTCAACTATCATCCAGAAAAACTATATACATATGTACAAAAGATGCTATTTACACAAATTTTACAACCATGCAAAATTTTTGAAAAATGTTTTGAAATCATGAATGGATGATGCATGAAGTGCAAGTTTTGCAAAAGATATTTACACACATTTACACATGATTTTTGCAAACTTTTGATTTTCAAAACATTTCGGAAAAATTTTGTACTATATACATAATTTTGATAAGAAAATATTTACACAAGCTTTACACAAAAGATTTTGAAAACATTTTTACAAAAATAATTTGTACACTAGCTATTTATGTGCAAATAAAAGAATGTTTATGTACATGAAAAGTTTTTAATTTTTGTGGTTTTTAAGGTTTTTAGCCATTTTATTTATTTACACACTTACACAAAGTACGAGTTATGGTTAAAGCATATATGAAATATATACACCCCCCCCTATACTTAGCTCGAACGATGTCCCCAGAGTCAAGAGCGATGAAGAAGACATAACTCGTGCTAGGTATAGGGAAGTGAAAAGGAAGGCTATATACAAAGACGAATCAAAATCAATAGGACCTCGGCTTTTCCCCCTATACTTAGGATCAAGTCATCCTAAGTATAGCAGGTTGTATACTAAGGGAAAACCGAGTGGAGAATGTACAGGGTCTACCCACCCCCCCTATACTTAGGGTAAAATATCCCTAAGTATAGGCAACCAAACAGGGCTAGACAGAAACAAAAGAAATACCCAAAGGTCCTACATCCCCCCTATACTTAGGGTAAAGTACACCCTAAGTATAGCATAATCAAAGGATGAATAAAGGGATGTGGGACTAAAGAATGTGATGATATGGACATCTGGATCTATACAAGTCAGAAGATCAGTAAGAATAAGGCGTGAGATGCAATAGATGTGAGTCAAAAGACCACATCTCACGCAAAATGAATTGGGGCAACATCAACGACCCGCGGCTCATGATCTAGAAATGGCTTGAGCCGCTGGCCGTTCACTCAAAAGGTACTCTCAGAAGACAACTCGGATATATCAATGCTACCATTGTCGTGTACCCTTCTCACCAGGTAAGGTCCCTTCCACTTGCTCTGTAGCTTCCCTGGAAATAAACGAAGCCTCGCATCAAACAGCCATACTCTCTGTCCAAGCTCAAAATGCTTGTGGCTGATGTGAGAATCATGCCACTCCTTCACTCTCTCCATATACTGTAGGCTGTTTGAGAAGGCGGTATCTCTCAACTCCTCCAGGGCTGCTAACTCCGCCCTCCTCTGGTCTCCTACACCATCTGGATCCATAAGTATCTCAGTGACTTCCCAAAGTGACCTGTGCCTCAGCTCAATAGGTAAATGGCACGACTTGCCATATACAAGGCGAAAGGGAGATGTGCCCAATGGTGTCTTGAAAGACGTCCGATATGCCCACAAGACCGAGTCCAAAAGCTGTGACCAATCTTTTCGGTCAGGGCGGACAACTTTCTGCAATATAGTCTTGATCTCCCTGTTCGACACCTCGGCTAGACCATTCGTCTGTGGATGGTAAGGTGTAGCAACGCGATGGTCTATACCGAACTCGCTAGCAAGGGCCTTCACCTGGTTGTTGATGAAATGAGACCCCCCATCTGAAATCATTACTCGAGGTACCCCGAACCGCGTGATGACGTGCTTCCTCAAAAATCTGCAAACTGTCCTCGCATCAGCGGCTCGGGCGGGGATAGCCTCAACCCAACGACTAACATAGTCAACGGCCAACAGAATGTACTCAAATCCCTGACTCTTAGGGAATGGACCCATGAAATCGATGCCCCATGCGTCAAAAACCTCACAGAAGTGAATGGGCTGCATCAGCATCATATCACGCTGTCCACAAGTGCCCATCCTCTGACAGTCAGTACACCTCTTCACGAACTCATCAGAGTCCTTGAAGAGGGTAGGCTACCACAAGCCGGATTGGAGCACTTTCTGTGCCGTTCTCCTCCCAGAATGATGTCCTCCTGCCTCAAGCTTGTGGCAGTAAGTGAGGACGCTATGGTGCTCCTCCTGAGGAATGCACCTACGCCAGACGCTATCCCCTCCTTCGTGGTAAAGGATGTGATCCTCCCAGTGGTAGGACTTGGCCTTCGCAAGGAAGGTCTCAAGCCTCTTCCTGGGCCAATCTTGTGGGACTTTCCCAGCAACGAGAAGGTTCACAATATCGGCATACCATGGGAGTGAGGCGATAGCAAGGATCGCCTCATCTGGGAAGGTCTCACAAATGGGATCAATATGCTCGGACTCCTCAGGCTGCTCTAAACGGGAGAGATGATCCGCCACCACATTCTTGACTCCAGGCTTATCCTTGATCTCAATGTCAAACTCCTGGAGTAGAAGGATCCATCTAGTCAATCTGGCCTTGGCATCCTTCTTTGCCATGAGGTATGGGATGGCGGTGTGATCAGTGTACAGGGTCACTCTAGATCCAATGATATAAGATCTGAACTTATCTAGGGCGAACACTACGGCTAGCATCTCCTTCTCTGTGACCGTATAATTCCGCTGGGCGGAATCCAATGTGCGGCTAGCATAGTGGATAGCAAAGGGGACTCCATCCCTCCTCTGTCCCAGCACGCCCCCCACGCCAAAATCGGAGGCATCCGTCATGATCTCGAATGGGAGAGACCAATCAGGCGGCTGAAGAACATGAGCCTCTATAACACACTGCTTGAGAGTCTCAAAGGACGAAAGACACTTGTCATCGACAAGGAACTCCGTGTCTTTCGTCAAGAGGTCAGTCAACGGTCGGGCAATCCTGCTGAAATCATGAATAAATCGTCGGTAGAAACCAACGTGCCCCAGGAATGACCGTAACTGCCTCAAATTGGACGGCGGTGGGAGTTTTCTAATGACATCTACCTTGGCCGGATCTACCTCCATGCCCCTGTTGTAGATGATGTGGCCAAGCACCGTCCCTTGAGTCACCATGAAGTGACTCTGATCCCAAGACAACACCAAATGAACCTCTATACATCACTGGAGTACTCGGTCTAGGCAGTCAAGACAGGAGTCGAATCCGTCACCGTAAACCGAGAAATCGTCCATGAAGACTTCTAAACACTCCCCTACCATGTCCGAAAAGATCGACAACATGCATCTCTGAAAAGTCACAGGGGCATTGCATAGCCCAAATGGCATGCGTCGGAAGGCGTATGTGCCAAAGGGACAGGTAAAGGTGGTCTTCTCCTGGTCCTCAGGAGCGATGGCCACCTGGTTGTAGCCCGAGTACCCATCCAGAAAACAGTAATGGCTCTTCCCTGCCAGTCTCTCAATGATCTGATCAATAAAAGGCAAGGGGAAATGATCCTTCTTGGTGGCCTGGTTGAGTCTCCTGTAGTCAACACAGACCCGCCAAGAAGTGGGTACTCGTGTAGCAATCTCCTCTCCCGGCTCACTGATCACAGTCGTGATGCCCGTTTTATTGGGCACCACATGCAATGGGCTGACCCACTTGGAGTTGGAAATGGGATAAA
This sequence comes from Ottelia alismoides, assembly GCA_037367405.1. Taxonomy (NCBI): domain Eukaryota; kingdom Viridiplantae; phylum Streptophyta; class Magnoliopsida; order Alismatales; family Hydrocharitaceae; genus Ottelia; species Ottelia alismoides. The sequence continues at coordinate 409,177 of JAZKJV010010994.1, read as the reverse complement.
TAAAATCTGTGCTCCACTATTTTGAGATTTCCTTCATGACAACCTCTCTCAGATTGGGGTTCAGCCGCCGCTGGAACTCACGCGACAGCTTCGCCCCATCCTCGAGATAGATATGGTGGGGGCAACGTGATGGACTAATCCCATGGAGATCTGCTACGCTCCATCCGATTGCCTTGCGGTTCTTTTCAAGAACCCCCATCAAACGGGATTCTTGCTCTCGAGTCAGATCGATGGAGATGATGACTGGGTACATCTCAGGCTCACCCGCAAGGAATCGATACTTCAGCGAAGTAGGGAGCGGCTTCAGCTCTGGACAGCTGGGTGCTGGTGGATCTGGCCTCTGAAGTGTCTCTGTGTATGCTGCCAAATCTATATGGGAGAACTGAAACTCTCTCTCAATCTCAGGAACTGGAGAAGGCTGCTCTGACTGACTGTCTCTGCTAGGCTCGGCATCTACCTCCTCCTCAGCTGTAGGCTCTGTGGAACTCAGGTCTGGCATGTAATCCTCACAATCTGCCTAATCAGACTCTGAATCCCAGGGATCTGCATCAAATAAGGAGGCATCAGCACCACCGTCATCACAAAATCCGTGTCGTGATCAAGAACCTGCTCTGCTGCCTCTATGGTATCCTGAACTAGGGTTGTGCTCTCCAGGCTATCCTCTGCTATCATCTCTGCATCAGCGGTGTCTGAAAATGAGAGGATGGCCTGTGCTGCTGGGTCTGCCCAAACTGCCTCATCGTCTGTGATCACAAAGTCGCAGTCCTGGTGGATGTCTAGCCCGGCATCTGTCAGCTGCTCTGCATCTGAAGTCGTCTCTGAGCATGATCTGTCTCTGGCTCTGTAGTCCTCGACCGTCGCTATTTGTACACTTTCACCCTCGATGTGAAAGTATACCTTCCCGCTATCATGGTCAGTCACTGCCTTGGCTGTGGCCAAGAATGGATGATCGAGAATGATGGGGGTATCGGTCACTGAATCAGGGATCTCCATGTCCAACACTACGAAGTCCACGGGGAATTGCAGGCCCTGAATAGTGACGACAACGTCTCGCAACAACCCCTTCGGCCTCTTGACAGATCGATCAGCAAACTGAAGGACTGCCCTGCTCTGTCTAAGAGTGCCCAACTCGAAGCGGTCGAGAAAGGCTGCCGGAAGGAGATTGATAGACGATCCGCTATCTAATAGAGTCCGGTCGAACCTCTGCTCTCTAATGTGACATCTGACATACGGGGCTCCTGAATCTGGCCTCTTGGCCGGCAGACGGTTCTGGATCGTGAAACACGTGGCTTTCGTCAGCACATGGATCTCTGAGTGGCGGTTCCTCCTCATCCTCCTGACTGTAGTCCTGTCTCTCAAAGAACACTGAAGAAGGGGGATGTGCTGCAAAGCCTCCTCAAGGGTCAGCTGTATGTGGAATCTATCAATCATTCTCTGGCTGAACTCCTCTTGCTCTCTCTTTTTTGGATCTTTTTCTTTTTTCTTCCCCTTCCCCATCTGAAGGGCACTAGGGAAGGGAATCACAGGGTCCTTCTCAGATGAAGGACTAGGAAAAGGTCTAGACGGCTCAACGGTCGGATCCGCACATACATCAAGCACCACAGTGGGACCAGAATAAACTAAACCTTTTCCTTTATTCACAATATGGTTCCGAGGTACATCAGAATGAGGAAAAACAACAACTCTCTCAGAATGAGCACCGGTGGCCTCAGCACCACCAATGGCTGGATCTGCTGGACGTCTTGCGGCCTCAGTACCGTGCTCTGGCTCGGCATCTCGGGTGGCATCAGTACCACCTCATCGAACTAGTGAAATGGCGGCCTCAGCACCGCCGGTGGAATCAGCATCCTTGGTGGCATCAGTACCACCGTTATCATCATGAGCGGCCTCAGTACCGCTCTCCCTCCTCCTCATCTGGCGCTCTAGGTGTATCCTCATGATGTCGCTCAGACGAGGCGCCGCCTCCGGCTGGTGTCCTACCACTCCTAAGTGTGACAAAATCAGCATCAAAAAGGTCTGCAGACATATCATCAAATGGATCACGAGGAGTGGCATGCTCAGTGTAAGCTACCTGCTCAGACTTCCGCTTCAGGATGTTGGGGTTCAGCTCGATCTGGGCAGGGATGACGGCCTTCCCTCTCACAATGTCCCGCATCTCCTGGCGGAACTCATCCATCTTCCGTCTGAAAGTAGCCTGCTGGTCCGTGAGGAGGCGGGCTATGTCGTCCAAGGCGGGGCTCTCGTATGGTGGACCATGAGAGCCCGACGGGTAGCCTCTCTAGTAATGAGGCTGCTGGAACTGGTGCTGCTGCTGGTGAGAGGGGTAAGTGGGAGGATGCTGCTGCTAGTGAGGCTGCTGCTCACGCCTCCAAGACTGTCCCTGCTGATAGGGACGAGGAACGAAGGATGACTGCTGCTGCTGCTGTGAAGGGTAGACTGGGGGCTGCTGCTGCGGCTGGTGATCTCTCTGCTGGCTGTACTGGCCTCCCTGACCAGATGGCTGCTGCTGGGGCTGGGCACCTCCGTTCCCCCTACTGAATCTGGGATGGTCTCGTCGGATCCCAGACTGAGGATGGTCATACCAAATCCCGTTGACATCCATCAACGGCTCTGCATCGTACTGGGCTGGCGGGAGTACTGCCAGAGGCTGATCCGGCTGGTATACCACCATCTGCAAGTCTGGAGATGGTGGTGACTGGTAGGAGGGCTGCTGCTGCTGGTACGGCTCCGCCTGTACAAGGTGAACCTATCTAGGCTGCTGGTGTGAGTTGGAGCGCTGGGACGAGCTGCTTCTGCCGCCGGTATCGCCTCGCGACTGAAGATGGTGCTGGGAAGCCGTCTGTGCCTCCTGGAGACATATGAGCTGGGTCTTCATGTCGCTCAGAGTCTGTGCCATCTGCTCCATTTGAGTGATGCCCTGGCTTTGCTTCTTCTCAATCAGCTCCATCCGATCCAACTTCTCGCTAATGATACCCATATCTGCAGCGGATGACTCTGCCTGTGCTGCTGCTATTGCGACTGAACTGGATGGACCGACATCGACCCGTGCTATCCTCTGGTACTGCACGGGTCCTGGCTGTTGCTGGGGTCTGCCCTGAGTGTACAACCTGGTCTGGGACATCACCATGTAGTTCTCGGCCATCTCCTCATAGATGGCCAAGACCTGGTCGTGATCCTTGGCGAAGTAAGACCCGCCACAAGAAGCGTTCACCAAGCCCTGGAGCTCTGGTGTCAGCCCGCTGAAAAAGCTCTGCACAAGGTTGGGATTCGAAATATTGTGGTGCGTGCATCGATCAGTCAGCTCACGGAACCTCTCCCATGCCACATGGAATTGCTCGTTTGGGAGCATGGAGAAGTTGCTGATGAGGGCTCTCGCTCATTGGTCCGCCCGAGTAGATAGTACTTGTGTAAGTACTCGGTGCGGAGCTGCTCCCAGGTGTAGACAAACTTCCCCAAATGCTTCTGCCAGGTGGCTGCTCTATCTGCCAAGGAAAAGGGGAAGGCGATCATCTGAATCGTATCCTGGTCCACCTGATGATCGTGGACAGTACTGCAGATCATGAGGAACTCCTGGAGGTGGAGATGGGGCTCCTCAGTGGCGAGCCCGTGGAAGCGGGGGAGTAACTGCAAGGTGTTCGGGGGGAACTTGAAGTCCCCCACGATAGCCGGAAGTACGACCCAGTGGTGCATCAGCATCGATCCGGGGTTGTGCAACTCCCGCATCGGCCTCGGTGGTCCTCCTACCGCGGCTGCGGCGGATGCTGCCGCTGCGGCTGTTGCATCTGCATCATCCAGGATCCTCGGCCCGTCTCTCCTCTGCTCTTGCTCTGCTCTCATCTGCTCCATCTCTCTCCTCATATCAAGCATGAATGCCCCCTGATCCCTCAACTGCTGCTGAACGGTCTCTAGGGAGGCGATCAGGGTGGAGTTGATCGCGCCCTGGTCCAGCACAAAGTGCTCAGGCTGTGGACCTCGGGAGCGATCCTCGGAACTGCCGGCCATGGCGTCTGCAAAATCAAATGAGCCAAACTCAAGTGCTGACAAATCTGCTAATCTCTCCTCTGGCTCATGTCTCTCAGAACCGAAAGAAAGGGGGTTGAGGGAGAACAGGGAGGAGTCATACTCGGGCTCGGAGAGCTGGTCTCGGCTCTCGCGGGCCAACCTAGATGAACGGGTAGACGTGCCCGAAAGCAGTGCAGCCAAAGGCTGCCTAAGAGATCGTCTACCCATCATCGTGATCTGGCGAGTAAGGCAGATGGGATCTGGAGAAACTATGATCAGAATACAAACCCCTCGGTTCACCAACGCAACACGAGCTGAAGACCATAAAGGCTCGGTCAGATTATCTTGTCAAATTTTATTATGGTGAACAAACAGTCTATCAAAGCGATTACGTGACCTGCTGGGATACCCGATGCTACCCCAACCAATTGGCCCGCACTGAAGAGTCGGTAATCAGTGGGAATAGCACCGGAGGGCTCTACCTAATGAACGGGTCACTCTCTCGCACAAGCAAACCAATCAATGAGGGGGTTGCTCTCCCCAAGACAGATTTTTAGGTCAAGTGTCTTTTAGGGTCAATAGTTTTAGCAGTCCCAATTTTATGTTTATTCTTTTTAATATTTTTCAATAAAAACAAAAGGCCTAACGAATTTTTCGGTTCTCCTGGTTATTAAGTCAAAAACAGGGGGAGAAGACGAAAAAGCCGATGTGCGATGAAATCAATGATGCATGCAAAGATAGAAATGCGTACCTTCCTCCAGCACTCTACATGCAAGTGATTCGTGCAGAAATGTAAAGACAGAAATAAACTACCTATATGGTGCATCGATGAAAACCGAGTCCTAAACAGGCAATTCTACTCGAAGAACCATCTAACTGGTCACTGATCCTTCAAGCCAAAGGTCCGGTCTCAATCTACCCCTCCTCCTCCCGACACATCGGGTTCAGGAGCAGCGCTTGGCAGGGCAGGCTACGGCACGTAGGCTATGAAGGGAGTGAGTCAGTTATTTTTATTAATGAATTATTAGTAGGTCCAATTAATCGCACTATAGGAACAGGCAGATAATTAGGTGTGGGGATCCTAATAATTACGGCACAGTCAAGCACAAAATCCTAAGTCTAGGGGCTCGATAAAAACCGCTGAAAACCGTAAAAGGCAGCAAGAAAACCAAAGCCGCGAAAAACTGTGAAAAATCCTAAGGGTCCCCCGAGCACACCGGTGCTCGGCGAAACAGACCCGCTAATCAAGTCAAGTCCACAGTCTGAGTCTGTCCCTGTATTATTACAATAATCAAATAAAATGAAAATAAAAAGCTAAACTATTCCTCGCCCGCTCGTCCACTCTCTCACGCTCTCCTGCGGCTTCGTGCAGAAGGGAGCCACCTCCAAGTCCCACGGTTGCGTCGGCTTCTTGAAAGCTGCCGCCTAGGTCCTCGGGCCCTCGCAAGAAAGAAGACAAGTGTCAAAGCAACAATAATATAATCAAATATGGACAAGAAATAAAAGACAAGGGTATATGTGCAAAAATGACAAATAAAATAAACAAACAAAAATCAAACAAAAACAAAATAAAGCAAAAATAAAATAAAAACAGAAAGCCGCGAAAAGCTGCGGACTCTGAAAGAGCCACGGAAAGCCGCGAAAAAATAAAACCAAAAAGAAAATGAAAATGAAAAGTCAAAAACTAGTAAGCCGTGCTCCCCGGCAACAGCGCCATTTCTGATGACTGAATATTCCCAAGCAACTAAGGATGAAGAAATAACAAAGGTCGTTGCGACCTTAGTCGCTCAAGAGATCAATCAGTCAATCAAGAAAATGAAGTTCAGACCACCAAAATCAAAGAAAATCAATCAAAACACGATAGCGGTCCTGGCTATTGGATTAGTCTGGTATAGCGACCAGGGTCGAACTCAGGGAGCACGTGATGGCCTTGCGGCCTACGAAGTAGTCAAAAATATAAAATAAAATAAAAGAGAAGAGAAGGTATTTTTGGTGGATTTTAATTTTTATAATTTTTTTTGGATTTTTAGAGAATTAAGAAAATAAGGAAAATAAGAAAACAAGGCAATTCAACAATTTATTTAATGCATCAAAGATCAAGTAAAAAATAAAATAAAAATATTTTTATGTGTTTTATAATTTTTACTATTTTTAGTGAATTTTGGGATTTTTTTGATTTTTATTTAATTTTCTGATAATAAAACAATGCTAGAAAAAGAAGGCACTGTCCAGCCGAGCTTAGGGGACTTAGATAAAATATCTAAAAGTCCCCAATAAGCCTAGAGGTAATTTTCCTGTAAAGAGAAAGAACCAAGGAAAATTTAGGCATCTTAATTATTATTTTTGAATTTTTAGATTATTTATTAGAGTTTTTATGAGTTTTTAGGTGTTTTTCAATTTTTATGAGTTTTATATAATGAAAAATTACCAAGATTGGCCAGAAAATCAAACACAACAATCTAAACAGTAGCTAATTTTTTGTAGTTTTTAGATAAGTTTTAATATTTTTTTGTGATTTTCTAAATCAAACAGTAGCAAAAATGGTTGTTTTTTATTTTTTAAAAATATCAAATTAAAACAAAAATGTCTCCAAAAATTCTAGAAAATTTTACACTATGGCAGGAGCCATGTGTCCAATTTTCATTGAATTTGGAGTAAGTTTGCTATTTTATTCAAAAATAAAACTTAGGTACTATGCACAGGGACCTGAGTGCAAATACCCAAAGCTCTGGGGGATCCGGTGCAAAATTCCCAAGGAATCACGGGTGTAGCGCGTGCCTGGGGCACTTAGGGACCTAAATGTAAAAAAACTAAGTTCTGGGACTATTTGGTAACAGGTACCAAAAGTTCGAGGACTTGTTTGTAATTTACCCACAAATAAACGCACATGCACAATTAATTCACGCACAGGGGTATAAATGCAATTTTCTAAAAATATTTCTTCATTTCATAACCATCAAGAACTACAGGGCTAAGAAAGCAAATATCCCAAAAGATCACGTGTCGAAGCACGTGACAAACCACACACAGGGGCTTATATGCAAATAAAATAAAGCTCAGAGTCCAACATGCAATATACCTAACATAAATAAAATCCTAAAAATATTTACAGGACTTAAAGCAAACTACTACAGAGAGAAGGGCCTAAGGGTAAATTACCCTTTATTAAGTCGACCGACGGATGGGCGCCACGTGGGTAGATCGACGGCTGGGAATGGGTGGGGCCCCAAAACTGCTATCCCTCGTGCGGATCGGATGGTCCAGGCGTCGCCACGTGGAGATCAAACGGTGGAGAAGTGCGGTGGCTAAACCTTGGCCATCGGACGGTCTGGATCAGTCCTCCTGAAGATCGTGCGGTAGCTGCTGTTCCTAGAACGGATGGCTCAGATCGAAACTGGAGCGCTGAGGCTGATCGGACGGCGGAGAAGGATGATGGACGAACTGGGTGCCAGCGAACTTCGTCGGGCTCGTGACGGCGCTGGTCTCCTCCTGGAAGCTCGCTGAAGATCGGAGAAGGAAGCTACGGGCCCTCCGCGTCTACTGGAGGCCTCTGATGACTCAATGGAGCTCCGAGGAACTCTGGAGAGTCGAGCGGAGGCGGAGCTGCTGAACCCAATGGTTCGAGCCCTCAGAGGGCTTGGATGAACCTGCAAAGTGCACCAGCAAGCTCGCGGGTCGAGGGCAAACTGCCTCGACCCCGTTAGGCGTGGTGAAAGTGGTCGGGGAGTCGGTGCGGGCGAGCTCCGACGAAGGAGTGGACGGAGGAGCTCGAACCCCAGCTCCTGTGCGAGCTGGGTTGAGTGGAGGGGCGTAGAACGTGCGCGGGAGGAAGGCGGAGGCGATGGTGGATTCCGATGATCGAACGGGAGGGTGAGGTGGTCGGAATCAGCGAAAATCGTCGGCAGCGCGAATTGGGGCTAATCGGAAATTAAAGAATGAGAGACAAAATCTAAGCTACCTGGGTGGATGGGTCGACTGGGGACGAGCTTGGGCAGCTCTGGGTCCTTGCCTCGAGGACCGTCGTCGTCCGAGGCTCTGGCTCCTGCTCTGGGCGGAGCACGGCGGAGCAAACTTCGCCGGATCAGTGGTCTCTTGCTCCCTCCTCACTACGACACCTGCTGGAGCAAGCTGTCACTCTCGCCAAGCCGGTGGAGGTCCCTGGGTGGTGAACAAGTGAGCCAAAAGATGCTGAATGGGGTGGCGGAGCTCGAGATTTATATGGGTGCAGGTCCGGCAAGATGTGATCGGGTAGGGCAATGTGGAGCGCGGATCCCGAGGCGGGCGCTCCGTCGAGGGTGTCGGATGTGTTGGGAGCGGAGCGGACCCGGGGTTTAAGGAGATGGTGATCGGGTTTGGACACGAAAAAGAGGAGAAGTCGGATCGGGTGTCCAAAACCTGTGGTAGGTGGTCCACAGGGGGAGTTGACCGGGCGGTCAACAACCCCCGTGGACCAATGGGAATCAACCACGTGTAAGAGATTTAGAAATTAAATTGAAAATAGCAAATGGCCGAATTATTAAAAAGTCAAAATATGATATATTTTTGTTTTAATATTTTCTATTTTTTGTGATTTTTAATTAATTTTTCAAAATAAAAATAGGGTATTTACATAGTAGGGCTATATATAGGTATATATACAATAAATGGATTTTTCTTTTTTATTTTTAATTTGTTTTTTGTACACTTTTATTCCCATTTTATATTTTATTTATTTATATCATAAAATTAGGAATAAAAAGATATTTTTATTTTATTTTTATTATTTATATACATAGGTGAAATAAATAGATATGTACATATATATACAAGGTATATGTACAATGTATTTTTGGGTTTTTAATTTTTGTTATTTTTATTTTGTTTTTGTTTTAATTATTTTTATTTTATTTATTCACACCATAAAAAGTAGAATATATACAAATTTTATAAAAATTAATTTTATTTATTTATAAGGTGAAATAAATCTAAGTGTGGTTGTATGTACAAGGTGGATATATACAAGTGATCTATTTTTGTTTTCTTTTTGATTTTTCTATTTTTATCTTTATTTTATATTTATAAATATATACAAGTATTTACAAGCCCATTTTACTCTATTTTTGGAGGAAAATATTTTTATTATATTTACAGGTTTATTTACACACATGAGCCCCTATCTCCCTCTACTTTGGCTTTTATGCGGTCAGGCCCATGCTGAGCCCTCCCTTGGGTTAGGTTGCTCAATATTTATTCTAAATATTTCCCTCTTTTTCTTTTTGATCTTTATTCTTTTATTTTTGCACAAAAACATGCTAATTATTACTTTTTACATCATGCATGCTTTTCGTCATTATTTATATTTACAAATATATACATGCATTTGCTAAGGTTCTTGTAGCTAAAATATAAGAATAAAGAGTGATGAATGAGTATTCATCACTCGTATGCAAATCTTGGGTTTTTGGGACTTTATGTGTACTATATGTATGTATATTGGTACCCTTGTATTTCTTATCATATTTGACCTCATCTCTGTTTTTGGTCAACATAAAACTTGTAGATCCCATCGAGATCTACAACTTTCATGTTTTAGTTTTTCCAAATTCGGCCTCCTTCTCTCTCTAATTTCATTCTCTTTTTCAGCCATTCAGAGCAGGCCACGTGGTGCCCTCTGATTGCAGCACGCGGCCCGCTCCATTGCGCGCCACGTACCCTCCATTTCCCGCCGTCCGATCTTGTCATTTTTCTCCTGATCTGAGCCGTCCATCTTCGCAATGCTTCTTAGCCGCACGATCAAGCCCAGATCTAATCTAGGTCGCTCGCTAGCACCGCGCCCTCCTTGCGCCACGTGGCGATGTCCGCACCAATCGATCTCGCCTTCAAATCTTCATCCCCACCGTTCATTATCCAGATCACCTCCACTGCTCGATTAAAAGCATATTTCATCTTAGCCCTCCGTCTTCGCCTAAGTCCTAGCGTGCCACGTGTTGTCTCATGGACCGCACGATCAGATCCTTAAGACTTCATTTCAACCGCCCCTCTCCTGAACATTGGATCGCTAGATCCAACAGTCAAGACGCCGTCGTCTACCTTCCACCTCGCCCGCACCCCACGTCGCCCACCTTGCGCGCGGGCCGCCCCCTTCCTATTTTGGGAACCACTCCGGCCACCATCTCCGGCCTCCAACACCTCCATCTTGCAGCCCACACTTCCCTAATCCTCGTCGACCCCCTCGAACTCCATCAATAGCGCCCACATCACCCCACGACCTCCACCAACTCCATCAATTTGTCACCTAGGCCGTCACCTTCCACCTATAAATACTCCATCCCTGTCAACCTTCGACCCCATCCGCCATCACGGAGGGAAACCCGAGCTCCTACCTTCCAATTGGTGACAACAATTCAACAAGGAGTCGAGCGAAGACCAAGCTTCTTCTCCAGCGAGATCCACGGCCATCCCCGCCGTGCCGCAGCCTCCCCCGTGAGCTGCACGAGCTCAGGAACCTCTACCGGCCTTCGGGCGATGACCAGGAGCACAAATCCGAGATCCATTCCCCAGGTAGACGCCTCCATCTCCCCTCTGATCTTCTTCTTCATTTTCTTTCTTCTTCTCGAAATTTATTCATCGTCCACAATCATCTTCACCCCGCCTGACCATCCTCCGATCTTCACCTCAGAGCTGGCATCTTCGCGCCCATATCCATCTTCCCAGACCACTCACCGCACCTCACGCCGACGAGAGCTCCGCCACCTTGGTGGAGCAGCATCACCAAACGACCTTCATCTCACCTCAGGCCTCTCATTGTACTCACGATCACCCCATGAACACAGAGCACGCTTCGGCTATCAAGTAACCCCCCGCAGGTACTTTATTTTGATTGGCCGGGCACCTCACTGGAGCATCCTCGAGCTTAACCGCTACCGGTATCCAGACCGCCCTAGCAGCTCCTGAGACCTCTAGCGGCTACCTGAAGCCTCCACGATCATTCCCAGCTACTTGGGAGCTACCGGCGAGCTTCATCGACAACCGGAGGAGGAGGAGGAGCTAGAGCCTCTTCACCGGAGCGTATCCACCTCCGCCGCAGGAGGGGCGGCAGACCCTTTGAGCACGAAGCCCAGTAGCCGTCCGATCCCCTTGATCGGATGGTTCTGAGGAAGCTACGTCTCCAGGAGTCCGCAGCCGTCAGATCAGGAGGATCCCATGCTCCACGTCAGGCCACATCGCCACTCCCCTGAGCTTCAGGTGTCGTTGGATTCATCCTGATCCAACGACCCTCGATCGTCCACATGTTCATCTTCATTGAGCTCCAGATACCATTGATCTATCAAGATCCAACGGGCCGTATCGTGCCACGCATCAGCCATCAGAAGCCGTTGGATGGTCACTCAATCTAACGGTCCAGCAAGCGCCACGTAGCTTCCTCCGAGCCTCCACCCTGACCATTAGGCTCGGAGCCCCCGAAGCTAGTCCGAGCCACTTCCGATCCTACCACACCCTCCGAGCCTCTGTCCGAGCCTCCGAAGTCACCCGAGCCTGGGCCCTCACATGTCTTTCATGTGCGATCTGGGTAAATTTCACCAAAGCCTCTGAAGGATTTGGAAATTGCATTTCTGTCCCTATAAGGAGCACCACGTGAGGCGCACGTGTTTTGTGGGCAATTTGCATACATGTCCCCAGCATTCTAGGTACTTGCATTTAAGTCCCTGTTTGCACGTTTAATTTTCAGTAATTTCATTTCTGTAATTACATTAGACCCCCATGTTTGTACGTATTTTTAGGTATTCATTTAACATCATTTTTCAAGTCTAAAAATTGCATTGTGTAGCTTAACTTGTCCTCTTTCAATTATGATACTTGTCTTATTTTTGTGATAGCAGTGGTTTTTATTATTAATTAATTGGTGAAAATTTGCTATATTTTGCCCAATTATGCCTTTTAATTTGTAGTAAACTCTCTGTTGCTCCAAAATTTATCAAAAAATCACATTAGACTTATGATAATTGAGTTTACATTGTGCCCAAAAATCATTTCATTTGCACGCATCTTGAGAACTGAATAAATCATTTTATGATTTACTTAATTAATTTTTAATAGGTCCATTTCAATAGAATTTTAAGTTTATTAAATTTCCTGGATTCTTCATACTTAGTTCTATCTAGGGTAATTTTATATCTGAAAATATTGTGTTTTGATATTTATTGAAATTAATTTTGTCAAAATCACATTGCATTCATTTTTAATTCACAATAAATTCGTATAGTGTCAGAAAAATCCAAAAAAATTACGTAGCTTAATTTCATTGCATTTTACCATCTGGACATGTTTCATAATTTTTGGAATTAATTTGACTATATTTCTGATTTAACTTATAACTAGCCTGATTTTGCATGTGTCTTTTCTTAATTGCATAAAAATTGATTGAAAAATACCAAAAATATCTTCTGAAAATCCGACCTCTTAAATTTGCTTAAAATCTACCTAAGGAGACAACTGCCTCCCTGAGTTCGACCTTTGCCCAAGTAAAATATATTTGCCGCTTGCGATTAATAGAACATTAATTAAAAGTGGTTTTTGATTAGTCTATATTACCTTGCTACAACGAACGACACGACACTAAATATAATCATTAATTTGACGGAATTAACAAGGGTAGTACGTGTCTCTTTAGATGGTGCCGTTGTCGGGGAGGCATGGCTTAGGTTAATTTGTAGTTAATTTTTGAGTGCTTGATTTTTCATCCCCAGGCAGTCTGACCCCCAGTTTTCTTGTTAATATTTTTCTGTCTTTTATTTTTGAGTATTTTTGTGTCATCCTTTATCAGACCTCAATTTGGTTTTTGTGCGAGGAACACGAGGAGTCCCGAGGCGCTTCAAAGAGCTTACATTTTAAAACTTTTTGAGTGATTTGAGAGGATTTGTAATTTTTCATTTCTTTATTTTTCATTATTTTTGCATTTCTTTCCAGCGGTTCCCATTTGGGTTCTCGCGTGTGTAAACATAGTGGAACCATGTCCCCGTGTGATGTGTGGATTGAATTTGTAGACTAGGCTTGCACTAGCGGCTCCTCGAGCCACTCTAGGATTTGCTTGTGCTCGTAACTCTTTAGGACCACACATCACATAAAAGACGTACTTAGACCGCAGATCTAGTCAAATCAAACCTGTGCTTCACTCGCTAATAGAACTGCCTGTCTAGGAGCGGATTTTGTCATCTGCATTTGCATGTAGTATAAAAGCTTTCAAATATGTTTTGCATCCTGCATAAAAGCGAAGGGATCACTGTAAGTATTCTTCACTCAGAATAAGCATCATTTATTTTTCGTGCATCGGCTTTTCTCAATTTCTCTCTCTTGGTTTTTCAAACTTAAGTAAAAGGAAATATGGACTGGACGATAGCCTTGCTGTGTGGATTGGACTTAAGTGATAACTTAACTTAAAACCAGGACTGCTAACATTATTGACCCAAAAAAATCAGTAAAATCAGAAATTCTGCTTGCGGGAGATTAATCCTCAACCTTGTTTTCAGGCTGAGTGAGGGTACTTGAGTGTGTGTGAACACCTTAAGGCAGAGCCCAAATCCCCACCTTCCATATCACGTTCCGACTGATCCTAGCAAATATCACAAGTTGAATTATTCAGGTTCCACTGACTAGTACCAAGTAGCCTCCGCCTGTCACAGGTAGATAGGGGCGAAATTGTAGTACTTCGCGACAAGTTGCCAGTAACCCCTCGGGGTGAAGTTCTGGCCTTGTCAGCCTCTGCCTGCTTGCAGGTAGATTGGGGCAGGTCTTTGAATCCATCAACTTGGGATAGGAGCGAAGAAAGGAAGAGCGCCGGTATCTTAGGAGATAGGTTAAACATGGAAGACGCATCTGGCTTTGAGACGACTTCCCTATAGGTCGCGTAATGCCTTACTATTTTGCTTGAAAATCACACTTAAATTCAACCAGATTAATTGGACTCAGTTTCGGGTCCTTCACCGTGTTGAATGTGAAAATACAGGGTCTGGATTGAATTGCTTGCTTCAGGTAGGAGTAAAATCCTATCTTCACTTAGAACTCCCGATTCTTCTTGCCAATCCAAGATGAGTGACTGGGGGGATATTGATTCCTTATTCACCAATCTCTCTCTGAGCCCCCCACGAAACTCATCTTCACCGGCCCAAGTGCAACTTGGACCACCTAGAGCTCATGACCCTCTTGAGTTCTGGATCCCTCAAACCCAGGGTGGTTACTCTCAAACCAACCCTTTCCTCTCCTCTTAGCTTACCGAGGAAGACCATCGCCTCGGTAAGAATCCCTTCCTTGAGTTGTATTCTAACCCAGACCATGTTTCATCCTCAAGAAAAGAGGACAGAATGCCGAACAAAAACCCTGACGAGGAGGAAAACAGAGAGGACCCCATGATTCAAGTCTTAGCCCGGCTGGCTAGAGAACAGCTGAACACAGAATTAACGGCTATACTGGGATAGGTGATCAAAGCCAAGGGAATATACCGACCGATGGTAGATGCCTATAATCAAACAGAAAATGAGATACATAGTTGGTTGGCACCCGATGTCCCTCCTGAAGCATTCGAGCTGAAGCCCGACTTCCTAAGCTTGCTGCCGAAGTTCAATGGAAACACAAACAAAGAACCATACTCCTTCCTCAGAGACTTCGAGCTAGTTTTCAACAACCTTAGCCACCTTAGGGTTGGACAAGATTACATCAGGCTAATGGTCACCCCGTTTGCCTTAGGAGTTAAGGCATCTCATTGGTTGAAATATCTCGGGGTGATGTGTACAACCTGGATGCAGTTCAAGGACCTTTTTCTGAAAAAGTTCTACCCACTTAGTAGGACTAATCAAATGAGAATAAAGATTGCAAGTTTCTCCCAGGGACCCAGCGAACCATTCCATGAAGCCTGGGATAGGTTTAATGACCTTATTCAGAAATGCCCCTGCCATGGCATTTCAAGAGTGATCTTAGTACAGACCTTGTTCTGTGGCATGACCCCAGAGATGCAGGGGTTAGTGAGTGCCGCCTGTGCAGGAAGCTATCTGAACAAAAATGAAGATGTCGTATGGAAGATCCTAGAGCAGATGGCAGAAACAGACAGATATCAGGCCACCAGGGCCTATCAGTTGTCTCCTTCGAGCCTCACCAATAAGACAACCCAGAGGACTATAACGAATCTGACGGACGACCTTATCCCTAGCATGATAATAGCAGACAAATTAACTATGATCGAGCAGATTCACAAGATGGTCACTGACCTTGAGTCTCTATCGCGTTTGCCGAAACAAGTGGAGGAACTTACTGAGAGCGTAGCTAAGATAAAGCTACCTGCCCCTTCTGCACCATCTGTACCTGTACACCGAGTCCATATTGTACAGGAACATGCACCGGGGCCTCAGAGTGGCTTGGTAGAGGAGCGGACTTACACTCAGCAGGATCAGCATGCAACCCCACAAGTGGAGACAGGATATGAGGAGCCTCTGCAGGTGTTGGAGATCAACGGGCTGTGGTACAACCATGATCCCGTTAGCAGACAGTCGGGGATAGGGAACGGTCAGCCACACTGACCTTCCCTAGCTTACCAGGAAAACAGCTCCGTCCCCGCACCACGCTTTGTTCAGTCCAGGCCCGAACGAAGGTACCAGCCTCAGCATCATCACCAGCAGCAGCAGCGAACGTTCCACTCAGGACAGTAGAGCCCGTCACCTTCCCATCAGCAGCAACACTATCAGCATGGCCAGCAGGGCCAGTACAGGACCTCATCCTCAAGTCAGCATCAACCAGCCCCGCCCACCAAATTAGAGTCCCTCACCTTGGCGATCCATACCCTGACTGATCGGGTCCAACAGATCCAAAATGACTATCTGGATATGAGAACCAATCTGAATCGTGTTTCTCGTACCCAGGACTAGCAGATGGCGTCAAAGACCCCAATTCCCGCCCAGATTCAGGCCAACCCGAACTGCTTGAACCAAGGCCAGAACCGACCACGACATCAAGTATACTATTCAGATAATTCTTTATCTGAACATGAGATCCTTTCGTAGGATAATGTAAACCATATGTCCCTCAGGAGCGGAAGGATCGTGATCGTACCTGATCGGGCAAGGGCACCGAAGGAAGAAGACGCTAAGTCTCTACCTGAGGAGAACTTGGAGGCAGAGGAGCAGCAGCACCACCACCGGTAGAAGAAGAGGACTTCTGAGTCCTCAAATAAGCAAGGGAACCACACCAGTAGGGAGTCCACTGAAACCGATGAAGAGCCTGTACCTCCATCTGAGGAGGATATTCCAGCAGTCGTGGAGAGAGCATCACCGGTTTCGCAGCAGCAATTTTCTTTTCATAGTCAGAGTCCGAGTCAGTCTCATAGTCCGAGTCTTGTACAAAACTCAGTTTCGGTATTGAATGAGAATCTTCCAGTTTCAGGATCTGAGTTAGAGTCAATAATCCCTTTCCTTCGAGCTCTTAAGGGCAGAAAGAAGAAAACTAAAAAAATCCAAAAAGATGACCCTGAGATGGTAGAGTTTTACAACAAACATATCAAGGTCACGATCCCCTTTGACAAGTATGTGGAAATGACATCTGCGTTTTAGAAATACCTTAAGGTGAGATGAACACCTACTAGGGTTAGCAGGAAGACCAAAAGTCGTGTTCAGAAACACGTTCTGTCAGTAGCCACGACTTGCGCAATAAAGAACTCGTTTCGAAGGAAACGAAGAGACATGGGTGCACATTATGTGGTGAGTCATGTTGATGACACTCTGTTTGCACAAACTCTCCTGGACAACGGATCCCCCATCAACTTAATGCCTACATCCCTCTATGAGCGGCTTAATCTCGGACCTCTTAGGAAATCCAGAGTTCTCCTTCAGTTCGCTGATAAATCAACCAAGAGGTCCCAAGGAGAATTGAGGAATGTTGTCATCAAAGTCGAGGGTCAGGAATACATGGTGGACTTTACCATCCTTGATATGGAAACTCCTTGTAATTGGATAGATTCCCATATCATACTAGGCAGGCCCTTCCTCAGAACAACAGGGGCCTTGTTTGATTATAAGATTAGGAAAATCCAGTTCCAAACTCCAAGCGGAGATGAGGAACTTGAGATGAAGCAGACCAGATGGCAGAGACCGGATTCCGAATCCAGCACTGAGTAATCTTCATCCAAAGCAAACTGCATTCACGCAGACACTGTTGGGCCATGGAGACAGAACCTAGCCAGCACCGATGAGTCCCTCCCCTCTGGAGAAGATCTTGTGCATGAGTCAGTTTGCGAGGTCATTAGAAACGAGTACAGCTCAGAATTTGCTTCCCGCTACATCTTCGATGACTTAGAGGCCCAGCTGGGCCTGTCTATCCTTCCCTCTTTAGGGCAATCATAAGATGAGTATGACGAGTCGGACTTGGCTTTTGCCGATTGCATGGAGACCTTTGACGATCCGACTCCAGAGCCGAATGAATTGGTGGCAGCAATTACAAGGACATATCCTGCCACTACCAGCACTGAACTAGATTCGATTGAGCCAGACTTCCTCGATGATCACACATTACGTGAGCTCAAACTTTTACCCACAACACTCAAATATGCCTTCCTTGCAGGACAAGAGAACAAGTATCCGGTCATCATCTGTTCACGATTGACCGAGGAGTAGGAATCTCGCTTGCTAGAGATCCTGGAGAGAAACCGCAAGGCGATAGGCTAGAACATCTCTGATCTCCATAGGATAAATCCTACTGTGTGTTCGCACCATATCTACTTGTAGAATGAAGCTAAATTCTCTCGCGAATTCCAACGTCGGTGGAATCCAAATTTGTGAGAGGTAGTGAAGAAGGAGATAGAGAAATGGTGCAACGCGGGTTTCATTTATCCCATCTCCGACTCCAAATGGGTAGCCCCAATCCATGTTGTCCCGAAGAAGTCGGGAATTCAGATGACAACTAATGAAGACGGAGAGGAGATCGTGACGCGAGTACCCACGTCGTGGTGCATCTGTGTGGATTACAGATGCTTGAATGCTACGACGAAGAAGGATCATTTCCCCCTACCATTCATTGATCAGATCCTAGAGAGACTAGCGGGGAAAGAATTCATCTGCTTCTTGGATGGGTTCTCAGGCTACAATCAAGTAGCCATAACTCCAGAGGACCAAGAAAAAACTACGTTCACATGCCCCTTTGGTACCTATGCTTTCAGGCACATGCCCTTTGGGATATGCAATGCTCCCGGTACTTTTCAAAGGTGCATGATTGTTGTATGTGCCGAAATGGTCAGCTAATTCGTGGAAGTCTTCATGGATGACTTCTTGATCCATGGTGATTCCTTCGATTCATGTCTTAGGAATCTGGACCGAGTCCTCAAACGTTGTTGTGAGGTTAATCTGGTGCTCTCATGGAAGAAAAGTCACTTCATGGTGACAAAGGGCATTGTGTTGGGGAATGTCATCTCCAAGAGAGGAATGGAGGTTGATCCTTCCAAGTTGGATGTGATGAGACGACTCCAGCCACCAACCAACGTAAAACAGTTGCAGTCATTCCTCAGGCATGTCAGATTTTATCAGAGGTTTATCAAGGATTTTTCTAAGATTTCCCGACTGCTAACTGAGCTTTTAGGCAAGGACATGAAGTTTATTATTGATCACAAATGTCTTGAGGCCTTTAAGCTATTGCAAGGAATGATCATGGACACCCCGATCCTACAAGCCCCAGATTGGTCTCTACCTTTTGAGATCATGACAGACGCCTCAGACTTTGCTGTTGGAGCTGTGTTAGGATAGAGGAGGGATGGCGTCCCGTTTGCAATACAATACGTAAGAAAAGTGCTTGATACCGCTCATCGTAACTATACAGTTACGAAAAAGGAGATGCTTGCGGTAGTGTTTGCCTTGGACAAATTCAGATCTCATTTAATCAGATCCAAGGTAATTATGTTCACTGACCACACAACACTATGATACTTAATGGAAAAGAAGAACGCGAAGGCGCGTCTTCTTAGGTGTATTCTACTTATCCAGGAGTTTGACTTGGACATTCGTGATAAACATGGAAAGAAGAATGTAGTAGTTGATCATCTCTCCTGTCTCAAAGATCTTAATACTTTCGAGGATTCATCGATTCGAGACTCCTTCCCTAACGAGTTGATTTTTGTTGTCAACTCACTCCCATGGTATGCCAATATCATGAACTATCTTGTCTCCAAGAAGGTTCCCGAAGATTGGCCCAAGAGCCACATAGAACGACTCAAGTCAAATGCTAGACATTACCATTGGGAGGATCCGATCCTTTTCTTTGAAAGACCGGATTGTGTCCGGAGATGGTGTATTCCTCAGGAGGAATATCAGAGTGTCTTTTATTTATGCCATAGTTTGGAGGCCGGAGGACACCACTCCAGGAAGAGGACCGCATGGAAGGTACTTTAGTGTGGCTTTTACTGGCCGACTCTGTTTTGCAATGCCATCACCTTTGCGAAATCGTGCCCAGTATGCCAGAGAATGGGAGGAACCGTTGGTTCCAAGGATGAGATGTCGATGCAGCCTGTCATCATTTGTGATGTCTTTGACGCCTGGGTATCGACTTCATGGGCCCATTCCCTGTTAGCCACATATTTGAATACATCCTTCTTGCGGTAGATTACTTGTCCAGATGGATTGAGGCTATCCCAACCTGAGCCACAGATAGCAGGACTATCTGTAAATTCATCAGAGATCATATCATCTCTAGGTTCGGGATCCCCAAGATGTTGATATCCGATGGGGATAGCCACTTTATAAACTGAGACGTAAAGAAGCTTTTGAAGGACTACGACATCGAACACCGTGTCGTTAGTCCTTATAACCCACAGACTAATGGTATGGCTGAGGTGTCGAATATGGAGGTGAAAACTATATTGCATAAGCTTGTCCGCCCAGAAAGGTAGGACTGGTCCCAGATCTTGGATCAAGTCCTATGGGCTTATAGGACTGCTTACAAGACACCGTTAGGAACCTCCCCATTCCGGATGGTATTCAGAAAGCCGTGCCATTTGCCCGTAGAATTAGTGCACAAATCAGAATGGGCAATCAAGAAGGTCAACTGGAATACACACCTAGGGCAGAAGCAGACAGAAATGGATCTGAATGAGCTTGTGGAAGTCAGAAACCGTGTATACGACAATAGTTTGGTGTACAAGGACATGGTGAAGCGTTGACACGATAGATATATCAGACGAAAGACCTTTGTTCCTGGACAGAAGGTATGGTTGTTCAATGAAAGACTGAAAGTCTTCCAAGGCATGCTGAAGTCCAAGTGGATGGGCCCATTCATTGTTCGTGCGGTGCATGATAGTGGATGTGTTGAGATCTCAGATCTCACATATGACACACCGACATTCCTAGTAAATGGACAACTGTTGAAGCACTTCGTCGAACCCAATGAGCAGTTAGTCCATGTTGAGGAGATTGTATTCGTGCGTGAGACAGATTCAGTAGATACACATCGAGCCATGCATGAGACCTTACAACGGTGAACTCTGGCCATTAGCAGCATCTGGAAAGATTCAGACCGCAATCCTTGTATATATCCATCATTCCTGTACATTATGCCCCTCCCTCCCGCGACTCTAATCATCCACCCCAACATTCATCTATCTCCATCTACGACTATACTTAGGATGACCAGATCCTAAGTATGGGGGGTGAGTCACCTGAGTCCGTTCACTGTACATCCTTCAGATCACATCGGCCCTCTTACCACTCCCATCATATACTTAGGCTGACCTGAGCCTAAGTATAGGGGGACCGATGCCTGCCTTGTATATATTCATCTACTTCCCCTCTTGACCTCGTCCGCCCATTTTTGGTCTTGTTCTACACTTAGGCTGCCAGAGCCTAAGTATAGGGGGTCAGGACGACTTCTATATATTTTACTTCTTTGGCTTTCTTACACTAGCACGAGCTATGTCGTCTTCCTCGCTTTTCGTGCTCTGAGGACATAGGACACGCTAAGTATAGGGGGGCATGTATATATTACATATATACTTTACCCATATCTTGTACTTTCACGTATTTTTATATATACTACTCAATAATTACAGGATGGATAAAATTGGGAAAAAATTTGTATAACACTTGTAAAATTTGTATAATACTCATAAAACACTTGTACCATCGAGTATACCAAAAAAATGGAAAAATCAAAATCAAAGGCTTCTTATATTACTCTTGCACATCATCTCTGCATCATCACTGAAAAGAAAGAAAAAAAGAGTCTTGCATTTCATTCATCTACATAGCATGTCATCTACACCTCACTTGCATATGCAAGGTGAAAAGCTAGTGGGTTCTGGACCAAGTTATGAGTAGATGTTGAGGAAGTATTTGATTTTACCTTAATCCACCTAATTTCAGAGGAACCTTATAGGAACTGGAGTTAAGATTTCTCAGGTCAAGTGACTTAATTTTTTGAGTCCGCAAGTCTATGTTCACATGTCATCTTGATTAGTCTAAGTAGAATATCTCGTGCACACGCATGATTCTTTTAGATAATGACCAAACTTGGACAAGCACCATGCACGTAGCTCTTCATTGATGTGGTGATGAGGAGGTAGAATCCTTTAGCTTGGAGTAGCACACGGGTGGAAACATCCGTCCTCCTCTAGGGAGGGTAGTGCATCTCAACCTAGTCTGATGGTATTGACGTCTAAAGACGGGACACTGTAGGTTGCAATAATGCTTCAAAAGAGGGATAGTCTACTGTCTCACGAGGAAAAACTCCTGATGTACATGTTGCACCTTGTATATAGTCAAAAAATGCAAAAACTCCAAAAAATCAGACAGGTCCAGGTAAAAATAAAATACCTGTCGGATTATGTATCTTAGCAAAGAAAATGCAGCTGGATGACTTGGCTACACTGGTCAGGCATCCCGGGATAGGTAGCTACACTAGCTACCGTCCATTCTTCTCTCTGCCCCCTCCTCTTGAGCTGGTCGCACTTGAACATAGAAGGGAATACCCTGCTCCTCAAGGAAAGAGTTACTGGACCGGGTAACTAGAGTTACCTTGTTAGAGGAGGCTGTTTCTGAACCATTTCTGATGTGGAGAGTTACATTTCACTTACATAATACAAGTAAGAATCATAGTCATCAGAAATTTGTGTTTGAGGATTTTTTCTGACCTGACTATTGAGGAGTCTTGAATAGAAGACTTGTGGAACTTGAAGTCTATTAGGTCTTAAGTTCAGGTCCCAATGAGGTTCCGCCACACAATTAATCCAAAGGTCGAGTCAATCTCAATTTTCATCTTTTGTTCATGACCTTGGTATGGAACCCAAAATCATTAGCAAAGAAATGCATTTCATTTAGTTGCTCAGGGACGAGCAAGGTTTAAGTATAGGAAGTTGATGAATTTGTGATTCATCACTTTTAAAGTTGAAAATAGAGCCTTGTTCCTGAGTATTTAGCAGCATATTTCCCTTTATCTTGCATAAATTTCATTCATGCATCCATCCACAATACATGCATTTTAGCACCCATATTTGAATTAAAATATGAAGCCTAATTCACTTGTAAAATACTCACCAATATTCACCTATTTTATACCCCCTCCAAAGTCAATATAAAACATTCAAAAGGTCAAAAATTCCTAGCTTGTAAATCACCCAATAAAACCCCAAACTCAGTTGGAGACCCCAGACTTTAGAATGCGCATATCTCTCTCATACAACCTCCAAATTAGGTCTACTTACTTTCAGATTAATACACATTCAGAGACCTTTAAAATGAGACCAATTTCATTAAAATCGGAGCTCGTATGCAAAACTTGGGTTTTTGGGCCCCTATGTGTACTTTATGTATGTATATTGGTACCCTTGTATTTTTTTATCATATTTGACCTCATCTCCGTTTTTGGTCAACATGAAACTTGTACATCTGATCGAGATCTACAATTTGCATGTTTTGAATTTTTCTAAATTTGGACTCATTTTTTCTCTAATTTCATTCTCTTTTTCATCCAGTCAGAGTAGGCCACGTGGTGCCCTCTGATTGCGCCATGCGGCCCGCTCCATTGCGCGCAACGTACCCTCCATTTCCCGCCTTCTGATCTTGTCCTTTCTCTCCTGATATGGGTCGTCCATCTTTGCAATGCTTCTCAGCCGCACGATCAAGCCCAGATCCAATCTAGGCCGCTCGCCAACGTCGCGCCCTCCTTGAGCCATGTGGCGACGTCTGTACCTTTCGATCTCGCCTTCACATCTTAATCCCCACCATTCATTATCCACATCACCTCCACCGCTCGATCAAAAGTCAGATTTCATCTTACCCTCCGTGTCCGCCTAAGTCCTAGCGTGGCACGTCTCATGGACCGTGCGATCAGATCCTTAAGACTTCATCCTAACCGCCCCTCTCCTGACCGTTGGATCGCTCGATACAACAGTCAAGACGTCATCTGCTACCTTCTGCCTCCCCGCACCCCACGTCGCCCACCTTGCGCGTGGGCCGCCCCCTTCCTATTTTGGGAACCACTCTGGCCACCATCTCCGGCCTCCAACACCTCCACCTTGCAGCCCACACCTCCCTCTTCCTCGCCAATCCCCTCGAACTCCATGAATCGTGCCCACATCGCCCCACGACCTCCACCAACTCCATCACTTCGTCACCTATGTCGTCACCTTCCACCTATAAATACACCATCCCTGTCAACCTTCGACCCCATCCGCCATCACTGAGAGAAACCCCGAGCTCCTACCTTCCTATTGGTGACAACACTTCGGCAAGGAGTCGAGCAAAGACCGGGCTTCTTCTCCGACGAGATCCACGACCATCCCCACCGTGCCGCAGCCTCCTCCGTGAGCTGCACGAGCTCAAGAACCTCTGCTGGCCTTCGAGCGACGACCAGGAGCACAAATACGAGCTCCATTCCATAAGCAGACGCCTCCATCTCCCCTCCGATCTTCTTCTTCATTTTCTTTCTTCTTCTCATAATTTATTCATCGCCCACAATCATCTTCACCCTTGCCTGACCATCCTCTGAGGTTCGCCTCGGAGCTCGCATCTTCGTTCCCATATCCATCTTCTCAGACCACTCACCGCACCTCGCACCGACGAGAGCACTGCCACCTTGGCGGAGCAGCATCATCGGACGACCTTCATCGCACCTCAGGCCTCTCATCGCACTCACGATCACCCCACGAACACAGAGCACGCTTCGGCTATAAGGTAACCCCCTACAGGTACTCTATCTTTGATTGGCTGGACACCTCACCGGAGCATCCTCGAGCTTCACCGTTACTGGTATCCAGACCACCCCAGCAGCTCCTGAGACCTCCGACGGCTACCTGAAGCCTCCACGATCCTTCCCAGCTACTTGGGAGTCGCCGGCGAGCTTCATCGACAACCGGAGGAGGAGGCGGAGCTAGAGCCTCTTCGCTAAAGCGTAGCCACCTCCGCCGCAGGAGGCGACAGACCCTTTGAGCACGAAGCCTAGTAGCCATCCAATCCCCTTGATCGGACGATCTGAGGAAACCACGTCTCCTGTAGTCCACAACCGTCGGATCAGGAGGATCCCACGCTCCAAGTCATGCCACGTCGCCACTCCCTCGAGCTTCAGGTGCCGTTGGATTCATCCTGATCCAACGACCCTCGATCGTCGACATGTTCATCTTCATTGAGCTCCAGATACCGTTGATCTATCTTGATCCAACGGGTCTTATCATGCCATGCATCAACCATCAGAAGCCGTTGGATGGTCACTCGATCTAATGGTCCAGCAGGTGCCACGTAACTTCCTCCAAGCCTCCGCCCCGACAATTAGGCTCGGAGCCCCCGAAGCTAGTCTGAGCCACTTACGAGCCTGCCGCGTCCTCCGAGCCTCTGTCCGAGCCTCCGAAGTCACTGGAGCCTGGGCCCTCATGTGTCTTTCATGTGCGGTCTGGGTATATTTTATCGAGGCCCCTGAAGGTTTTGGAAATTGCATTTCAGTCCCTGTCAGGAGCACCACGTGAGGCGCACGTGTTTTGTGGGCAATTTGCATACATGTTCCTAGCATTCTAGGTAATTGCATTTGAGTCCCTATCTGCACATTTAATTTTCAGTAATTTAATTTCTATAATTACAATTAGACCCCCATCTTTGCACGCATTTTTAGGTATTCATTTAACATCATTTTTTAAGTCTAAAAATTGCATTGTGTAGCTTAACTTGTCCTCTTTCAATTGTGACACTTATCTTATTGTGATAGCAGTGGTTTTTATTATTAATTAATTGGTGAAAAGTTGTTATATTTTGCCCAATTATGCCTTTTAATTTGTAATAAATTCTCTGTTGCTCTAAAATTCGTCAAAAATTCACATTAGAATCCTAATTGAGTTTACATTATACCCAAAAATCATTTCATTTGCATGCATCCCGAGGCTTGAATAAATCATTTTGTGATTTGCTTAATTAATTTTTAATAGGTATATTTCACATAGAATTTTAGGTTTATTAATTTTCCTGGATTCTTCATACTTAGATTTATCTAGGATAATTTTTATATCTGAAAATATTATGCTTTGGTATTTATTAAAATTAATTTAGTCAAAATTACCTTGCATTCATTTTTCATTCACAGTAAATTCATATAGTGTTAGAAAAATCCAAAAAATTAGTATAGCTTAATTTCATTGCATTCTACCATATGACCAAGTTTCATAATTTTTGGAATTAATTTGACTATATTTCTGATTTAACTTGTAAACTGACCTGATTTTGCATGTGTCTTTTCTTAATTGCGTAACAATTGATTGAAAAATACCAAAAATATCTTCTGAAAATCCGACATCTTAAATTAGCTTAAAATCTACCTAAGGAGGCAGCTGCCTCCCTGAGTTTGACCTTGGGCTTCCCCAAGTAAAATAAATTTACCGCTCGTGATTAATAGAACATTAATTAAAAGTGTTTTTTGATTAGTCCTTATTATCTGCCTTCAACGAACGACACGACATTAATTTTAATCAATAATTTGACGGAATTAATAAGGGTAATACGCGGCTCTGCAGACTCAGGGTGAGCCCATGCATATGTTTTCAGGATCATATAAGAAATCATGTATTCGATGTTCCATGGTGAGAGCAGCAGGAAATGGAACAGTGGGAAGAATCTTCGAACTAATGGTTAGTGCACGTCCCGCATATTTGTTCTCAATTTACTTTATGTTGGTTAATTCCTGTGTCAGGTTGATTTAATCAAAGTGGTCAGAGGAGATTTCGATCGACTCAGGATGAGCCCATGCATATGTCTCAGGATCATATAAGAAGTCATGTATTTGATGTTCCATGGCGAGAGAAATGGGAAATGGAACATTGGGGAGAGTCTCTGAACCAATGGTTAGTTCAACAGGTGATATCTCAGTTGTAGCAGTGGGGTAGGGCTCTTCTATCGCTTGTGTTGGACATGCGAGCCCACAGCGAGCCATTATGCTATTAATGTTATTGCGAATATCATTCCCTGATCTGAAATGAAGAATACATAATTTGCATAATAGGTCCCTTAGTACAGTTAGGGTTATGTACCATGGCCATCTTGATGATCATACAGCTATTGATTCAAATATTGAATCATAGAGGCTGATGCTTGGATGAATATCTAATGAGTTAGATTGAGGACTCATCAAGCACCGTCAAATGATTGTTAAGAGATGGCAATCCGTTCTCTAAAGGCTGATATCTAACTGACCTCTTGATGCAGGTCCTCGAATAGAGATTCGGAGGTGTTACATAAGTTAGGTCAAAGAGTTGACTTAACGAGATCGAGATAACCAAAGTCCTATGACGTATGCTGTCATGATATAGGCACGCATCCTCTGACCAGAGGCAGATGTATTACTATATGTCTGAGTATGTACATTTTGCAGACCAATAGGTTGATGACCTAATCAAGGTCTATACACCGACGCGCTGGTGTATGTATAAGGGCATATGAGTAATACAATCTCTCAAAGGGATCATACAGGTTCATTACTGAACCGGAAGACATGAGCTCACTCATAAGATGATGGGGAGAACCAAATTCCGTGCACGGTCGTCTCGCTTTGGAATCTTGACTGAATTTGTTTGACATATGCTTTTAGAAAGTATATGATCAACACCTAGGTATAATATATGCTTTTGGAAAGCATAGGATCAATACCGACTCCCAATGATCAAATGAGAAACTTAATGATAAATCCCTGAAGTAGACAGTGTAAAATTGATCTTATACTTCGGGATTATTCTAGGTCTTTTAGTATGCAGAATGTACAGGTATTGGGAATACCTGAGGGTGATGTGATCATAAATGATTGTATAACCATGATGCTTCCATTCCTAGGGAGTGATGAAACGGGTCTGGATTTTAGTGACTCCTCTCAGTAGAGAAGTAATTTGATCTTAGTCCAAATATTGGACATTGATCTGAATGTGATTCAGATTTAATGAGAAGATTAGATTTGTGGTCTTAATTTAATCAAGCATATATGGGAGGCCCGAGATCTGTATTTGAGATGTGATCTCAATATCCAAGTCACTATACGTGGAACAATATATATGCCATGTCCTTATCTCCAAGTATTCGCGGAGAAAGCGCATTATCTTTGAAAGAGTTCATGTATAATTCTATTGTTAATATAAGTATCCGAGCATCGAGAAAATGGATACTTAAATTTGATTTAATTATCATAAATAATATGAATTTGATTCATATTATAAGGAGAGTTATCTTAGATAATTAAATGTGATTTGATTATCAAAGATGTGAATAATGTGAATGTGATTCATATTATTTGGGCACGTGAGAATAGAGATCCAAGATGATTAAATGTGATTTAATTATCATGGATATGAATAATATGGATTGCACTATCCATATTATTCATAATATATTATAAATGTGATTTATAATGTATTAGAGAGAGCTAATTATAATTTATATTTGTTGATTAATTATTGATGTGTATTGGATACACATTGTGTAATTAATAGAAAATGTAAATTATATTTTGTTTTGGGTTGTGAATGTGATTCACAAATTTCCAATGGTAAGATTGCAATATTCTCAAAATTAATTGTGAATTGTTTTTGAAGAATAAAAACAACAAAAGTTGTTGGAAATTATGGCAGAAAATCATGGAGATATGCAATCTCATGAGATTGCATGAGATTGCCTCCACCATGAGGACATGGTGGACGGCTACACATTCCCACAGAATGTGGTAGCTGTCTCCCCCCTCCTTATGGGGAGTGATCTCCATGCTAATCTCACCTTATCTGATTGGTTTAATTTTAGGATTGATGTATATTTGATTTGTCATATATATTTTTTCTAAAATAAATCATAAGTTGTTGGTTTTTACCAACAACAATCTTAACCATTGGATTAGACATAAATCAATCTCATCCATTGATTTTATGTGTCCCATGGATTGAGATCTATGGATCGCAATATCCTATAAATAGAGAGGCATACCATGCTCTCTAGGTTATGCTATTGAAGCACATCTCTCTCTCTCTCTTTCTCTCTACACGCCTACTCTCTCTCCCTCTCATGGCCGTCCACCATGGATGACCTAGAGAAGTCTCCATCGCCGCAGCGTCGTCGTTATCTTGCCCGATCGTTTGATCGTGAATCTCTGTCTCCTTCGGTGCGCCTCGCTCATGAAGAAGACGTCAGATCTCGTGTGTCGAGATTAGGAGATCCACCGCTTGGATCATCAACATAGATTGCGAGAAGCACACGATGCGCTCGCTAGCGTCTCCTCCGTCGGATCAGACTTGAAATAGGAGATCTCTTCATTTAGAGACTCGATCGCAACCACGCTTCAAGAGGTAATCGCATTACTTGTTTGTGGTTTACACGAAATGATCCGAGAGGTGTTCTTGGATCATGTGGTTTCGTCGCATGAAATTTTTTTAGATTCCGCTGCATCGAGCAACTAGTGTGACTAGTCGTTCCTCGTCGTATTCGATATGACGCTCATGCTTCCGTGATGCGCTTGAGGATTATACCCTATCCTTCAATTAGTATCATAGCCTTAGGTTGAAGGTTTTGGATACGATCCATAAAACCGAAGGCGACTTGGGTTCGTTAGGGTTGCGAAAGTTTTATCGCATTTCATTTTTGAATCTCTGTTTTGTGATTATTTTTGGCCCTGTTTAAATTGTTTAAACACGAAAATAAAACTTGTATTTTGTTCCCATTAAATAATAAAACCATAGGATCTGAGTTTATGTAATTTGGATTCCGTTTGCTCGAGATATGGTTGTTTTAATGAGCATGTATTCACTATTGCGGGAACTGCGAATCTTAACATGATTAATGAGTTAATTACTATTTTGATCCACCTCGAAATGCGTGAAATATCACTTAGTTCTGTCCTAAATCAAATTAGCAATCTTTGAAAATTAATTTTATCTAATTTGGATTTAAGTTGATTGAGATATGTTAATTCTAGTAAGTAGGGGTCACTGCTGAAATTACAATCCTAATAAAGAACCATTTGATTGTCAATTGATGAAATTAATTATTAATTTCATTAAATAATTATGGAAAATATTTGAGAAATATTGAATGCTGATTATTTCCTTAATTGACTTGACCTCGACCGATAAATTTATTAGATTTGATCTAGATCATAATTGGAAACACAATCATCAAACTCCTTGCTTGAATAGGATTGGGAATTTCTCTAGCAAATTACCTTATAATCAAAATATTTTGATTATTACTATATGGTATAATTTCCATTGAAGAACCGATGATCATCTCAAGTAAAAAGTGATTGACTCAGCATTATTTTTTCCCGAGGCGGATATGGTGTCTAGTCAGGAATCGCTGGGGTAGCAGGTTTGCACTAGATGCAGTCCGTCCCACTCCCGCCGGTACTGGTCATGACAGTGGGTAGGGAACGAATGATGCCTGAGAGATCACGATGTATTTTCTAATTATTAAAATTCGAATTAATACGTATTTCGAGATAATACCATATAAAATCAAGTTTGTCGATTGAATTGGATTGATAATTAATTTAATATGATTGAGTTAATTACATCCAAATTAAAAACACTCTATTATGAATAGATATGTATTTCCCTTGGAAGAATTAATTGTGTGAATATGATTCATGATAACTAATTGAAATTTGAATATGAGGTGGAGGATCACATAAGTGACATCCATGGTCTCCCGTCAAAGCGAAGGGCTCCGTCGCCACATATTGTATGTGGGAGATGCCTGTCCGAAGTGACAGCTCCTGCATACGATCCATTTGGACCGGGCTCGTCACTTCTCGAAAGAGTAAGGACGTATGCGTAGTGACCCCAATATCGGGTCCTCATATTATTGGGGCGATATTGGATTGCGCATAGCGAGTTGTATTCCTATTGACGGTTGGTTCAATTAATGACGGGTCAACATCACCTTAGGGGTGGTGGACTCGGGTGTTAATGACCGAATTGGGAGATGCAAGTTGGACTTGCAAGGCGGAATGTGTTCCCGCTTCTTTTTATCTGAGTTACAGGTTCTCATATTATTGGGATGTAATAAAGATAAGAAAGGCGATCCCATATCTTGCTTGAGATATAATGATAATTATATCTCTTACATTGAAAGTTATTAAGGGAATGAACTTTCATTGTTGACATGACAAGACAACTTTGATATAAAAATTCCTAAATCAAAGTAAATTATATATTTATATATGTTTATGTATATTTCTTATTTCAGATAATCCTTCTTTAATCCCACTCAATGTTATACTCAATAATAATCAGTAGAATATCATTGATTGGACCCATGATCCAGATATTGTACTTGCAATTGAACACATAATGTATATGGTTGCAATTTGCAAGTTTACTCATAATAATGAGGAATGATAATTAAATAGACAATAAGACTAAAACCCTAGGGTTTGTATGTCTCTATAAGTCTTGATCTCATCGAATGTACTTTTGAAGTGACATGTCGATAATGATCGTAATTATCAAACAATCCTTATAAAATCTAAGAAGATGTTCTGGCATACATATGTGCTCTCGACATATAATCATGAATGACATGGTTCTCTGCATTATGCAGAATGGTGGCTCTATAGGAGATGAAGTATTGAAATTGTTTGAGTACCTACCTGAATCTAAGTTTTAAGAGTTTAAATGGATGTAGATACGATGAGGGTCATCATTCTACTATCTATACTCTAGTCATTCATGAAGCTTCATAATATTCATATTGTATGAATTGAATGAAGCATGTTGAAATACTCTTACATTGAAAATTTTGATTTTAACATAAGAGATCCTTTGTCTTAAGCAATGGTTGCTTATAGATAAAGGGAGCGCAGTGGAAGCATGGGTTGGACCCAAGTAAGAAGTATGTCAAAGAGTTGATTGTACTTCTGTGACTTCCATGTGACATCCAAAGAGTTGGATGAATGCCAATACTGCAATAAGTTGATGTGTTGATAGTATGACTATCAAATCTATCTCGAATCCTTAGAGAAGGAATCGGATAGTACATCAGAATAATCTTCATATAATCATTGAAATTGACTTACTTATTTGATAAGATAAAGTCTAATAATTGTATCTCAATCTTCTAATGACACTTGCAATTGGTTGCATCTGTATTAAATATTAAAAAATTGATCTTAAGGTTTAATGGTCATCCATGTTGGAAGTGATGCAATTGTTGCAACAATTTTCATTGGATCAATAGACTTCATATTTTCAGTGGGAGCCCCTAGTCTTAGAGAATGTCTATATGACCTAGATATTAGAATACTCTCATTGTTTATTTCTAAATGTTGGGAATAAACATGAATTCTGGAATAAACCTATCATAGAGAGTTATGATGGATATATTTCAGATAGTAATCTAACATCGAGTGGACTCCGCTAAATTAGAAAATTAATGAATGGTTCATTAACATTTCTAATACTGAAAATTAAACCTTTAAAGATCAATAGGAGGATAAAGATCATTTGACAATGATCTGGCATAATGTTTTGGACATATGTCTGTTGATGAGATCAATGGACAAGTAAGAGATGAAACTTTAGAATGTCTAAAATTTCCAAAACTTTCATACTTATGAATACTGTATTCAAAGTAGAAATGTCTAATACACCCTTCCTTGGGAATGGTGTAAGATGTCAAGGTATTCAAAATCTCATACATATTGATGTATGTGAATCATCTATATCAGAATAAACATTATGAATATGTAATATCTATTAATGATTATTTGAGATATGAGATTTCTTTCCTTCACCTTAGAAAGCTTTGAAATGTTCAAAGATTTCACAATTTTGGTTTTGAACCAAAGTCTGAAGGAAGATGAAATGAATTTGATCTAACCTAGGTAGCTTGTACCTATTAGATGAATTCATGGAATACCTTATAAAGATATGAATATTATTTTTATCTCACTCCTCCTTATAAACCTAAACTTAATAAGAGTTGTAGGGAGATACAATTAGATCATGTGTGACATGATGTAATCAATGATGAATATTAGCATAATTATCTATTAGTTTCCAAGGTATATATGTAGTAGAGACTACAATATATATCCTTAATAAGGTTCCATGCAAGTAATATGGAATCCGGCACTGGAGAGTGCTACTTCATTAGGAAAATAAAGGATGGTATTGGATACCTACTTTATGACCTTGAGATTCTTAAAAGATCTCATCTTTGAGAATATGATTCTTGTAGGATGACTCTCTTGAGAATCAAGATGAAAATGAAGTAAAGAACTCATTTAATCTTGAGAAGATAATGAGGCTCCTGAAATCGGAAACTAAATAGACAATTAAAGATGAAACATTAATACCTCTTCAAATAAGTTTGAGGATGGATTCCATACGTCGGTTGAATCTGACAATGATCTGACTTCATGTGATGATGCTTCTAAAGATCATATCATGGAAAGATGGATGTTAGTAATAAAAGTCTAATGTAGACTTCATATACAAGTGTTGTATATAGACCCTCGAGAATCCACCTATAAGGGTTAGACCCATTATGGTGTAAGTGGATCTTCAAGAGAAAGAGGGAACCTGATGAGAAGGTAGAGACCTTCAAAGCACGGTTCGTAGCCATGAGCTACACACCGAAGAGAAGACAACGCTTGCAATGAGACTTGCTCTCCAGTGACCTTGCTTTAACCCATCAGAATAGTGCTAACTATATCTACACAACTTGACTATGACATCTTCATGATGTGAGTCAAGATTGCATTCCTCTATGAATACCTCTCTGAGGATATTCATATGAAGTAGCCCCAGGGCTTCATGGTTGAGGAGAGCAAGGTGTGTAGGCTAAAGAACTCCATCTTTGGACTCAAATAAGCTTCTTGTAGTTGGAACATAAGATTTGATGAAATTATAAATGTTATGAACTCAGATAAATCTTGATGAACCATGTGAAGCTTAGTGGGCGTGCCATTGTTTTCATCATGCTAAATGTAGATAATATTCTAGTCATTTAGAATGATATAAGTGTTTTATATTCTGGTTGTTCAATACCTCGAGTTATGATCTCAAGGATACCTCTTAGATCTTAGTTCTAAAGTCGTTCAGAAGCAAAGAGAATAGAGTATTGGGACTATCACATTAGTAGCACACCTTGGATTTATTCCATTTTCTGGAAAATTCCAAGAAAGGCTTCCTTCCCTTAAGATATGGTAGTGACCTATCTAAAGGGATAGCACCTCAGAGAGTTGAGGAAGTGAATGCTAGAACTGCTTGTACTTGTGCATCAGTTACGAGAAGTTGAGTGTATGCTAGATGTGCAAAAGAGCCAGATGTCTGCCATGCAGTGGGAGTAGTAATCTGTTACTAATCCTACTATGGAATAAAACACTTTATTGCAGTAGTAACAATGTATTCAAAAGATGATGAAACATAGAGATAGTGATCTCAAAGTCTTATCTTCAAAAGATTAAGACCTTGTAGATAGTGATCTATAAGGGTCTTAACTATAGATACCTTAGGAGATAGAGATCTCTAGGAATAAAGGTATTCCGATAAGGATTATGGGCATACCGGTTATAATAATTATCAAGCTATAGTATCAAGGACACTATAACAAAATTGAGTATTGGTTGCATAAGATGCAACATTCGCATTGGATGCGAGCACTGTTACTAGGGGATATGCAAGTGTCGTAAAAGGACTTGGCGTAGTCTCTTGGGATCGGAGTGACTGATCAGCTTACCTAGCTATTTTATAAATAGCCTATGATTGTCACATGAGTGTGGGTTTAAATGATTAGCTCATTAATGGCTCTTTGGGCTAGTGGGAGATTATTGGACATGGGAGCCCACGGCGAGCCATTATGCAATAATAGTTATTGCAAATATCATTCCCTGATCTGAAATGAAGAATACATAATTTGTATAATAGGTCCCTTAGTACAATTAGGGTTATGTACCATGGCCATCTTGATGATCATACAGCTGTTGATTCAAATATTAAATCATAGAGGCTGATGCTTGGATGAATATCTTACAAGTTAGATTGAGGACTCATCAAGAATCGTCAAATGATTGTTAAGAGATGATCTCCACCCTGAGAATGAGATGTCAATCCTTTCTCTAAAGGCTGATATCTAACTGACCTCTTGATGCAGGTCCTCTACTTAGGAACAGAGATTCAGAGGTGTTAGATAAGTTAGGTCAAAGAGTTGACTAAACTAGATCGAGATAACCAAAGTCCTATGTCGTATGCTGTCATGATATAGGCATGCATCCTCTGACCGGAGATAGATGTGTTACTATATGTCTGAGTATGTACATCTGCAAGACCAACAGGTAGATGACCTAATCATGGTCTATACACTGACGCACTGGTGTGCATATAAGGGCATATGAGTAATACGATCTCTCAAAGGGATCATATAGGTTCATTACTGAACCGGAAGACATGAGCTCACTCATGAGATATTGGGGAGAACCAAATTCCGTGCACGGTCGTCTTGCTTTGGAAGCTTGACCGAATTTTTAGGTTTGATATATGCTTTTGGAAAGTATATGATCAACACCTAGGTATAATATATGCTTTTGGAAAGCATATGATCGATACCGACTCCCAATGATCGAATGAGAAACTTAATGATAAATCCCTGAAGTAGACAGTGTAGAATTGATCTTATACTTCAGGATTATTCTGGGTCTTCAAGTATGCAGGATGTACAGATATTGGGAATACCTGAGGGTGATGTGATCAAAGACGATTGTATAACCATGACGCTTCCATTCCTAGGAAGTGATGAAATGGATCTGGATTTTAGGGACTCCTCTCAGTAGAGAAGTAATCTGATCTTAGTCCAAATATTAGACATTGATCTGAATGTGATTCAGATTCAATGAGAAGATTACATTTGCGATCTTAATTTAATCAAGCATCTATGGGAGGCCTGAGATCTGGATTTGAGATGTGATCTCAATATCCAAGTCACTATACATGGAACAATATAATTGCCCTGTCCTTATCTCCAAGTATTCGCAGAGAAAGCGCATTATCCTTGAAAGAGTTCATGGATAATTCTATTGTTGATATAAGTATCCGAGCATCGAGAAAATGGATAATTAAATGTGATTTAATTATCATAAATAATATGAATTTGATTCATATTATAAGGAGAGTTATCTTGGATAATTAAATGTGATTTGATTATCAAAGATGTGAATAATGTGAATGTGATTCATAATATTTGGGCACATGAGAATAGAGATCCAAGATGATTAAATGTGATTTAATTATCATGGATATGAATTATGTGGATAGCACTATCTATATTATTCATAATATATTGTAAATGTGATTTATAATGTATTAGAGAGAGCTAATTATAATTTATATTTGTTGATTAATTATTGATGTGTATTAGATACACATTGTGTAATTAATTGAAAATGTTAATTATATTTTGTTTTAGGTTGTGAATGTGATTCACAAATTTCCAATGGTAAGATTGCAATATTCTCAAAATTAAATGTGAATTATTTTTGAAGAATAAAACACAACAAAAGTTGTTGGAAATTATGGGAGAAAATCATGGAGATATGCAATCTCATGAGATTGCATGAGATTGCCTCCACCATGAGGACATGGAGGACGGCTACACATTCCCACAAGGAATGTGGTAGCCGTCCCCCCCTTTCCTTATGGGGAGTGATATCCATGTTAATCTCTCCTTATTTGATTGGTTTAATTTTAGGATTGATGTATATTTGATTTGTCAAATATATTTGATCTAAATTAAATCATAAGTTGTTGGTTTTTACCAACAACAATCTTGACCATTGGATTAGACATAAATCAATCTCATCCATTGATTTTATGTGTCCCATGGATTGAGATCCGTGTATCCGAAAACCCTATAAATAGAGAGGCATACCATGCTCTCTAGGTTATGCTATTGAAGAACATCTCTCTCTCTCTCTCTCTCTCTCTTTCTCTCTATATGCCTACTCTCTCTCCCTCTCATGGTCGTCCGCTATGGATGACCTAGAGGAGTCTCCATTGCCGCAGCGTCGTCGGTATGCTGCCCGATCATTTGCTCGTGGATCTCCATCACCTTCGGTGTGCCTCGCTTGTAAAGAAGACGTCAGATCTCGTGTGTCAAGATAATGAGATCCACCGCTTGGATCATCAACATGGATTGCGAGAAGCATGCGATTCATCCCCGTGCTCGCAAGCGTCTCCTCCATCGGATCGGACTTGAGACAGGAGATCTCTTCGTTTAGAGACTAGATTGCAACCATGCTTCAAGAGGTAATCCTATAACTTGTTTGTGGTTTAGACAAAACGATCCGAGAAGTGTTCTTGGATCATGCGGTTTCGTCTCATGAAAAAAAATTTAAATTCTACTGCATCGAGAAACTAGTGCGAATAGTCGCTCCTCGTGTATTCGATACGATGCTCACGCTTCCGTGATGTGCTTGAGGATTATACCATATCCTTCAATGGTGGTTACATCTGTTGATGACTTCATGGGTCGCCTCAGAATATCATGTTTCCTCAAAGACTGGGTGAGATCGACGTGTTCCCAATGCTGCAAAATTGATTTCCCGAGTCTCGCACTCAATAATTGCCTTAGCCAATGCCAAGAATGGCTTTTCGAGAATGTTTGGAGATTGGGTGAATTCTCCTTAATGCTCAATATCAACGACCGTGAAGTCCACTTTGAGCGGAGCACCTTGGAATGTAATGATGATTGAAATGGTTCCTCTCAGCTGCTTTATAGATCGATCAGCCAGTTGAACGATCTCTCTTATCTTCATGATAGGTCTGAGTTTGAGTTTGTCAAATATAGAGGTTGAGAGGATATTGATGAAGGATATGGTTAGATCCTCAAGCTCATCACGGAAGTGTGAGCGTTGTATCGAATACGACGAGGAATGACTAGTCGCACTAGTTGTTCTATGCAGCGGAATTTAAAATTTTTTTCATGCGACGAAACCAAATGATCCAAGGACACTTCTCGGATCGTTTCGTCTAAACCACAAACAAGTAATAGGATTACCTCTTGAAGTGTGATTGCGACCGAGTCTCTAAACGAAGAGACCTCCGGTCTCAAGTCCGATCCGACGGAGAAGACGCTTGCGAGCGCGGGGATGAGTCACGTGATCCTCGCAATCCGCAGAGTTGATCCAAGCACGGTGAACTCCTGATCTCGTCGTACGAGATCGAACACCTTCTTCACAAGTGTAGCACTCCAAAGAAGATGGAGAACCGAAGAACGTCGAAGTGGTGGCATGGTGGCAAAGCGACGACCGCTTCTCTCCTTTAGGGTTTGGTGGACGACCACCAAGGAGAGAAGAGGAGAAGAGGTGATGTGTAGAATGAGAAAGAGAGAGAAATGTGCTACAAAAGCATAACCCTAGAGAGTATGGTATGCCTCTCTATTTATAGGGTTTTGGGATCCATGGATCTCAATCCATGGAACACATAAGATCAATGGATGAGATGGATTTATGTTTAATCCAAAGGTCAAGATTATTGTTGGTAAAAGCCAAAAACTAATAACTTAATTTAGATCAAATATATTTGATAAATCAAATACAATTCAATCCTAAATTAAATCATACAATTATGGAGAGATTAACATGGAGATTGCTCCCCATAAGGAATAGGTAGGACGGCTACCAATTTCCTTGTTGGAATTGGTGGCTGTCCACCATGTCCTCATGGTGGAGGCAATCTCATGCAATCTCATGAGATTGCATATCTCCATGAAATTCTCCCATAATTTCCAACAACTTTTGTTGTGATTTATTCTTCAAAAATAATTCACAATTAGTTTAGAGAATATTGCAATATTATCATTGGAAATTTGTGAATCACATTCACAACCCAAAACAAAATATAATTTACATTTAAATTAATTACACAATGTGTATCCAATACACATCAATAATTAATTAAAAAATACAAATTATAATTAGCTCTCTCTAATACATTATAAATCACATTTATAATATATTATGAATACTTGGACAATTGCTATCCACATTATTCTTATCCACAATAATAATTCACATTTAATTATATTGGATAATATCCACATGCATCAAGATAATTAAATAACATTTAATTATCATTCTCTTAATGGTCAGATATAATTCAACTATGGAATTATTCTTGAACCCTTTCAAGAATAATGTGGAGTGCGATTGTATTGTTCCACATATAGTGACTTAGATATTGAGATCACATCTCAAATCCAGATCTCGGGCCTCCCATAGATGCTTGATTAAATCAAGACCGCAAATCTAATCTTCTCATTGCATCTGAATCACATTCAGATCAATGTCCAACATTTGGACCAAGATCAGATTACTTCTCCACTGAGAGGAGTCACTAAAATCCACACCCGTTTCATCACTCCCTAGGAATGGAAGCGTCATGGTTATACAACCGTTTGTGATCACATCACCCTCAGGTATTCCTAACACATGTACTCCTGCATACTGGAAGGCCCAGAATAAACTTGAAGTATAAGATCAATTTTACACGGTCTACTTTAGAGTTTTCATCATTAAGTTTCTCATTCGATCATTGGGAGTCGGTATCCATCATATGCTTTCCAAAAGCATATATCATACCCAGGTGTTGATCATATAATTTCCAAAAGCATATATCAAACCTACATATTCAATCAAGATTCCAAAGCGAGACGACCGTGCACGGAATTTGGTTCTCCCCAATATCTCATGAGTGAGATCATGTCTTCCGGTTCAATAATGAACCTGTATGATCCCTTTGAGAGATCGTGTTACTCATATGCCCTTATATGCACACCAGCGTGCCGGTGTATAGACCTTGATTAGGTCATCAATCTATTGGTCTGCCTAATGTACATACTCAGACATATAGTAACACATCTGTCTCCGGTCAGAGGATGCGTTCCTATATCGTGACAGCTTATGTTATAGGACTTTGGTTATCTCGATCTCGTTAAGTCAACTCTTTGACCTAACTAATCTGACACCTCTGAATCTCTATTCCTATGTAGAGGACCTGCATCAAGAGGTCGGTCAGATATCAGCCTAAATGAGAAAGGATTGCTATCTCCTACTCAGGCTGGAGATCATCTCTCAACAATCATTTGTCGGTGCTTGATGAGTCCTCAATCTAACTCTTTAGATATTCATCCAAGCACCATCCTCTATTATTCAATAATTGAATCAACAGTTGTATGATCATTTAGATGGCCATGGTACATAACCCTAATTGTACTAAGGGACCTATTATGCAAACAATTTATTATTCATTTCAGATCAGGGAATAAAAATTCATTATAACATTTATTGCATAATGGCTCGCCGTGGGCTCTCATGTCCAACAATCTCCCACTAGCCCAAAGAGCCATTAATGGGCTTAATCATTTAAACCCACACTCATGTGACAATCATAGGCTATTTAGAAAATATCTAGGTAAATTGATCAATCACTCTGTTCCCAAGAGACTATGCCAAGTCCTTTTACGGCACTTGCATATCCCTAGTAGCAGTGCTCACATCCAATGCAAATGTTGCATCTTATGCATCCAATACTCAATTTTGTTATAGTGTCCTTGACACTATAGCTCGATAATATTATAACCAGTATGTCCATAATCCTTATCAGAATACATTTATTCTTAGTGATCTCTATTTCCTAAGGTATCTACATTTAAGACCCTTATATATCACTATCTACAAGGTCTTAAACTTTTGAAGATAAGACTTTGAGATCACTATCTCTAAGTTTCATCATCTTTGAAGATATTGTTATTACTGCAATCAAGTGTTTAATCATCATAGTAGGATCATTAATCGTTTACTACTCCCAATGCATGGCAGACATCTGGCTTTTGTACACATCTAGCATACACCCGGATTCTTGAAACTGATGCACAAGGGCAAGCAGTTTTAGCATTCACATCCTCAACTCTTTGAGGTGCTATTCCTTTAGATAGGTCAGTACCATATCTTGAGGGAAAGAATCCTTTCTTGGAATTTTCCATGGAAATGTCCAAGGTATACCATTAATGTGATCGTCCCAATACCCTCTTTTCTTTGCTTCTGAACAACTTCAGAACTAAGATCTAAGAGGTATCCTTGAGATCATATCTCAAGGTATGGAGCAACCAGATTATAAAACACTTATTATTATCATCATTATATCATTCCAAATGATTAGGATATCTACATTTAGCATGATGAACACAATGGCACTCCCACTAAGCTTCACATGGTTTATCAATATTCTATCTGAAATCATAACATTTACGATTTCATCAAATCCAATATTCCAACTACAAGAAGTATATTTGAGTCCATAGATGGAGTTCTTCTGCTTGCACACCTTTCTTTCCTCAACCATGAAGCCTTGGGGCTACTTCATGTGAATATCCTTAGAGAGGTATTCATAGAGGAATGCAATCTTGACTCACATCATGAAGATGTCATAGTCAAGTTGTGTAGCAATGGTTAGCAATATTCTGATGGGTTAAAGCAAGGTCACTGGAGAGTAAGTCTCATCGCAAGCGATGTCTTATCTTCGTTGTGCAGCTCATGGCCACGAACCGTGCTTTGAAGGTCTCTACCTTTTCATCAGGTTTCCTCTTTCTCTTAAAGATCCATTTACACCTTAATGGGTCTTACCCATATAGGTCGATTCTCGAGGGTCCATATACAACACATGTATATGAAGTCTACTTTAGACTTTATTGCTAGCATCCATCTTTACATGCTATGATCTTCAGAAGCTTCATCACATGAAGTCAGATCATTGTCAGATTCAGCTGACACATGGAATCCATCTTCAAACTTATTTGAATAGGTATTAGTGTTTCATCTTTAATTGTCCTTTTAGTTTCCAATTTTAGGAGCCTCATTATCTTCTCAAGACTAAATGAGTTCCTTTACTTCATTTTCATCTTGATTCTCAAGAGTCTCATCATCTAAGAATCACATTCTCAGATATGAAATATTTTAAGAATCTCAAGGTCACAAAGTAGGTATCCTTACCATCCTTAATTTTCCTAATGAAGTAGCACTCTCAAGTGCTAAGTTCAAGCTTACTTGCATTGAATCTTATAAGGGATATATTGTAGTCTATACTACATATATACCTGGAAACTAGGTAATTATGCTAAAATTCATCATTGATCAAATCATGTCATACATGATCCAATTGCATCTCCCCACAACTCTCTTGAGTTTAGGTACATTAGGAGGATTGAGATAGAAATGACATTCATATCTCTATAAGGTATTCCACGAATTTTTCTAATAGGTACTGACTACCTAGATTAGATCAAAAATTCATTTAATCTTCCTTCAAACTTAGGTTCTAAACCAAAATTGTGAACCTTTGAACATTTCAAAGTTTTCTAAGTGAAGAGAAGAAATCTCATATCACATATAATCATCAATATATATCACATATCCATAATGTTTATTCTGATATAGATGATTTACATACATCAATATGCATGAGATCTTGAATACCTTGACGTCTTACACCATTCTAAGGAAGGGTGTATTGGAAATTTTTACTTTTAAATACAATATTCACAAGTATGTAAGATTTGAACCTTTAGACAATCTAAAGTTTCATCTCTCACTAATCTATTGATCACATCAACAGACAAATGTCCACGGCTTGATGCCAGATCATCATCAAATGATCTTCATTCTCCTTTTGATCTTTTAAGGTTTGATTTTAGTATTAGAAATTTTAATGAACCATTTATTAATTTTTCTAATTTAGTAGAGTCCACAAGATTTTAGATTTCTATCTGAAATATCTCTATCATAACTCCTTATGATAGGTGTATTACAGAATTCACGTTTATTTCCAACATTTAGAAATAAACAATGAGTGTATTCTAATATCTAGGTCATAGAGACATTCTCTAAGACTAAGGGCTCTCCCACTGATATTATGAAGTCTATCAATCCAATAGAGATTGTTGCAACAATTGCATTAATATCCATGTGGTAGACTATTATACCTATAAGATCAAGTTTCTAATCTTCTAATACATATGCAACTAGCAAGTGTCATTAGAAGATTGAGATACAATTATTAGACTTTATCTTATCAAATAAGTAAGCCAATTTCAATGATTATGTGCAGATTATTCTGATGTACTATCTGATTCCTTCTCTAAGGATTCTAGATAGATTTGATAGTCATATTATCAACACATCAACTTATTGCAGTATTGGCATTCATCCAACTCCTTGGATGTCATATGGAAGTCACAGAAGTACAGTAAACTCTTTGACTTTCCTTCTTACTTGGGTCCAACCCATGCTTCCACTGCACTCCCTTTATCTATAAACAACCATTGCTTAAGATGAAGGATCTCTTATGCTGAATTCAAAAGATTTCAATATAAGAGCATTTCAACATTTATACATGCTTCATTCAATTCATACAATATGAATATTCTGAAGCTTCATAAATGACCAGAGTATAGACAGTAGAATGGTGACACTCATCATATATACATACATCTTAACTCTTAAAGACTTAGGTTCATGCGGGTACTTAAACGATTTGAATACACCATCTCTTATAGAGCCACCATTCTGCATGATGCAGAGAACCATGTCATTCTTGATTAAATGTCAAGAGCACATATGTCTGCCAGAACATCTTCTTTGATTTTATAAGGATTATTTGATAATTATGATCATCATTGACATGTCACTTCCGGAGTACATTCAATGAGGGATCAAGATTATAGAGCCATACAAACCCTAAGGTTGTAGTCCTATTGTATATTTAATTATCACTCCTCATTATTATGAGGAAACTTGCACATTGAACCCACATACAATATGTGTCCAACTGCAAGTACAATATCTTAATCATGGATCCAATCCATGATATTTTACTAGTTATTATTGAGTATAGTATTGAGTGGGTTTAATGAAAAATTATCTGAAATAAGAAATTTGCATAAATATATATAAATATATATAAACATATTTTACTTTGATTTAGGAATTTTCATATCAAAGTTGTCTTGCCTTGTCAACACTGAAAGTTAATTCCCTTAATCACTTTCAATGTAAATGATATACTTACCATTATATCTCAAGCAAGATCTGGGATCTCCTTCCTTATCTTTGTTACATCCCAATAATATGAGAATCTGCAACTCCGATAAAAAAGAAGCGGGAACATATTCCGCCTTGCAAGTCCAACTTGCATTCCAAATTTGATCTTTAACACCCGAGCCCACCACCCCTAAGGTGATGTTGACCCGTCATTAATTGAACCAACCGTCAACAGGATTAGTACTCGCTATGCGCAATCCAATATCGCCCCAATAAAACGAGGATCCGATATTGGGATCACTACGTATACGGCCTTACTCTTTCGAGAAGCAAAGAGCCCGATCCATATGCACTTGCATATAGGAGCTGTCACTTCGTACAGGCGTCTCCTATTTGCAATCCCTGGTGATGGAAACCCTTCGCCTTGATAGGAGACCATGGATGTCACTTATGTGATTATCCTCTTCTTATTCAAATTTTAATTAATTATTATGAATCATGTTCATATAATTAATTCTTTCAAGGAAAATACACATCTATTCATAATAGAGTATTTTTAATTGGATATGATTAACTTAATCACATTAAATTAATTTTCAATCCAATTCAATCAACAAACTTGATTGTTTTTACTTGAATACATATATGGTATTATCTCAAAGTAAGTATTAATTTGAATTTCAATAATTAGACAAATACATCTCGATTTCTCCGGCATTATCGAGTCCCTACACGTTGTCATGGCCAGTACCGACGAAAGTGGTTTGGACCACAACCTATGCAACCCGCTACCCCAATGTTCCTGACTAGACACCATATCCACCTCAGGAAAGGATAATGCCAATAGATCAATATGTACTTGAGATGATCATCGATT
Source organism: Ottelia alismoides (assembly GCA_037367405.1). Lineage (NCBI taxonomy): Eukaryota > Viridiplantae > Streptophyta > Magnoliopsida > Alismatales > Hydrocharitaceae > Ottelia > Ottelia alismoides. The sequence goes on along the minus strand of JAZKJV010010994.1, from coordinate 364,767 downwards.
TTTCAACCGAAATTATACCATATAGTAATAATCAAACATTTTTTATTATAAGGAAAATTGCTAGACAAATTCTCAATCCTATTCAAGCAAGTTGTTTGTTGATTGTGTTTCCAATTATGATCTAGATCAAATCTAATCAATTCATTGGTTGAGGACAAGTCAATTAAGTAAATAATCATCATTAAATATTTCTCAATATTTTCCATAATTGTTTCATAAAAACAACAATTATATTTACTAATTGACAATCACATGGTTCTTGATTAGGAATGTAATTTCAGCAGTGACCCCTACTTACTAAAATTGGCATATCTCAATCAATTTTAATCTAAATTAGACAAAATTTTTTTTTTAAAGATTGCTAATTTGATTTATGATAGAATATAAGTGATATTTCATGCATTTCTAGGCAGAGCAAAATAGTAATTAACTCATTAATCATGTTAAGATTAGCAGTTCCCGCAACAGTGAATACATGTTCATTAAAACGACCATATCTCGAGCAAATGGAATCCAAATTACGTAAACTCAGATCCTATGGTTTTCTTATTTAATGGGGAACAAAATTCAATTGATTAATTCATGTTTAAATATTTTAAACAGAGACGAATTTATTCACTAAACAGATGTGCGAAAATTAAATGCGACAAAATCTTTCGCGACCTTAACGAACCAAAGTCGTCCTAGGTTTGTGGATCGTATCCAAAACCTTCGACCTAAGGCTCTGGTACCACTTTGAAGGATATGGTTAGATACCCAAGTGCATCACGGAAGAGTGAGCGTCGTATCGAATACAACGAGGAACGACTAGTCGCACTAGTTGTTCTATGCAGCGGAATTTAAATTTTTTTCATGCGACGAAACAACATGATCCAAGAACACTTCTCGGATCATTTCATCTAAACCACAAACAAGTAATAGGATTACCTCTTGAAGTGTGGTTGCGATCGAGTCTCTAAATGAAGTGACCTCCTGTCTCAAGTCCTATCTGACGGAGAAGACGCTTGCGAGCGCGGGGATGAGTCGCATGATCATCGCAATCCAACAAGTTGATCAAAGCACAGTGAACTCCTGATCTCGTCGTACGAGATCGAACACCTTCTTCGCGAGCGTAGCACTCCAAAGAAGATGAAGAACCGAAGAACGTCGAAGCGGTGGCGCGGTGGCAAAGCGATGACGGCTTCTCTCCTCTGGGGTTTGGTAGACGACCACCAAGGAGAGAAGAGGAGAAGAGGTGACGTGTGGAATGAGAGAGATAGAGAGAAATGTGCTACAAAAGCATAACCCTAGAGAGCATGGTATGCCTCTCTATTTATAGGGTTTAGAGATCCATGGATCTCAATCCATGGGACACATAAGATCAATGGATGAGATTGATTTATGTTTAATCCAATGGTCAAGATTATTGTTGGTAAAAGCCAGCAACTAATAACTTAATTTAGGTCAAATATATTTGATAAATCAAATACAATTCAATCCTAAATTAAATTATACAATTATGGAGAGATTAGCATGGAGATTGCTCCCAATAAGGAATAGGTAGGATGGCTACCAATTTCCTTGTGGGAATAGGTGGCCGTCCACCATGTCCTCATGGTGGAGGCAATCTCATGCAATCTCATGAGATTGCACATCTCCATGAAATTATCCCATAATTTCCAACAACTTTTGTTGTGATTTATTCTTCAAAAATAATTCACAATTAATTTTGAGAATATTGCAATCTTACCATTGGAAATTTGTGAATCACATTCACAACCCAAAACAAAATATAATCTACATTTCAATTAATTACACAATGTGTATCCAATACACATCAATAATTAATTAACAAATATAAATTATAATTATCTCTCTCTAATATATTATAAATCACATTTATAATATATTATGAATAATTGGACATTGCTATCCACATTCTTCTTATCCACAATAATTAAATCACATTTATTTATATTGGATAATTCCACATGCAATAAGACAATTAAATCACATTTAATTACCATTCTCTTATTGCTCAGATATAATTCAACTATAGAATTATTCTTGAACCCTTTCAAGAATAATGCAATTTCTCCGCAGATACTTGGAGATAAGGACATGCCGACTGTAATGTTCTACGTATAGTGACTTGGATATTGAGATCACATCTCAAATCCAGATCTCGGGCCTCCATAGATGCTTGATTAAATCAAGACCACAAATCTAATCTTCTCATTACATCTGAATCACATTCAGATCAATGTCCAACATTTGGACCAAGATCAGATTACTTCTCTACTGAGAGGAGTCACTAAAATCCAGACCTGTTTCATCACTCCCTAGTAATGGAAGCGTCATGGTTATACAACCGTTTGTGATCACATCACCCTCAGGTATTCCTAACACCTGTACATCCTGTATAATGGAAGAACCAGAATAAACATGAAGTATAAGATCAATTTTACACTGTCTACTTCAAAGTTTTCATCATTAACTTTCTCATTCGATCATTGGGAGTCGGTATCGATCATATGCTTTCCAAAAGCATATATCATACCCAGGTGTTGATCATATACTTTCCAAAAGCATATATCAAATCTACAAATTCAGTCAAGCTTCCAAAGTTAGATGACCGTTCACGGAATTTGGTTCTCCCCAATATCTCTTGAGTGAGCTCATGTCTTCTGGTTCAGTAATGAACCTATATGATCCCTTTGAGAGATCGTATTACTCATATGCCCTTATATGCACACCAGTGCGCCGGTGTATAGACCTTGATTAGGTCATCAACCTATTGGTCTGCCAAATGTACATACTCAGACATATAGTAACACATCTGTCTCCGGTCAGAGGATGCATGCCTATATCGTGACAGCTTACGTTATAGGAATTTGGTTATCTCGATCTCGTTAAGTCAACTCTTTGACCTAACTAATCTGACACCTCTGAATCTCTATTCCTATGCAGAGGACCTGCATCAAGAGGTCGGTCAGATATCTGCCTAAATGAGAAAGGATTGCCATCTCCTACTCAGGCTGGAGATCATCTCTCAATAATCATTTGACGGTGCTTGATGAGTCCTTAATCTAACTCTTTAGATATTCATCCAAGCATCAACCTCTATTATTCAATAATTGAATCAATAGTTGTATGATCATTAAGATGGATATGGTACATAACCCTAATTGTATTAAGGGACCTATTATGAAAATTATTTATTCTTCATTTCAGATTAGGGAATGAAATTCACAATAACATTTATTGCATAATGGCTCGTTGTGGGCTTGCATGTCCAACAATTGATTGGTGAGTCGTCATCGATTCGAGCGAGGGTAAATGTTGTGTCTTTGATTCCATAGTCAAATCTATGAAGCCAATTCACTCTGCCGCTCTTGGTTTTTCTCCTTATTATCAAAGAAGTGGCCATTGACAAGATATGTCATTCAGTCTTTGTTCTCGTCCTGCCCGACTTTTTCATCGTTAATTTGCTCATTACAAATCCTTTAAGGTCGTGGAAGTGTTTAATGGCATGTATCAAGGGAAGTTCAAAAATCAATCTTTTCTCCAGTGCTTCCCTTAGAGCAGGATCCAAATTCTTCAAATCTTCTTCTGTTTCAATATTTATGTTTTTTCTGGTTTTTTTGTTTTTTTAGGGTTTTGGAGTATTTTGATTTTTTTGGTGTTTTCATTGTGGTGTGGTGGTGTGGTGCTTTCCATAGATGATGAAGGGTTTTAATTTACTGAATAAGAGTCAGAATCAATGTCATCCCTAAGGGAGTAATATGTAGAGGTGTCGCTATCAGAGTCATCCCTAGGGTGAATATAGTCTCTATCCTTGGGGTTCTCATCATTATATCCAATTATTGCATCCTCCACTTTCATACCAGAGCTTCCATAAAATTAAATTAGTCAATTAGTCAATTTTTGAATTTTTCCTCCATTAATTCATATCTCCTACTTATCCTCGACATGTCATCCTCCAAAGAATTTTCATGATCAATCATGAGCAGTATGTTTGGTTTCATGAGTATTCTCTCATTTTTCAACTTGAGATCTAGTCATTTCATCTTCCATTTACATGTATGAACTGGGAGAAGATCCTCTTGGAATATCCATTATATTATCGTTATCTTCTGAAAATTTCTCCTCCAAAATCATGGAAGGGGTCTGCTAAACATGTTGTGATTCTGGTATGTATAGTTGGTTTGAGTAGAGTCTGTTTTCAGGGTAGTTGATCGGTCCCTCAGATATTGAAGTCGTCATACAGGGTTCATCAGTCCATTCTCCTATGTGAGTATCCTATCTGAAAGAATGATATGCGAGATTTTCATAAAGAGTATGATCATTAGAGTCAATCCAGGTTTACGATCAAGATGTGCAGTTCTCTCCTTTTGGTTTGATCGATTCATCATGTCATTCCCTAGGTTCTAGTCTGGATATGCATCTATGAATTGTCAACTTATCCCAACATGATGAGGAGAGAATGTAGTCGAGTGGATTTGTTGTCGCAGCCAGCCCTTGGTCTCAAAAGTGGTTTGATCTTCACATGATTTGGTGAGAACTTGGGAATGAGATGGATTAGTCCAGAATGAAATCCGATCATGTGTAGAATCGGGATGGAGAGATGGCCAATATGAAAAAGTGGGGACTTCAGTCAGATGATTGAATAAAGGATTATCATATGAAGAAGTGGTGACCTCGATCTATTGAATATCTGTATGATCCGAATATAAAGGATTGTCTTTCATGGAGTAGATCGGATTTGTAGAGTGGACCGGATTTATTCGTGGGAGAGAGTCTCCTACAATTGTTGGAGTATGTCTGGATGGAGGGGGTTTTGAGGCTTTGGGTCTGACCAAGACAAATTCATTTTCATAGTATAGATCTCATGGGTACTCAGTCCAATGTACCGTTATCTTCGAATAAGGTGGATGATTTGTCATGATAGATCTTGGTTGAAAATGTTCAGGTGTACGGGATACTCAACAATAGAAACCCTAAATTTTAAATCAAGGAGAGTGATGGCACAAGTGTGCGGGTTTTTTAATATTCAAGATCGGTTTGCACACACCAATGCAAACGTAATACAAACTCCAGTTTCATCAACTCACACAATGAAGCCATAAGAGTTCCGCAATTATCTTTTCAATTATAGTTGGTGATAAATCAATCTTGGAAAGGAATTAGGAAGCTGTTAGGTGCTGGAAATTTTCTTATTGACTAGCCTGAATTCTCATGACTAGTTGCACCTACTTTCAACCAGTATGGGTATAAGTACGAACCATAAAACATATACATGTTACTTAAGGACGGTGGCTTACACTGTGTCCTTTAAACCACCCACTCTGCTAAGGAAATCCAAACCATTTACAAGCTACCTGTATTTCCACATTGAGAAGTAGCTAATCATTTTTTATAGAATCAATAGTCAATATGAAGATCCGGAGTTGGGCTCTATCCTTAAGTGTCATCTCTCACTCACTCGGAATAATAAATCAATAGAAGGACGGAGTTGCTCTCTCGTAAAAGTTCTTGATTTTATGACTTAATTAAGGTTGGCCTTATTTAGCACTCCCATATTTATTGAGGTGATCACATGAAAAATTAGATGAGAAGAAATTCACATCTATCATACAGTCCCAATTTCCTTTCAAAATTTACGTGATAAAACTGGAGGGAGAAATTTGGGAAAAGCTGATGCATGCAAAAATCGATGATGTATGCTCAATTAGAAGACTTACAGTGATTCCTCGCAATCTCCATGTGAGATGCACTATAAGAATAGAAAATTATTCTACATGGATGAAAGCCGACAAAAAAACGCACCTAGCAAAAAGTTCTATTAGTTTGGAAGAATTGATTTGAATTTGACTAAGTTGAACGATCTATTGTGCATAAGTGAAGTGTAGTCCTAGGTTCTATGAGCACAAACAATAAAATCATTGAAGCTATAATAGCCGTATATTCAGGTCTAACCTACGAGCTACTCAAGTCGGGCCCCACCCTCACCGGATAGTGAAACCGGTCATGACACATCGCAGAAAAGGTTTGAGGTCTTTTTACACACACGAGAGTCCAAATGGACACCATTGTAAATTAATTCCAAAAAGTTAAAATTGCAAAAAATAAGTTCCTAGACTCTACACTCTCTCACGACTTGGCTGGATCTTAATTTTAATGTGGATTGACGGTCGATGAAGATGCGTTGGTTTCAAGAGAATCGCTTCACAGGTGTTGGGTACCTCGCACGTAAAATAAGAGAGAGAGAGAGTGTGTGTGTGTGTGTAAGAAAGTATCACAGAAATTAATCAAAAATAAAAGACAAAAAAGTGTTGAAAATAAAGAAAATAAAATAAATGCAGAGAGAAAAAAAATGGGAAATATAGTGATGAGATTGGGGGCCAGACTAACCGAATATGTTGAAAATGTTACACTAATTGTTTTAGACAAAATCTAAGTTGTTTGCCTTCTCGCCAACGGTGTCATTTGATGATCCACTAAAACCCTACGTTAATTTGTGTGAATTATTGTTTTAAATATGTGATTATATCATTTTATTGTATGTGGGTAATCGGAATCGATCAAGAAATAACCACAATTAATTTATTCAATTTTAATCAGCGTAGTTTTTATGTTTATTTACTTGGGTAAGTCCCAAGATCGAACTCAAGGAGGCAAAGGAACAACCTAAAATTGCCTATCAAATTCGGGAATAGTTTCCAAGGTGCTATTTTTTTAGTATTTTTAATGCAATTTTGGAATGCAAAATGCAAATGTGGCCAATTTTAGGGACTACAATGCAATTTCAATCAAACGATGTCCAAAAATTATGAAACTTAGTGGAGATATAAAATATGGTGGAAATGAACACACTGTATTTTTTTGGAGTTTTCGGATGCAAGATGGATATTTAAAGAATTTATGAATGCAAATGGTGTGAATTTAAATATTTAATTATAACGAATATTAAACCTTTTTATTTTCAAAGGATAAAAGTATCCCAGATCTATCACTAGATGATTGATCTCAGAAAAATCCTAAACCTTGAAAATACGAGATTTAATACCTATTAAAAATTAAAGATATGAGATATACAAAATGATTTTTATAGATAAAATATGCATGTAAATGTAACTCTTTTTTCCTACAATGTAAAACACAATTAATTCTATGATTCACAAATTTTTGACAATTTTTGGAGCTGTGGTTTATTAAGTACGAATTCTTAATCTCAGAATGGGTAAAATCTGCAATTCTTCACAAGAATATTAATTATTAATTAATCACAAATCATAAAAATATGAAGCATCATGCAGTAAGTAGAGAATTAATTGAAGAACATCAAGCAAATTTTTAAGTAATAAAATGATGCAAAAAATAGGTTCAAAATACAGAGGAAACACAAGGGCCTAACTGTAATATTTAGAAATGAAATAAATAAAGAAAATACAGTGAATGGGCTAAAGTGTAATTACTGACCCTTCTGGGGGGGTTGTGTGCAAAATTTCTAGATGGTCACGTGTGTAGCACGTGACCTCTGGTGGCGGGGCTTGGCTGGAAATACGGTGGATCTGGAGGGCTCCTTAGTAATTATCCCTCCTTACACATGTGTGTCACGTGCAGAGTGGCCTCATTGCAATTGAGTGGACTCTGAGGGATGTCCTCGCAAGATGCTCCCAAAGCACGTGCTCCTCACGTGCGTGGGGGTCTTTGGCTTTGTCCCCGGTGGCTCATGGGCGACGATGTCGAGGTGGAAGCAGTGGAGCATATGAAGTGGTGGCTGGGCTCCTGCTTCTTGGTAGTTGCTGCTAACGTGATAGAATGGGTCTCTGGCAGCGGGCGAATGGGAAGCTGCAGGTTGACTACCTTAGAATGCTGGAGGTTGGGGGTAGCTCTAATACAGGCAGGGCTGGGGTGGAGCTTCGTGTCGAGGAAGAATAACTCCTAGAATAAGTGGACTCCCTTGTTGTCGAGGAGGTAGATGAAGCTGGTGGCGCTGGAGTGGTTGAGGATGTAGTGGAGAAGATGATGCAGGGGTGGTCGAACACTGGTGGAGAAGATGAAGTCGTAGCTCGATGGTGCGAACAAGGCCGGAGTGGAGTAGGGCCTGGGGAGGCCTGCGATGAAGCCTCCTGACTTCGGATCTCGTCAAGGAAGAAGGGCATCGGGTTGTCACCACCGATGCCCTTCTCTCGTGCAATCGGTGGATGAAGGTCTTTGAGGGAGCGATGTTGCTCTTATATAAGAGGGTGAAGGTGGTGCATCTACCTGGAGGATATCGGGGTGAGTTAGGAAGTCAGGGATTTGATTGAAGGAGGCGATATGAAGGGAGAGGTTGTGGTCAAAGATGGAAGGGGATGAATTTGATTGTGAGGGAGATCAGATTGACGGAGATCTGAGATCGGTAATTGGTACAAGAGATTGATTGGGTGTTTGGGGAATGGGTGGCGTAGATGCGAGATTGAGGGAGATTAAGGTGGTAGTGGTGTAAAGATGGAAAGGGGAGAGGTGGTGGTCGTAGATGGCGACCACACGAAAGTCGGGGGATGGCGGCGCTGCCCAAAAAGGGAAAGGGTGGTGGTTAATCATCGAAGGAGGAAGAAATGTAATCGTCATCCAATCGGCCGAGATCAGAAGGCCAGATGAATGCCACGTGCCTGCGTTTTATTTTTAAAAAAAATATAAAATTAATTATAAAAACCTCCAAAGTCGGTGACACATGGCAGCTCCAAGAGCTGCCACATGTCACCATAAGAAAATTCGAAAATAAAATACAAAGATAATTCAAAAAGAAAAAGAAAACGACCTCGGATAGATAAGAAACAACTTTCAAGAAGGGACTAAAACCAAAATCGGTAATTTGCACAAAGTGATATTTTTGGGGTACTCCATGTACATAGAATACCTTGATTTTTTGGGTTTTATAATTTCTGTCATTTTTAAATAGGATAAAAATCGGGAAAAATTTTGATAAAATCAAAGATAAATATTTACACAATAATATTTTTTTTTGGATTTTTATTAACTAAAAAAAGAAGAAATAAAATGAAATACGAAAATGATAAATTTTGTGCAGACAGTCGGTGAATAGTCAGACTAAGTTAGTTTTTTTATTTCAAGCTCATTTTGGATATGGGGTTTAATATAACTTTCATCAAAGAAAATAATGAAAAAGAAATACAATAAAATGGTTAAATATGTACATAAAATATTAGGTCAAAAATTGTTAATATATATAACGTACAAAAGAGGCCCAAAACTCAATTTTCACATATGAGATCCGATTCAGATGAACTTGGTCTTGTTTTGAAGCTATTTAATGTACATTAGTTCAAAAGTAAGTATGATAAAATCAGACACTGTATGAGGAAGATATCAATATTTTAGTCTAGAAATCCTAGTATTAGGGTTTGGGGTTTTGGTATGTGTATTTGTGTTAGTGTTTTTCTTGTATTTTTTATTTATTCTTGTTAGTAATATGTACACACGGGAAGTAGTTTCGGGTCATTAGGACTTAGCATGAATTAATTAAAAATAGGCGAAGTTAGGCTGTTTTACTGGTCAATTAGGCTGAGATTTTTTGCTTCTTATTATGTGCAATAATGAGGGATAAATTGACATTATTATTTGTACATGTACGGATGCTAATTATGCAAAATAATGGATAGAATGCAGATGAATTTTGGAGACTTGAGCTTAATTAGTGTCTTTTAGAGTGATGAATCTGATATTCATCACCCACGTACCACCAATTTCATCCATATCACCAGTATGCGAGTGCTTCTCATAATCAGTATCCTCCTCCACCACGATTTCATCAACAACAACTCCCTCCTCCTTACTACAACCAACAGTATTCCCACCAGTAGCCTCAGCAGTACCATCCCAGTGTGGTCAACATGTTGATTTATATGAGGCTGCTCCTATGAATCCAACACTCGACTGCCTGGCTTAACTCGTCAAAGGCCTAGCAGAGATGTCCCATAAGCTCGATGACCTCATTGCCACTAAAATGTCAATTCCAACATAGGTTGAGGCGAATCCCAATAATTTCAAGTGCAAAGAGTAGGTAGTTTGTGATGTCTTCGTCGATTCAACCGAGTCAGGTATTCCATATTATATATTGTCTAATGTCGTGACTCTCATGATCGGTAGAGTATTGCACCCATCAACCACCACCAAGGGGAAAAATATAGCATCTTTTAGAGAGTCATCTTTTGCATCAGTCAGTCCAGCCGTCGATCTGGGTGAGGAAGATGATGATGGAGGAGCCGTACCAATAACAGACCACCACCACCATCAAGATAAAATACAAAAAATTAAACCAAATAAAAAATTTACAAAAAGAAATGAAGAGCCGAAGCCCAGAAGGACCACCATGGAGGAGCCCATGCTAGAAGCCAATCTAGAGTAGCCCACTGAAGCCCAAGCTCATGTGAAAAAAATTTTGCCTGTTTTGAATGGTGGCCCACCTTTTGGCCAGCCGTTTGTAAATAATTATGTACTTAAGAACATCGAATTTTCTTTCGTGAATATTTCATTTCCTGAAGCTATGAAAATACTAAAAAAATAGAAATTTGAAAATTGCATTGTCAAATCCTAGAGTGGTTGAAATTGTTGAAAATCTTATTTTGAAAATGCTAGTCATGAAGGTAATGGAAAACATGCCAATTGTGAAGAAAGGATTGCAACAAGCATGTACCTCAAACCGTCAGAGTTGCAATAAAAGGCATATTAGAGGAGAGAAGCACATACTAACCATGACCACAGTAAATGCATCCAGTGACCTCCTGCAAGAAAAAGGAAGACAACGGAGCACCCAACATCAGATGCCAGATGTTTGACCATGTTTTTAGCAGACTCTGCTAGATAGTGGATCTTCAATTAACCTAATGCCATCCTCACTACTACAAGAATTTGGGTTTGGACCGCTTACTCCTACATAAATGATCCTACAATTTATATATCAATTCGTTAAACAACCCATAGGTATGTTGGAGGACGTTATTGTGACAGTCTTGGACATGAAATTTCCAATTGATTTTGTAGTCCAAGATATGGACTCACCTACATTGTTACTCCAGACACCCATCATTCTAGGTCGACCATTCCTCAGAACAGCCAAAGCAATTGTTGATTATTGGTCTAGGAAGATCACTTTCGACTCCAACATTGATAAGTCACCATGTACATGGTCAGCAAAAAGAAAGCCACATATGACATGGGCAAAGCAGAATCATCAGCTGGAGACTGTGACATTGTGGGTATCAACTATCAACAATTATCTTTTACTGATATTCTGACACAGGAAATCCTCTCTTCAAAGGAATACCTGGACAACACAGTCAATTCATGCTCACTTGTTGACTAGGAGACAGATGCAAAATCCGAGTCACTGATCAACACCCTTTTCACACAAGAGTCATGGCAGTCCGAACATGAAGAATTCATTGCCTATATGTTCGAGATATCTATTTCAGAGCCAACAATGACATAGGTAGACAACATCTCAATGATTCAATCAAATCAGGCATCTACCGGCACTGTTTCTGAACTGACCATGGAGCAAGATCAACAATTACCAGAACTCAACCGCTCCCAGCAGGTCTAAAGTACGCTTTCCTTTCGGGTGAAGAACACATGTATCTGGTCATCAGCAGCAGCAAATTTACCCTGGATCAAGAATCTCAACTTCTCGAGGTTCTAGAAAAGAACCGCAAGGTGCTTGGTTGGAAAGTCTCGTATCTTTAAGGTATAAATCCTGCTCTGTGTTCACACCACCTTTTTTGAGGACGATTGCAAGTTGTCCCGAGAATTTCAAAGAAGACTGAATCCGAACCTGCGGGACATAGTTATGAAAGAAATCACAAAGTGATGTGAAGCATGATTTATTTATCCCATCTCTGACTCCAAATGGGTGAGCCCCCTACATGTAGTTCCCAAGAAATCATGGCTCAGTGTGGAGAAAAATGACCAAGGAGAGGAGATCTCCACCCGAGTACGGAGATCTTGGTGGGTGTGTATTGACGACTATCGCCTGAATTCAATGGGACCAATTTCCTCTGCCATTCATTGTTCAAGTTCTTGAGCGACTTGCTGGGAAAGAATACTTCTACTTCTTAAAAGGGTACTCCGAGTACAATCAAGTGGTTATTCCCCTGAAGACCAAGAGAAGACAACTTTCACATGCTTGTTCGATACTTATGCTTTCAGGAGAATACCCTTTGGACTCTATAATACACCTACTACTTTCTAGAGGTGTATGCTAGACATCTTTGCCAAAATGGTCAGGAGTTTTCTTGAAATTTTTATGGATCATTTCTCCATCTATGATGACAGCATAGATTCATGCCTCATGCACCTAGATAGAGTACTACATAAGTGTCGTGAAGTTAATCTCATTCTATCATTGGAAAAGGGCCACTTCATGGTCACAGAAGGCATTGTGCTGGGCCATGTCGTCTCCTAGTGTGGCATAGAGTTCGACCCGGGAAGGTGGGTGTGATTGCTAAACACGAGCCACCTCAAAACGTGAAGAATGTGAGATCATTTCTAGGGCATGTCGTCATTTATCAAAGATTCAGTATGGACTTCAGCAAGCTTGCCCGACCTCTCATAGAACTTTTTTTCAAGGAGACCAAATTTATTGTAGATCAGTCGGCTCTCCAATCATTTTAACAACTAAAATAACTAGCCATTCAAGATTCAGTCCTACAGCCACCTGATTGGTCTCTCTTTCATTTGAGATCATGACAGATGCATCAGATTTTACAGTTGGGGGTTAACTACAACAAAGATGGGATAAGTTTCCATATGCCATTCACTATGCCAACAGGATGCTCGATGAAGCTAAAAGAAACATACAATAACAGAGAAAGAGCTGCTGCCGGTAGTTTTCACTTTAGAGAAGTTCATATCCTTCTTCTTGGATTTAAAGTCATCCTTTTCACTAACAACTATGCCATATGATACTTATAGTAGAAGAAGGATGCTAAATAATACCTACATAAATGGATCATTCTCCTCTGGTCGTTTGACTTCAAAATCAGAGATAAGCATGGAGTTCAGAATGTGGTGGCAGACCATCTATGCAGAAATGAATGCCAAGATACTCACCTGAGCAGTGCACCTATCATAGACACCTTCCCTGATGAATGCATCCTCACCATTGGGCCTCTTCCATGATATGTCGATATTGTGAAGTACCTCATTTCTCGTGTAGTTCCATAACATTAGACGAAGATCAAGAAGGACAAGTTTGTGTCCTATAGTCATTTATACCAATGGGAAGACCCATTTGTTCAAAGAAGGACCGGATTGTATTTGGCATCGGTGCGTTCCTCAAGAAGAGTACACAAGTGTCCTCGAGCACTACTATAAGCTTAAATCTGGTGGACACCATTCTAGAAGTAGAACAGTAGCGGAGATATTATAGTGTGGCCTCTGGTGGTTGACACTATTCAAGGATGCGAATGAATATATGAAAGCCTATACCAACTATCAGAAAATGGGAAAAACCCTAGGTGTTAAATACACCATGCCCCTCAAATTTATCCAAATATCCAATGTGTTTGATGCATAGGATATCGACTTCATGGGTTTGTTTCCTAACAATTAAGGCTTCGAATACATCCTGCTTGCCGTAGATTACGTGAGTCAATGGTTGGAAGCCATTCCAGCTCGAGCTACAGACAGTAGAATGGTTTGCAAATTCCTAAAAGATAACATCATCTCGTGGTTCAGGTTTCCAAAGATTCGTCTTTTAGATGGAGGCAACCACTTCATCAATAAAGAGGTTAAGAAATTAAAGAAGGGGTGCGGCATCGATCACCGAATCGCATCTCCTTATCATCCACAGTCAAATGGCTTGGTTGAATTATCCAACAGAGAAATGAAGATGATCCTACAGGAAATAGTGAGGCTAGACAGAAAGAACTGGTCACAACTCCTGGGCTCCGTTCTCTGGGAATACATAATGTCCTACAAGTATCCATTCGGCATGTCACCCTATCGTCTTGTATATGGAAAGCCATGCCACTTGCTTGTGGAATCAATTCACAAGTCACTTTGGGTAGTGAATATCTGCAACCTCGACTTACAGAAAGGTTGTCTGTAGAGGAAATTGGATCTGAACAAACTCTTAGAATTATGAGATTACGCGTACGACAACAACTTGATGTACAAAGAGGAGGTCAAACACTATCATGATAAGCACATCAGAAGAAAGATCTTCGAACATAGATAGAAAGTTTGAATGTTCGACATGAACTTGAAGATTTTCCCAGGAAAATTAAAGAGAAAATGGACAGGGTTGTAAAGAGTCGGGAGTGTGAGTGACAACGGAAGTGTATTGATATTAGAATCCTCAGCCAATGTGTAGCCCTTCATAGTCAACGGTCAGTTGCTAAAGCCGTACTTAGAGAATGATACATTCCTGGCAGTTGCCAACTCTGTACACGTAATTCTCGATGAAGAGATCAACACTTCAACTGCTTTAGTGGAGACGGACAATGCTCCTCAAAATATCTTTGGTTGATTTTATTCTTTTCATCTTTTCATTTTCATTCTTCCGATTCTTTATTTTGTGTTTCATTTACCCCATTCATCTATGTTATACTTTGGATATGCTTTATCCTAAGTATAGGGGGTGAGCACCCTCGATTTATTCATTATTCTTTTGCTCGCTTGTCTCTCAACTTTTAACATTATATCTATACTTAGGGATATTTCATCCCAAGTATAGGGGGGACAAATCGAGTACATTGATTTCATTAATTCTAGATCCTCGAGCATCCTTATTTTGTATACAATCTGCTAAACATAGGATTAGTTGATCCTAAGTATACGGGGATGATCGACTTATCATTCTTTATTCAGTCGTTATAGTATATATTTTCCTTCCCTTAGCATGAGTTATGCCTTCCTTTTTCTCTCTGACCCATGAGGACATAGCTCAAGCCAAGTATGGGGGTCGTATATATGTTATATATACTTTAGCCATAATCGTTGTGTATTTTGAACAATATGGATATGAATCAGAATATACAAGTAATCAACTATAAAGAATGCACTATAAATATGTATAAAATTTTTCAAAAGAAATATTAGTAAATCAGATAAAATTGTTTACAAAATGGTTTGAAAAATGATTGGAAAATTCTTTGAAAAATCTTTTAAAAATAGTTTTGAAAACTTTTTGTGAGACATTTTCAAACCTGTGTAGAAATCTTTTCCAAATATTTGCAAAATATTTTTCATTTATTTGAATACAATTTTTGAAAATTTAATTTGCAAATGATTTGGAAATTGGTTGTAAAAATATTCTGAGAAATCTATATCTATACTATTTGGAAAATATTTGCAAAATAATTTAAAATTTTGCAAATATTCGCAAAATTGTTTGTAAAAATTATTTGCAAAATAAAGTTTGCAAAAATATTTGTCAAAATAGTTTCAAATTATTTTTGAAAAACTTGTACATAATTATGGGGAATAATGGCATGAACACAATTATGTACATGCATAATCATTGTATAAAGAGTATAAATAATGACTTAATTTTTGTAAATGCTTAGTGTAAATTCTTCAACTCATTCTTGTAAATACAGATGCACTCTGTGTAAATATTTGCACATAATTGTTTCGCTAAAATTTACTAAAAATCCATAAAATTTCAAAATTCAAAAATCCATAAAAATGCAAAATGTTTTTAAAATTGTATAAAAAATTGCAAAACGTTTTCAAAAATTTCATTAGAAAGTTCAAATTCAGAAAATGGCTTCACAAAAACATTTTCTTGCATTGTACGTAGCATCTCCATTTCTCAGAATAATCAAGGCAATTTAACAAGTCTAACTAAAGTTTGAATATTTGATCTTGGTATAGACCTTAATACATTTAATTTTAGAGGAACCCATTAAGGATTGGAATTGGGATACTTCATGTCACCTTGACTTAATTATTTAGGTTCCATGAGACTATGTTCATGAGTCTATTCAATTGTATCTAACTAGAAACCTTCATATCATCTGTATGACTCTTGAGACAATGGCTTGACTAGAAACCTTACACTTAACACTTAGCTCAACCTAGATTACTTGTTGAAAGATCCTGGAGTCTAAGTCGGTACGGTGCTAGGCCACTTCATCAAGGGTGGCTCCGGAACCATTCTTGGGGATTACCGAAACTGGTACTGTAACCCACTTCTTTTGATTGAAATGATAACTAAAGGCTGGAGATTGGATTGAGACAATGCTTCGGATGAGGAATGGTTTGTTGGCACAACTTTTTCCAAACCCTAAAACATGGACAAACCAAAGACTCTATATATGTCAGGACACAAACAAGAATGCGAAGCAATATAAAGCAAAGAAACATCCAAAGAAGAAGCCTACACCAAAAATTCCACAAAAATATTGAGCTTTCAGAAAAAGTCTGCTTCTTGGTGAAGGCTCGATTACACAAGCCAAGCTTCACAAAGGAATGGAGACTATACTGGTCCATTCCCACTTCTTTTTCCATTATTCTAGCTTCTCCCCCTTCCGGTTGTGAAAACTGGCAGCACATGAACTTAGAAGGAAACATCTATCTCCACGAGGATGAGTTACCAGAGGAATAGACTCCTCGATATTTCAGTGATTTGTCTGGAAAGAGCTGAAAAATTCACACACACGGTCCTATCACTTCAAGGTAGTAAGAGTATGTGACTGAGAGGATGGTTCCGACCTAACTATGAATGGAACTGAATGGTAGGATTATGGAACGTAAGGATTGTTGTGTCACACTTTCTAACCTTAATGCGGTACCGAACACAAAGAATCTAAAGGTCTTAACTGAGCTCTAAACTTTGACTATAAGATGACAAATTCAAAAGTCAAAAATTGTTCCAAGTTCTTTCTTCTTTTCTTTCCTTTTCTTTTTCTTTTTCTTTTTCTGCACTTATTAGCATAAGTGTTTGCCAGGGACTAGCAAAGCCATGTATATGGGATGATGAATCTCCATTTCATCGCCTTTATTCTTTCATTTTGGACTTAAATCCCTAGTTAAATGCATGCATATATCATTAATATGTGAAAATAAACTCTTGAGAATTTTCATTGTATAAAATATTATACAAATATTGTATTTAATTCCAAAATAAAATGATAAAGAAAGGAAAGAAAAATAATTAGGTATCAAAGACACTGAGTGACTCTAGCCCCTGAGACCCAATCATCACGATGACTTGGTCGACACGGAATAAAGTAGGGGGAGATAGGCCGATCAATTCTACAGAAAATACACTCAAAAACCTAACTTTGTAGGACAATAATCACACTTTGGGACCTATTTTATTTTATTATTTGATTTCAAATCAATAAACCCTCAACATGAATGTTTTTCATAAAATACAAAGAAAAATACAAATTTATTTCACTCAAAAATAATGCACAGTGTGCCCGAGACACACAAAATAAAAAGCTGCAAAGAAAAGTTTGCGAACCTATATCTTCTCCATATAAACTCAAAATTCATCAAACTTATTATTTATAAATAAAATTATCTATTTAATGAAGATGGTTTCATTCAAGTTGGAGTTAATATGCAAAAGTTAGATTTTGGGCTCTCATTGTGTAACAATATACATGTATAAAATATTCAATATATTTATTCTTTGTACTTTTAAGCTCTTATATTTTTATAACTTGGTATATATTATTTAAAATAAATGTAAATAATAAAATTAGAATAAAACAATTAAAAATACATTAAAATAAGTAATGCACTTTAATATATAGGTAAACATACTTATAATATACATATATAATATATATGCGCATAAATAATATAATGAATTGGGAAAATATAAAAATACCTAAGTGCATATTTAAATAAGTTATAAATATATAAAATATATGCAAATAACAATGAAATATAGATTATAAATTAAAAATAAAATATACAAAATACATGTATATTTACCTATATACATACATGTAAATATAATCACGTTATAAATTAAATCATAAGAATAAATAAAAAAACATAATTAAATACTATATATAATTACAATTTTTTTCATGTTTTGATCATAAATTAAATAAGTCATTTAACATTTTAATCAAATTAATAAAGGATTTAAAGATCTTGTTTTTCTAGTTGGTGCGCGTGGATCAACCAGATGCCAACGTTCATTGATCCCAGGCCAACGGTATGCCCCTCTGCCCCCCTTTTGTCAGATCATGTAGAACCCCTTTTCTCTATTTTCCAACGCCTTCAACTCTTCCACATTTTCATCGAGCGACACACCATTCCATAGCCTTTTCGTCCCTAATCCTCATCCATACTCGCATCTTCACCTACTACCCTCCATCTGCATGCCATCGCTCCATCTTTTTGACCAGAAGTCACCCCTATAAGGGTCCGCACGCAGGAGGTGACTGCAAGTTAATAGGGCAAGCAAGTCAGAGGTTGTACGAAGAGCAGACGACGGACGGCCCACCTTTCCTAGTTATTCTGGAAAGAAAGACTAGACCCACAAGTCGTAGATAGACTTTATATACAGGCTCCCATTGCTAATAATTCAGAAGACTATCTTACTCTTTGCTAGCTAGAATAGAAATCGAACTTCCTCTAAAATTTAGAACCCCAGCTCCCTTTTTTTATTTTGACCCCCCTCTATCCTACCGTAACCCCAAAAGGACCTCCCAACTTGATCTACTTGGTGACAACGGGCCGATCCTTAGCCATGACAGCATAGAGAAGGAAGGTGAGGGCGATCCAGGTTTTCAGACATTTGTCTTTGGCTAGCCTTCTTGCTCTGAGATCTAGGGTTCGTTGAGCTGTTAGGTTAGTATCTTTTTATTGCTTTTAGTTCCAGTAACCTAGGAGTAGTTTTAGTTTCGTTAATTAGTCATTCCTTTAGCGTAATTTGAAAAAATAAATGGCTAGAGCACTAATCTTCGGCAACAAATCAAGTGACCTGACATCGTTTTGAACCCCAATCTCCCTCAATTCTTCCCCTTGCGCTGATCCACATTTCTGCTATTCTCTTCTTGAATCTTGCATGGATTCCAGCTGTTGGACTCCTCCGTCGCCGCCTTCGCCGGAGTTCCGCCATTTCACCCCACTGGTACGTATCCAGCTTCAATAGAGGGATGAGGAGATATCCCTCGCCCTCTCATCCTTTTTGCATAGGAGATTGACCACTAGGATCACCTAGAGCAGCCTTCCAAGTCTTGAACAGAAGCTCTAGGCGACCCGACCTCAGGGCTCCTCCAATGAGACCCAGGCATCCTTGAAGGGTCCTGTTGATGTGTAAGAGTGTCAGGAAGCAGAGGAGATGCTCAGTCGAAGAGGAGGAGGTCGAACGAAGGAGGAATCGATGAATGAAGCTCAACGATGACCTAATCTTTGGGTGTTCTTCCAGCACCCTCATGCACCATCCAATCAAAGCCACTGCCCAGATGTAATCTGAGTTGTCCAAGCTGAAGCAAAACAACACCCTTCCACATTGCTAGATCTGCCATGTGGAGTGCTCTCGTCCCTCCGATCATACGCATTTTAGGGGTAATTTATTAAGTAACCCCGTCTTTATTTTGTAATTAATATTTGGTCCTATAAATATTTAAATACATTGTAAATTTCGTGTAAAATTTGCAAATGGGGCACTGCAATCTTGTACATTACATATAGATCCAGTACCAGGTTAGCTCACATGGCACACCTACGTGAGTTGACCAATTTGCAACCAAATCCACTAAGTGTGGTCATTTAGGTTTAGTCTTAAAATTTTGTAAATCAGTTCAAAACTTTGGGATATTTGACATGTACACCCCCGCCTTTATTTATATTATGAATATACCCCTACTAGAACTGTTTAATTAATTTTACGTCTCTTTATTTTTGATTAAATATCTCCTTTGCTCTATAAATTTTGCAAAAATTCATGGATATGTTATGAATGATGTTGTTTTATGTCTTCATTTTTATTTGTAATTTCATTGTATTTTCCATTTATTAGAATCAAATTAAAAGCTATTTAATCCCTATTTAGATATAAAAATAAAAAAATAGAAAAACTTATTTAACAATTCCAAAAAAAAAGTACATATTATATGTAACAATATAATATAACTACATACCAAAAAACACACAAAAATAGCAAAAGAAAAGTTCAAAATCGAAAAACCCTCCTAACCCTAAAAAATAGAAAATATTTTACAAAATCCAAAAAAAGTTTTTTTCTATTTTTTGTTGTATAATACACTACATATTAAAATTAATTGAGTAATTATGTAAGTATTATCTATTTTTAAATCTCAAAACAATTCGTTCTATTTATCAACTCCCTAAGTTGGAGTATTTTGGACTTTAAAAATACATAAAAATTAACAAAAATTACTAAAATTTGACAAAAATATAAAAATTTAAAAAAGACAAAAATAATGTATTTTGTAATTTTTTAGCATTTGTAGAAATATTTTTTAATATAAAAGCATTTATAGCTTATATATACATATCATTACTTATATACTCATTTATATAAATATTATTATTATAAATACCTATAAATATTTTTATATCTTTAGAAAATAAAAAAGATAGTACTTAACTGTATTTTTCTAATTTTATCTATTTATTACTTATTCATATCATATATAGTTATTATATTATACATTTCATTATATATAGTTATTATATATTAAAAAAAATAAAAATCAGATAAAAATAACAAAAATTATGAAATTTAATATATATATATATAATTAAAACCCATAAAAAATTTTAAAAAACCAAAAAAGCACAAAAAAATAATTGTTTATTTTTTGTAGACATTAATTATTTGCATATCTACGTAGCTCTAAGTGGTTTGATATATAGAGTCCTTGCACACTATACACATTTTATTGGGTTATAATAAATTTTAACTCCATACTTGCATTGCATTGCTTTATCAATACTTGTGGATTAATTGTTATTTGATTCAGCTCTTGTGTTTGGTCTCCTTGGTGACTACTAATTGCATTTGATTAGTAGATCGGCCAAGAGGTTTTCAACAGGGTCACGATGCAAATTACCCAGGGGGAGTTTGTGCATATCACTTGCAGCTTGATTGATGGTTTTGGTGCTACCTCACCGCATCAGTTAAGATCAGACAGCTCACAGGGTATAACGGTTCGCTCTAAATCAAGGGCCCGGATTAGATCTGGGCTCATCCTTCAATCTGATGGCTGCGAGGCTATGAGGAAGAACAGTGAAGAACATTCCATATTCCTCGCTTCGATAGGTTCCTCCTCCTCGCTCTAGTGACTTGGAGTGCTACTGATCAGCCCAAAATCCTATTGGGGCCCTCCGTGTCTACAAGTGGCTTCAAAGGGGTCCAAAACTCATCAAAGAAGGCCTAAAAGCTCAGTTCTTTTCCGGTACTTGGAGGTCATGTTCTTCGATCAATTTTACTTCCATGTGAGTCCTCTTGAGCTCAAACCTATATAAAAGTTCTCGTGTCTCAAGGATGATTCGCCTTGACCAGGATTAAAGTTGAATGGCATATGAAATGAGGTGGATGGTCACTACAAAAAAACACAACATCAGTGAAAACTAATATGCACGCCTAGTGCTTGACCAATAATCGTAATGTGCTCGCCCAAATAGTGGGAGAGCACATGTGCTCGTTCCCCTTGTGCGTGCAAATGGCCTAGTCGTACGCCCATATATGTGAGCATACATGCACTCTCAGTCATCGCTCTTGCAAACGGGTGGGCACGTTGTGCCCACCCATGTGCTTGCCCATGTCCCCATCTTACACGAACATGGTGACCAATGGGCGAGCGCATGATCTTGCAATCGGCGAGCACATGGGCTCTCCCAATGTATAACTGGAAAAAAATTACAAGTTCATCGGGGTTTTGAAACCCCGTCGAACCTATAATACATGTTCTAAACCATTGCAAATGTTTAAAAGATTATCGAAGATCATATTTGAGATAGCGATTGAAAATGAAGTGTTCGATAGTCCATCTATATATTATATCTTTTGCATCTAAGTTAATTAATAAAGAACAACCTACCAAATATCTTCATCATAAACTAAACAGATAAAAATTCCCAATGAAAAGCTTAAAAGTATTGTACGTAGACAATACACATTAACACCCTTTAAAAGTTCATATTAATCTAAAGACATACTCTATTTTACTATTAAGGAAAACATAATTACTACTTTTTCTTGGCCCGAAAGATCTTGGAGATCAAAATCTATTTCGATTTTTTTCTATATCCATTTCTTTATACCTTGTATATAATTGGGCTTCTTCTCCGTGATCAGTATCTTCCTCCTCTTCCTCCCCTCTCTCTCCTTATTCTCTTCATTCTCCTCTTGATGTACTAGTGGTCTTAGTGACCTATCAAAATTTTGTAAATATAAGCAAGTAAAGAAGGAAAATAAATATTTAGAATATATGTAAATTACACATATATTAATGCTTACATGTATGCCATGAAATCTTCTTGTAAATTGGTCATTTAGTCCACCATAATTGCCATTTGATACTCCATAGATGACGATGGTGGTTGCCATGACTGAGGCTGGGAATAGGATGATTAGCCATAAGCAGAGTAAGAGTGTCGATGTTCCTCCACATAATATGGAGGAAGATGATTACACGGAATCCGGCTCGGGTTAAGTTGATTAATAACAAGTCCGTTGAGAGCCAAGCCAAATATGTGACAATCGAAAAATTTATTTAACCACTAAAGAAATCAAATATGGTATAGCTACTTTTATTAACATGGTATGGAGAGAAGGATCAAACACAAGGAGCACTGTAATACACTAGGTAGGTGACTCAAAGAATCAAAAGATTTTTATTTTGTTTTTATTGGTTTTTAATTTTCTAAATTTTTAATTTTCATATATAAGGAAAATAATAACAAGGAAGAAAATGCAATCCAATACCTCTTTTTGAATTTTTTTAAATAGATTAAAAATGTACAGAAAAATAAAGTAAATTTTTTTTGGGGTTTTATAAGGTTTATACTATTTTTATGGATTTTTAGATATTTTTTAATGTTTTTAGAATTTTCTAAAAATAAAAAATCGAGAAAATAAATAAAGAGTGCGCAAGCAAGAGTATTTTGTAATTTAAAAATGGAAGAAAGGCTTAAAACTCCTTGAAACAAAATTTATTAGAAACTATAAGGAAATATCTATAAACAAAGACTGAAAATGCAATTTTTAGATTTGTAATGGATTTTATATAATTTTTATAAGTTTTTTAATGTTTTGAAAATTTTGAGGTCTTTATATAAACAAATGTCATTAAAATTTGATAAAAAAATAAAACAAGCGAAAATATATCTACCCTAATATTTTGGAATTTTTAAGACTCTTTTCGAATTTTTATGAATTCTTTAGTCCAAACAGAAGACTTTTCTATATTTTTATATTTTTAATAATAACAAATCAAAGAAATACGACATAAGGAACCAATACTGATTTTTAGGGGATTTTGTAGGCTAAATTCACTATTTATTGCATGTAATAAAAGTGCATGAAATTAAAACAGTACAGCAGGGACCTAGTTGCAAATATATTAAGTT
This sequence comes from Ottelia alismoides, assembly GCA_037367405.1. Lineage (NCBI taxonomy): Eukaryota > Viridiplantae > Streptophyta > Magnoliopsida > Alismatales > Hydrocharitaceae > Ottelia > Ottelia alismoides. Next base: position 341,205 of record JAZKJV010010994.1, on the reverse strand, counting down.
CTAGGGCCAAATAACAACATGCAATAGAATTGTAGGGGCCTTAATGCCAATAGTACATGTAAAACACACGTTGCACTGACAATTCATTCAAAGGGGCATAAGTGCCAATTATAAAAACATCCTCTATTTCATTAACTCGTTAAATCTCAGAGCAAAATATGAAAATATCTACAAATACACGTGAAGACACACGTGTCTCAAACTTGTGGACTAAAATGAAAATATGATAAGAATGAGGACCTAACTGCAATTGTTCTGATATATTTATTACAAATATTAAACTAAAGTGAAATAAAACAAACTGTAGGGATAAAAGGGAAATATACCATTGGTAGCCATGTGGTGGACGTGTGGAGGCTCTACATCGTACAACTCTGATGACACTTGCGAAAAAATCTAACGGTCGAGGATGTGGCACAGACGTACTGCCTTGATTGACCGTTGGGGACCTGATCGGACGAATTGTATAAAGCAACTAGAATGAGGCCAGATTTGGGCCAGCCATTATCTGAGCATCTAAATTTGTGGCGCTATATGGTAGCTCAGATCAAATCTGGGGGCGAGGTGCTTCCATCCGACGGCTCGATGAGGCGTTGCATGAACACTGAAGAAGGAGTCGGTTGGCGAACTTCAATTGGGTATCTCTGGCACTGCGGTAGTCTGGTCAATCGGCTACACGTCCAGCACCGGCACCATGCTGGAGAGGATCCGCATCAGAAGAGGTACTCTGATGGGGTGGCGAACGGATGGATGAGTGAGGTGAAGCCCCACAAGGTGGCGGTGCTCTGCCACCAGAGTTAAGGCCAGATTTGAGCCTCCTGTGTATACCTAACCTGCAAGGAAGTCCTACGATCGAAGGCTAAGCTTCGACGGGAGTTATTTGCAGTTGAAAATGATAGAAGCAGCGGGGTGGTACTTTGATCTCCGGTGAAGATGATGGAGGGAGATCTAGCCTGATCTTGCTCTGATGAGCAAAATATAGAATGGAAAGGCTGTGTGGGAAGGTGAACGGTGAGATGACAGATGTATCGGTGCAACTGAGATGAAAAATGAAGCTCTGACCTGATGATCAGAGTAAATAAGATGGACGGTGGCTGATGGGCTAAATGGAGATGAAAGGACGAAATGGGAATTAGAGGGTGGTACTTGAGGCTACAGGTGTGATCAGTGACGTCAGGCAAAGGTGGAGGCGAGGGTATGGCCTCAACCAGGTGGCGGAATGCCTGGGAGGCTAGTCGCGGCAGAGCTCCGACCACGAATCAAGCAACGTGCAACCCAACACCAATCCAAGCTCCCAATGGCTACTCAAGGACCCTGTCATTGTCTTGGAGATGTGAGTGGATGAAAGAAGATGCAAAGGACAAGGTGCATAGTGATTGAGGTGAAGGATATGTTTGATAGGCATTCCAGGGGTCTAAAAAGATCGAGAAATAGCACAAAACCCTAGGGGAATCCAGACCTGTCTAGGGATCTGCGACTATTATGGATCTGCAGTGAGTACAAAGGTCCACAAGTCGAAGTCAGCCAGGAGTATACCAAGAAATCAACTCTAGCAAGGCAAAGTCGGGCCTGACCCGAGTGGAGGAAGGGTTGACTCGGGTCAATAAACCCCGGTCGACCAATTAGAATACAGAATTTACAAAATAAAAGTAAAATAATTAATAAATGAATTTAAAATAAAAAGTTATAGACATAAAAAATGTTAGTTATTTTATAACCTGTTTTCTATGATTTTTAATTATTTTTAATAATTAATATATTATGGTATTATGTACATGTATAATGTACCTATATATTATTTACAGTATTTTTATTTTAGTATTTTTAAAAAATACATAAATTTTTTTATTTTATTTATCTTCAAAATAATGTAAGGGATATAAAAGTATTTTTATTTGATTGTTAAATAAATAGTTATTATGTACGATGTATACAATAGTCGTATTTTGTATAATAAGAAGTTATTTAATTTTCAATTTAATTTATATTTTATCAATTTTATTTCAATTTTATATATTTACAAGAAATATATACAAGTGTCAAAAATACAAAATATGTACAAGTTATTTACAAAAGAAATAAATAAATAGATATATACAAGTACAGGTGTTATATGTTTGTATACATTTTTAATTTTGCAATTATTTTTATTAAATTTTATTTACAAATTTTATTAAGGAAATTGAAATAAGATAGTGATGATTATTATTGAAATAATATAGGTGATACACACACACATGCAGGAAGAATAGTGATGATTATGTACAAGATAAGGACCCTATCTCTCCCTACTTTATTCCTTGTCGATAGACCAATATTTGGCCTTCTCTCGGGGTTCAGGTCAGTCTATATTTATTGCATAAATACATCCTTATTTTATTCTTTTATTTTCTTCTTTATTCTTTTATTTTTATCAAAAAGAATGTTAATTACATAATATTAAAAAATGCATGCACAATGCTAATTTATTGTATTTGATACATATCTATAGGGATTTGCATAGGGAATTTTTCTAAAATAAAAGAATAAAGGATGTGAATCAGGTATTCATCATTCTCCTATACATACCTTTGCTAGTCCCCTAGCAAACACTTATTTGAAAAAGAAGTGAAAAGAAATAAAGAAAAGAAAAGGCAAAGAATTTAGAACAATATTGATTATTAAACTTATCTTCATAAAATTGGAGTATGGAGCTCGGTCAGTCACGGGTCGTGAATGTCCCTATGTTAATCTGCGTGAATTGTCGAGTGTCTAGATTATGAATGTCGTTTTGTTGTAGGCGGGCAATCAGAATCGGTCAAGAAATAACCACAAGAAATTTAGTCAATTTTAATCAATACGATTTTATGTTTATTTTACTTGGACAAGTCCCAAGGTCAAACACAAGGAGGCAAAGGAACAACCTAGAATTGTATCTATCAAAGTTTGTACACGGTTTTCGAGACGGTTTTTTTGCTATTTTTAATGTAATTTGGGATGCAAAATGTAAATTAGGCCAATTTTAGGGACTAAAATGTAAAGATCAATCAAACGATGTCAAAAAATTGTGAAACTTGCCAAGATGACAATTATGACAAAACGAATGCATGGTAATTTTTTGTAATTTTTGGATCAAGATAAATAATTTATGAATTTATGAATGCAAATGATGCTAATATCATTATTTAATTATAATAAATATTAAACCTATTTATTTTCAAGGGATAAAATTATCCAAGATCTATCACTAGGTAATCGAACTAAGAAAAATCATAAACCTCAAAAATATGAGATTTAATACCTATTAAAAATTAAAGATTCAAATAGGCAAAATGATTTTTACAAGGCAAATTATCAAGAAAATGTAAATCTTTCTAGGCACGATGTATCATACAAATGAGTCTACAATCCGTTATTTTTTGGTAATTTTCAGAGCTATGGTTAATTAGTTATGAATTTCGAAGCACACAATGGGCAAAGTATGCAATTTTCACCAAAACAATTAATTATTAATAAAACATAGATCACAAAAATATCAAACATATACCATAATGCAGAGAATTAGTTGAAGAACAAAGTGTTATTTTTATAAAAATAAAATGATGCAATAAAGAGGTTCAAAATGAGGGGTAAACACAGGGGTCTGTTTGCAATATTACATAATCTAAATATAAATGCAGTAGAGGGGTCAATGCGTGATTACCTAAAAGTAGGGGGTATTATTGCAAAATTTCCAGCGTCCACGTGCAGCGTACGTGACCTCTGGACGGCGGGGGCTCTTCTGGGAATAGGCTGAACTTTGGGGCATGCACACAATTAACCCAGGTGGTCACATGCATAGCACGTGACCCTTGGACTGCTGTGCGAAATGGGCAGACTGTTAGCAATGTGAGCCCGAGGCGAACCATTCCTGCAATAAATGTTATTGTAATAAATGATTTATCAATAAAAGTTATTGATTATGTTTCACTCCCTTTTTGAAATTGATTGAATGAATCCACTATAAGGTCCCTCTGTACAATATGGGTTATGTACCATGGCCAACTTAACAATTATACAGCTATTGATTCATTGATTGAATCATAGAGGTTGATGCTTGGATGAATATCTAAGGAGTTAGATAGAGGACTCATCAAGCATCATCAAGTGATAGTTAAGTAATGATCTCCATCCTCAGTAGGAGATGGCAATCCTTGCTCATTAGGCTGATATTTGATTGACCTCTTGATGCATGTCCTCTGCATGGGAATATTGATTCAGAGGTGTCAGATTAGTTGAGTCAATGGGTTGACTTAACCAGATCGAGATAACCAAAGACCTATGTTGAATACTGTCACAACATAGGCACGTATCCTCTGACCAGAGACATGTGTGTTGCTATATGTCTAAGTGTGTACATTTGGCAGACCAATAAGTTGATGACCTAAGCAAGGTCTATACATCGGCGAGCTGGAGTGCATGTAAGGGCATATGAGTAATACGATCTCTCAAAGGGATCATACAGGTTCACTTGTGAACCGGGAGACATGATCTCACTCATGAGGTATTGGGACTGATCAAATTCCATGCATGGTCGTCATGCTTTGGAAGCATGACATGAATTTGAAGGTAAGATATATGCTTTGTGAAAGCATATGATCTATACCAAATCCCAAAGACCAAGATTGAGAAACTTAGTGATCTAACCATGAAGATGACAGTGTAAAAGTGATCTATATCTTCAGGATGATCATATGTCTTCTAGTATGCAGGATGTACAGGTATTGGGAATACCTGAGGGTGATTTGATCATAAACGATTGTATAACCATGACGCTTCCATTCCAAGGGAGTGACGAAACAGATCTGGATTTTAGTAACTCCTCTAAGTAGAGAAGTAACCTAATCTTCGTCCATGTATTGGACATTGATCTGAATGAGATTCAGATGCAATGATAAAATTAGGTATACGACCTTGATTTAATCAAGCATCTATCAGAGGTCCATGGGATCTGGATTTGCGATGTGATCTCAATATCCAAGTCACTATACGTGGAACAATACAATCGCCCTGTCCTTATCTCCAAGTATCAACGGAGAAATCGCATTATTCTTGAAGGGTTCAAGAAAAATTCCATAAGATCTAAGCATTTAAAAATTGATAATTAAATGTGATTTAATTATCTTGATGTGTGTGGAAATTATCCAATATAATTAAATGTGATTTAATTATTATAGATAAAGATAATGTGGATAGCAATATCTAATTATTCATAATATATTATAAATGTGATTATAATGTATTAGAGAGAGCTAATTATAATTTATATTTGTTGATTAATTATTAATGTGTATTGGATACACATTGTGTGGTTAATTGAAAATGTAAGTTATATTTTGTTTTGGGTTCTGAATGTGATTCACAAATTTCCAATGGCAAGATTGCAATATTCTCAAAATTAATTATGAATTATTTTTGAAGAATAAATAACAAAAGTTATTGTATTAAATAAAGGCGATTTCCATGGAGATTTGCAATCTCATTAAATCACGTGAGATTGCTCGCACTTGCAATCAAGTGGACGGCCACCATAATCAATATGGAAATCGATGGTTGTCCACCATGATACAAGAGGAGGCAACCTCCATGTTGGTAATCTCCCTTATTTGATTGGTTTAATTTTGGCATTGATGTATATTTGATTTGTCAAATATATTTGATCTAAATTAAATCACAAGTTGTTGGTTTTTTCAACAACAATCTTGACCATTGGATTAGACATAAATCAATCTCATCCATTGATTTTATATGTCCCATGGATTGAGATCCATGGATCCTGAAACCCTATAAATAGAGAGGCATACCATGCTCTCTAACACATGCTTTTGGAAGCACATCTCTCTCTCTCTCTCTTTCTCTCCCCACATGCCAACTCTCTCTCCCTCTCCTTGGTGGCCGTCCACCAAACCCTAAGTGAGATCTTCATCGTCACCTTCGCCACTGCGCTACCGCTTCGACGTTCTTCGGTTCTCCGTCTTCTTGGAGTGCTACGCTCGCAAGGAAGATGTTCGATCTCGTACGACGAGATCAGGATTTCCCGGTGCTTAGATCAACTCGTTGGATTGCGAGGATCACGCGACTCATCCCCACGCTCGTAAGCTTCTTCTCCGACGATCGGACTTGAGACAGGAGGTCTCTTTTCGTAGAGACTCGATCAACCACGCTTCAAGAGGTATTCCGTTATACTTGTTGTGGTTATACATGAAACGATCCGAGAATCGTTCTTGGATCATATGGTTTCATCGCATGAAAAAATTTAAATTCCGCTACATAGAACAACTAGTATGACTAGTCGTTCTTCGTCATATTTGATACGACGCTCACGCTTCCGTGATGCGCTTGAGGATTATACCATATCCTTAAAGTGGTATCAGAGCCTTAGGTCGAAGGTTTTGGATATGATCCACAAACCTAGGACGACTTGGGTTCGTAGAGGTCGCGGAAGTTTTTGTCGCATTTGATTTTCGCACTTCTGTTTAGTGAATACATTCGACCCTGTTTAAATTGTTTAAACACGAATTAGAAACTTGAATTTTGTTCCCCATTAAATAAGGAAACCATAGGATTTGAGTTTGCGTAATTTGGATTCCGTTTGCTCGAGATATAGTTGTTTTAATGAACATGTATGCACTGTTGCGGGAACTGCAAATCTTAACATGATTAATGAGTTAATTAATGTTTTGATATTACTCGAAAGACGTGAAATATCACTTATATTTTGTCCTAAATCAAATTAGAAATCTTTGAAAATTGATTATGTCTAATTTGGATTTAAGTTGATTCAGATATGTTAATTTTAGTAAGTAGGGGTCACTGCTGAAATTATAGTCCTAATCAAGAACCATGTGATTGTCAATTAATGAAATTAATTGTTAATTTTAAGAAATAATTATGGAAAATAATTGAGAAATATTGGAAGATGATTATTTCCTTAATTGACTTGGCCTCAACCAATAAATTGATTAGATTTGATCTAGATCATAATTGGAAACATAATCATCAAACTCTTTGCTTGAATAGGATTGGGAATTTGTCTAGCAAATTTCCTTATAATCAAAAAGGTTTTGATTATTACTATATGGTATAATTTTGGTTGAAGAATCGATGATCATCTCAAGTACAAAGTGATTGACTCGGCATTATTTTTTCCAGAGGCGAATATAGTGTCTAGTCGGGGATCGCTGGGGTAGTCGGTTGCACCGGATGCGGTCTGTCCCACTCCCGCCGGTACTGGCCATGACAGCGGGTAGGGAACGAATGATGCCTGAGAGATCATGATGTATTTTTCTAATTATTAAAATTCGAATTAATATATATTTTGAGATAATACCATATATATTCAAGTAAAACAATCAAGTTTGTTGATTGAATTGGATTGATAATTAATTTAATATGATTGAATTAATTATATCCAATAGAAACACTCTATTATGAATATAGTTATTATTTCCCTTGGAAGAATTAATTATGTGAATATGATTCATGATAATTAATAAAAATTTGAATAAGAGGTGGAGGATCACATAAGCAACATCCATGGTCTCCCGTCATGGGGAAGGGTTTCCATCGCCAGGGATTGCATATAGGAGACGCATGTACGAAGTGACAGCTCCTATATGCAAGCGCATCTGGATCGGGCTCTTTGCTTCTCGAAAGAGAAAGGATGTATGCGTAGTGACCCCAATATCGGATCCTCATATTATTGTGGCGATATTGGATTGCGCATAGTGAGTACTATTCCTGTTGACGGTTGGTTCAATTAACGTCGGGTCAACATCACCTTAGGGGTGGTGGGCCCGGGTGGTAAAGACTGAATTGGGAAATGCAAGTTGGACTTGCAAGGCAGAATGTGTTCCCGCTTCTCTTTATTGGAGTTGCAGATTCTCATATTATTGGGATATAACAAAGATAAAGAGGAGATCCTAGTTCTTGCTTGAGATATTGCGATAAGTATATCTCTTACTTTGTAAGTGATTAAGGGAATAAACTTTCATAGTTGGCAGAGCAAGACTAATTTGATTTAAAAAGCCTTAATCAAATATTATGAATTTGAATATATGATAATATGTTCTAATATAGTGCATTCTTAATTTCAGAAAATGAAGTTCATGAACCCATTAAGCAGACTTCTGGAGGTCAACCAGTTGATCGGACCAAATTACTCGGATTGGATCCGTAATTTGGAGCTTGTACTCTCGGCTGAGCGCATAAGTTATGTTCTCTCAGAAGACAATCATGAAAACCCTAAATCAAAGGAAGAAAAAGCATACAATGACAAGTATGATGAAGATCATGTCTTGGCTAGATGTTATATCTCGGGTTCTCTCTCCAATGTTCTTCAGAAACAACATGTGGAGATTAGTACTTGCAAGGAGATAATGCAGAATCTGAAAGATATGTTTGGTGACATTAACCACACCCAGTGATACAACGTTATGAAAGAACTTGTTCACTGCAAGATGCAGGAAGGAACTTCGGTCTGTGAACATGTACTCAAAATGTTTGGGTACTAGTCGGAGCTGGAGACTCTTGGGGCAATCATGGATGCAGACATGCAATCTGATTTAATTCTGCTGTCGTTGCCCATGTCTTTCAATAACTTTGTGGTTTCATTCCACATGAACAAATTGAAATTGACAAACGCTGGGCTTCTTGCTGCATTAAAGTATGCAGAAGACGTACTGAAGAAAGATGGTCCCACTGGCAGTGCAATGATTGCACAGGTCAGAGGGAAGCGCGGTCGGAAGCAAGGTTCTCGGAAGGGCCCGACCAAGAAGAGAAAGAAGAAGGGACAAGGTGTTGGCTCACCTTCCAATGCATCCACTCTAATGACGTCGAAGAAAACAGACGTCTGTCACCACTACAAAAAGCCGGGGCACTGGAGGCGTAATTGCCTGGATTACTTGAAGTCGGTCGACAAAGGTAAAGCCCCGGCATGTATGAAATCTACTTTTATCATTGAAACCAGTTTTCTCGTTGGACGAGAAGGAATTTGGGTTGTTGACTCTGGTGCTTCTGTTCATGTATGCAATTTGTTGCATTTGTTTCAGGAAACTAGAAATCTCGAAGAGGAACCTGTAGACTATCATTATCTAGTGGTAGAGTCCTAGTACTTAAAGAGTGTCTTTATGTACCCGAAGTCAGAAGGAATTTGATATATGTATCTAAATTAGTTAGAAGTGGATATTCATTCCTATTCTATAATAAATTAGTCATAAATCGTTATGATAAATATATTGTGGATGGCATTTTGACTTATGGTGGATTCTATGAATTGTGCATTGATAAATGTATTATGAACGTTACAACCACTAAGAAAAATCCTAAAAGATCCAGGGAGGATGAAAATCTTTCAAATGAGATCTCGCATCAAAGGCTTGGTCATTTATATGTTGATAAGATCAATAGATTGATAAAGGATGGACCTTTAGATTTTCTACAGGTTAAACCTTTGCCTACCTGCAAATATTGCATTCAAGGTAAAATGACCAGGATGCCTTTCCGTAACAAGGTTACAAGGCGAAGGTATTATTGACCTAATATATACCGATGTATGTGGTCCCTTCAGTACCGCGACTCAAAATGGATATCGATATTATTTAACGTTTATTGATGACCATTCGCGATACGGTTTTGTCTTCCTATTACGTCATAAATCTTAAACCTTTGAAAAGTTCAAAGAATTCAAGGCTTTGGTTGAGAACCAAACCGATAGGAAGATTAAACGGATTCGATCTGATCGAGATGGCGAGTACCTCTCAGATGAATTCATGGAATACCTTAATGAGAATGGAATTGTCTCCAATCTCACTCCTCCTGGAACTCCCCAACTTAATGGTGTTTCTGAAAGACGCAGCAGGACCATCATGAATATGGTTCGTTCAATGATGAGCAAAGCACATTTACCACTTAGTTTCTAGGGATATGCAATAGAGACTGCAATATATATCCTGAATAAGATTTCCAGCAAATCTATACCTAAGACTCCTCATGAGCTCTGGTATGGAACCAAACCTAGTGTTAATCACTTGAGGGTTTGGGGTTGCTTGGTCCATACGAAGAACATGGACGCAAGTAAGCTAGAATCTTGCTCTCGTGAGTATTACTTCATTGGGTATGTTAGGGATGGTATTGGATACCAACTCTATGACCCTGAGACCCAAAAGATTTTTGTTTCTAGATATGTGTTCTGGAGAATGATTTCCTTAAAAGTCAAGACAAAAATGAAGTAGAGGAACTCATTGAATCACCTGAGGATTCTGAGCTTCCTGAACCAAAAACTGAAGAGATAAATAAAGATGAAACACCCATACCTCTTTGAAGGAGTTCAAGGGTGGTTGCACCACCTAAACGATATGGATTCTATATGTCAAGTGGGACTGACAATGATCCTACTTCATTTGATGAAGCACTCGTGGATCATGACATGGATAGATGGATGCTAGAAATGAAGTCATAAATTGACTCCATGCATAAGAATGGTGTATGGACCCTAGAGGATCCACCTAAAGGGGTAAAACCCATTGGGTGCAAATAGATCTTCTAGAGAAAAAGGGGACCTGGTGGGAAAGTAGAGACTTTCAAGGCATGGCTCATAGCCAAGGGCTACACACAGAGAAAAGGCATCGACTACGATGAGACATTCTCTCTTGTGGCTATGCTTAAATCCATCAGGACACTGCTAGCTATAGCTGTATATCTTGACTATGACATCTGGCAGATGGACGTCAAGACGACTTTCCTTAATGGATACCTCGAGGAAGATATCTATATGGAGCATCCCCAGGGCTTCATAATTGAGGATGGCAAAGTATGCAAGCAGATGAAATCCATCTATGGGCTCAAGCAAGCTTCTCGTAGCTGGAACATCAGATTTGATGAAATCATAAAGAGTTGTGATTTTGTGCAGAATCCTGATGAACCTTGTGTGTACAAGAAGCTTAGTGGGAGCACCATTGTGTTCATCATGCTTTACGTAGATGACATCCTTATCATTGGGAATGATACAGGGATGATGACCAGTGTGAAGATTTGGCTATCCCATACCATTGAGATGAAAGATCTTGGAAAAGCCTCTTACATCTTGAGTCTGAAGTTGTTCGGAAACAGAGAAAAGAGGATATTGGGATTGACACAACATGGATACATTAAGAAGATTCTTGAACGATTCCGTATGGATAGTTCCAAGAAAGGATTCCTACCCTTAAGACATGGTATCCACCTGTCTAAAGGAATGGCTCCTCAAACTGTTGAGGAAAAGAAGCCATGGTTGGATGCCCTTATGCATTAGCTGTAGGAAGCTTAATGTATGCTATGATGTGTACAAGGCCAGATATCTGCCATGCAGTGGGAGTGGTAAGTCGTTACCAATCTTGCTATGGAGAACAACACTAGAATGCAGTAAAGAACATATTCAAATATCTAAGACGGACGCAAGATTACATCTTGGTCTATGGATATGGTGATCTCCAAGTCTTGGGATAGACAGATTCTGACTTCCAATCAGATATTGATGATTGAAAGTCGACATCAGGGTTTGTATTCCTGTTGAATGGTGGTGCTGTGAGCTGGAGAAGCAAGAAGCAAGACACTACAGCAGATTCAACAACAGAAGCCGAGTACATTGCCGCGTCAGATGCTGCAAAGGAGGTGGTGTGGTTGCGCAAGTTCGTCCTGGATCTTAGCATAGTTTCCTCTGATACTCCCATCCCGCTACTCTGTGATAACACGGGAGCCATTGCCCAGACGAAGGAACCCAAATGGCATCAGAAGAGAAAGCACGTAGAAAGGAAATACCACATTATTCGGGAGATTCAAAAGCGTGGTGACATCATCATCACCAAGGTGGCCTCTGCCGACAACGTTGCTGATCCTCTTACCAAACCTCTAAAACAGCAGGTTTTCGACCAGCATGTAATGAGTATGGGTTTAAGGATTGTCCTGAATGGTTCTGAAGGCTAGTGGGAGATTGTTAGCAGTGTGAGTCCGAGGCGAACCATTCCTGCAATAAATGTTATTGTATTAAATGATTTATCAATAAAAGTTATTGATTATGTTTCACTCCCTTTTTGAAATTGATTGAATGAATGCACTATAAGGTCTCTCTGTACAATATGGGTTATATACTATGGCCAACTTAACAATTATACAGCTGTTGATTCATTGATTGAATCATAGAGGTTGATGCTTGGATGAATATCTAAGGAGTTAGATAGAGGACTCATCAAGCATCATCAAATGATTGTTAAGTAATGATCTCCAGCCTGAGTAGGAGATGGAAATCCTTGCTCATTAGGATGATATCTGATTGACCTCTTGATGCAGGTCCTCTGCATGGGAATAGTGATTTAGAGGTGTCAGATTAGTTGAGTCAATAGGTTGACTTAACAAGATCGAGATAACCAAAGACCTATGTTGAATACTTTCACAACATAGGCACGCATCCTCTAACAGAGACAGGTGTGTTGCTATATGTCTGAGTGTATACATTTGGCAAACCAATAGGTTGATGACCTAACCAAGGTCTATACACCGGCGAGCTGGTGTGCATGTAAGGGCATATGAGTAATACGATCTCTCAAAGGGATCATACAGGTTCACTTGTGATTCGGGAGACATGAGCTCACTCATGAGGTATTGGGACTGATCAAATTCCATGCATCGTCATCATGATTTGGAAGCACGACATGAATTTGAAGGTAAGATATATGCTTTGTGAAAGCATGTGATCTATACCAAATCCCAAAGACCAAGATTGAGAAACTTAGTGATCAAACCATGAAGATGACCGTGTAAAAGTGATCTATATCTTCAGGATGATCATATGTCTTCCAGTATGCAGGATGTATAGGTATTGGGAATACCTGAGGGTGATTTGATCATAAACGATTGTATAACCATGACGCTTCCATTTCGAGGGAATAATGAAATAGGTCTGGATTTTAGTGACTCCTCTCAGTATAGAAGTAACCTAATCTGAGTCCATGTATTGGACATTGATCTGAATGAAATTCAGATGCAATGAGAAAATAAGGGTTATGGCCTTGATTTAATGAAGCATCTATGAGAGGTCCATGGGATCTGGATTTGAGATGTGATCTCAATATCCAAGTCACTATACGTGGAACAATACAATCGCCCTGTCCTTATATCCAAGTATCAGCGGAGAAATCGCATTATTCTTGAAGGGTTCAAGAATAATTCCATAAGATCTAAGCATTAAGAAATTGATAATTAAATGTGATTTAATTATCTTGATGTGTGTGGAAATTGTCCAATATAATTAAATGTGATTTAATTATTATGGATAAAGATAATGTGGATAGCAATATCCAATTATTCATAATATATTATAAATGAGATTTATAATGTACTAGAGAGAGCTAATTATAATTTATATTTGTTGATTAATGTTTAATGTGTATTGGATACACATTGTGTAGTTAATTGAAAATGTAAATTATATTTTGTTTTGGGTTGTGAATGTGATTCACAAATTTCCAATGGCAAGATTGCAATAATTCTTAAAATTAATTATGAATTATTTTTGAAGAATAAATCACCAGAAAAGTTGTTCGATTAAATAAAGGAGATTTCAATGGAGATTTGCAATCTCATGAAATCACATGAGATTGCTCCCACTTGCAATCAAGTGGACGACCACTACAACGAATATGGAAATTGGTGGCCGTCCACCATGATACAAGAGGAGGCAATCTCCATGTTGGTAATCTCCTTTATTTGATTGGTTTAATTTTAGCATTGATGTATATTTGATTTGTCAAATATATTTGATCTAAATTAAATCACAAGTTGTTGGTTTTTTCCAACAACAATCTTGACCATTGGATTAGACATAAATCAATCTCATCCATTGATTTTATATATCCCACGGATTGAGATCCATGGTTCCTAAAACCCTATAAATAGAGAGGCATACCATGCTCTCTAACACATGCTTTCGGAAGCACATCGCTCTCTCTCTCTCTCTCTCTCTCTCTTTCTCTCCCCACACGCCTACTCTCTCTCCCTCTCCTTGGTGGTTGTCCACCAAACCCTAAGGGAGATTTTCATCGTCGCCTTCGCCACCGCGTTGCCGCTTCGACGTTCTTTGGTTCTCCATCTTCATGGAGTGCTACGCTCGCAGTGAAGACGTTCGATCTCGTACGATGAGATCAGGTGTTCCCAGTGCTTGGATCAACTCGTTGGATTGCGAGGATCACGCGACTCATCCCCGCACTTGCAAGCTTCTTCTCCGATGATCGGACTTGAGACAGGAGGTCTCTTTTCGTAGAGACTCGATCAACCACACTTCAAGAGGTATTCCTTTATACTTATTGTGGTTATAGATGAAACGATCCGAAAATCGTTCTTGGATCATGTGGTTTCATCGCATGAAAAATTTTAAATTCCGCTGCATAGAACAACAAGTACGACTAGTCGTTCTTCGTCGTATTCGATATGACGCTCACGCTTCCGTGATGCGCTTTAGGATTATACCATATCCTTCACAGACATGGAGGGTGTAAGTGCAATTATTCCTCCCACGCATGAGCTGTGCACGTGGGCGGGTCTCAGGACTTCAGCCCAGCGGCGAGGTGGAGGAGCAGGAGAGTGGGCGGTCTGGTGAAGACGTGTGCAGGCGGAGGCCTCAAGCGGTGGCTGCGGTGGTGAAGTGGTAGCTGGCATGTGGAGGGATGCGGAGCTGAAGCGGCAAAGGCTCGACGGTGTTGGGAGGGGTCGAAGAGGCGTAGTTCATGTAGCCGACAAACGGTCGGCGGTCATCGGGGAAGCGAGGACGGTGGAGTAGCTGTTGGAGTCGAAGCTTTGGCAGAGCTGTGGAGGAGGCAGAGTAGATGTCAGTGAAGCGTAGCTGTGGTTGGCTCGACGGCGATGGCGCCGGAGCGAGGGCAGTAGTGGCGAAGGGTCGCGTTGCAGCTAGGTCAATAAACCTTGGATCTCACCGTAGGTGGAGGTTCGTCGGGCTATCACCACCGAAGAACACCTTGAAAAACATAGGGATATCGATGTATGGGGGCTAGTGGAGCAGCGGTTATGGTATAAATAGGAGGAGGAGGAGGCACCAACTATGGCAGGAAGGGGGGAGATGATTCGAATCACGGAGATTTCTTGATGGAGATCTGATTGGGACAAGAGGGATTCGCAGACGGAGGGCGGATCGAAGATGAGATCCGACGATGGAGAAGATCACGACAGCAACGAGATTTGGGGGCGCCACCGTGTGATTGGGAAAGGGGGAGGAAAGGGACGAGGTATAGGAGTCGTCTGATGGGCCGAGATCGGACGACCCTGATCTCACTACATGTCAGCAAGAGGAGAGACCGGCTGAGCACGTGCATTGCACATACACGGGAGGCACGTGTTCCACACATGCGAGTCTTTTTAATTTTTTTTAATAAAAAACGAGAAGAAATATGGTAGAAAATGGGTGACACGTGGCAGCTCCACCCCACAAAAATCGAAAAAATAAAAATATTGATAAATATGTAAAATAGTAAATGACATCATATCAATAAATTTTCTCACAAAAGTTGCCCGTCTCAATGAGATCTACAACTTTCATGAAGACACCAGAACCAAAATTGATCATTTGTGTAAAGTGATATTTTGGGGTATCCCATGTACATAGAATAACTTGATTTTTGGGTTTTATACTTTTTTGTCATTTTTAAACCAAATAAAAATCCAAAAAAATAAAAAAATCAAAGATAAATATTTACATATTAATCTAAGTTTTTTGTATTTTTATTAAGTAAGAAAAAGACAAAATAAAATAAAAAACGAAAAAGACATTCTTTTGTACAGATAGTTCGTGAAGACATGGACTCAATTAGTTTCTTTTATTTCAAGCTCAGTTTGGATTGGAATTTTGTGCATTTTAATAAAACTTTTGTCAAAAAAGACAAATGAAAAAAATAAAATGAATGAGTCAATTATGTACATAAAATAATAGGTCGAAAACCACTAAAATACAAAATGTATAAAAGAGGCCCCAAACCCAACTTTCACACATGAGCTCCGATTCACTTGACTTGGTCTTGTTTTAAAGGTATTTGAATGTACATTAGTTCAAAAGTGAGTACTATCAAAACAAACACTGTATGAGGAAGATATGAAGGTTTTTGTCCGGAAATCCTAGAACTAGGGTTTGGGTTTTTGGTCCACTTATTTGGGTTGGTGATTTTTTATTTTTCATTTATTCTTGTTAGTAACATGTACACAGTGAAGGTGGTTTCATGTCATTTGGAGTTAGCATGAATTAGTTAAAAATCAGGGAAGTTAGGCTATTTACAGGTTAATTTGGATGGAATCTTTTGCTTCTTATTTTGTGTAATAATAAGTGATAAAATGCCATTCTTATCAAAATATGCATGAATGCTAATTATGCAGAATTAATGTAGAAGTGCCAATGATTTTTAGGGATTTGGGCTTATTTAATGGCTTTTAGAGTGATGAATCTGAGATTCATCATCCCCCTATACTTAAACCATGCTCGTCCCTGAGCATCAAAATAAATGCAATGAGGTGAAATGAGATTGGGTTCCATACCAAGACCATTGAGCAGAAGGTGAAAATGAAACTAGACCTAACCTTTGTATTAGTAGTGTGGCAGAATTTCTGTGAGACTTAGAATTTTAAAATCAATAGCCTTCAAGTTCTACACATCATTGTCACAGTTTCGGCTCAGAAGTCATCTTAGATCAATCCTCCTCCGAAAGCATACCCTATGAACATTGAACAATCGACTCATGTGTGTAAAAAGTTTTATATCTTCACATTCAGAATATCAGACTACCATGCAAACCTCCTCTCCAGTAACTCGTCCTCGGGGAGACAGGTATTTCCTTCTAAGGTTTGTCGTGTTGTGTTCACAATCGAAATGGGGGGAGAAGTTAGATGAAGGAGAAAAGAATTGGAGGGTGGCCAGTGTAGTCACCTCTCCTTGCGAAGACGGCCAGTTTAGCCAAGTCTCCACCAAGATCTATAGGTTTTCTTGAAACTTGGACCTTTTTGATCAGATATTTATTTGGTAGTGGCTTCTTTGTATTTGGATTTTTGGTGGTTCTGCATGGATCTTGTTGTGCCCCTACAGATATAGAATCTTATTTCCGTACATGTTTTGGGGTCTTATAAAAAATTGTGCCCAACCGTCCATCCCTTTTCCGAAGCTTTATTTCAACCCATGCTCCGGTCTTTAGGTGTCCATGCTACCAAAAAAGAAACTCACACAGTCTTCCAACATCCCGTTTGAGTTGAGCTAAGTGCATAGTGCAAGAGTACAAATTAATTCCCTATTACAGAGTCGTACCCAGAATGAAGAGACCAGGTTAGACACAAAGAGTCACATTGTTATGTTGAACTTGAAGAAATAAGTTATAGACATGAAGTTTCTAAAATCCTATTTATCGGTGAATTTCCCCTGAAAATTAGGTAGATTAAGGTCAAGTCCAGACTACTCTTGGTTTCTGCTCAAAACTCAGTTCAGAATCCAAGGGCTTTTCACAAATGCAAATGAATGTAATGATGGATGAAGTATACGTGTGTGAAATGCAGACACAAGTTTTTTTTCCTTTTTTTTGATTTTTTTTGAAAAAATTTTTTATGCAAAAATGAATAAGAATCCAATTTTTTTCAAAAAGTTTTAGTTGGACACAGTCAGTGTTAATAGAAAAACTCTTTTTCTTTTTGTTTTGTTTGTTTTTTTAAGTTAGTTACCCACCCCATAAATACATATAGACTTCGCAAAAGTACGAGATATGGGTAAAATATATACATAGTATATATACACACCCCCTATACTTAGCGAGTGTTGTGTCCTTAGAGCACAAGAAGCGTACAGAAGACATAGATCAGGCTAAGCATAAGAAAGTGAAAGAAAAAAGAAAAAGATAGATCGGTCTGCCCTCCTATACTTAGGTTGTGAATAGTCTAAGTATAGAAGAAGAGAGAAAATGAGGCGGTCGAGATATGTGAATGAGGAGAGTATATATAGATGGGCATCGGTTCCCCCTATACTTAGGCTATGCTTAGCCTAAGTATGGAAGAAGGGTGGAAATGGAACGATTGTGAGAAGGAGAGAATGGTATATACATATGGCATCGGTCCCCCCTATACTTAGGCCTTGGCCTAAGTAGAGGAAGAAGATGTACAAGGAGACCGATGTGGTCGAGAGGTAGGGTGGGTAGCCGATGATTAAGGTGGTTTTCGGCCGATCTTTTTGTGAGCCTATGGTAGGAGGTCGTAATGATAAGACGGAGATGAAGTAAATGATTCCCAACCATTATCAGTGTTATCCTCAGAGAAATCATGTTGTATAGTAGATGAAGCGTATGAGTCAGATGAAAGTTAACCGTCATCGGAGTTGTCCTCAGAGGAATAATATTTGAAAGTGGAAAAACTCCAGATATTATTGTCTTTTAGTTTCTTCAGTTGTTTTCTTAGAATTCATTCCTCCTTGGGATCAAGCGATTTGTCCTCGGATGAATACTCCGAAGCACCAGTCTCAGTCAACTCATAAGAAATTATTCCAGTATATGTAATGAGACTAGGAGAATCAGCTTTGTACGAATAATAGTGAGGAATGGGAGTCGTCCAATGAGAATCGAAGTTTGGATCCTTATGAAGATATGGTTTTAGGACTGCCGAAAAGACCTCACTCGTGTAGATTACCTTTTCCAGACCTGATGAGGGATCATCAGGCGATTCCTCTTTCGGAAGGTCAAAGGAGACTTTGTTTTTAGTTGCAGGAGCGGTCATTTTGTCTCATGAAGGTGTTGGTCCTTGGAGTGAGGTGTTGACACTTGAGTCTCCAGATGAATAACCATTGAAAATTTTCTCCTTGGTGGTGTTCGTCTCGCTTGGTTGTTCTTAGTTTTCTTGATGTTGTTGCACTCCTGAGTTGGATTAATTTGTTCAAGGTAGTCAGAGAAGGTTGATTCAGGGTGCGCCCATGCATAAGTCTCAGGATCATGTGAGTCATATAATCGATTTTCCATGGTGAAAGCTGCTGGGAATGGAACATCTATCGCTTGATGGTTTTGACTGTCGAGGACTTCATGGGTTGCCTCATAAAATCGTGGTTCCTCAAATACTGGGTGAGATTTAAGTGCTTCCAATGCTGTAAAATTGATTTCCCGAGTCTCACACTGAATAATTTCCTTAGCCAATGCTAAGAATAGTTTTCAAAGAATGATCGGAGACTGGGTGAATTCTCCTTGTGCTCAATATCAATGATCGTGAAGTCTATTTTGAGCGGAGCACCTTGAAATGTAATGATGACAGAAATGGTTCCTCTCGGCAACTTTATTGATCGATCAGCCAGTTTAACAATCTCTCGTATCTTTCTGATAGGTCCGAGTTTGAGCTCGTTAAATACAGAGGTCGTAAGGATATTAATTGGTGAGTCGTCATCAATTTGAGCATGGGTAAATAGTGTGTCTTTGATTCCACAGTCAAATCTAGGCAACTGCTTCACTATGCGGCTCTTGGTTTTAGTCCTCAACACCAAGGAGGAGGCCATTGACAAGATATGTCTTGCAGTCTTAGTTCGTACCCTGCCCGACTTTTTCATCATTAATTTGTTCATTACAAAATCCTTTAAGGTCAGGGAAGTGTTCAATGGCATGTATAAAGGGAAGTTTAAAAATCAATCTTTTCTCCAGTGCTTCCCGTAAAGCAGGGTCCAAATTCTTCAGATCTTCTTCAGTTTAAATTTTTATGTATTTTCGAGATTTTCGATTTTTTGTTGTTTTTTAATATTTCAATTTTTTTGGTATTTTCTGTGTGGTGTGTGGATGTGGTGTTTTCCGTATATGATGAGGGATAAGAGTCAGGGTCAGAATCCGAGCCATCCCTAGGGGAGTAATATGTAGAAGTGTCATTGTTAGAGTTATCCTTATGGTGAACATATTCTCTAGGTTTATGAATATCCTCATAATTTTCAACATGAGATCTAATCTTTTCCTCATCCATTTTATCTTCGAGCTCCTAGAGAGTGAGATTAATCGGTCATCAAACTTCCTAAATTTATCCTCCATTCAATCATATCTCTTATTTATCCTCGAAATATCATCTTCCAAAGTCTTTTCATGATCAATCATGGGAGCAGTCCGTGTGTATTCTTGATTTTGAATTTGAGATTCGGTAATTTCATCTTCCATTTTCATGTATGGTCTGAGAGGAGATTCTTTTAAAATATCCAATAGATGATTATCATTTTCTGAAAATTTCTCCTTAAAAATTATGGAAGGAGTCTACTCAATGGAAGGATTTTGTGAGAATTTGCAGGTCTCATACTCAGCATGCCGTGACTTAGGCATGTATTGCTGGTTTGAGTAGCTACTTCCATGGTCATTATTGATATTTTCCTCAAATAACGGAGTCATACAGGGTTCATATATGTTGATATCATCTGTTTGGTCCTCTGTATGTGTAGGCTGATTGAAGGAATGGTATTCAGGTAGGTCAATGGGGATTTGGCCGTTATGGTCAATCCAACCTCACTGATAATTAGGTGTGGACCTCTCCTTGCGCTTTGATCGGGCTATCATATTATTCCCTATGGCCAGTCTGAAAGCAATTCCGTGAATTGTGGACCTGTCCCAACAAGATTCTAAGGAAAGAATGAAGGTGGGTGGATCTAGTCTCTTAGCCAATGATGAGTCTCAAAAGTGATTTGTTCTTGAAATGGTTCATTAGTTTCAAAGAGAAACCAGGAATAAGATGGTTCAGTCCAGGATGGCAGTTGCTAAGGCGGTCGATGTGAAAAATATGAGGTTGTGGTGACTTTGATCGGATGATTTGAGTAGAGTGGTTTGGAATTAATCGAGGGGGCTGGATTCATCCGAGAGTGAAAGTCTCCTGCAAATGTTGGAGGATTCTGGAAAGAAGAGGGTTTAGTCAATTTGGGCATGTGAAGACGAGGTCTATTTTTACTCGGGTTAAGGTCAAAAATATGGTCGTTGTGACCCGAAATGCGAAGCTCAGTCAACAATAAAATCAAGACCACCAAGAGAGAAATAAATCAATCAAGCAAACAAATAGCGGTCTCGCTATTTTATTTTACCTGGTATAGCTACCGGTGTCGAACTCAAGGAGCACGGTATGTGTGGGCTACAAAAGTAGTCGGGGATCCAAATAAAATAAAATGAATTGGTGGATTTTAAATTTTTCAATTTTTTTGTAATTTTTAAAATCAAGAAAAGGTGTAAAAGAAATCAAAAATGTACACACAAACAGTTATTTAAGGTAGAAAAAATGATCAGAAAATTAAAATAAAAATATTTTTAGTTTTCAGAAATATTCAAGTGTTTTTGATATTTTTCTTGGATTTTTCTAATTTTTGGTTAATTTTCTAAAAATGAAATAAAGCCAAAAATAAGAGGCAGTGTACAGCCCGATTCTAAAGGCTATTTAAAAATACTTAAAAAGCCTATAAAATTCGAACAACAATTTTATGATAAACTAAAAATAGAAATATAACTACATAAACTTAAAATGCATTTTTTTGATTTTTGTAGGAATTTTTAATAATTTTTATAAAGTTTTTAATATTTTTCAATTTTTAGGGTTTTTATAAATGCAAATTCAACAAAAATTGAACTGAAATCAAAACACGTCAAAACACACAAACAATAATTTTTTTGGAATTTTAAAAGTGTGAATATTTTTAATTGATTTTTAAACATAGACAGTAGCAATTTTTGAGGTTTTTGAATTTTTAAAAATACTAAATGAAAACAAAAAGAACCCAAAAAATCATATAAATTTCTATACCATGGTAGGAGCCATGTGTCGAAATTTCACGAATTTTGGATAAAAATTACTATTTATTAAATCAAACCAAATAAGAATAGTACATAGGGACCAAATCGCAACAAAAACATGTTCCAGGGACAAGGAAATAACACGCGTAAAAACTATGATGCCCAAACTGCAATTTTCCCATGAATTCTAGAACATGCCACAAAACATTATGCATAGGGGTATAACTACAAATAATGCAACTATAATTTTAAAACGTAACAGAGAATAAGTCCGAGGCACTAAATGAAATTATCCCACAACTACACGTGACGAATCACGTGAGGATACACAAACAGGACTGAAACATAAATATGGGAAAATGCTGGGACTAACATGCAAAATGGTCCACAATGTAACTTTTATTTTATAGATTATACTATAAAATGAAATAACTAAAGTGGTAGCGGAGCAAATTACCCAAGTCGCTCGTGCATCGCGCGTGGGGGGACAGGTGGCACGCTCTGACTGGATGGTGTCGTATGGCTCTGGCGCGTACAGCTGGCAAATCCAACGGCTTTGATCAGGGTGTGAACGTGGGTGTACAGGGGTTGTTAGATGTCAGATCTAACTGCTTGACAAGTGCATGCTCTGGATGGCAGCGATGTGCTCTGGGTGATGGGGGTGATCCAACGGTTGAGAAGGGTACTGGATGAACTCCGCATGGGTGTAGTTCACCGGAGCACCGAGGGAGATCGACGGCTCCGATGAACGATCAAACGACGGTGGTTGGCTCGCACGACTCCTCCGCGTTGGGTGGATGGGTCCGATGAGTCCGCCGACGGTCGGATCTCCTGGAAGGTGGACGTGACCTGGGCTAGCTCCGACGAAACATGATGAAGGTGATCTGGGGTGTTTCCACACGCGCTATGACATGAAGAGGAAAGCTTCAACTCGGAGGAGTAATCCGGTCAAGGTTATTTGACTAAGACTAAAGGGAAGCGATGACGAATGGAGTTGGGGGTTTTCGGCGAGTGAGGGAGGAAACCTAAATCCTAATCCTGTCTTAGATAGCCAATGTTGGGTGATCAAAGTGCACAAGAAGGGTGACAATGGTCGGATGAGTCTATCTGAACGGATGGAGGATGACGGCGAGGCTCCGACCGGTGGGTCGGAGCTGGCGGAGCGGCGGAAGATGATAAATGAAGGATTCGAAGCTAAGAATGATGTGAGGTGTACCTGATGGTCCTAAATGGATCCTGAGCTCTAGGGGGTGATGTCGAAGGGGGGCATCACCTCGAGCTCGCTGCGGAAGGTGGGGGAGGCTCGTCGCGGCGGAACTCCGGCCACGAAGCACGAGTGTCGGCTGCAGCGGCCTTCTCTGACCACCAAAGGCCCAATCCGGATGTTGTCACCAAGGGGAATGGTTCTAGGGTAGAAGGGAAGTGTGCGGCGCGAGATGCTTCTCTGGGGAATCGAATGAAGCATATATATGCAGTCCCGTGTGGCTGGAGAGAATCAGGGTATGCCCGCAATCTGAGGAGGATCCACCCTTCCTTGGGGATCCGCAAGGATCTTAGATCCCAGGGGAAGATGCGGGCGAAGGAATCGGGGCAAGAGAAGGTGAGATCCGCTCCAGAGAATTCGGAGAAGTTGGGTGCGTGAGACGGATCCAGGCATAGGAGGGTCCGGGAGGGGATGTTGACCGGGGTCAACATTCCTCCTGGACCAATAAAAAAAAGCTTCGTCAAAAATATTTGCAAAATAAATTAAAAATAGAAAATGATTTTATTTTAAAATTAATGTTCAACATGAAAAATGTTTATTATTTTCCAAACTATTTTGTTGTGATTTTTATTTAATTTTTTGAAAAATAATTAATCCTATATATAGTATATTATATTATATACAAGTATAAAATACCTCGGTATTTTATACAATTATTTCTATTTTCTTATTTTTGTATAAATACCCCAATTTTATGTTTTATTTATTTACAACATATTAGTTGGAGTATAAAATATTTTTTTTATTTTTATTAGTTATTTACCAATGTGAAATAAATAAAGACATGATACATATATACATGTGTTATATATAAGGTGAGAGAGAATTTATTTATTTTTATTTTTTATTTTATTTTTCTAATTTTTATTTTATTTTTTTAAATATATACAAGGGAATAGAAATACAATTTTATTTTTGTTTTTATGAAAATAAAATATATATACATAAGAAGGGCTCTGTATAAGGTAGAGTGGCCCTATCTCTCTCTACTTATTTTATTTGGCGATCAGGTCCAGTCTGGACCCTCTCTTGGATTCAAGTAACTCAATATTTATTCTAAATATTTCCTTCTTTTTCTTTTATTCCTGATTCTTTTATTTTTGCACAAATACATGCTAATTATTAAATATTAACAAATGCATGCCTATTGGTAATTTATTGTATTTACAA
The DNA here is from genome assembly GCA_037367405.1 of Ottelia alismoides. NCBI lineage: Eukaryota > Viridiplantae > Streptophyta > Magnoliopsida > Alismatales > Hydrocharitaceae > Ottelia > Ottelia alismoides. The sequence goes on along the minus strand of JAZKJV010010994.1, from coordinate 316,968 downwards.
CTATATACATGATGTTTTGCCAAGATATTTAGCTAAAATAAAAGAATAAAGAGTGATGAATGAGTATTCATCACCCCCCCTATACTTTACTTTTTCTAGTCCCTTAGCAAACACTTATTTGAAAAAGAAGTGAAAAGAGAAAGAAAAAGAAAAAGAAGAGGAAGAAGGTGAATCAAGGCTGATTATTAAACTTGTCTTCATTAAATTGAAGTATGGAGATCGGTCAGATCTTTGATTATTAATTTATCGGAACCTTATATGGACTTAGGTTTAAAACTCAACAACCTCTAAGTTCCACCAATCTGTGGTCAAGACTCCTCAACAATCCAGATCAGAACAAGTCTACATACACAAACTCTAATGACCATGAATCTTTTCTTGTACTGTGTAAGTGATATGTAGCTCCCCACCTCAGAAATGGCAAAGTGACGACCCTCTTCAATAAGGTAACTGTAATACCCTAGTCTGGCAACTCTTTCCTCGAGGAGTGGGGTATTCCCTTCTAAGTTCAAGTTCAACTGGCTCAAGAAGAGGAGGAAGAAGAGAATGGACCATGGCCAGTGTAGCCATGTATCCTAGGGAGCCCAACCAGTGTAGCTAAGTCTCCCTGCTGCAAGATTGATGAAATGGGCATGGGTAACATAAGCTTTGCTTTATTTGATTATATACACTCTGGTGGGTATTTCATTTTTTATCATACCTACCACTTTTTTGGAGCTTTTCTTTTTGCACAGTTTTTTTCGATCTGCATATGTACAACCTATCTACATGGTGCATCATATATACATAAGGAGTTTTTCCTCTTGAGCTATTAGACTATCCCTATTTTGAAGCTTTATTGCAACCCATAACTCTTGTCTTTAGACCTCAATGAGACCAGACCAAGTTGAGATGCACTTCCTTCACTAAAAGAAGAAGAGAGGTTCCGCCTAGAATTACTACCCTCATATGCTACCCAAGTCAAAGAAGACTGCCTCCTCACCACCTCATCCGTAGAGAGCTAGGTGTAAAGTGTTGGTGCAAGTAAAGTCATTATCTGTGAGAGTCATGTGTGTGTTGTTAAGTGTTCTACTTAAGCTCATCGAGATGACATATGATCATAGACTAGTGGACTCAAAGAATTAAGTCACCATGAACCTGAAAAGTCTCAACCCTAAGCCCTATAAGGTTCCTCTTGGAATTAGGTGGATTAAGATCTTAACCAATCTCCATTTTACAATTAATTCAAGGCTAGTTTAAATGTCAACTATGATTCAGGAAAAACTGTACAAATATATACAAAGATGCTTTTGTATAAATTTTGAAAATGCGCAAAATTTTTGAAAATGTTTGAATACATGGATGTATGCATGAATGAAGAAGTTTTGCAAAATATTTACACACATTTACAAAAGGGTTTTTGAAACTTTTTGTTTTTCAAACATTTTTCAAAACTTCTGTACTATATACATAATTTTGATATCAAAATATTTACAAAATCTTTACACAAAACATTTTTACAAACATTTTTACAAAAAAATTGTAAATATCTATGTATGTGCAATAAAGAATTTTATGTATAAGAATTTTTTTTAAATTTTTATGGGTTTTTAAGGATTTTAGCCATTTTATTTATTAACACACTCACACAAAGTACGAGTTATGGCTAAAGTATATATGAAATATATACGACACCCCCCTATACTTAGCTCGAACGATGTCCTCAGAGTGAATCAAGAGCGATGAAGAAGACATAACTCGTGCTTAGTATAGGGAAGTGAAAAGGAAAACTATACTACAAAGACGAATGAAAGAATAGAATGGAAAAGAATCTCGGGGTTTCCCCCTATACTTAGGATCAAGTAATCCTAGGTATATCAAGTTGTACACAAAGGTAAATCCGAGTGGAAGAATGTACAGGGTCTACCTCTCCTATACTTAGGGTAAAATATCCCTAAGTATAGGCAGCAAAACAGAGGCAGAAAAGAATCAAAAGGAAATCAAAAGTCTCACCCCTCCCCATACTTAGGGTAAAGTGCACCCTAAGTATAGCATAATCAACAATGCAAATGGGGTGTTGGAGTGAAGAATGGTACGATATGGACAGATGGATCTATACAAGGCAGAAGACAGTGATAATCAGGCACGAGATGCAATAGATGTTAGTTAAAGACCGCATCTCATGCAATATGAATAGGGGTGACGTCAACGACCAGTGGCTCATGATCTAGATATGGTTTGAGCCGATGCCTGTTAACACGAAAGGTAGACTCAGATGACATCTCAGATATGTCAATGCTTCCATTGTCATGTACCATTCGGACCAGGTATGGTCCCTTCCATTTGCTCTGCAACTTTCCTGGAAATAATCTAACTCTGGCATCGAACAACCATACTCTCTGTCCTGGCTCAAACTGCTTTGCGACTGATATGAGAATCATGCCACTCCTTCACTCTATCCTTATATTGTAGGCTACTCAAAAAGGTTGCATCTCTAAACTCCTCCAGGGTTGCCAACTCTGCCTCCTCTGGTCTCCTACACTCACTGGATCCAAAAGTATATCTGTAACAGCCCAAAGTGACCTATGTATCAGCTCAACATGTAAATGGCAGGGATTGCCATAAACAAGGTGAAAGGGAGATGTACCCAAAGGAGTCTTCAAGGACGTTCGATATGCCCACAATATCGAGTCCAAAAGCTGTGACCAATCCTTTCGGTCAGGGCGGACGACCTTCTGCAATATAGTCTTGATCTCCCTGTTCGACACTTCAACAAGACCATTGGTCTGAGGATGATACGGTGTGGCTACTCGATGGTCAATGCTGAACTCGTTAGTAAGGGCCTTTACCTTGTCGTTGACAAAATGAGACCCCCCCGTCAGATATCAACACTCTAGGAACCCCAAACCGTGAAATGATATTCTTCCTCAGAAATCTGCATACAGTCCTAGCATTTGCGATTCGGGCGGGGATGGCCTCAACCCAACGACTCACATAATCAATGACCAACAAAATGTACTCGAATCCCTGACTCTTAGGGAATGGACCCATGAAATCGATGACCCATGCATCAAAAACCTTACAGAAATGAATGGGTTGCATCGGCATCATGTCACGCTGCCCACAAGTGCCCATCCTCTGACTGTCAGTACACCTCTTCACGAATTCATCAAAATCCTTGAAGAGGTAGGCCACCATAGGCTGGATTGGAGCACTTTCTATGTCATTCTCCTCCCAGAGTGATGTCCTCCTGCCTCAAGCTTGTGGTAGTAAGTGAGGACGCTATGGTGCTCCTCCTGAGGAATGCACCGATGTTGGATGCTATCCCCTCCTTCATGATAAAGGATTGGATCCTACCAATGTTAGAACTTGGCCTCTGCGAGGAAGGTCTCAAGTTGCTGACTGGGCCAACCGTGTCGAACTTTCTTGGCAACAAGATAGTTCACAATGTCAGTGTACGACAGGAGAGAGTTGATAGCAAGGATCGCCTCATCTGGGAAGGTCTTAGAAATAGGGTCAATCTGCTCAGAATCCTCAAGATGCTCTAATTGGGAGAGATGATCCGCCACCACATTCTTGACTCTAGGCTTATCTTTAAACTCTATATCAAACTCCTGGAGTAGAAGGATCCATCTAGTCAATCTCGCTTTGGCATCCTTCTATGCCATGAGGTACCTGATGGCGGTGTGATCTGTAAAGATGGTCACCTTAGATCCAATGATGTATGATCTGAACATGTCTAGGGCAAAGACTACAGCTAACATCTCCTTCTCAGTGACAGTGTAGTTCCGTTGAGCGGCAACCAAAGTACGGTTAGCGTAGTGAATGGAAAAAGGTGCTCCATCCCTCCTCTGTCCCACCACGGCCCCTACAGCGAAATCGGAGGCATCCGTCATGATCTCGAATGGGAGAGACCAATCAGGCGGCTGGAGGATAGGAGTCTCAACAACTAGACTCTTGAGAGTCTCAAATGATGCTAGACACTTATCATCCACAATGAACTCGATGTCTTTCGTCAGCAAATCAGTCAATGGTCGGGCATCCCTACTGAAATCATGAATGAATCATCGGTAGAAACCGACGTGCCCCAGAAAAGACCGTAACTGTCGCAAGTTGGATGATGGACTGAGTTTTCTAATGATATCCACCTTGGTCGGATCGACCTCCATGCCCCTGTTGGATATGATATGGCCAAGCACCGTCCCTTGAGTCACCATGAAGTGACTATTCTCGTAAGATAGCACAAGATGGACCTCGATGCATCATTGAAGGATGCGGTCTAGGCAGTCAAGACAAGCATCAAACCCATCGTCGTAGACTGAAAAGTCATCTATGAATACCTCCAAGCACTCTCCCACCATGTCCGAAAAGATGGACAACATGCACCTTTGGAATGTCGCCGGGGCGTTACATAGACCAAAGGGCATCCGTCTGAAAGCATATGTCCCAAAGGGACAGGTGAATGTGGTCTTATCCTGGTCTTCAGGTGCAATGGCCACCAGATTATATCCGGAGTACCCGTCCAGAAAACAGTAATGACTCTTCCCAGCTAGCCTCCCTATAATCTGATCAATAAAAGGCAGCGGGAAATGATCGTTCTTGGTGGCCTGATTTAATCGTCTGTAGTCCACACAGACCCTCCAAGAAGTGGGTACCTGGGTAGTGATCTCCTCTCCAGACTCACTCACAACTGTAGTGATGCATGTCTTCTTGGCCACCACATGTAATGGACTAACCCATTTGGAGTCAGAGATAGGGTAGATAAAATTGGTGCTCAACCATTTCAAAATCTCCTTCATAACAACCTCTCGAAGATTCGGGTTCAGCTGCCGCTGGAACTCACACGGCGGCTTGGCATCCTCTTCGAGATAGATATGGTGGGAGCACAGGGCCGGACTTATCCCCTAGAGATCGGCTACTCTCCATCCTATCGCCTTGCGGTTCTTTTCAATAACCTCCATTAAATGAGATTCTTATTCTCTAGTCAAATCTACTGAGATAATGACTGGGTGCATCTTATGCTCGCCCGCAAGGAACCTATACTTCAGCGACTACGGCAAGGGCTTCAGCTCTGGACAACTGGGTGTTGGCAGATCTGGCCTCTGAAAGGTCTGAGTGAATACGACCAAATCTGCATGGGAGAACTCTTGCTGAATCTGAGAATCTGGCAAAGACTGCTGTGCTGGTGTGTCTGTGCTCTGAATGGGATCAGTCTCCACCCTAGTTGTTGGCTCTGTGGAAGTCAGACATGGAATCATATCATCAAACTCTGCCCAATCAATGTCCAACTCTGAGGGATCTAAATCTGTATCAAAAGAATCAACTGCCTCACTATTAAGAACGTGATCTGCTGCCTGAACTGTATCATGTACCAGGAATGTGCTCTCCAAGCTCTCCTCTACTGGAATCTATGCGTCAGCGGACTCTGAAGGTGAGAGGATAGCTCGTGAAACTGGATCGGACCAAACTGTCTCATCATTTATAATCACAAAATCACAATCCCCAGCGACAGTGCCATTCTGAAGATGAGGTCTTTCGCTACTCGAGTTAAGGTCAAAAATAATGTCGTTGCAACCCGAAATGCGAAGCTCAGTCAACAAGAAAATCAAGACCACCAAGAGAGAAATAAATCAATCAAACAAACAAATAGCGGTCTCACTATCTTATTTTACCCGGTATAACTACCAGGCTCGAACTCAAGGAGCACGGTATGCGTGAGCTATGAAGTAGTCGGGGATCCAAATAAAATAAAATGAATTTGGCAGATTTCATATTTTTCAAAATTTTTTTGTAATTTTTAAAATTAAGAAAAGGTGTAAAAGAAATAAAAAATGCACGCACAAACAATTACTTAAGGTAGCAAAAATGATCAGAAAATTAAAATAAAAATATTTTTTTAGAAACATTCAAGTGTTTTTGATATTTTTATTGGATTGTTCTAATTTTGGATAATTGCCTAAAAATGAAATAAAGCAAAAAATAAGAGACAGTGTACAACCCGAATCTAAAGGTTATTTAAAAATACTTAAAATCCTATAAAATTCGAACAACAAATTTATGATAAACTAAAAATAGAAATCTAACTACGGAAACTTAAAATGCATTTTTTTTTATTTTTTTAAAATTTTTAATAATTTTTCTAAAGATTTTAATGTTTTCAATTTTTAGGGTTTTTATAAATGCAAATTCAATAAAAATTGAATTGAAAACAAAACACATTAAAACACATAAAAATACTTTTTTGGAATTTTTAAAGGGTTTTTAATATTTTTAATTGATTTTTAAACACAGAAAGTAGCAATTTTTGAGGTTTTTGAATTTTTAAAAATACTAAATGAAAACAAAATGAACCCAAAATTCACATAAATTTATACATCATGGCAGGAGCCACGTATTGAAATTTCACGAATTTTGGATAAAATTGCTATTTGTTAAATCAAACCAACGAAGAACAACACACAAGGACCAAATCACAACAAAAACATGTTATAGGGACCAGGAAATAACATGCGCAAAAACTATAAGGCCCAGACTGCAATTTTCCCACGAATTCTAGCACATGCCACAAAACATTACGTGCAGGGGTATAACTGCAAATAATGCAACTATAATTTTAAAACGTAACAGAGAAGAAGTCCAAGGCACTAAATGCAATTATCCCACAACTACACGTGACGAAGCACGCGAGGATACACAAACAAGACTGAAACATAAATATGGGAAAATGCAGGGACTAACATGCAAATGGTCCACAGTTTAACTTTTATTTTACAGATTAAACTATAAAAGGAAATAACTGCAGGGGTAGCAGAGTAAATTACCCAAGCCGCTCGTGCGTCGTGCGTGGGGGGACAGGTCGTGTGCTCTGACTGGATGGCACCGTGCGTCTTTAGCGTGTAAAGCTGGCGAATCCAACGGCTGACTAGGGTGCGAACGTGGGAGTACGGGGGTCGTTAGATGTCAGATCTAACGGCCTGAAAGGTGCAGGCTCTGGATGGCAGCGATGCAATCTGGGCGACGGGGGTGATCCAACGGTTGAGAAGGGTACTGGACGAACTCCGCCTGGGCAAAGTTCATCGGAGCACCGAGGGATATCGGTGGCTCCGATGAATGATAGGAAGATGGTGGTCGACTCACACGGCTCCTCTACATTGGGTGAACGGGTCCGATGAGTCCGCCGACGGTCGGATCTCTTGGAAGGTGGGCGTGACCTGGGCTAGCTCCGGCAAAACATGATGAAGACAATCGGGGGCGTTTCCACGCACGCTACGACTTGCAGAGGAAAGCTTCGACTCTGAGGAGTACTCCGATCAAGGTTATTTGACTAAGACTATAGAGAAGCGACGACGAATGGAGTCGGGGGTTTCTAGTGAGTGAGGGAGGAAACCTAAAGCCTAATCCTGGCTCCGATAGCCAAGGTTAGGGTGTACAGGGTGCGCAAGAAGGGTGACGATCGTCGGATGAGTCAATTTGAAGGGATGGAGCATGACAGTGAGGCTCCGATCGGTGGGTTGGAGCTAGTGGAGCGGTGGAAGATGACAAATGAAGGATTCGAAGCTAAGGACGATGCGAGGTGTACCTGATGGTCCTAAATGGATCCTGAGCTCCAGGGGGTGATGTCGAAGGGGGTCGTCATCTCAACCTCACTGTAGAAGGCGGGGGAGGCTCGTCGCTGCGGGACTCTGGCCACAAAGCTCGAGCGTCCGTTGTAGTGACCTTCTCCGACCACCAAAGGCCCAATCCAGATGCTGTCACCAAGGGGAATGGTTCTAGGGTAGAAGGGAAGTGTGTGGCGCGAGCTGCTACTCTGGGGAATCGAATGAATCATATATATAGGTAGTCTCAGGTGGCTGGAGAGAATCAGGGCATTCCTGCAATCCGAGGAGGATCTGCCCTTCCCTAAGGATACGCGAGGATCTTGGATCCCAGGGGAAGGTGCGGGCGAAGGAATCGGGGCAAGAGAAAGAGAGATCCGCTCTAGAGAACTCGGAGAAGTCTGGTGCATGAGATGTATCCAGGCGCAGGAGGGTCTGGGAGGGGATGTTGACCGGGGTCAACATTCCTCCTGGACCAATCAAAAAAAGCATGGTCAAAAATATTTGCAAAATAAATTAAAAATAGAAAATTATTTTATTTGAAAAAAAATTCCAACATAAAAAATGTTTATTTTTTTCTGAACTATAATTTGTGATTTTTATTTATTTTTTTGAAAAATAATTAATCCTATATATAGTATATTATATTATATATAGGTATAAAATACCTAGGTATTTTATACAATTATTTTTATTTATTTTTGTATAAATATTCAAATTTTATATTTTATTTATTTACAACATATTATTTAGAATATAAAATAATATTTATTTTGTTTTTATTAGTTACTTACAAATGTGAAATAAATAGAGACATGATACATATATACATGTGTTATATACAAGGTGAGAGAGAATTATTTATTTTTATTTATTTATTTTTTTTCTAATTTTTATTTTATTTTTAGAAATATATACAAGGTAATAGAAATACAATTTTTATTTTGTTTTTATTAAAATAATATATATATACATAAGAAGGGGTATGTACAAGGTAGAGTGGCCCTATCTCTCTATTTATTTTATTTGGCGATCAGGTCCAGTCTGGACCCTCTCTTGGGTTCAGGTCACTCAATATTTATTCTAAATTTTTCCTTCTTTTTCTTTTATTCTTTATTTTTTATTTTTGCACAAATACATGCTAATTATTAAATATTAATAAATGCATGCCTATTGGTAATTTATTGTATTTACAACTATATACATGATGTTTTGCCAAGATATTTAGCTAAAATAAAAGAATAAAGAGTGATGAATGAGTATTCATCAGCATGACTGAGACAAGTTCATTTTAATAATATAGATCAGATGGGTACTCGAACTATTATCATGTCTTTGTCAGAGGAAGTTGATGATGAATCACCATGGTTGATCTCGGTGCACAGGATATTCAAAAGAAATTTTTCTCAAGTAGATTGATGGCACAAATGTGAGGCTTTTGATCTTCGAAATCGGTTCATGCACACCAATGCGAACACAAATCAAACCTCAGGTTCACCAACTCACACAATGAAGCTGCAAGAGTTCGGTAATTATCTTTTCAATTTCAGTTGGTGATAAGACAATCTTGGAAAAAAAATTTAGTCAGTTGTTAGGTGCCGAAAACATTCATAAAGACAGGCCCAAATCTTATGAATAGTTGTACCTACTTTTAGCCAGTATGGGTGTAAGTACGGACCGTAAACAACTATCCGTGTTACTTAAGGACGGAGCCTTATGCAGTGTCCTTTAAACCACCCACTCTGCTAAGGAAATCCAGACAGTATACCAGCTACCCGTAGATCCTCACTGAGAAGTAGCTAACAATCAGTAGTCTGAAAAAATTTCAAAGTTGGGCTCTAACCTTAAGTGTCGTCCCTCGCTCACTCAAACAAATAAATTCATCCAAGGTTAGGGTTTCTCTCCCGCAAACATTCTTAATTTAATGGTTTAATTAAAATCGGCTATATTTAGCAGTCCCAATTTTAATTAGGTGATCACTGAAAATTTAAGGTGAGCAAAAATGCACGTCTACCGTCCAGTCCCAATTTCCTTTAAAATTATGTGATAAAACAAGAGGGAGAAATTCGGGAAAAGTCGATGCACGTGAAAGAATGATGTATGCTCAGATAGAAGACTTAAAGTGATTCCTCGCAATCTCCATGTGGGATGCAATACAAGAATTGAAAATTTATTCTAAATGAATGCAAGTCGATGAAAAACCGCACCTAGTAGAAAGTTCTATTAGCGAGGAAGAATTGAGTTGAATTTGACTAAATTGAACGATCTAATGTGTGTCCCAATGAAGTGAAGTGTGGTCCTTGGATATACGAGCACAAACAAAAATTAAAAGCTCTAGTAGTTGTATGTGCAGGTCTACCATAAGCGCCACTCAAGTCGGGCCCCACCCTCATCGAAGAGTGAAACAGGCCACGACACATCACAAAAAAGTCCAAAGTCTTGTTACACACACGATAGTCCAAACGGACACCGCTATAAATGAGCAAATAATTACAAAAATTAAAATTGCAGGAAAATAAATCCTAGACTCTACGCTCTCTCACAACTCGACTCTATCTTAATTTTTAATGTGGCTTTTTTCAGAAGTCGATGAAGATGTTTCGGTTTCCAAAAACTGCTCCACATACACCGGGTACCTCACAAGAAAAATAAGAGAGAGAATGTAAGAGAGTGACTCAAAAATAAATAAAAAAATACAACAAGAAAATAAATGCCGAAAATAAAATAAAAATAAATGCAGGAAAAAAATGGAATTTTTTACAATGAAAATTCGGGGGTTAGATTACTTGAACGAGAAAAATCGAACAAAAATATTTAGACAAAATCTAAGTTGTTTTCCTCCCCGACAACAGCGCCATCTGACGAGTCGCGGATCGCCCCGTGTTAATCTGCTTGAATTGTTGAGTGTTTAGATTATGAATGTCATTTTGTTGTAGGCGGACAATCGGAACCGGTAAAGAAATAACCACAAGAAATTTAGTCAATTTTAATCAATGTGGTTTTATGTTTATTTTACTTGGGGAAGTCCTAAGATCGAACACAAGGAGACAAAGGAACAACCTAGAATTTTGTCTATCAAAGTTTGTGCACGGTTTTCGAAACAATTTTTTCATTTTTAATGCAATTTGGGATGCAAAATGCAAATTAGGCAAATTTTAGGGACTAAAATGTAAAGATCAATCAAACGATGTCCGAAAAATATGAAACTTAGCAAGGATGACATTATGATGAAACGAATGCACTGTAATTTTTTTAAAATTTATGGATTCAAGATAAAATATTTTATGAATTTATGAATGTAAATGATGTGAATTTCAATATTTATTTATAATAAATATTAAATCTATTTATTTTCAAGGGATAAAATTATCCAAGATCTACATTAGGTCATTGTTCTAAGAAAAATCCTAAACCTTAAAAATATGAGATTTAATACCTATTGAAAATTAAAGATCGAAATAAGCAAAATGATTTTTACAAGGCAAATTATGCAAGCAAATCAAATCTTTTTTAGCATGATGTATCATATAACTAAATCTACAATCTGTGATTTTTTTGGCAATTTTCGGAGCTATGGTTAATTAGTTATGAATTTCGAAGCATAGAATAGGCAAAGTATGCAATTTTCCACAAAAAAATTAATTATTAATTAACCACAGATCACAAAAATGTAAATCATATGCCATAATGCAAATAATTAGCTGAAGAACAAAGTGATATTTTTATAAAAATAATATGATGCAATAAAGAGGTTCAAATGAGGGTAAACACAGGGGTCTGTTTGCAATATTACACAATATAAATATAAATGCAGTAGAAGGGCTAATGCATGATTACCTAAAAGCAGGGGGTATTATTGCAAAATTTCCAGCGATCACATGCAGTGCATGTGACCTCTGGACGGCAGGGGTTCATCTACGAATAGGCTGAACTTCGAGGCGTGCGTGCAATTAACCCAAATGGTCACGTGCGTAGCACGTGACCCCTGGACTACTGTGTGAAATGGGTGGACCTAGAGGGTGTAATTGCAATGTTGCCTCCCACGTACGAGCTGTGCACGTGGGCGGCACTCAGGCCTTGAGCCCGGCGACGAGGAGGAGGAGCAGGAGAGTGGGCGGTCCGGTGAAGACGTCTGCAGGTGGAGGCTTCAGGCATTGGTTGCGGTGGTGAAGTGGTGGCCGGTGTGCAGAGGGATGCGGAGCTAAAGCGGCATGGTCTCAACGGTGTTGGGAGTGGCCGGAGAGGCGTAGCTCCTGTAGACGAAAAACGGCCGGCGGTCGTCGGGGAAGCGAGGGCAGTGGAGTAGCTGCTGGAGACGAAGCTTTGGCGGAGCTGCGGAGGAGGCAGAGTAGACGTCGGTGAATCGTAGCTGTAGTTGGCTTGACGATGATGGCACTGGAGCGAGGGCAGTAGCGGTGAAGGGTCGTGTTGTAGCAAGTTCAATAGACCTTGGATCTTGCCACAGGTGGAGGTTCGTCGCGCTATCACCATCGAAGAACACCTTGAAGAACTTAGGGATATCAACGGATGGGGGCTGGCGGAGTAGCGACTTTGGTATAAATAGGACGAGGGGGAGGTGTCGGCTATGGCAGGAAGGGGGGAGATGATTCGAATCGCAGAGATTTCTTGATGGAGATCTGAATGAGCGAGAGGGATTCATGGGCGGAGGGCGGATCAAAGATGAGATCCGATGATGGAGAAGATCGTGGTGGCGACGAGATTTGGGGGCGTCGCCTTGTGATTGGGAAAGGGGGAGGAAAGGGACGAGGTACAGGAGCCGCCCGATCAACCGAGATCGGACGGCCCTGATCTCACCACATGGCAGCAAGAGGAGAGGCTAGTGGAGCACGTGCAGGGCACATACGCGGGAGACAGTGCTCCGCACGTGCGAGTCTTTTTAATTTTTTTATAAAAACGAGAATAAATAAGGCAGAAAATGGGTGACACGTGGAGGCTCTAGGAGCGGCCACGTGTCAGCCCCACAAAAATCGAAAAAAATAAAAACATTAATAAATATGTAAAAAATAGTAAATCACCTCGGATCGAAAAAGTTTCTTCATGAAAGTTGCTCAACTCGATGAGATCTACAACTTTCATGAGACATCATGTAAAGTGATATTTTTGGGTATTCCATGTACATAGAGTACCTTGATTTTTGGGTTTTATAATTTTGTTGTCATTTTTAAACTAGATAGAAATCCGGAAAAATGATAAAACCAAAGATAAATATTTACACATTAGTCTATTTTTTTGTATTTTTATTATGTAAGAAAAGGAAGAAATAAAATAAAATACGGAAAAGACAATTTTTGTACAGACAGTTAGTGAAGACTTGGACTCAATTAGTTTCTTTGATTTCAAGCTTAGTTTCGACTTGGATTTTTATGCATTTTAATAAAACTTTTATCAAAGAAGACAAATGAAAAAGAAATAAAATAAAATGAGTTAATTATGTACATAAAATAATAGGTCAAAACTGTTAAAATACAAAATGTACAAAAGAGGCCCAAAACCCAACTTTCACGCATGAGCTCTGATTCACATGAATTCTGTTTTGAAGGTATTTGAATGTAAATTAGTTCAAAAGTGAGTATGATCAAAATGGACACTGTATGAGGAAGATATGAAGGTTTTAGTCCGGAAATCCTAGAACTAGGGTTTGGGTTTTTGGTCCACTTATTTGGGTTAATGATTTTTTGTATTTTTCTTTTATTCTTCTGAGTAACATGTACACATTGGAGGTAGTTTCAGGTCATTTAGAGTTAGCATGAATTAGTTAAAATTTGGAGAAGTTAGTCTATTTACAGGTTAATTTGGATGGAATTTTTGGCTTCTTATTTTATGTAATAATAAGTGATAAAATGCCACTCTTAGCAAAACATGCATGAATGCTAATTATGCAGAATAAATGCAGAAATACCAATGATTTTTAGAGATTTGAGCTTATTTGATGACTTTTAGAGTGATGAATCTGAGATTCATCAGTCAGACCTTTGGATTATTAGTTTGGTCGGAACCTTATTGGTCTATGGAGCTAAAACCTGACAAACTCTATGTTCCACAAGACCCCTATTCAGGTCGCCTCAACAGTCAAGTCATAACAAGTCTACATATGTAAACTCGTATGACTATGAATCTTTACTTGTACTGTGTAAGTGGTATATAGCTCCCCACCTTAGAAATGACAAAGAAACAACCTACCTCTGCAAGATAACTCTAGTCGCCTGATCCAGCAACTCTTTCCTTGAGGAGCGGGGTATTCTCTTCTAAGTTCAAGTGCAATCGGCTCAAGAAGAGGGGAAAGAAGAGAATGTACCTTGGCTAGTGTAGCCACATATCCTTTGGAGCTTGACCAGTGTAGCCAAGTCTCCAGCTGCAAGCTTCCCTGGGATGAGACAATGTATCACATAAGCTTTACTTATTCAACTATATACACTTTGGCATGCATTTTATTTTCAATCAATCATGTCCCCTTTTTTTGGAGTTTTTTGCATTTTTTTATTTTTATATACAACATATCTACAAGGTGCAGCATGTACATAAGGAGTTTTCTTCTTGAGAGAGTAGACTATCCCTCTTTTGAAGAATTATTTCAACCCCATGACATCATGTCGTTAGACCTCAATACTACTAGGTCAGGTTGAGATGCACTTCCATCCCGAGAGGAAGATGGATGCTCCTACTAGTTGTTACACACCTATGTGCTACCCCAAGCCAAAGGATTCTGCCCCCTCACCATCTCATCCATGAAGAGCTATGTGTGGAGTGTTTGTCCAAGTCAAGGCCACTGTCTAGAAGAATCATGTGTGCATTGTTAAGTGTTCTACTTAGACCAATCAAGATGACATGTGAACATAGTCTTTTGGACTCAAAGAATTAAGTCACTAGGACCTAAAAAATCTCAAACTCCATTTCCTATAAGGTTCCTCTTAAGTTAAGTAGATTAAGGTCTTAACCAAGCTCCATTCTTCAATTTTATTCTAGACTAGTTTAAGTGTCAATACTTTTCAGAAAAATGCATATGCAGATGCAAGAAGGACTTACAAAAAATTTGAAAAGAAAGGAAAAGACAAAAATCTTTTTGAAAAGGTTTTCAAAGATTTTTTGCTAAATTTTTAGGGAATTTTTAATAAGAAAGAAAAAAATTAGGAAGATTTTCAAGAATATGTCCATAGTTACAGTGTTTTTATTTAAAAGTTTCATTTACATTTTTTACAAGTAGATTTTATCTATAAGAATATTATAAAGGAATTTATACTCAAGAGTTTATATACAAAATTTATAAATAAATATATACCTGATATATCCATAATTTATAGCTCGTGTGACAAAATATTTTATAAACAATTGTTACCAACCATTTTTCAATTTTTTTTCAAAATGTTTTCAAAACCTCTTTCAAAACTAGTTTTACATACTTTTTTATAAATCACTTTTCAAATAGTTTTTCAAAAATGTTTTGCAAACATTTTTCTTTCACACATGTTACAAACTTTTATACCGTATAATAATTTTGATACATAAAATAATTTACAAACATTTTACAAACAAAATATTTTTATAAATATTTTACAAAAATTTAAAAAAAATAACTTTATAAAGGTTTTTATAAACAATTTTACAAAAAGTTTTGCAAAGCTTTTTACAAAAAAGTTTACACACTTTTTTGCAAACATTTTTAAAAAATATTTTTATACTAATTTTATAATTAATAGCCATGTTATTAACCCCAAAGTACGAATTATGGATAAAGTATATATATAATATATGACACCCCCATATACTTAGCTCGAACGATGTCCTCAGAGTGATCGGAGAGCGACAAAGGAAGACATAGCTTATGCTAAGTATAGAACAATGAAAAGAATCCTATGCTACAATGACTGAAAAGAATGAAAGAATAAAATGGATAGAAGTCAGTGATCTCCCTATAAGTAGGATCAAGTAATCCCAAGTATAAAAGACTGTACAAAAGGGGAGAATCGAGGAAGAGAATATACGCAATCAGCGACTCGACTTGTCCTTCCTATAGTTACGGTAAAAGATCTCTAAGTATATAAAATTGTTAGCAATGTGAGCCCGAGGCGAACCATTCCTAAATGTTATTGTAATAAATGATTTATCAATAAAAGTTATTGATTTTGTTTCACTCCCTTTCTGATATTGAATGAATGAATGCACTATAAGGTCCCTCTGTACAATAAGGATTATGTACCATGGCCAACTTGATAATCATACAGATGTTGATTCATTAATTGAATCATAGAGGCTGATGCTTGGATGAATATCTAAGGAGTTAGATAGAGGACTCATCAAGCATCATCAATGATTGATAAGTAGTGATCTCCAGTCTGAGTAGGAGATGGCAATCCTACCTCATTAGACTGATATCTGATCGACCTCTTAATGTAGGTCCTCTGCATGGGAATATTGATTCGGAGGTATCAGATTAGTTGAGTCAATGAGTTGACTTAACGAGATCAAGATAACCAAAGACCTATGATGAATACTATCACATCACAGGCAAACATCCTCTGACCAGAGACGGATGTATTGCTATATGTCTGAGTATGTACATTTGGCAGACCAATAGGTTGATGACCTAACCAAGGTCTATATACCGCCGAGCTGGTGTGCATGTAAGGGCATATGAGTAATATGATCTCTCAAAGGGATCATACAGGTTCACTTGTGAACCGGGAGACATGAGCTCACTCATGAGGTATTGGGATTGACCAAATTCCATGCATGGTCATCATTCTTTAGAAGCATGATATGAATTTGAAGGTAAGATATATGCTTTGTGAAAGCACATGATCTGTACCATATCCCAAGGACCAAGAATGAGAAACTTAGTGGTCAGACTATGATGATGACAGTGCAAAAGTGATCTATATGTTCATGATAATCATGAGTCTTCCAATATGCAGGATGTACAGGTATTAGGAATACCTGAGGGTGATTTGATCATAAACGATTGTATAACCATGACGCTTCCATTCCGAGGGAGTGATGACACAGGTCTGGATTTTAGTGACTCCTCTCATTAGAGAAGTGACCTAATCTTAGTCCAAGAAGTGGACATTGATCTGAATAAGATTCAGATGCAATGAGAAGATTAGGTTTACGGTCTTGATTTAATCAAGCATCTATGAGAGGTCCTAGGGATCTAGATTTGAGATGTGATCTCAACATCCAAGTCACTATACGTGGAACAATACAATCGTCCTGTCCGTGTCTCCAAGTGTTTGAGGTGAAATAGCACTGTTCTTGAATGGTTTAAGAACAATTCCATAAGATCTAACCAAAGATAAGTTGATAATTAAATGTGATTTAATTATCATGATGTATGAGGAATTATCCAATATAATTAAATGTGATTTAATTATTATGGATAAGAATAATGTGGATGGCAATATCCAATTATACATAACTTATTATAAATGTGATTTATAATGTATTAGAGAGAGCTAATTATAATTTATATTTGTAGATTAATTATTAATGTGTATTGGATACACATTGGCTAATTAATTGAAAATTGAAATTACATTTTGTTTTGGGTTGTGAATGTGATTCACAATTTTCCAATGTCAAGATTGCAATATTCCCAAAATTAATTGAGAATTATTTTGGTGAATAAAATCCCAACAAATAGTTGTTGGAAATAAGTAGAGAGAAAATCAAGGAGATGTGCAATCTCATGGGAATCCATGAGATTTCCCTCCCCATTGGGAAAGGAGGGGGCGGCACCCAATTCCCTAGTGGGATTGGTGGCCATGCACTCTCCTTTATGGGGAGGAAGATCTCCTTTGTATTTTCACTCCTTATTTGATTGATTTAATTTGGTATTAATATATATTTGATATATTGGCTTTTACCAACAACTATCTTGACCATTGGATTGACATAAATCAATCTCATCCATTGATTTTATATGTCCTATGGATTGAGATCCATGGATTCTAAAACTCTATAAATAGAGAGGCATACCTTGCTCTCTACTTACATGCTATTGTAGCACACATCTCTCTCTCTTTCTCCTCACACGCCAGCCCTCTCTCTTCTTCTTCTTGGTGGTCGTCCACCATACCCTAGAGGAGAGACCCGTCGACATCTACGCCACCGCGCCGCCGCTTCGACGCTCTGCAATTCTCCGTCTACTTGGAGTGCTTCACTCACGAAGGAGGCATTCGATCTCGTGCGACGAGATCAGGAGCAACCATGCTTGGATCATATTCTTGGATTGCGAGGACACCGCGACTCATCCCCACGCTCAGAAGCCGTTACTCCGACGATCGGACTTGAGACAGGAGGTCTCTTTTCTTAGAGACTGGATCAACCACTCTTCAAGAGGTATTGCATTATACTTGTTGTGGTTATAGATGAAACGATCCGAGAATCGTTCTTGGATCATGTGGTTTCATCGCATGAAAAGTTTTTAAATTCCGTTGCACCGAACAACTAGTACGACTAGTCGTTCTCCATCGTATCCGATACGACGATCACGCTTCCGTGATGCACTTGAGGATTTCTCCATATCCTTCAAGTGGTATCAGAGCCTTAGGTCGATGGTTTCGAATATAATTCGCTAACCGAGGATGACTTGGGTTCGTTAAGGTCGCGAAAGTTTTCATCGCATTTGATTTCGCAGATCTGTTAAGTAAATAAATTCGGCACTATTTAAATTGTTTAAACATGAATTTAATACTTGGAATTTGTTCCCCATTAAATAAGGAAACCATAGGATCTAGTTTGCGTAAATCGGATTTTGTATGCTCGAGATATGGTTGTTTTAATGAACATGTATGCATTGTTGCCGGAACTGTAGATCTGAATGTGATTAAAATGTTAATTATTGTTTAGACTTGCCTCAAAATGCGTGAAACATCACTTGGGTTCTGTCCCAAATCAAATTAGCAATCCATGAAAATTGATTTTGTATAATTTGGATTTAATATGATTGAGATATGCTAATTTTAGTAAGTAGGGTTCACTGCTGAAATTACATTCCTAATCAAGAACCATGCAATTGTCAATTAATGAAATTAATTGTTAATTTCAAGAAATAATTATGGAAAATATTTTAGAAATATTGGAAGATGATTATTTCCTTAATTGACTTGTCCTAAACCAATTAATTGATTAGATTTGATCTAGATCATAATTGGAAACACAATCATCAAACTTCTTGCTTGAATAGGATTGGGAATTTGTCTAGAAAATTTCCTTATAATCAAAAATTATTTTGATTACTATATGGTATAATTTCGGTTGAAAAACCGATGAACATCTCAAGTACAAATTAATCAATTTGGCATTATCCTTTCCCGAGGCAGATATGGTGACTAGTCAGAGATCACTGGGGTAGCGGGTGGCTACGTATGTGGTCCGTCCCACTCTCGCCTGCACTGGCCATGATAGCGGGTAGGGCCGGGATAATGTCTGAGGGATTAAGTTGTATTTTTCTAATTATTAAAATACGAATTAATTCGTACTTTGAGAATAATACCATATATATTCAAGCATAACAATCAAGTTTGATTGATTGGATTGGATAGATAATTAATTTAATATGATTGAATTGATTATGTCCAATTAGAATACTCTAATATGATTAGAGTTGAAAATTCCCTTGGAATAATTGATTATATGAATGTGATTCATAGTAATTAATTAAATTTGAATAAGATATGGAGGATCACATAAGTGACATCCATGGTCTCCTGTCAAGGCGAAGGGTTTCGTCGCCAGATATTATATGTGGGAGACGCATGTCCGAAGTGACAGCTCCTGCATATGATCAATTTGGATCGGGCTCATCGCTTCTCGAAAGAGTAAGGACGTATGCGTAGTGACCCCAATATTAGGTCCTCATATTATTGGGGCGATATTCGATTGCGCATAGCGAGTTGTATTCATGTTGACGGTTGGTTCAATTAATGACGGGTCAACATCACCTTAGGGGTGGTGGGCCCGGGTATTAAAGACTGAATTGGGAAATGCAAGTTGGAATTGCAAGTCGGAATGTGTTCCTGCTTCTCTTTATTGAAGTCATAGGTTCTCATATTATTGGGATATGACAAAGATAAAGAGGAGATCCCAGTTCTTGCTTGAGATATATCGGTAAGTATATCTACTACTTTGAAAGTGAATAAGGGAATAAACTTTCATAGTTGACATAGCAAGAATAATTTGATTTAAAATGCCTTGATCAAATAAAACTAAATTGAATATATTATATTCTAATATAGTGCATTCTCAATTTCAGAAAATGAAGTCCATAAACCCACTGAGCAGGCTTCTGGAGGTCAACCAATTGACCGGACCGAATTACTCGGATTGGATCCGTAATTTGGAGCTTGTACTCTCGGCGGAGCGCATCAGTTATGTGCTCTCTGAAGACAAGCATGAAAACCCTAATTCTAAGGAAGAAAAAGCATTCAATGGCAAGTATGATGAGGATCATGTCTTGGCTAGATGCTATATCTTGGGTTCTCTCTCTAATGTTCTTCAGAAACAACATGTGGAGATGAGTACTTGCGAGGAGATTATGCAGAATCTAAAAGATATGTTTGGTGACATTAACCACACCCAGCGGTGCAATGTTATGAAAGAACTCGTTCGCTGCAAGATCCAGGAAGGGACTTCGGTCCGTGAGCAAGTACTCAAATGTTTGGGTACTTATCGGAGCTGGAGACTCTGGGGGCAACAATGGATGCAGATATGCAATCCGATTTCATTCTGCTGTCGTTGCCCAAATCTTTCAATAACTTTGTGGTGTCATTCCACATGAATAAGCTGGAACTGACAAATGTTGGGATCTTGCTGCATTAAAGTCTGCAGAAGACATAATGAAGAAAGATGGTCCCACTGGCACTGCAATGGTTGCACAGGTCAGAGGGAAGCGCAGTTGAAAGCATGGTTCTCGGAAGGGCCCGGTCCAGAAGAGAAAGAAGAAGGGACAAAGTGTTGGCTCATCTTCCAGTGCATCCACTCTAATGGCATCGAAGAAAACCGACGTCTGTCACCACTGCAAAATGTCGGGGCACTAGAGGCGTAATTGCCCGGATTACCTGAAGTCGGTCGACAAAGGTAAAGCCCCAGCAGGTATGAAATCTACTTTTATCATTGAAGCCAATTTTCTCATCGGACGAGAAGGAAGTTGGGTTGTTGATTCTGGTGCTTCTGTTCATGTATGCAATTTGTTGCATTTGTTTCAGGAAACTAGAAAACTTGAAGAAGGGGAGATAGTCATCCAGATGGGAACTGATGCAAGTGTTGTAGCAGTCGCCGTCGGGACTTGTCGGCTATCATTATCTAGTGGTAGGGTCCTAGTACTTAAATAATGTCTTTATGTACCTGAAGTCAGGAGGAAATTGATATCTATATCTAAGCTTGTAAGAAATGGATACTCATTCCTATTATGTAATAAGTTAGTCATAAATCATTATGATAAATAAATTGCAGATGGTATTTTGACTTCTGGTAGATTCTATGAATTGTGCATTAATGAGCATGTCATGAATGTTACAACCATTAATAAAAACCCTATAAGATCCAGGAATAATGAAAATCATTCAAACGTGATTTGGCATCAAAGGCTTGGTCATTTATCTGTTGATAGGATCAATAGATTAATAAAGGATGGACCTTTGGACTTTCTACAGGTTCAGTCTTTACCTACCTGTGAACATTGTATTCGAGGTAAAATGACTAGGATGCCTTTCCGTAACAAGGTTACTAGATGCGAAGGTATTATTGACTTAATACATACAGATGTATGTGGTCCCTTCAGTACCGCGACTCGAAATGGATATCGATATTATTTGACGTTTATTGATGACCATTCGCGATACGGGTTTGTCTTCCTATTACATTATAAATCTGAAACTTTTGAAAAGTTCAAAGAATTCAAGGCTTTGGTTGAGAACCAAACCGATAGGAAGATTAAACGTATTCGATCTGATCGAGGTGGCGAATACCTATCAGATGAATTCAAGGAATACTTTAAAGAGAATGGAATTATCTCCAATTTCACTACTCATGGAACTCCCCAACTTAATGGTGTTGCTGAAAGACGTAACAGGACCATCATGGATATGGTACGTTCAATGATGAGCAAAGAACATTTACCACTTAGTTTCGGGGGATATGCAGTAGAGACTGCAATATATATCCTGAATAAGATTCCCAGCAAATCTGTACCTAAGACTCCTCATGAGCTCTGGTATGGAACCAAACCTAGTGTCAATCACTTGAGGGTTTGGAGATGCTTGGTTCATGCGAAAAACGTGGATGCAAGTAAGCTGGAATCTCGTACTCATGAGTGTTACTTCATTGGGTATGTTAGATATGGTATTGGATACCAACTCTATGACCCTGAGACCCAAAAGGTTTTTGTCTCTAGAGATGTGAAATTTCTGGAGGATGATTTCCTTAAAGGTCAAGATAAAAGTGAAGTAGAGGAACTCATTGAATCCCATGAGGATTCTGAGCTTCCTAGACCAGAAACTGAAGAAGTGAATAAAGATGAAACACCCATACCAACTCCGGAGTTTGAGGGTGGTTGCACCACCTGAAAGGTATGGATTCCATGTGTTAAGTGAAACTGACAATGATCCTACATCATTTGATGAAGCACTCGCAGATCATGACATGGATAGATGGATGCTAGCAATGAAGTCAGAAATTGACTCCATGCATAAGAATGGTGTATGGACCCTAGAAGATCCACCTAAAGGGGTAAAACACATTGGGTGCAAATGGATCTTCAAGAGAAAGAGGGGAAATGATGGGAAAGTAGAGACTTTCAAGGCACGACCCGTAGCCAAGTGTTACACACAGAGAGAAGGCATCGACTATGATGAGACATTCTCTCCTGTGGCTATGCTTAAATCCATCAGGGCATTGCTGGCTATAGCTGCATATCTTGACTACGAAATCTGGCAAATGGACGTCAAGACGGCTTTCCTCAATGGATACCTCGAGGAGGATATCTACATGGAGCAGCCCCAAGGTTTCATCACTGAGGATGGCAATGTATGCAAGCTGAAGAAATCCATCTATGGGCACAAGCAAGCTTCTCGTAGCTGGAACATCAGATTTGACGAAACCATAAAGAGTTATGATTTTGTGCAGAATCTTGATGAACCTTGTGTATACAAGAAGCTTAGTGGGAGCGCCATTGTGTTCATCGTACTTTATGTAGATGACATCCTTATCATTGCGAATGATACAGGAATGATGACCAGTGTAAAGATTTGGTTGTCCCATACCTTTGAGATGAAAGATCTTGGAGAAGCCTCTTACATCTTGGGTCTGAAGTTGTTCAGAAACCGAGAGAAGAGGATATTGGGATTGTCACAACATGGATACATTAAGAAGAATCTCGAACGATTCCGTATGGATAGTTCCAAGAAAGGATTCCTACCCTTAAGACATAGTATCCACCTGTCTAAAGGAATGGCTCCTCAAACTGTTGAGGAAAAGAAAGCCATGGTTGGATGCCCCTATGCATCAGCTGTAGGAAGCTTAATGTATGCCATGATGTGTACTAGGCCAGATATCTGCCATGCAGTGGTAGTGGTAAGTCGTTATCAATCCTGCTATGAAGAACAACACTGGAATGCAATAAAGAACATATTTAAATATCTAAGACGGACGAAAGATTACATCTTGGTCTATGGAGATGGTGATCTCCAAGTCTTGGGATATACAGATTCTGACTTCCAATCGGATATTGAGGATCGAAAGTCGACATCAGGGTTTGTGTTCCTGTTGAATGGTGGTGTTGTGAGCTGGAGAAGCAAGAAGCAGGACACTACAGCAGATTCAACAACAGAAGCCGAATACATTGCCGCATCTGCAAAGGAGGCGGTGTGGTTGCGCAAGTTCGTGCAGGAGCTTGGCGTAGTTTCCTCTGATACTCCCATCCCTCTACTCTGTGATAACACGGGAGCCATTGCCCAGGCGAAGGAACCCAGATGGCATCAGAAGAGCAAGCACGTAGAAAGGAAATACCGCATCATTTGGGAGATTCAAAAGCGTGGTGACATCATCATCACCAAGGTGGCCTCTGCCGACAATGTTGTTGATCCTCTTACCAAACCTCTGACACAGAAGGTTTTCGACCAACATGTAATGAGTATGGGTTTAAGGACTGTTTCTGAATAGTTCTGAGGGCTAGTCGAAGATTGTTAGCAATGTGAGCCCGAGGCGAACCATTCCTACAATAAATGTTATTGTAATAAATGATTTATCAATAAAAGTTATTGATTTTGTTTCACTCCCTTTCTGATATTGAATGAATGAATGCACTATAAGGTCCCTCTGTACAATAAGGGTTATGTGTCATGGTCAACTTGATAATCATATAGCTATTGATTCATTAATTGAATCATAGAGGTTGATGCTTGGATGAATATCTAAGGAGTTAGATAGAGGACTCATCAAGCATCATCAATGATTGACAAGTAGTGATCTCCAGTCTGAGTAGGAGATGGCAATCCTATCTCATTAGACTGATATCTGATCGACCTCTTAATGTAGGTCCTCTGCATGGGAATATTGATTCGGAGGTATCAGATTAGTTGAGTCAATGAGTTGACTTAACGAGATCAAGATAACCAAAGAGCTATGATGAATACTATCACATCACAGGCAAACATCCTCTGACCAGAGACGGATGTATTGCTATATGTCTGAGTATGTACATTTGGCAGACCAATAGGTTGATGACCTAACCAAGGTCTATATACCGGCGAGCTGGTGTGCATGTAAGGGCATATGAGTAATATGATCTCTCAAAGGGATCATACAGGTTCACTTGTGAACCGGGAGACATGAGCTCACTCATGAGGTATTGGGATTGACCAAATTCCATGCATGGTCATCATTCTTTAGAAGCATGATATGAATTTGAAGGTAAGATATATGCTTTGTGAAAGCACATGATCTGTACCATATCCCAAGGACCAAGAATGAGAAACTTAGTGATCAGACCATGAAGATGACAGTGCAAAAGTGATCTATATCTTCATGATGTACATGAGTCTTCCAGTATGCAGGATGTACAGGTATTAGGAATACCTGAGGGTGATTAGATCATAAACGATTGTATAACCATGACGCTTCCATTCCGAGGGAGTGATGACACAGGTCTGGATTTTATTGACTCCTCTCATTAGAGAAGTGACCTAATCTTAGTCCATGAACTGGACATTGATCTGAATAAGATTCAGATGCAATGAGAAGATTAGGTTTACGGTCTTGATTTAATAAGGCATCTATGTGAGGTCCTAGGGATCTGGATTTGAGATGTGATCTCAACATCCAAGTCACTATACGTGGAACAATACAATCGCCCTGTCCTTATCTCCAAGTATCTGAGGAGAAATAACATTGTTCTTGAATGGTTTAAGAACAATTCCATAAGATCTAAGCAAAGAGAAGTTGATAATTAAATGTGATTTAATTATCATGATGTATGAGGAATTATCCAATATAATTAAATATGATTTAATTATTATGGATAAGAATAATGTGGATGGTAATATCCAATTATTCATAATATATTATAAATGTGATTTATAATGTACTAGAGAGAGCTAATTATAATTTATATTTGTAGATTAATTATTAATGTGTATTGGATACACATTGGCTAATTAATTGAAAATGTAAATTACATTTTGTTTTCCGTTGTGAATGTGATTCACAATTTTCCAATGTCAAGATTTCAATATTCCCAAAATTAATTGAGAATTATTTTTGGTGAATAAAATCCCAACAAATAGTTGTTGGAAATAAGTAGAGAGAAAATCAAGGAGATGCGCAATCTCATGGGAATCCATGAGATTGCCCTCCCCATTGGGAAAGGAGGGGGCGGCACCTAATTCCCTTGTGGGATTGGTGGCCGTCTACTCTCCTTTATGGGGAGGAAGATCTCCTTTGTATTTTCACTCCTTATTTGATTGATTTAATTTGGTATTAATATATATTTGATATATTTAATCAAAATTAAATCACAAGTTGTTGGCTTTTACCAACAACAATCTTGATCATTGGATTGACATAAATCAATCTCATCCATTGATTTTATACATCCCATGGATTGAGATCCATGGATCCCAAAACCCTATAAAATAGAGAGGCATACCTTGCTCTCTACTTACATGCTATTGTAGCACACATCTCTCTCTCTTTCTCCTCACACGCCAGCCCTCTCTCTCCCTCTTCTTGGTGGTCGTCCACCATACCCTAGAGGAGAGACCTGTCGACGCCTACGCCACCGCGCCGCCGCTTCGACGCTCTGCGGTTCTCCGTCTACTTGGAGTGATTCACTCACTAAGGAGACGTTCGATCTCGTGCGACGAGATCAGGAGCAACCGTGCTTGGATCATATTCTTGGATTGCGTGGACACCGCAACTCATCCTCGTGCTCGCAAGCCGTTACTCCGACGATTGGACTTGAGACATGAGGTCTCTTTTCTTAGAGACTGGATCAACCACGCTTCAAGAGGTATTGCATTATACTTATTGCGGTTGTAGATGAAACGATCCGAGAATCATTCTTGGATCATGTGGTTTCATCGCATGAAAATTTTTTAAATTCCGCTGCACCGAACAACTAGTATGACTAGTCGTTCTCCGTCGTATCCGATACGATGATCACGCTTCCGTGATGCGCTTGAGGATTTCTCCATATCCTTCAAAAATAATATCAACATTTAAGGGAGAAGTGAGTGAGCAATCAAATAAAGGGAAAACAGATATTACCTCCCCTCTACTTAGGGTCGGATGTCCCTGAGTATAGTATAGTAACAAAATAGAGGTAATAGGGTGAATAAATATGAACAACACAAGTTCAATACTCACCCCCTATACTTAGAATAAAGTCTATCCAAAGTATAGAAAAATGCTTATGATGTGGCATGGAGTGTTAAACAAAATGAATGAATGATATAGATAATATGGATATACATAGTGGCGGAAAGAAGTGTAACTCAGGTATGAGATGCATAAGATGAGAGTCAAAGAACACATATCATACGAAATAAATAGGGGCAACATCAACACTCAGTTGATCATGAACAAGAAAGGGCTTCAGATGCTGACCATTGACTCGAAGGTGGACTCAGAAGACTACTCAGATATGTCAATGTTGGCGTTGTCATGCACCTTTCTGACCAAGTATGGTCCCTTCTATTTGCGCTGTAATTTCCATGGAAATAATAGCATCAAATAGCCATAATCTCTATTTCGACTCAAATTGTTTATGGTTGATGTGAGAATCATGCCACATCTTCACGCAATCCTTATACTATAAGCTACTTGAAAAGGTTGTATCTCTAAGCTCCTCCAGGGTTCCAAGTATGCTCTCCTCTGATCTCCTATACTCTCAGGATGACTTGTGCTTACTCTCAACAGGTAAGTGGCAATAGCCCGTGAGACTACTGGAGTCGCGTAGAAGCATGGATCGTGCCAACTCCAATTCCTTGTTCTTCCTAGTTCGTCCAGGCTCCTCATCCACCATCCTATGAAGAGCTCACCCAAGATACAGTAGGAGTCATCGGATCGAGCTCCTTATCTACCGTCTGATCTGCTCCAAGATCTAATCTAACCCGATCATGGATAAAGCGTCATCAGGCAATATGTGTCATTGAACCTTTAAGTGAGCGCATCTCCATCGTCGATCAGAGCGCAAAGGAGTGGGTAAGTTTCACCTGACCTCTCCGACTTTTTGCATTTACAATCTGGTCTTGTAATTATTAATGCAATGTTAAAAACTTTGGATATTTTGCAACTTCATCCTTGAACTTTCAATTATTTTATATTTATTCCAATCCACGACACCTCACATGGGCTCCCACATGAGACCTTCTGGTGGTTTGCATATTGTACCATATATTTTGTTGGACTTATTACAAAATGATGAAAATATTTGCTTTTTAGTCCCTGCTAGTTCAAATTAAATCCGTATTTTATTCGATTTTTTGCATTAGGTGCCTTGGACTTTGATTTAATTGCATAGATACCCTGCCAAGCATTTTAGAATTGCTTATTTAAGTGGTTTTATAGCTGAAACCCCCGAAACTTTTATATTTTATTAAGAAAACATGCTTACAGATTCTTTGTTCGCAAAATAGTCAATGTATTGCTAAATTAATTGTATTTCCTTATTTTAATTAGTTTAGTTAGATTCTTAACTCCAAAAATTCTAGGAAAAATATTTTAAATATCTTATATGATATTCTATCATATATATTTTTATTAAGGTATTTATTTATTTTCTTATCTATAAAAATTCAAAAGCAAGTTATATTTCTCTTTTTTACTTTAAAAAACCTAAAATTCAAATATAGCTCTAAAACTTACCAAAAAATAGAGTAGGTGTATTTAACTGCATATTACACATAACCAAAATTCACTAAAAATACAAAATAGAAACCTTAAAAATTTTAAAATACATAAAAGCTTATAAAAATCGTATAAAGCACACAAAAATCAGAAAAATATGTTTTAAAGCTTTTAATTTTCTTTATTTTGCTAGTTATACAGGAAAATTCACTTTGAGCCCTTTCCGATGTAATAGATATTTATTAGGCCCATTTTAAGCTCCTAGATACTCAGTTTAGTTTATTTTAGGTATTTTAGACTTTAAAATACATAAAAGGTATTTTAGACTTTAAAATACATAAAAAGCACAAAATTATACTAAAAATACCATAAACAATGAAAATATACAAAAAACAAAAATATTTTATTTTGTGCATTTCGAGTTCATTTACTATCTTTTAAAAAAAAGATCCATTTTTATCTCTCTTTTATCTCTCGCATATATTAGTATATATTTAATATAAAATTTAATTAAAAACATTTGCAAAATTAAAAACTCATAAAAAATTAAAATCCAAATAAAAATCATATATAAATCACTTATAAATTAAAAACCCACAAAAACAAATAAAAATCGAAAAGGCTGCAAAACCAACGAAAACATTTTGCTTAATTGTTTAAATTAGGTTCTATTTTTGTGATCTACCTATGTTTGCTCCCTTGGACGACATTCTACCTGCCGACCTTATGCATATTCCATTTAGAGTTAAATAAATTTCATAACTCACACATTTGAATGTTTCTTTTTCCCATACACACCTGTGGGTTTTGATCATTGTTGACAGCCACTCAGATTGAATATCGTGTGCTGAGAGAGCGATCTATACAACGCATACAGGATCTGATTTTTCAGACACCAATGACCCTCCAAGACCGGACCCCTTTTGGTTATTCATCTGAGATACTCTTTTAGAGAATCAACAATGGACGTCACTATTGGGGAGCAATAGTCTGGTAGATTAGCAGTCTTAGGCACTTAGGTTACTTTGCTTGCTTGCTTGTTTATGTACTTAGCTTCTTATATTATTTTTCTTATAATTATTTTGTTTCTGACATTGCCTCTTGTTTACCTTTTTGTGAGGGACCGCTTATCGAGAGTGGTCATCTTTGGATAGCCATTGCACATGCGAGAAGCAAAGTCAATCAGTCAGTCTTTACTAACTGGTAGGACAGAGCCATAAAGGCAACCAGGAGTCATCATTAGCATTAGCGTAGATTAATTAGTCTGTGAGAGAGAGATTATTTGAACTTGTAATAAACTTAGACTAGTTCCGACACTTAGATTATTCACAGTCTATTTTGCCAAGTGCCGGTGTACTTGGGAACCTCACTGGGTGTTTGATGGTATTTATGATTTTCTTCGATTCTCTTTTCTTTCTCTCTATTTTTATCATTATTTTCCACTTTGGTTTGTTTCTCATGATTTATGTGTTTCCACCTCTATTTTCTTATTCTTGTGAATGAACCCATGGACATTAGGATTTCTTAATCGAGTAATGTAGGTCCCAAGATTAATATATATCATGCTCCTATAGTCACTTTGCTTGGACATAGATTCAAATTAATCCGGTGTTTCACGTAATAGCAATTCCTGATCTAGGGCGATTTCACATCGTTGCATTAATTTAGTATAATTTTAATTCTGTCTAGCATCATGATGGAGAGCATTGGGAAGCAAGGTGAGTCTACCACTGGGCCTACGTCATAAGACACGATGGTGAGTTTTCCAACATTATTTTTGTTTGCATCGCTTTTCTGTCCTCTCCTCCATTTTTTAGCACTTAGGAAAAACAAAGGAAAACCAAGAAATCATTAGGCCTTTGCATAGCAATACTCAAAATAAGTGATAATCCAAAAAAATAAAAAAGGGATTGATAAAGAAAAGTTGACCTAATTCTAAAAATCGTAACAAACATCATTGTTTTGGATTTATAAATCCCTCATTGTTTTCAGGTACCTTCCAGATAGAGTGAGGCACGATCCATAAGGAATAGAGCCCAAATCCCAGCCTGGATACTGCCTTGTTGTTCGCATGGATTCACAAAGAACCGGTGTTTCTATCGTACGTGGGCGAGTAGGGAATGGTTGACAACGATGTTCTCTCCTTGTGTATAACATATGACCTAGTCCAAAATACTCAGCATAGGACACGCCCTCACATGGTTGTATGTCTTATTTCGTGTCCGAGTAGGGCTTTGACCACTTGCAGGCATGGTCCGAAGTATTTGATTCACCAGTATCTTCTCCCTCCCTCTACTTCTTTGGCTAAGTAGTGGATCTAGATCCGAAAACAAGGACCTTAAAAAAATATAGACTACTGCTTACAAAGGAGGTGGAAAGTACACGACGATTGTCAGGTAGTACTCACTCGCCTATATAATTAGCCTCTAAGGACAAGTGAAAAGATAATTTCCAGAAAACAACCAATTGACAAGATAATTGTCGAACTCTTACTTCTCATTATGTTGAGTTAGTGAATCAACCCTTGTTTTGATGTTTGTTTGGATCAATATCAAAGTATGTCAAAATCAAACATTTCGTGCACTTTGCAACCGTTCGTCTCTACTTCTCTTCTTCTACTTCTTATTCATCCCGCTCACTTTGAGCCTTCTCTTCTCAATTCCTCTTGAATCCATCTTCCATCTCGTCTTCTTATTCTATCATCATATCACTTCTCTTACCATCACGATGTCACATCTTGGAGATTTTTGTTCGGACTCCATGAACACCTACATCGACTCCACGATGCCAACATCGGCGCTTCGCTGGAGCAATTTTCGAGAGTTGTGTTCGACTTTTGCAAATATCTTTCTAGACTCCCTGATCTTCACTCCACCTACGATTCAAGATGACCCTCATCCTGACTTCTCTTCTTTCACTACACATCTATCACCAAAAATCCGTTATTCAAGCTTGACTCTAAGCTCAGAGTATCTTTTCATACTCCATCATTTCTATAGATAGATCAGAGCTCATTTCACGATGCATATCACAAGCTCGATATGGAGTCAGATAGCAATATTGATTCAGATATGCTTCCTTAAAGACAAGGAAAGGAACAAGGATCCGATCAAGCTGTGGATTAGAACGAAGTCAACACACATATTCTTGCATCCATCCAGATCATCCGGCAGTAATTGATTGACCAAGCCAATACCCAAGCTGCCTTTCCAGATATGCTAATGGAGATAAGGAGGGAACGTGAAAATCGAGGAGGAAGTGCACAAGGAGGAGAAGGAGGAGTTGTAGGAGAAGACTGTGGTGGAGAGGACGAGGAGAGAGAGAGATCAAGCATAAACCGACTCTCAAGGAGACATACAACCTGGAGCAGCGTAGATCATTGAATGGATCCGCATCCACATATTCATGGTCACTTTGAGTTGAAGCCATCAAAACTACCTCTTCTGCCCACTTTCCACGGAAATGCAAATGATGAACCTGATATCCACTTGCATTAATTTAATCACATCTACGATATACAAACATACCACTTGAGGTGATGAAGATGATTGCTTTCCCTTATAACCTTCAAGATAAGGCTCTCTGTTAGATTAATCATCTTGTGAAAGTGGTTCATGACTTGGGAAGAACTAAAATATGCATTTCTACACAAGTACTATCCCTTGGGTCTCCCAATCTGATGAGAACTCTCATATCCAATTTCTCACAGTTATCCCATGAGCCTCTACACGAGGCGTAGCAACAATTCAGATATCTTCAGGAGAAGTGTCCCCACCATGATCTACCAAAGACAAGCCTTATGCAGAATGTTTTTGGGGGATTACATCAAGAGAGCCAACGTCTTGTGGTGTTTATTGTGGAGGATCACACTTCAATAAAGATGATATGTGGTTTGGAAAATATTTGAAGAAATGGCCGAAGGATTGAAACATTGTCCTCATCTTGTGCATTCTAGAACACTTCACAAATTTCTTACAAGATTGTCAGCATGACAGCAACATAATATGAAGAAGACATGAAAGATGAGAGTTCCAAACTGAGCATAATCGAGAACCATCTCTCCAAGGTGGGCATAATTGAAAAATGGTCACAAGACGTAGAAAAACTTAATGTGATCGAACAAAGAACAAAGCAGATGGATAAGCTCGATTTAATTACATAGCAGTTGAAGCTTATCGTCAGCACCATTAACGTCGTCCATGCCGTGAACGCGTCTAACAAGACTACTGCAACTGAGACGAAAGAGAAGACACCTTCTTCATAACTATAGCAGCAGAGTCCAGCACAATCGCAATCAGTTCAGCATGTTTATTACGTACAAGCACCAGATTAGTGTTCGCAATCACCGCAACACTTACAAATGGTCGTCTACCATCCAGAAGCCCTAGCTTATTCTGAGCCATTAACCCCGCCTCCACCCCCACAGATAAATGAAATGGATGTCGTTTGTGCAATTGAACAGCCTACGACCTACCCTGGTGGATAACAACTGAGTCAAGCACATGCCAACTTTCCATTCCACCATAATCATGGTGGATGGAACTTCGAGCAACACCAACACCAACAATAAGCACACTACCAGTCACCACCGCATCATAATTACACCCAAAGACAGAACTTCTAGTTGCCGACTTATCATTAACCTTTCTATCAGTAGTTGGTGGGCCCGTATCAGAATTACCCTCCTCAATATCAGTAACAGCAGTACCCTCAGCATCAGTTTTTGAACTTCCAGCAGCAGCCTCACTACTACCAACCTCAGCAACATCATGATGATGAATCATCTGAGGTCGCTCCGTAAATCCCACTCTGGATTGTTTGGCTCAGTTAATTAAGGCCATGAATGACATGAGCCAGAAGATTGGTGACCTTACAGTTGCAAAAACGATCAAACCAACATAGGTTGAGGCCAACCCAATAACTTCAAGCGTAGGGAGAAGGTAGCTCGTAGTGCCCCACCATCCTCCAATGCTAGTATAGTTGATTTTATGTTATATAATGTTGTGAAACTCAGGAGCAGTAAGACGTTACAGTCATCTACAGCCTTAAAGGGGGAAAATAAAGCTTCTGTAGGCGAGTCTTCTACACTAGCAACTGAGCCAGCACAGAGTAGTGGGACCAATGCACGTAGAGGAGCCATATATGAATCACCAAAAAAATGCAGAAAATAAAAACATCAGCAATAATAGCAAAAGTTGATTTGATGCAGCTAAGGAGATGCCATCACCAACAACAAATCCCATTCGAGTCGACGAGGCCAAATTTCATGTTTTTACCTCAACCCCTGTATTGGATGATTATATCATTTCTAGGTGTCTTGATGTACAAGTTGACTCTTTAAGTAAAAAAAAGATATTTCTTTTGAAAATGTGTATGTTCCATTTCCCGAAGCAAAGAAAAACAAAACAATCAAAAAACTTAAGACAACTTTATCTAGTCCTTCTATTGTTGAAATTCTACAGAATATCATGCTTGAGATGCCACTGTTACAAGACAGAATGCATGCCTAATGTTAAGAGAGGTTTGAAAGAGGCATGCACATCTAAGTGTCAGTCCCACAAGAAGCAACGTAATCGAGCAGAGAAACATATCCTCACCATGGCAACTGTTAACGCGATCAACAACCTCCAACAAAAGAAGAAAGATAAAGGAGCCCCTATGATCTAATGTGAGATTTTTCAATCAAATATTTAATCACACTGTACTTGGTAGCGGGTCTTCTATCAACCTCTTTACACTTCTTTGGCCAAGAAATATGGGGTCGGTCCACTCAAATGAACCAGAGTTATCCTTCAGTTTGTTGATCGGTTCGTTAAGCGACCACGTGGAGTGTTGGAAGGCATTATCATAACAGTTCAAAGAATGATATTACAGTGGACTTCATTGTCATGTACATGGACTCCTTGGTACCGTTACTCGAGACACCAATCATACCTAATCGACTGTTCCTACAAAAAGCTGAGGTTGTAGTTGATTATGGATTTGGAAAGATCACCTTTTACTCGATAGTAATAAGATCACCATAGAGATGCATGCTGAATCGAAGAATAAAAATTGTACATCAGAAAAAAGGATGGTTTTTCATGCAACCGACTATGACATACTTGAGGAAATCAGAGATATAATTATTTTGTGGACTGAAACCGACACCAAAGAATTCCTCTTCCTAAAGGAAGACCTTGAAAGCACAATTGAATATTGCCCCATTGCCACTGATGAGGGAGAATTTGAACAATAGATCCATTTATTTCAAGAATACCCATCCAAACAGAACAAGAGGAAATGATCACAGATATGTTCAGATTTTTATTGATTGAATTGACCCTACACCGACACCAAGTACAGTTTCATAAGTGATTGAGAAGTCAGATCTGATTCCACCTGAGCTAAAGTCAATCTGAGAAATCTTAAGTATGTCTTCCTTATATTTGATCCCAATCGGTATCTAATCATCATCAGTTCGCGATTGACTGTTGATCAAGAGTCTTGCTTGTTAGAGATTCTCGAGAAAAACCCCAAGGCCCTTGTTTGGAATATTTCAGATCTCCATGGGATAAATCTGGCCATGTGTTCACATCACATCTACATAGAGGATGACAGCAAGCCATTCTGTGAGTTTTATCGTAGGTTGAATCCTAATCTCTGGGAAGTTGTTACAAAAGAGATAATGAAATGGTGTGAGGCTGGCTTTATCTATCCCATCACTGATTCTAATTAGGTTAGCCCGTTGGATGTGGTTCCAAAGAAAGCCGAGATCACTGTGGTCACCAATGATAAAGGAGAGGAGATATGTACTACAGTACCTATGTCATGGCGTGTCTGTGTAGATTATTAATGCTTGAACTCAAAGACCATGAAAGATCACTTTATATTGCCCTTTATTGACCAGATCATCAAAAGACTGGCAGGGAAAGCATTCTTTTGTTCCTTGGATGGGTACTTTAGATATAACCAAGTGAGGATCTCCCTTGAGAATCAAGAGAAGACTATATTTACTTGTATGTTTGGCACCTTCACCTTTCGACGGATGCCCTATGGATTATGTAACGCACCCACTACATTCCAAAGGTGTATGTTAATCGTGTTCACCGATATGGTAGGTAATTTTTTGGAGGTGTTCATTGATGCTTTATTGACCCATGGTGATGATTTTGATGCATGCTCGATGCATCTAGATCGAGTGCTTATGAGATGTTGTGAAGTCAATCTGATGCTCTCTTGGGAAAAGTATCACTTCATGGTCACTGACGGAATTGTGTTAAGTCATGTCATCTCAAAAAGAGGTTTGGAGTGACCCGACCAAGGTGGATGTCATTGCAAATCTTAAACCACCTACAACACTGAAGCAGGCGAGGTCATTTCCGAGGCATGTCGAATTCTACATGCGATTTATTCAGGACTTCAACAAGATTGCTCGACCTCTTACCAAGCTTCTGAGGAAGGCTACTGAGTTTGTTATCGATAATAAGGTTCTCCTTGCTTTCAAAACATCGAAGAAGTTGGTTACTCAAGCGCATGTCTACAACCGCATGATTGGTCTCACTCATTCAAGATCATGACGAACGCTTCATATTTTGCTGTGGGGTTGTGTTGGGATAGCACAGGGATGGAGTTCCATTTGATATACACTATGCCAGTAGAACCCTGGATGATGACTAGAGAAATTACACTGCAACAGAGAAAGAGCTATTGATCGATGTGTTCACCCTTGAGAAATTCAGATCACATATCTTGGGTTCAAAAATCATTGTCTACACAAACCACTCTACTATCTGGTACCTACAGGACAAGAAGGATGCCAAGTCATGATTGCCCCGTTGGATCATTCTACTTCAGCAATTTAATTTTGTAATAATACACAATCTTGGTGTTTAGAACGTGGTAACATACCTTTTGTCTAGATTAGAAAAAGTTCAGAAGCTCCCTT
The DNA here is from genome assembly GCA_037367405.1 of Ottelia alismoides. NCBI lineage: Eukaryota > Viridiplantae > Streptophyta > Magnoliopsida > Alismatales > Hydrocharitaceae > Ottelia > Ottelia alismoides. The sequence goes on along the minus strand of JAZKJV010010994.1, from coordinate 281,106 downwards.
GAGTATTATACCTATCACAAAAACCTTTCCTGAAGAATCGATCATCAATGATGGTTCTCACCCATGGTATTCTGAGATTGTGAACTATCTCGTATCTGAGAAAGATCCACAAGATTGGACTTGTGTCAAGAAGGATAAATTTATGTCTAACATCCATTTCTACTAGTGGGAATATATGTACCTTTACAGAGAAGTGCAGATTGCATTTGGTGATGGTGTATTCCTCATGAGGAGTACACCAGTGTCCTAGAGCATTATCACGAGCTTGAAGCAGGAGGACACCATTCTGGAAACTGCATGGTAGTAAAAGTATTGTACCATGGCCTCTGCTGGACCACATTATTCAAGGATGCCACAACATATGTGAAATGTTGCACCGATTATCAGAAATTGGGAGGTACCATTGGTTCCAAAGACTCTATACGACTCAAGTTCATTCAAATTTCAGACATATATGATGCTTGGGGCATTGATTTCATGGGCTCATTTCCTAACATTCAAGTATTTGAATACATCCTGCTTCCCGTGTATTACATGAGTCGTTGGGTGGAGGTTGTCCCTGCTCGTTCCGTTGATAGTTGTATTGTAGGTCGCTTTCTAAGGCAACATTATTTCATGGTTCGAGATTCCTAATATTCTTATTTCACATGAGGAAGCCATTTTGTAAACAAAAGGTCAGAAAGCTTGTGAAGGAATACAACATTGAACATCATGTCACATCTCCTTACCACTGCCAATCAAATGGTTTGGTTGAGTTATCTAATAGGGAGATTAAGACTATTCTACAGAAACTTGTACGATCGAATAAGGAAGAATCGGTCTCAACTTCTTGATTCTATTCTATGGGCTTATCGAACCACCTACAAGACTCCATTTCGATATGTCTCCCTATCGGCCTGTTTATGTTAAGCCATGACATCTTCCTGTTGAGCTAATTCACAAATCACTTTAGGTAGTTAACATATGTAACTTTAACTCACAACTCAGTGGTCAGAACTGCAAGATATATCTGGACAGACTCATGGAATTCAAAGATTATGCATACGACAACAACTTGATGTACAAGGAGAAAGTCAAGAGATGGCATGACAAGCATTTCAGAAGGAAGACTTTCTAGCCAGGTTAGAAGGTTTGGTTTTTTAATGCAAAATTGAAGGTTTTCTGGGGCAAATTAAAGATCAAGTGGACCAGACTATTTCTAGTGAAGATAGTGTGGGACAACGGCAGCATTCTCATATTAGAGTTGTCATCTGACGCACATCCAATTGTAGTCAATGGATAGTTGCCGAAGCCATACATAGATCACGATACATTCATGTCCGTGCTTGACTTAGTTGAAGTGGTATTTTAGGAAGAGATTGAATAGTCAGAGGATTCAGATACTTGAGCTCAAAAATACTCTTTCATTTCCATTCCTTTCCTTTCATTCTTTATTACTTCTTCTATTTATTTACTCATCCCTTTCATCAATTTTATATTTAGGGTGAACTTATCCTAAGCGTGGTGGGGATGAATGTGTTGAGTTTTCATTCTTTGTTCCCTCGCTTGTCTCCAAGCTTGTTGATATTCTGATTTGCATTTCGGTTTCTTTCACCCCAAGTATAGGGGGAGACAAGCTGAGCCCGTGATTTTGTATATTCTCATCCTCAATCATCACTGCTTTGTGTACAGAATGCTATACTTAGGATTAATTGATCCTAAGTATAGGGGCAAGAAACTTCTCATTCTTTTATTTGAATCAATTCTTGTACTATGTTATAGTTAGCTCAATTTATGTCTTCAGTTTTACTCTTGGGTCACTATGACGACATAGTTCATGTTAAGTATAGGGGGTTCATGTATATTACATATAAACTTCAGTCATAACTTGTACTTTAAATAATTTTGACTTTTATATATTAGGCAAGGGTATACAATAAAAATATTGAATAACTCTTGCTAACTTATTTTAAACATGTTCAATAAATTAGTTTAAAAATGTTTTACAAATGATTTCAAAATTGGTTGTAAACATATCTTGAAAAATCTTTTCAAATCCTTTGGAAAATCTTTGTAGAATATTTGAAATCATTTGTAAAATTTCCTTTTTTAAATATTTGTAAAATTCTTGTAAAAATGTTTGAATAAAATAGTTTGAAAATACTTTGCAATTGATTTATAAAAATGGTTGTAAAATGAAAAATCTATTCTACCTTTGAAAAATCTTTGTAAAATTATTTCAAATCTTTGTAAAATTATTGTAAAAGCTTTTTCAAATTATTTTCAGAACAATGTGTACAAATGTATAAATATTACTTCAAATAAAATTCTTCTATAAAACGTTTATAAAAAATTGGTAAATAAAAACCATGTGTTGAAATTGTATATATGTATACACTCAACCTCTATGAATATTTGTGAAAACTTGCACATACACATTGTACTAACATTTTCAAAAATACCTGAAATTTTGAAAAATTTCTCAAATACCACAAAAATTTGCAAAAGCCTTTGAAAAATATCTCTAAACACTTGTAAAACTCTTTTAAAATTCCCATAAAAAGTTCAAAGTCAGAAAAGTATATTCCTTATAAATATCTTGCAATTGCATTTTTTTGAATGATATTGACAAGTGTACTAGTCTAAGTAAAATATGAAGATTGGAGCTTGGGTATTACCGTAATACACTTAAATTCATAGGAACCTTGTAGGAACTAGATTTGAGGCTTTTCGGGTCAGCTTGACTTAATTCTTTAAGACTATAAGACTATGTTCGCATCTCATATTGGTATGCTTAAGTAGAATATTAGGAGACATGCGCATGACTTTTTAGACAGTGGCCTAATTTGCATACGTGCACCTTACACTTTGCTCAACTCATTTAAAGTAGTAGAGGGATGGATTTGCTAGCATGAGACACGGGCAAATGGAAACATACGAAGTCACAATATGTGGTCATTATACTTCAACCAATCAAGTAGCAATGAGGTCCAAAGATAGTATATTGTGGGTTGCAATAAAGCTTCAAAAGAGGGATCATCCACTGGCTCAAGAGGAAAAAGTCCTTATATAAATGATGTTGTAAATAGTATGCGAATAATGCAAAATCAAAAACTCCAAAAAGAATAGACGGGCAAAAAATCAATGAAAAATCAAATCATGTCGGAGTATGTATTCAATAAGTGTGTGCTTCAAAGTCAAAGTATTCATGTGAGCCTAAAGCTGGATGACTTGGCTACACTGGTCAAGCATTCTAGGATATGTAGCTACACTGACTACTGTCCATTCTCTTCTCCACCTCCTCTTCTCGAGCCTATTTCACTTAAACTTAGAAGGGAATACCCCGCTTCTAGATGAAAGAGTTGTTGGATTGGGGAATTAGGGTCTCCATGTCGGAGAAGATTGTCTCTTCATTGTTTCAGGAGAGACGAGCTATATATTACTGACAATGTACAAGATAGATTCATTGTCATAAGAGTTTGTGTATGATAAGGCCTGTTCAGATCTGGCTATTGAGGAGAACTAAACAGAGGATTGTAGTTCTTAAGGGCTGCTAAGTATTAAATCCTATTCCAACTAAGGTTTCGTAAAACTAACAATCCAAAGGACTAATTAAGCTCTAAACTTTGGTGTCATGAAGACAAGTTTAAAGATCATTATCATTCTATGTTCTTTCTTTTCCTTTTCTTTTCTTATCTTTCTTTTTATGAACTCATTATCATAAGTATTTGCTAGGAATTAGCAAAGCTAAGTATAGGGGAGTGATGAATTGCCATTCATGCACATTTGTTCATTCATTTTATGCTTTTAACCCCAAGATACATGCTTGTAAATATCACTAACATACCTAAATTAGCATTATATTAATCTATATATTGTGTATAAACCCATGTAATTGAACCCTAATATGAAAAAATAAATAAAAGAAAAGAAAATTAAATGAGGTATCATAGGTACTGACTGACCCCAAACCGCGAGACTGAGTCAATTATTGACTTCGTCCACCAGGAATAAAGAAGGCGGAGATAAGGGAAAATAATATACATGTGTATTTCAAAAACCTAATTTTTATATGTGTACATATTCTATATATATCATGTTTTTACGCCATTTTATTTCACACTCTGCACATTCTCAAATAATCATGTTTCAACATGAAACTTGTATATATTAATGTATATAAAATAATAAAAAATTGTCCAAGTTATTTGATGCACAGATCACTTTGTACGCTCACTTGAAAAGCCATAAAATGAACTTCACATATCAATATCTTCTCCATATGAACTCAAATTGAACCAAACTCACCTCTATTGTTCTTAAAATTAATTTATCTACTAATGAAGGTGGTTTCATTTTAATCGGAGTTAAGATGCCAAAGTCGAGTAATTAGGGTACATTAGGACCTGTATATCTGTATTTTGACCTAATTATTTATTGTATATATATTTATTCATCTCATACTTAAGTGTATATAGTGTATATAACATATTAAAAATAAAAATAAAATTAAAATAACCCTAAAAGTACCAAAAAGAATTTATATACATAAAATAATAGGTATATTCTACCTATAATGGACACATATATGTAATTATTAATATAAATAAACAAATAAATAAAATTTTCAAGAATATATATCAATACCTCTTAAAAAATATTATAAATAAAAAAAATTTAGTAATGGTATTATTTATGTAGATAACAAAATTAAAATAAAAGTACATATTGTATATTTAATAATACTTATATATAATAATACATAAATAATTAAACCTAATACATATTGTTATAAAAACAAATAAAAATCACTATAAAATAATTTGATAAATAAGAAACAACTTTTGTATTTTGACATTTATTTAATAAAATATATAGTTGTTTTATAATTCATTTTCTTTTCCTTTATTTTCTTTTTATCATTTTGTGTTGGCATGGTTGCCGTTGTGGACCAATCAGCATTCTTGGATTGTTCACCGATGGACAACCACCCTGCTCTCTTCACCCTATCAGACATTGTCTCGCCCATTGCTTCTCAATTTTTCCTCGTGACCCTCTTCCACTTTTGGCCCCTACCTCTTCTTACTTTTTTTGTTGATCGGATCACCCTTATTCACGCCATATTTTTTTATTCCATTTTGTTGGGCAGTTTTGCCAAAACCCTAATCCTTCATTTTAGGTCCTTTGATTGCAACTTGCCTCATGTAACCCCTAAGCTCATTTGTGAAGCCTCCCCCTTATGCCAGAAGGCCGGAGATCCTGATCTAAGGCATGGACAAAGGAGGAGGATGTCAAATCCACTTCGTCGGTGAACTTTCAATGAATCTATGCTCTCACGTGCTCTGCTCTGGTGGGCTGATAGTTATTTGCATCTTTATGTTCCTTAATGTTTCAATAGCTTAGATTTAGTTTCTTTCTACTTTGAATTTCTTCTATATTAACCTAAAATCCAAAAATTTCAAGTGGTCGAAGCTTGAAGCTCCAGCTTCTATTTGACTACTCAACCTTGCCTCACTCACTCTGCTCACTCATCACTTTCCTCATTAGTTCTCCATCTCTCAGATGACCCCCTCCCCATTGATATTGCACATATCAAGTTAATTGGGTCTTCTCCACCATCGAACGCTGAATACCCCCTGCCCTACTCCATTCCCTGTTATTTTTTATTATTTTTGGGCTTGGAAGCTTCACTTCCATGATCTGGTTCTAACCCTGCAAGAAGCAGATGGAAAGGACCCCATATGGGGGATCCAAGTCAGGAAAGAGGACTACATGTACCTCAATATTCACCGGACCACCAGGACCCCATCGATGGGTTATGGATCTCTTTGAAGTCACCTCTAGCTGCAAAATCTTCCGACGAACCCTTGGAGAATCTCAGCAGCTTGTGAGACCACCGGAGTCGTGCAGCAGCCCAGATCGAGTCAACTCTAGTTCCCTATTCTTCCCAATTCGTCCAAGCTCCTCATCCACCATCAGATCAAGAGCATGCCTAGTTACAACAGGAGTCGTCGGGTCAAGCTCCTTATCCACTGTCTAATCCTCTCTAAGATCTAATCTGAGTCGATCGTCGATGAAGCATCATCGGGCCATCTGGGTCGTTGGATCTTTAAGTGAGCGCAAATCCATTGTCGATCAACATGAAAAAGAGTGAATAATTTTCACCGGACCCCTCCGACTTTTTTACATTTACAATTTAATTTCGTAAATATTTAATGTAGTGTTAAAAACTTTGGATATTTTGCAACTTCAACCCTAGACTTTCAGTTATTTGTTATTTAGTCTCATCTATGTCACCTCACATGGGCTACCACGTGAGGCCTTTTGATGGAAATTGTGCATATTGTACCTTGTACTTTGTTTGACATGTTGCAAAATTGTGATTTTTTGTGGAATTGCATTTTAGTCCCTGTCAGTTCAATTTAAATGTGCATTTAATTAGGATTTTTGCATTGGATGCCCTAGACTTTGGTTTAATTACATAAATACTCTGCCATGCATTTTTAATTTGCCGATGTAAGTGGTTTTACTGCTAAATCCCCCTGGAATTTGATATTTTGTTAATAAATCATGCTTAGGTTTTCTTTATTCATAAAATAGTCCTTTTATTGCTTAATTATATTTAGTTACCTGTTTTAATTAGTTTAATCAGCTGCTTAACTCAAAATTTTAGGAAAATTAGTTTAAATACATTATATGATATTATATCACATATATTTTCATTAAGATATTTATTAATATATTTTGATTTATATAAATTCAAAAACAAGTTATATTTTACTATTTTGACTTGTAGAAAATCATAAAAAATCAAATATAGCTCTAAAAATTACCAAAAAATGTCATAGGTGTTTTTTATTATATTTTAAAGCATATTCAAAATTCCTAAAAAATACAAAACAAAAACCATAAAAATTGCATGATATAAAAAACTTGTAAAAATCATATAAAAGCATACAAAAATCAAAAATATGTGTTTTAAAGCTCCAAATTTTGTTTGTTGTGTTGACTATAGAGAAAAATTACTTTGGTGTCTTTTCAATCTGATAGATATTTATTAAGTCCATTTTAATCTGTTGGAGTCTCTGTTTAGTTTATTTTGTGTATTTTAAACTTTAGAAATCCATAAAAATCTCAAAAATACCTAAAAATACCATAAACAGAGAAAAATATACAAAACACAAAAACATTTTATTTTGTGCATTTCGAGTTCATTTACTATCTTTTAAAATACAAAAAGAACCTTTGTTATCTCTCTTTTATATGTCATATATATTTATATATATCTAATATAAAAATTAATTAAAACATTTGGAAATGAAACCCCCTAAAAATATAAAATCCAATTAAAAATAACATATAATTCAAATAAAATTAAAAACTCATTAAACAAATAAAAACCTAAAAGGTTGCAAAACCAACAAAAAAACACTTTGCTCAATTATTTAAACTAGGTTCTATTTCTGTGATCTATCCTTGTTTGCTCCTGTGGATGACACTCTACCTACTTGCCTTATACATATTTCATGTAGAGCTAAATAAATTCATAACTCACACACTTGCATGATTCCTTTGCACATAAAAACCTGTGGGTTTTAATCATTGTTGAGAGCCACTCGGATTGAATATTGTGTGCCGAGAGAGCGGTCTATACAACACATGTACATGATCCAATTTGTCAGACATTGAAGACCCTCTAAGACCAGACCCATTTTATTATTCATCTGAGATACTCTTTAAACTAATTAACATTTTTTTCTTGAACCTTTCACATAGTCTCTTCATCAACTCTTCCTCCATCACGCTATGCTTCTAGGATCGTCAGACGAGCGTTGAATCCATCAGAATCCTTAAATCTTTGTGCCTACATTGTTTTGCTACAAATTGGATACATTCTCTCCAATTCGTTCTTAATCCCTCTTCATGTACCTTAACCCCTCTAAATCCGTTACCGGTGAGGAAAACTCGTGACAGGAAGAATTCCCCCTTGGTTTAAGGCGTTGATTTAGGAATTTGGAGATCGATTTACCCCACCGACAGAGAAGCTCCACCGATTTCAAGCTCCTAGGTCCTCCAAGACCAGGTAAGCCTTTTTACCTTTGTATTTTAGTTGCTTTAGTTTTGTATTTTATTTAGTATTGTAATTTAGTCTTTTATTTCATCTGATTTCATCTCTAATCAATCGAAAAAGCAAAATAATAATATGCTAGAGCACTAGGCTCCAAGCTGTTGTATTAACCCCCCCCCCCCCCAATTACACCTCTTTGCCTACCTCCACATCTTCCTCATTGCTTCTATACTTTCCAGATCCCTCGATCTACCTCGATTCTGCATGTATCGAGCAAATCAGGTCCCCATCTTTTGCCATTGTTGGATCCTTCACATTACACCCCATTCTTAGACTTTTCCATAGGGTAAATGAGCATCACCCTCGAGCCCTGAAGCTTGTAGTGTAGGACTGCTAGTGGAAGGACCTAATATGGGGGTCGATTTGTTCTTGACTAGCGGTTCCATGTCTTCAAGTTCCTCACTGTTGAGGTCTGGATCTTTTTGAATCTGCTAGTTACTACAAGACCCTTCCAGGAGTGTCACGAATCCATCCGCAGAGCAAGAACCCACCAGAAGAAGGAGAACGATCGGATCAAAGCGAGGACATGGAGTTGATCTTCCCTATTCTTTTTGACCCACTTGCAAGCCTCCGATCGAGAATGAAACCCAAACGTAGCAGTTGCCACACAATGAAACCATTCGCAGCCATCAGATGAAGCATATATATCTTATCTTTGTTCTCCATCGCTAAAGTGGTATCAGCTGATCCGAGCCCCCCATCGGCTAAGTGTGAGACGTGGCATGCTCATGGAAGTCTGATAGTGCACATAGGAGAGGTAATTTCACATATCCCCATATACCTTTTGTATTTATCTTTTAATTAAGTAAATATTGTTTATTATGGGATATTTGCACTTCGACGCACGCTCTCTATTGTATTTGCATTTAAGTCCAATCCAACTCATCTCATGTGTAGTTGCACGTGAGGCATTAGAATATTTGCAAATTTTATCCTAAATTTTTGGATTTATTACTAAATGCATTTGATTTTTTCTTTAAATTGCAATCAGGTCCTTTTAAAGTGTGACTTTTATTTTTGTGTATATTTACCATTGTTTCAGAAATTATAGGAAAATTAATGTAGATGCATGTTGTAATGCTCAACCATGCTTAAATTTTTTTGATATTTTAACTATTTCTATTTACTAAAGAACTAAAAAAATGCAATTTTGGTCTGTTTAGATATTAAAATCCAAAAAAATAAAAATACTACTCGAAATTTACTAAAAAAATATATTACCTATATTATATTATATACTACCGCATATCAAAAACTCTTAAAATTACAAAAGATAAAAAAATAAATATTACAAAACCCTAAAAATCTTTTAAAAATTAGCTAAAATTATTAAAAAATCTGAAAAATATATATTTGTATTTATGGTTTTTATGTAATATATACCATATATTAAAAATAGTTTTAGGTTAATTTTAGACTTATTTATATTTATTGAACCTAAAAATTCTTGTCTAATTACTCTATTCACTATTTTGACTTATTTATTACTTTAAAAATACCTACAATTTTGTAAAAAAAATACTACTAAAATTACTAAAAATAGAACAAAATATAACAACCACATAAATATTTTATTCCTTGTAGTGTGAGTATATTTTGATATATTCCAAAATGCAATATCATATATATTATATATCATATATTTAACTTATATTATTTATATTATTATTATATATCTTATTTAAAAATAAAAAAAATAAAAAATGCAAAATATAAATAGAAAATATAAAATTACAAATTTAAAAAATATAAACCAATTAGAAATCCATAAAAAATTAATATAATTAAAAACCCATATAAAGCAAAAAAAGCAAGAAAATACAAAAATAATAATAATTATTATTCAATAATAATTATTAATTATGCCTATATATGTTGTTTGCTCCCTATGTTTGACCTCTATACGTACTTACACCTATACACATACATTATAGAGTTATAATAAATTTTGGCTCGCTTTTGCATTTATTGAATTATTTACCATATTGTGGGTTTATTGTTGATTTATCGATAGTTGGTCATCATAGTAGTTGGTTACATAACTTGTTAAGTTACTAAATTGGCTATTCGGTCCATCAGATGGAGTCGTTATTGGGGAGCAACGTGTAGTATAGTTTGTGTATATAACATGTTTATTTTCTTTTAGATCTGCTTCTTATTTTCAATAATTGTTTGATCTATTCTAATCACACTTGTGTTTTCCTTAGTTACGAGGTCTTGTGGAGTGAGGGCAGCTTTCTTCGAAGAACTGAAGCACCCGAATGAAGTGGAGATCGGCTCCTTCTTCATGAGCCGATAGGAGAAAGCATTAAAGTTGGCAGGAGAACGAGAGGAGAAGGAGAAATAGTATAGTTTAGTATAGACTATTATTTTTATTTGTGAGAGAGAGACTTATAAATAAAATTGTAATAATACAGGACAAGATACTGGACACTGCGACTTTGCATGTCTATTTTACAAGCGATTGTTCACATGGGGACCTACCAGTTTTTCTCGCGTTTTATTCACCATCTTCACTTTTATTATTTTTATTTTTCTCACTTTTTATTTTATTTCTCATGATTTGTGTTTTTTGACTTATTTTTAATTTTATATCTTCGCTTATTGAACCCATAAAATTAGGGTTGCTTGCTCATTACTTAGGTCTAAAGCCTGATTCAATTCCTTGTTCCTATAGTTCACTATGCATGGATTTAGTCAAATAAATTAGTGCTTCACGATAATAGCAGTTCATGTACCTAGGGTGATTTCAGTGTGTGCATTGCATATAGACTAGTTTAAATTTATGCACGAATCAAATTTCATGTAGAGGGTTGAAGCAAGGTACACATTTATGACTTTGCATTCACATTCATAGTTTTCTTGCACATCAACTTTTTGACTGCTCCCCTTGTTTCTGGGACTTAGAATAATTGAGAATCAGAAAACTTATTAGGCATTTGTTTGAAGTTTACTCAAAATAAGTGATAGCCAAAAAATTAAAAAAAGGAATTGCTAAGAAACCTTGACCTAATTAAAATTGATTAGTTGGACTTCAATGGATTGGGTTCATAATGCCCACATTATTTTCAGGTACACTCGAGACAGAGTGAGGCACGACCCTAGGACTTAAAGCCCAAAGCCCAACCTGGATGATGCAATGTTTATCACATGGGTTCATGAAGTATTGGCACTTCTATTGACGCATGGGTGAGTTGGGATGAGTTCGCTTAGTCTGAAGTACTGAGCATAGGGGAACTGCGATGGAAAGTTCCTATCGAGTACCCTTCAGGGGAAGTATTTGATTCACCATATTGGCTTGCTCCCTTTACTTCTTTGACTGAGAAGTGGGCCTAGATCTGATAACAATGATCATTAAAAATGTACATGTTATAGGTTACAAAGGAAGTTGGAAGTACATGACACCTGTAGGGTAGTACTCACTCTCCTATAGGGTTAGCCAACAAGGACTTGTTACAAGATTGTCCGAATAACAACCATAAAAACTACAAGATAAAAAATTGAACTCTCATGGCTTCACATGTTGTGTTGGAGAATACATCCCTGTTTTAAGTTTTGCTTGATTAGTTTGATAAGGTCAAGATAAAAAACATTACACACTTGCGCCCTTTCTCCACTTCTTCTATCCTTCTCACTTTTAAGCCTTCACCTCTATCTTCTCTTCCCTTCTACTTTATTCTCGTATTCCATTCCAATCATCATCACACTTCTTCTTGTTATCCAAGATGTTGATTCTGAGATGGTTTACTCAGATCTTGCGAACACCCACATTGATTCCCCGATGTCGGCATCTCCAATAATTTTGGGTGATTCTAGAGAGACCGGCTTGGTCTTTGCGAACCACTTTTGAGACTCCATGCCTCTTCTATCTCAAATAATTCAGATGACACTCTTCTTGAGTTCACACCCTTTTGGATGGAGATAGATTTTACTCCATACATATCTCCATATTTAATAAAGTTCATAATTGACCTTAATTCTAAACTCTTCTCTACATCTGGTGTATCTTTCCAGATTGATCAGGGTATCTTTCCTATTGCAGGCCAAGAATCCGATCTAGATCCTGAGAAGCAATCAGATCTTGAGATGGCTCCCCATAGACATGGAAAGGGACATTTACCAAGTTCAAATCAGGACACGTATAAAAATGAAGTGAACAGTCAGCTTCTTGCTTCTATTCAGGCTATCCAATAGTAGTTGACATATCAGGCTCTTGCCTAGATTGCCTTCCAAAACATTCTGAATTAATAGAGGAGGAAATCAGAGGAATTAGAGAATCGAGGAGGAGACGATGATCAACATAGGGATGATGATGATGATGTTCAGTCTGTAAGAGGACCTCATGGAGGAGGAAACCTGAGGAGAGAGGGGTCTAAGTCGACCCTTAAGGAGATAGATAATCCTGACGCTGGTTAGATGATTGAGTGGATTCAGATTCCACTAGCTCACATATATTTTGAGTTGAAGTTGCAATTCTTCTCTCTTCTTCCCTCATTCTACAGGAACACTAATGAGGAACCAAATATCCATCTACAGCAATCGGGTTGCATCTGTGGTATAACACATTACCCCAACATCCTATTGCGTGTTGTCAAGATGATTGCTTTCCCTTTAGACTTTAGGACAAGGCTTTATATTGGATTAATCACCTAGGGAAGGTGGTAACGACCTGGGAGGAGCTAAAGTCAGCATTTCTTCACAAATTTTATCCCCAAGGTAGTCTTAATCAGATGCATGCCTAGATCTCCAACTTATTCCAGTAGGCACACGAAAGCATCCATGAAGCATGGGAGAGATTCAAGGATTTACTGGATAAAATCCCCCACCATGATATCCCGAGGACCAGTTTGGTCCAACAAGGTTAGTCGATGTTGCGTGTGGTTGCTTGTATTTCAATAAAGATGAAGATGTCATATGTAAATTATTTGAAGAAATGGCTGAAGGGAACGCTCGTGTTATCTTCATCCCGAGCCTATCAGAAGACTCCACCAATCCACCACAAGACCGTCAACATGGAGGCATCACGTGTAGAGGATAAGTATGAAAGCTCCAACTTGAGCATCATTGGGGGCTACCTGGGCAAGGTTGATATCATAGAGAAGCGATCACAGGATCTTAAGAAACTTGCTTGATCGAGCAAAGAACCAAGTCGATGGACAAACCCAATCATATAACCAAGCAGCTGGAGTTATTGGTCAGTATCATCAATTCTTGTCAGTCTGTGAGCCCATTAGCCGAGACTCCCATTGAGCAGAAGGAGTCGACATCGCAACAGCCACAACAGATGAGTCAAGGGCAACCTCAGCTGGTCCATCATGCTTGCTGGCACTCGAGCAACCACCACAGCAGCCGTAGACACAGATGGTTGTCTACCATACCAAGCCCCATCAATCTTATGTCATTTTTCCCACCTCCACCACAGATCCAGGAGGTGATGAACAACAACTAACCCGTCATGATGGACATCAGGCAGCCGTAGACACAGATGGTTGTCTGCCATACCAATCCCCATCAATCTTACGTCATTTTTCCCACCTCCACCATAGATTCAAGAGGTGAACAACGTGTGGAGTAATGAACAACAACTAACCCGTCCTGATGGACATCAGCAGGGTCAGTCCTCTACCATTTGATCGTAGAACCAATCACATGGTGGGAGGAGTTTCCAACAGAGCCAACCTCTTCATCAACCTCCGCAACAAGCTCACACATGGAGGCATAATAACAACAACCAGCTTATCGTCAGTAGTACCATCAGCAGCAGTCGTTGTTCATTATCAGAACTAGTATCCTTCTCCTCCATTTTACCAACAATATCCTCATCAGTCTTATTCTCAAGTTTATCAGCAACTACCTCCACATTACTACCAATCTCAATGGTCACATTAGGATGAGTCATTTGAGTAGCGTAAGTCAATCCAGCACTTGATTCCTTGGCCCAATTAGTGAAAAATTATCTAAGATTAGCCAGAAGCTAGATGATATGATTGTTGTGAAGACTATCATCCCAACGTAGGTCAAAGACAAACCGGATAACTTCTGTCACAAGGAGCATGTAGCTTGTAATTCCTCACATGAGTCAGGTACAAAAAAAATTATTTTATCTAACTTTGTGACTCTTAGGAGCTGTAGGACTTTGCAGCTGACTACCACTATGAAAGGGAAGAAGAAAGCTTCAAAGGGTGAGTCATCAACTGAGCTCTCGTCAAGTATTGAGGAGCGTAATGGAGGAGCAGCACCAGACCCAAAAATACAAAAAAATGAAGAAAATAAGAATACTAAAAAGACAATAACAATCAAGGCAACATTGATGCAACTACGAAGCCTCCAACACCTGCAGCAAATCCAGTGTGAGCCGATGTATAGATGAATTTCTTGCTTTTATTTTCCCTTATGCATTAGATGATTGTACCCTTCCTAATCAAACAATTGTACCAACTGACTCGAGCATTATCCATAACAATGATGTTTTGAATGATGTAAATAATCCATTTTCAGATGCTATAAAATCAAAAATACTAAAAAAGCTGAAAAATGCTTTGTTTGATCCTGGTATTGCAAAAATATTGTAAAATATTATGCTTAAATGCCATTGTTGAAAGTCATGGAATACATGCCTAGTGTGAAGAAAGGACTGAAAGAGACATGTATATCGAAGCGTCATCCATGCAAGAGTAGACGCAAGAGAGCTGAAAAGCACATTCTTGTTGTGGCTACTATGAATGCCATCAGCAATCTCCTAAGCAAGAAGAAAGACAAGCGAGCCCCTTTCATCAGATGCGAAATGTTTAATCAAGAATTCGAGCACACATTGCTTGATAGCGTACCGTGTATCAATTTATTTCTTTTGTTACTTCTCAAAGAATTTTGTCTAGTGCTCCTCAAGCCAATCAAGATGATTCTGCAGTTTACAGATCGATCGGTGAAACGACTAAGCATTTTGGAGGATGTAATAGTTACTGTGTAGGGAATGCAATTGCCTGTAGATTTCATCGTCCTGGACATGGACAACTTTACGCCTCTACTCCATACCCATTTATACTTGGACGGTCATTCCTTCGAACAATCGAAGTAGTAGTTGCTTATGGAACTAGACAGATAATCTTTCTCTCACATAGCGATACGGTCCAAATAGAGATGGTCTTGGCACAAAAGCCTCTAGAGTCATTATTTGATCAGAGCAAACTCATTCCACATGAAGCAGAATAATGTGATTTTTTGGGCAGAGATCAGAGACACAAGCTTATTTATGGATGATTTTGAGACCCGAGAATTCCTCTCCACAGATGAAGGATTGGAAAGCATAGTTGAATTCCCCTCTATCTTGGAAGATGAGATTTTTGCTGATAAGCCAATCAAAATATTTAAGGATCATCCATTTCCCATCAAAACATGATGAATTCATTTCAAATCTTTGTAAAACTTTGTAATATGCACCAAAAGTAACATTGTGGACACTAGACAATTGACAGATCATACACAGACCAATAGCATAGTTGCAGAGGTTACTATTGAGTTAATTCAGACCTCGCTTGAGCTAAAACATCTACCATCGAATTTGAAGTATGCTTTCCTTGCAGGAGAACCGAACATGGTCCCAGTCATTATCTATTAGCATCTGACTAAGAACTAAGAATCTTGTCAGCTTAAGGTTCTAGAAATAAACTGCAAGGTGATAGGATAGAAAATTACGGATCTCCATGGGATAAATCTGTCACTATGCTCGTAACACATCTATCTAGAAGAAGACAACAAACCATCCCACAAATTCCCACACATACTGAACTCTAATCTCTTAGAGGTTGTGATGAAGGAGATAATGAAACGGGGTGATACTGGATTCATTTATCCCTTCTCCTCTTCAAAATGGGTAAGTCTGATACATGTGGTTTCGAAGAAATCCAGAATTACTATTGTAACGAACGACAAGGGAGAGGAGATTCCGACAAGAGTATCGACTTCTTGGCACGTCTGTATAGATTACATATGCCTGAGCTTAGCCACCAAGAAGGATCATTTTCTGCTATCCTTCATCGATCAGATAGTCAAAAGACTGGGTGTGAAAGAATATGTTAATTTTTTGGATGGGTAATCTAGATATAATCAAGTTGCAATTGCTCCTAAGGACCAAGAGAAGGCCACGTTCACATGTCTGTTAAGAGCCGATGCTTTTAGAAGGATGCCCTTTGGGTTATGCAATGCTCCAGCTACATTCTAGAGGTGAATGTTCGCCATTTTCACTGACATGGTGGGTAGTTTCCTCAAGCGTTTCATGGGTGATTTCTCTATCTACGGAGATAGCTTTGATACATGTCTTGCATATATAGATCGAGTTCTACAAAGATGCTATAAGTAAATTTGGTGCTCTCGTAGGAGAAGAGTTACTTCATGGTGACTGAAAGAATTGTGATGGGACACGTCATCTCCAAGCGAAACATGGAGGTCAACTCGATAAAGGTGTAAGTGATTTCCAAACTCGAGCCACCTACATCACTAAAGCATTTCAGGTCTTTTCTAGAGTATGTAGGATTTTATGAAGATTCATTAAAGACTTCAATAAGATTTCTTGACCTTTGACTGAGCTTCTCGGTAAGGAGGTTGATTTTATTGTAGATGACAGAGTTCCCCAAGCCTTTTATCAATTGAAAGATTTGATCGCACAAGCACCTATCTACAGCCGCTGGATTAGTCTCTTCCATTTGAGATCATGACAGATGTTTCTAATTATACCATTGGAGTTGTGTTGGGACAAAGATGGGATGGATTACCATTTGTTATTCACTATGCTAACAGAACACTAGACAAGGCTAAGAAAAATTATGCAACCACAAAGAAAGAGCTACTAGTAGTTATTTTTATGCTAGAAAAGTTCATATCTCATTTGCTTGGATCCCATTGTATAAGCAGATCATTCTACCGTATAGTACCTACAAAGCAAGAAGGATGTGAAACCTCATCTCATTCATCGGATCCTTCGACTCTGGGAGTTTGATTTAGAAATACGATATAAGCTTGGAGTCAAAAATGTTGTGGCTGATCACCTTTCATGAATCATTGATGTAAATACTATCGATCAGGCAATGATACTTATAATAGAGACTTTCTAAAAAGGGAGAATTTCATGGGTCAGATATGTCCTCAAAAGGCGAAGACACAGTCGCTGTGCCGACGCACAAAAATCCTTCTAATTCAAAAACTATCTCACAAATAAAATAGAGCAATCCAAATAAAAATTGTGGAATTAAAATTCATTATAACTCTACAAATGTGTGTATAGGCGTAAGTATGTGTAGAGTGTCGAACACAGGGAGCAAATGGTAGATTGCGAAATGAATTCCAAAATTTGTCCTTTTCTCTTATTTTCTATTTGTCTTTTTGTGTAGGTTTTTAATTTCATATTTTTTGGACTTTCATTTTTATATTTTTATATGTATAAACTTTATAATTTTTATTTTTTATATTTTATGATTTTTAGTTTCTTTCTTTTCTCTTTAATATATAATTTAGGAATATATAACTATATATACAATATATGATAAAAGATTTATGAATACAATTAAAACAAAACAAAAAGTACAAAATATTTTTTTGTAATTTAAATATTTTTCTACTAATTTTGAGATTTTATAGATAGTTTTATTGATTTGTAGATATTTTTACAGTCAAAAAATCCTAAAACATGGATTAAATAAATAATCTGAATTGATTTGAAAATTAAAAATAGCAAAAAGTGTAAAATATTCTCCAGATAAATTTTTATAAATAGATAACAATATAAAGAAAACTCAGAGACAAAAATAAATATTTTATGATTTTTTGATGATTTTTATATTTTTCTAAAGGATTTTAAAGATTTCTAATTTTTCCTCTTTTTCTTTTTCTATTTTTAGGGATTTTTGAACTAGAGTTACAAAATACTAAAATAAATAAAATATATTTTTTGATATTTTCAAAAAGTTTTTTATATTTTTTAGTAATTTGTAATTCAAATATGGATAAAATATGCTCTTTTTATTTTTTTAATAATAATTTAGATGCCTAAAATGAAAAATAATTATGTGGCCTGAAAGTACATGCTACATGCACTTAACCCTAATTTTCTATAATTTTTAAAGCACAAATGATATTTTTAAATTAAAGAAATACAAGCACAAAAATAACTTAACTGGAAAAGGTATTTTTGTAATTAAAAATAAATGTGAGGTTGTTTCTTCAAAATACCCAAAATATTACAACTAGTATTCAAAGTTTTAATATTAAAATGAAATACAAAAAGTCACAAGGGCTTCTATGCAAAATGGCCACCTCACGTGGGACAGCACATGAGGTGACCTGGCATGGGTCCAGAAGCAATATAAATAAAATGTAGGGGGTTCCTTGCAATTTAAACACAAAATATTAAACTAATTAAAATAAATACAGGACCAGTAACAAAAAGACAAAAAGCGAGGGATATATTCTGCAATTTACCCCCTTAATGACTGCGAGTGAATGGCTCTAATCATCTGACTTGCCATGTGTCATCCTCTCCTTGCATGATACTGGTTCATTGATCGAAGGCCAAGATTAGATCTTGGATCTCATCAGACGGCTAAACTGGGCCTTGATCCAACGATTGGCGTCAAAACTGGAGATGGAGCTCTATTAGATGGTTGTTGCTTCGCATGAAGAACATGGAAGAAGGTCACATCCCCCAAAGCTTCGATTCCTCGATTCTTCCTCCTACGAGCACTTCAGACACTGCAAGGCTGCTCAATTGCTCCCTGGAGGTGTTCTACAGCCGAAGATGCCCTCAAATGGGTCCAGGGCTCACCGATGGAGCCTTGGAGCTTGATATTCCTGGAGGTTCTCCTAGAGTGTCCTCAGCCCTCAGATGGGCTCTTTGAGTCCTACAAAAGTAAAGCAAAATGAAGGCGGAGGTGCTCGGCTTTTATTGAGGTGGATTAGGTGTGAAATGAGGTGGAGTAGAGGAGGTCCGACAATGGTGGTGACTGTGGACCCCGATTCATTGATTCGGGCCAAATCAAGGTCAGCTAGGTGATCTCGAAGGCATAGAAATGACGGTGTAAAGAAATGCAGGCAAATGGCAGGTCGGAAACATAACAAAAGTACAGTAGAGGGTTCGCCAAAGCAGAATTCCGGTGAACTACAAAGGGTGATTTTTATGCTAATACGAGCAATTAAATCATAAAATAAATGCTCAAAACTAAACCTATGATCTAAATCTACATAGAAAGTGGATAAAAAATACCTCGAGTGGTCGGGGGCCACGAGATGGAGTACCTTATGGTAAAGAACCTCCGGAGATATGGCATGGACCTCCTCTTCACTCCTCCATGCGCCAAACGGCTGGGCGAGGGAGTTGTCACCTCGCTCAACCTGGAAGCTAGGATGGGGGGGAGAAATGGCAAGAAAGGGATTCCAAAATAAGAGGAAGGAGGAAATGAGGCTTTTGTACATGTGATGGGAAGAGGGTAAAGATCGAGGTGGTTAGCTCAAGTCAACAATACAATCCTCAAGGAAATGATCAAGTGTGATAGACTAATGAACAAGGAGAAAACGTGGAGAAGGAATCTCTCAAAAAATACAAGGAGCGGACTGCAAAAATCGAAGAAGAAGAAGAAGAAGGGTCAAACGTGAGGTCTGACAGGTCTAAGGCTTGCGTCAGGGAGTTGACCCAGGTCAACGGGTGGCGTGACTTGATTGGTGCACGTCACCTGCAAAAAGATAAATAGTAATTAAATTCCAAAATAATTAAAAATAAAATAAAAATGTTTTTTTAAGTTTTGGTTAAAACATAAAAAAATGTTGTTATTTTATGTAATATTTTAATATGAATTTTATTTATTTTTATAGGTTTATTTGTTACAATTTACTTTTTACAAGTATATTTATAGGTATATTGACTTATGTTTTGTATATTTTATGTTTATTTTATATTTTTGATTTTATTATTTTATTTTCATAATTTATATAATTATAACTAATTTTTATACACATAAATATGTTTTTGTTGTATTTTTCACATATAATATGTATACTTAAATAAATATGTATACTTATTATATAGGTATAAGTATTGTATATTCATCTATGTATTTTTATATACTATTTTATTTTATATTTTCTTTATGATTTTGTTTTATTTTTTATATTTTAGTAGAATATAAATAATATTTACAATGATATAAAAAATATAAAATGAATAAATGAATAAAAGAATTAAAATAGTAATTTCGCCTTTTATTTATATACAGATATATTGTACAATAAGGGTCCAAAAGCTAACTTTTGTATCTTAACTCTAAATTGGATGAAACCGCCTTCGTTAAATAGCGTATTAAAAGTTATATAGAATTAAAGTGATTTTGGTACTTTTTGAGTTCACAAGGAGAAGATATGGGTCAGTGAAGCTTGGGTTTTGGAATTTTATTCTGAGTATAAAATGTATATTGTGCATTATTTTTGTGTGAAATTAATTTTGTATTTTTCTGTGTATTTTTATCTACAATTTTCATGTACAAAATTTCTTTATTTGAGCTATAAATAATAAAGAATAAAATGGGTCCCAAAAATGAATTGTTGAAGGGTAGAAATTAGGTTTTTATTGTGTTTTTTACCCTTATCTCCCCTACTTTATTCCTTGTTGATCCAGTCATCAAGATGTCTAGGTCTCAGGGTTTAGGGTCATAAAATACCTTTGGCATTTTATTTCTTTTTCTTTACTTTTCTTTATTCTTTATTTTGGCTTTAAATAATGTATTTTATACAATATTTATACAATAAATAATGAATGTTAATTTTTACAAAATAATGATATTTACATGCATTTAGCTAGGGTTTAAAGGCCAAAATGAAAGAATAAAGGTGATGAAATGGAGATCCATCACCCTCCTATACTTGTCGTTGTTAGTCCCTAGCAGATACTTATGCAATAAGTACAGAAAATAAAAGGAAAGAAAAGAAAAAAAAACTTGTATTGATTTTAACTTTCAAACTTATTTTCCTAAAATCAAAATTTGGAGCTTAAGTCGGACCTTTGGATTTTAGGAATGGTCGGAACCTTATTGGGATATCGATTTAAAAGACAACAGCCCTTGAGATCCATAAAACTCTGTTCAAGTCTCCTCAATAGACAGGTCAGACTAAGTCAACTCAAATGCAAACCATTATGACTATGAATCTATCTTGGACAGTGTTTGATATGTATCTCTCCTCGTTTGAAGCGGTAAAAGTCAGTCTTCTTCAACATGGTGACCTTAATTCCCCAATCCAACAACTTTTTTCTCGAGAAACGGGGTATTCCCTTATAAGTTTAAGTACGACCAGCTCAAGAAGAGGAGGTGGAGAGAAGAATGGACGGTAGTCAGAGTAGCTACCTATCCTAGGATGCTTTACCAGTGTAGCCAAGTAATCCTGCTGAAGGCTCACATACATATGACTTTGTGCTCAAGCTTTCTTATTGACTATACAGATATATATACTCCGACAGGCATTTTATTTTCAATCAAGCTTGTCCACTTTTTTGTAGTTTTTTATTATGCATTTTTTAAATACTATATGCAACATCTTTTACATATGGACTTTTTTCTCTTGAGCCAGTAGACTATCCCTATTTGAAGCATTATTGCAACCAACAACTTCTGTCTTTAGACCTCATGGCTACTGGATCAGATTGGGGTACAATGGCGACAAATGTGTAACTTGCGATGTTTCCATTGGCTTGTGTCTCATGCCGATAAATCCTACCCTCTACCACTTCAACTGAAGTGAGCAAAGTGTGAAGTGCATGTGTTCAAGATAGGTCATTGTCAATAAGAGTCATGTGTGCTCTGAAATATGCTACTTAGGAAGTCAAGATGACATTGAACCAAGTCTCGTAATCTCAAAGAATTAAGTCTATAGAGCTGAAGTATCCCAATTCAAGTTCCTATAAGGTTCATGTGATTAAGTAGATTTAAGGTCCAACCAAGCTCCAATTTTCGAAATTTACTTAGACTATTTCAATTATCAATTTCAATCCAAGAAATGTAAATGCTATGCACAATGCAAGAAAATATTTTTGTGATGCAATTTTCTTGTTTTGAACTTTTTTATTGATTTTTGAAAAAGGTTTTGCATATTTTTATGTAATTTTTTAAAAGGTTTTTGTAAATGTTTTTGTGATTTTTCATATTGAAAATTTTTAGGGATTTTTTAAAAAAATAATTTTGGAACATAAAGGGAGTATATGCAGATATTTACAAAGGAATTTTTCTTATTATTTTCAAGAACTTGGTTTTTAGGAATTTACAGCTTTGTATAGGTTTGTAAAGGATGTACATAGTTCTCAATATTTAAAAAGATTTTTGCAAATATTTTGAAAACTTTATTTTTAAAAACTAACTTGACACATAATTTTTACAAACATTTTACAAAAATTGAAATTTATTCTGTAAAGATTTTTTAAATATTATGTATAGATTTTTCAAACTATTTTTTAACCATTTTCCAAACATTTGAAAAAAGATTTTCAAAAAACATTTTATTTCAAACAAAGAAAGAACTTTTATAAATAAAGTTTTTTACAAAGGTTGAAAATATTTAACAAAACATTTTCCAAATATTTTAAAAAGATTTTTCAAAAGTATTTTCAATTTTTTTTAATGATTTTGCAAAAAAAATAACCTGGTTTATTAATCGGTATATGCAAAGAATTTTAATGGATTTTATACAAGTGTTTAATTAATTTTATTTTAGCCATAGAAATACGAAAGTACGAGTTATGGATAAAGTATATAAGAAGTATATGCGACCCCCTGTACTTAGATTGAGCTATGTCCTCATAGATCGGAGATAAAAAAGAAGACATGACTTGTATTGAGTATAGAAAAGCCTACTCTACAACGACAGAATAAAGAATGAAGGAATGAATAAATAAGAAGTCGACCATCCCCACTATACTCAGGGTGAAATAATCCTAAGTATAGCATGTTGTATCTACATGCAGGGATGGTCGAGGTGGGAATGAACAAAATCATCGGCTCGACCTGTCCCCCTATACTTAGGGTGAAATATCCCTAAGTATCGATGGAATGTCACAAGTTGGGGGGACAGGTGAGGGATCAGAGAATCTAATAACTCAGGGTATACACCCCCTATACTTAGGACAAAGTACATCCTAAATATAGCCATGAAGAAGGGGTGATACCTTTTTAGAAGAAACAGAAAATGAAAAGAAGAAAAGAAGTAAAGAAGAAAGATGACTCAACTCATCCACCTCCCCTATACTTAGGACAAAGTACATCCTAAGTAAGGCAAAACACACGGAATGAGCTGGATGAGAAAATGGTAGATGGAAAGAAATAAAATGAAAGCGGATATACAAAGAGATGGATATACATGGATCAAGAAGGTAGAAAGCAGACCTTCTTGCATGATCATTGAGGAATGGATCTCATAAGGTGTCGGTTAATATCAGGGTCATTTGTATACACAAACCGATCGGGAACGACCTAATGAAGGTCCTCAGTGGTATCGAAGTGGAAAGACACGAACTGGTCAGTGGAAGTAGTGTGCTCATGCTCAGCCTAGGAATTCTCTGCTAGGTCAGAACAGAAAGGCCAGAATTCGATGAAAGAAGTAAGCTCAAATTCGGCCTATGTAGTCTCTACTAATTCTTCCCTTGGCGCTTAGGTGTTTATGGTATAAATACCGCGGATGTCATCAATGCATCGCCAATCACCTGAAGGGGGAACTCCAATGTCTATTCTTTCCAAGTCTTCCTCACCAAAGAGGAATCCTCAGGTCTTAAAATCATCCACCAAAAAGCAAACCTCTCTGATATCAACATCAAGGTCATAGTCCTCGGGGTCAGCTAACATGGGTACACTCTCGTCAAATGCGAGTTTTTGGTCAATGTTGCGTGCGGTGATCAACGCATCACTCTCATTGGTAGAATAAAAGTGAATCTCTCCAGATCCATAATCAATAATGGCTCTCGCAAAGGCGAGGAAAGGCGTTCCAAGATGATCGGATGATACTTCACAAGGTTGGAGGTCTCCATGGGCAATACAATAAAATTAACAGTGAAGCTCATGCCCTAAATTTGAATGAAAACATTATCTAGAATACCCTTAAACCTCTTTATTGGTCCATCAGCAAACTAGCAAATCATCCTGGTCTTCTTGAGAAGCACTAGATGAAGAGATTGTACCAATGAGAAGGGTATTATATTGATCGAAGCACCGCCCTTAAGGAGAGTGTGATCACAAGAATGCTCAGAAATGGTGCATCTCACAAGAGGTGTGCGACGGATATGGGAATATCCTTAAGTGCATCATGGAAGCATGAGGATCGCATCATATGCGATCGAGAGCGACTAGTCGCACTAGTTGCTCGAGGTAGCGGAATTTTTAAAAAATCAAACGATGAGACCACATGATCCAATAACATTTCTCGAATCATTTCATCTAAACCACAAATAAGTATTAGGTTTATCTCTTGAAGAGTGGTTGCGATCGAATCTCTAAGCGAAGAGACCTCCTGTCTCAAGTCCGATCTGACGGCAGAGATGCCTGCGAGTGCATTGATGAAAGCATGCTCCCTGCAATCCATGTTGATGACCCAAGCAACGAATCTCCTGAACGTCACACGAGATCCCATGTCTTCTCCACGAGTGAAGCGTACCGAAGGGGACGGAGATCCACAAGGAAAAAATTCGACGGCATAAAGACTATGATGCGGCGATGGAGACTCTCTCTAAGGCTCCATGGTGGATGGCCACAATGAGAGAAAGAGAGAGTTGGCATGTCAAGAGAATGAGAGAGAGATAGAGAGAGAGCATATGTTGTAATTATTGTTGTTGAATAACAAGGGGTGCATCTTCTCATATAGCAATTTGAGAGTCCATGGACTACACAAAATCAATGGATGAGATTGATTTGTGCTTCTTTAAATGGCCAAGATTTTGTTGTAAAAACACGACAACTGTTAATTTAATTTATATTAAATATATGTTGAAAAATCAATATAAATTAATCCCAAATTAAATCAATCAAGCATGGAGATTATGGAATGGAGATTGCCTCCTTCCATTAGAGATGAGTGGGCAGCCACCATTTCCTAATGGGAGTTGTTGGCCTTCCACCCTCCCAACTAGGAAGGAGGCAATCTCATGTAATCTCATGAGATTACATTATTCTATAGAAATTTCCAATATTTACAACAACACTTATTGTAAATCATTCTACAAAAATAACTCATAATTATTTTGTTATATTGCAATCTTACCATTCGAAAATTGTGAATCACATTCACTGATTCACAACCCAAAATAAAATGCAATTTACATTTTCAATTAATTATCTAATGTGAATCCAATTCACATGAACATTTAATTTGTAAATTTTATTTACAAATAGCTCTCCTTTATATATTATAAATTACATTTACAATATATACGATTAATATGGATAGTGTTATCCACATTATTCATGTCCATGATAATTAAATTACATTTAATCATCTTAGATCTCCATTCTCATGTGCCCAAATAAAACATTCATATTATTCACATCTTTGATAATTAAATCACATTTAATTATCATAGATAACTTTTTTATAATATGAATAGAATTCATATTATTCATGGTAATTAAAACACATTTAATTATCAATTTTCTCAATGCTCGGATACATTTATCAACAATAAAATTAACTTTGAACTCTTTTACGGATAATGTGCTTTCTCCACGGATACTTGGAGATAAGGACAGAGCGACTGCATTGTTCCATGTATAGTGACTTGGATATTGAGATCACATCTCAAATACAGATCTTGCAAACCTCTCATAGATGCTTGATTAAATAAAGATCGCAAATCTAATCTTCTCATTTCATTTGAATTACATTCAGATCAATGTCCAACATTTGGACCAAGATCAGGTCACTTCTCTACTGAGAGGTGTCACTAAAATTCAAACCTAGTTCATCACTCTCTAGGAATGGAAGCATCATGGTTATACAATCGTTTAAGATCACATCACCCTCAGGTATTCTTAATACATGTACATCCTGCATACTGGAAGACCCGGATTAAACCCGAAGTTTTTAGATCTCTTTTAGATTGTCTCCTTCAGGGTTTCATCATTAAGTTTCTCATCCGATCATTGGGAGTCGGTATCGTTCATATACTTTCCAAAAGCATATATCTTACCTAAGTGTTGATCATATACTTTCCAAAAGCATATATCAAACCTACAAATTCAGTCAAGCTTCCAAAGTGAGACGACTGTGCATGGATTTGATTCTTCCCAATATCTCATGAGTGAGCTCATGTCTTCTAGTTCAGTAAATTAGCATGTATGATCCCTTTGAGAGATTGTATTACCCATATGCCCTGATATACACACCAGCGCGTCGGTGTATAGACCTTGATTAGGTCATCAACTTATTGGTCTGCCAAATGTACATACTTAGGCATATAGTAACACATATGTCTCCGGTCAGAGGATGTGTGCACATATTGTGACATCTTACGACATAGATCTTTGGTTATCTCGCTCTCGTTAACTCAACTCCTTGACCTAAATTATCTAACCCCTCTGAATCTCTATTCTTATGCAGAGGACATGCATCAAGAGGTTGGTTAGATATCAGACTTTAGAGAAAAAATTGTCATCTCCTTCTCAGGCCGGAGATCCTTCTTAACAATCATTTGATGGTGCTTGATGAGTCCTTAATCTAACTCTTTAGAAGTTCATCCAAGCACCAGCCTCTATGGTTCAACAATTTAATCAACAGTTGTATGATCATCAAGATGACCATGATATATAACCCTAATTATACTAAGGGACCTATTATGCAAATTAGTTATTCTTCATTTCAGATCAGGGAGAGATATTTGCAATAAAATTTATTGCATAATGGATCGTTGTGGGCTTGCATCTCACAACAATCTCCCACTATCCCAAAAAGTTATTAGTGGGCTAATCTTTAAACCTGCACCCATGCGAAAATCATAAGCTATTTAGAAAAATATCTAGGTAAGATAATCAATCATTCTGTTTCTAAGAGACTACGCCGAGTCTTTTTATGACACTTGCATATCTCCTAGTAACAATGCTCCCATCCATGTGAATGTTGCATCTTATGCAACCAATTCTCAATCTTGTTAGCTATAGTGTCCTTGACACTACAACTCAATTATTATAACCAGTATGTAATTTCCATTATCCTTATCAGAATACCCTTATTCCTAGAGATCTCTATCTCTTAAGGTATCTGCAGTTAAGACCATATAGATCACTATCTGTAAAGTCTTAAGTTCTTGAAGATAAGACTTAGAGATCACTAACTCAAAAGTCTTGTCCTCTTTCAAGATATTGTTATTACGGCAATCAAGTTTTTTATCTCCATAGTAGGATTAGTAACAGTTTACTACTCCCACTGCATGGTAGACATCTAGCTTTTTTACATATCTAGGTTACACTAAACTTCCCAAAGCTGATGCACTAGGGCATGTAGCTTTAGTATTCACATCCTCAAATCTTTAAGGTGTTATCCCTTTAGATAGGTCAGTACCATATCTTAAGGAAAAGAAGCCTTTCTTGGAATTTTTTAGAAAATGGAACTTGTCCAAGGTGTTTTACTAATATGATGGTCCCAATACCCTCCTCTCTTTACTTCTAAACAGCTTCAGAATTAAGATTTAAGATGTATCCTTAAGATCATATCTGAAGGTATGCAATTTCTAGACTATAAAACACTTATTATTATCCTTATATCATTCCAAATGATCAGGATATCATCTACATTTAGCACGATGAACACAATGGCACTCCTACTAAGCTTCACAAGGTTCATCAAGATTCTATCTGAAATCATAACCTTAATAATTTCGTCAATTTGATGTTCCAACTACAAGAAGCTCATTTGAGTCCATAGATGGAATTATTTATCTTGCATACCTTGCTTTCCTAAACCATGAAGCCCTGGAGCTACTTCATATGAATATCCTCAGAGAGGTATTTATAGAGGAATGCAATTTTTACTTCCATCTTGTAGATGTCAAAATCAATTTGTGTAGCTATAGTTAGCAATATTCTGATGGTCACTGAAGAGCAAGTTTCATCGCAAGCAATGCCTTATCTTTAATGTGTAGCTCATCGCTACGAGTTGTGCTTTGAAGGTCTCTACCTTCTCATCAAGTTCCCTCTTTTTCTTGAAGATCCATTTACACCTTAACGGGTCTTACCCATATAGATGAATCCTCGAGGGTCCATATACAACACTTGTATATGAATTCTACTTTAGACTTTATTTCTAACATCCATCTTTCCATGTCATGATCCTTAGAAGCTTCATCATATGAAGTCCGAACAATATCAAACTTAACTGACACATGGAATCCATCCTCAAACTCATTTGAAGAGGTATTAATGTTTCATCTTTAATTGTCCTTTTAGTTTATGTTTTAAGGAGCCTCGTTATCTTCTCCAGACTAAATGAGTTCCTTCACTTCATTTTCATCTCGATTCTCAAGAGAGACATCCTCTAAGTATCACATTCTCAGATATGAAATCTTTTAATAATCTCAAGGTCATAAAGTAGGTATCCAATACCATCATTTATTTTCCTAATGAAGTAGCACTCTCTTGTGCTAGATTCCAGCTTACTTGTATCCATGACATGGTCATGGACCAAGCAACCCTAAATCCGCAAGTGTCCAACACAAGGCTAGGTTCCAAACTATAGCTTATGAGGATGTTAGTGTTTAGATTTGCATGGAATCTTATTAAGGATATATATTGTAGTCTCTACTACATATATACCTGGAAACTAAGAGGTAATTACGCTAAGATTCATCATTGATCAAATCATGTCACACATGATCCAATTGTATCTCCCTACAACTCTTTTGAGTTAAGGTGTATTAGAAGGGTTGAGATAGGAATGGTATTCCTTTCTCCATAAGATATTCCTTTCTACATAAGGTATTCCTTGAATTCATCTAATATGTACTTGCTACCTAGGTTAGATCAAATTCATTTCATCTTTCTTCAAACTTTGGTTCTAAACCAAAATTGTGAAATCTATGAACATTTGAAAGCTTTCTAAGGTAAAGGGAAGAAATCTCATATCACAAATAATCATCAATAGATATCACATATCTATAATGTTTATAATGCTATAAATGATCCACATATATCAATATGTATGAGATCATGAATACCTTGACATCTTACTCCATTTTCAAAGAAGGGTGCATTGGACATTTTTAATTTGAATACAATATTCACAAGTATGTAAGATTTGAAATTTCAGACATTCTAAAGCTTCATCTCTTACTAGTCTATTGATCTCATCAATAGACATATGTCCAAGGCTTGATGCTAGATCATTGTCAAATGATCTTCATTCTCCTATTGATCTTTTAAGGTTTATAAATGTTAATGAACCATTCATTAATATTATAATTTTAGTAGAGTCCTCCAGATGTCATATTACTATCTGAAATATATCTATCATAGCTCATTATGATAGGTCTTATTCCAGAATTCATGCTTATTTCCAACACTTAGAAATAAACTGTGAGTGTATTCTAATATCCATGTCATAGAGACATTCTCTAAGACTAAGGGCTCTCCTACTGAAATGAGAAGTCTATCTATCTAATGGAGATTATTGTAACAATTGCATCAACATCCATGTGGATGACTATTAAACCATAAGATCAAGTTTTCTAGTCTTCTAAAACATATGCAACCAATTGTAAGTGTTTCTAGAAGAATGAGATACAATTATCAGACTTTGATCTTATCAAATAAGAAAGTTAATTTCAATGATGATATGTAGATATATCATTTGGATGTACTATCTGGGTCCTTCTCTAAGTATCCAAGATAGTCTACATAGTCACACGATCAGTACATCGGCTTGTTACAGTATTCGCATTCATCCAACTCTTCGGATGTCATGTGGAAGTCACAGAAGTACAGTCAACTTTTGGACTTTCCTTCTTATTTGGGTCAGACCCATGCTTCTATTGTACTCCCTTCATCTATAAACGACCACTGCTTAAGAAAAAGGATCTCTTATGTTTAATTCAAAGGATTTCAATATACGACTATTTCAACATTTATAAATGCTTCATTCATTTCATACAATATTAATATTATGAAGCTTTCATGAATGACTTGAGTATAGACAATAAAATGATGACACTCATCATATCTATATACATCTTAACTCTAAAAGACATAGGTTCATGTAGGTACTCAAACATTTTGAATACATCATCTCTTATAAAAGCCACCATTCTGAATGATGCAGTGAACAATGTCATTCATGATTAAATACCGAGAGCACATATGTATGCCAGAACATTCTCTTATATTTTTATAAGGATTATTTGACAATTACTATCATCATCGACATGGCACTTCCAAAGTACATTCGATGAGAGATCAAGACTATAGAAACATACAAACCCTAGGTTGTTGTCCTATTGTCTATTAATTGTCATTCCTCATTATTATGAGGAAACTTGCACATTGACACCACATACGTTATGTGTCCAACTACAAGTACAATATATTGATCATGGATCCAATCCATGATATTTTACTGGTTATTATTGAGTATAGTATTGAGTGGGTTTAATGAAGGATTATCTAAAATAAGAATTTGCATAAATATATATAAATATATATGAGGAAAGGGATCCTACTCCATGGAGTAGGTAACTTATCAACTCCACTTTCTTTTTAAAAACATTTTTTTTGAAAAATCTTCCATGGATTTTCATAACTATATCCCTTTAATATGTCATTCAAATCTCATCAGAAACAGAGACTCCTACGGCCTCCATCCAGAACATGAAAAATACAGCAAATCTGTGACCGTTAAAAAATGACTGTCTGGATGGATGCCGTAGGAGTCTCTGTTTCTGACGAAATTTGAATGACATATTAGAAGGATATAGTTATGAAAATCCAAGGAAGCACTTTTCAAAAAAAATAAAAAATCTTGAAAAAAAATGGAGTAGGTAAGTTACATACTCCATGGAGTAGGATCCCTTTTCTCTCTCTCTCTCTCTCTCTATATATATATACATATTTTACTTTGATTTAGGAATTTTTTTATATCAAAGTTGTCTTGCCTTGTCAACATTGAAATTTCATTTCCTTAATCACTTTTAATGCAAGAGATATACTTACCATTATATCTCAAGTAAGATCTAGGATCTCCTTTCTTATCTTTATCGCATCCCAATAATATGAGAACTTGCAACTCGGATAAAAAGAAGCAGAAACACATTCCGCCTTGCAAGTTCAACTTGAATTCCCAATTTAGTCTTTAACAATCGAGCCCACCATCCCTAAGGTGATGTTGACTCATCGTTAATTGAACCATCAGTTAACATGATTAGAACTCACTATGAGCAATCCAATATCACCCCAATAATATGAGGACCTGATATTGGGGTCACTACTTATATGGCCTTACTCTTTCGAGAAGCAAATAGCCTGATCCAGATGCACTTGTATGAAGGAGCTGTCACTTCGGACAGACATCTCCTACATACAATTCTTGGTGACAGAACCCTTCGCCTTGACGGGAGACCATGGATGTCACTTATGTGATCCTCCATATCATGATAAATTCAAATTAGTCATTATGAATCATATTCATTTTGGTTAATTCTTCCAAGGGAAATACAACTCTATTCAATTGTTTTAATTTTTAATTGGATTCTAATTAATCTAATCACATTAAATCAATGACCCAATTAATATCCAATAAACATTCTTTAATGTTACTTGAGATATGGTATTATCTCAAATATGTATTATTCGAATTTTAATAATCAAAAAAAATACACCATGGTCCATTCAAACATTATCCCTTCCTTACCTGTTGTCATGATCAGTTCCAATGGGAGTGGGACAAACCGCTCACGGAGCAACCTGCTACATCAACACTCCCCGTCTAGACACCATGTCTGCCTCAGGTCAGGATAATGCCAATTGATCACTTTGTACTTGAGATGATAATCGGTCTATAAACTGAAGTTATACCATATAATATTTATCAAACCATTTTGATTAATATTATAAGGAAATTTGCTAAACAAATTCCCAATCATATTTAAGCAACATTATTTATTGGAATTGTTGTAACCAATTTGTGATCAAGATCAATTATCTTATCATAGTTGGTATGGCAATGCCATTTAAGGAAATAATCATCATCAAATATTTCACAAATATTCATCAATGATTATTTCAGGAAATTAACAATTAATTTCACTAATTGATTAAATGACAATCACAAGGTTCTTGATTAGGAAAGTAATTTTCAGCATTGACCCTCACTTACTAAAATTAGCATATCTCAATCAATTTAAATCCAAATAAAGAAACATAAGTTTCTATTGCTAATTTCATTTACAACAGACCCAAGTGATTTGCACGCATTTCTAGGCATTTTAAAACCATAACTTTTTAATTATGTGAAGATTCGTCATCCCCGAAATAGTGGATATATGTTCACTAAAAAAATCATAACTTTAGCAATCAGATTCCAAATCACACAAACTCAAGTCCCACTGTTTCCGTATTTAATGGGTAACATAATAAAGGTGATAATTTTGTGTTTAAATACTTTTAAACTAGGTGAAAAAATCACACAAAATAGGGCTCCATGAACAAAATATGATAAAATTAACCCTAATGAGCTCAAGTCGTCCTAGGTTTATGGATCGTATACGAAGCATCTAACCTATGGCTCTGATACCAAATGAAAGATATGTGAAGATCCTTTAGTCCATCTCAGAAGCATGAGGATTGCATAGTATGCGATCGGGAGCGACTAGTCACACTAGTTGCTCGAGGCAGCGGAATTTGAAAAAAAATTCAAATGATGAAACCACATGATCCAAGAACACTTGTTGAATCGTTTCATCTAAACCAAAAACAAGTATTAGGTTTACCTCTTGAAGAGTGGTTGCGATCGAGTCTCTAAATGAAGAGACCTCCTATCTCAAGTCCGATCTGACGGAAGAGATGCGTGCGAGGGCATTGATGAAACGTGTGATCCTCGCAATCCGTGTTGATGATCCAAGTGACGAATCTCCTGATCTTGTCACATGAGATCCATTGTCTTCCTCACAAGTGAGGTACACCGAAGGAGAAGGAGATCCATGAGCAAACAATCCGGTAGCATAACGACGATGCTGCGACGATGGGGACTCTCTCTAGGGCTCCATAGTGGACGGCTACAATGAGAGAGAGAGAGAGAGTTGGTGTGTAAAAAGAATGAGAGAAAGAGAGAGCAAGGGGTGCCTCTTATTATATAGTATTTTGAGAGTTCATGGATCACAATCAATGGACTACACAAAATCAATGGATGAGATTGATTGCACTTTTTTCAATTGCCAAGATTTTGTTGTAAAAACACAACAACGATTAATTTATTTTAGATTAAATATATATTGAAAAATAAATATAAATTAATCCCAAATTAAATCAATTAAGCATGGATATTATGGAATGGAGATTCCCTCTTTCCATTAGAGAGGAGTGGACGGCCTCTTTTTCCTAATGGGAGTTGGTGGCCATCCACCCTCCCAAGTAAGAAGGAGGCAATCTCATATAATCTCATGAGATTACATTATTTCATGGAAACCTCCAATATTTTACATCAACACTTGTTGTAAACTATTTTATAAAAATAATTCATAATTATTTTGTGAATATTGCTATCTTGTCATTGGAAATTGTTAATCATATGCACATCCCAAAATAAAATGTAAATTCAATTTCAATTAATTATCCAACGTGAGTCCAATTCACATCAACATTTAATTTGAAATTTTTATTTTCAAATAGCTCTCTCATATATATTATAAATCACATTTACAATATATATGATTAATGTAGATAGTGTTATCCACATTATTCATGTCCATGATAATTAAATCACATTTAATCATCTTAGATCTTCATTCTCTTCTGCCCAAATAATATGAATCACATTCACATTATTCACATGTTTGATAATTAAATCACATTTAATTATCTTAGATAATTCTCTTTATAATATTAATCAAATTCATATTATTCATGATAATTAAATCGTATTTAATTATCAATTTTCTCACTGCTCGGATACATTTATCAGCAGTGAAATTATCTTTGAACTCTTTCAAGGATAATGCACTTTCTCTGCGGATACTTAGAGATAAGGATAGGGAAATTGCATTGTTCTGTGTATAGTGACTTGGATATTGAGATCACATCTCAAATTCAGATCTTGCAAACCTCTTATACATGCTTGATTAAATCAAGACCGCAAATCTAATCTTCTCATTGCATCTGAATTACATTCAGATCAATGTACAACATTCAGACCAAGATCAGATCACTTCTTAACTGAGAGGAGATACTAAAATCCAGACCCATTTAATCACTCCCAAGAAATGGAAGCGTCATGGTTATACAATCATTTATGATCACATCATCCTTGTGTATTCCTAATACATATACATCCTACATACTGGAAGACCCAGATTAAACCCAAAGTTTTTACATCTCTTTTAGATTGTCTCCTTCAGGGCTTTATCATTAAGTTTCTCATTCGATCACTGGGAGTCGGTATCGATCATATACTTTCCAAAAGCATATATCATACCTAGGTGTTGATCATATACTTTCCAAAAGCATATATCAAACCTACAAATTCAGTCAAGCTTCCAAAGCGAGATGACCGTGCACGGAATTTGATTCCTCCCAATATCTCATGAGTGAGCTCATGTCTTCTGGTTCAGTAAATGAACCTATATGATCCCTTTGAGAGATCATATTACTCATATGCCCTTATATGCACACCATCGCGTCGGTGTATAGACCTTGATTAGGTCATCAACCTATTGGTCTGCCAAATGTACATGCTCAGACATATAGTAACACATATATCGTCGATCAGAGGATGTTTGCCTATATCATGACAACATATGACATAGGTCTTTGGTTATCTCGATCTCGTTAAGTCAACTCTTTGACCTGACTTATCTAACACCTCTGAATCTCTATTCCTATGCAGAGGACCTGCATCAAGAGGTCGGTTAGATATCAACCTTTAGAGAAAGGATTGTTATCTCCTTCTCAGGCTGGAGATCCTCTCTTAACAATCATTTGACGGTGCTTGATGAGTCCTCAATATAACTCTTTAGATATTCATCCAAACACCAGCCTCTATGGTTCAACAATTGAATCAACAGTTGCATTATCATCAAGATGGCCATGGTACATAAAAATAATTGTACTAAGGGACATATTATGCAATTAGTTATTCCTCATTTCAATTCAGGGAATGATATTTGCAATAACATTTATTGCATAATGGCTCGATGTGGGCTTGCATGTCCAACAGTGTGACACTGTTCCCTTTCCTAATATGAGGATAGCGAGTGATGGCATAGGCAATGGCCATGGTCAAAGTATTTTGCTCAAATCTACCTCTTTCGCTTTCTCTTCTTGGGTTTAGGAGTAGATAATTAGTACATGGCATGGTGCAATGGGGCCTCAATAATCTCATGAATTGTTGTCATCACTTCTGGTTCAGTCAATATTTTTTAAAGATTTTGGATCTCCTCCATACAAGGGAGGAGATTAGAATCATCATCTATGCAAGGATAACTAAGAGCAGTCTGTACAGTGTCATCCTTGGGGTCAAAGTGGGAACTATGGTGTGTGTGTGTATGTGTGTGTCGATATAGGATATGGCATGGGTGCCTTCTCCTCACAAGCTAACTCGATTAGGTGTCTCCCGGATTCTTTTTTTATTTTTAATTTTTTCTCATTTTGTTGTATTTTGGCGATTGCAAGCTCTCATGGGTGTCCTCAAATGAATACATATCATTAGACGGTGAAACGACATTGTGGCTCTTATTTAAGCTAGTGAGGTCATCAATCTTCTTCTTCATGTGCTCCATCATCTTGGTCATGTGCTCAAGTGTGATATTCATGAGAGGTGACTCCCACATCTCAGTATCGGGTGAGTGAGATGGTGAGAAATGTGTGGGTGGTGGTGGGCAAAAACCAAAATCTGATGCCTAAAATAGTGGGTTAGGCGGATATGTACAAAAAGAAGGGTCAGGAGAAAAGTCCTCCTGATAAAATGGAGGTGGACTGGCTAGAGGGTATGAGGGATCCACAAAGTTCGGATAAAAATCACTCCAGTTGACCATCTCCAAAACAAAAGAAAGGGATCGGGAGAGCACAAAGGTCAAGTCAAGATATGAAAGAAAAAGGTGTGAATGCATAGAGAAGATCGAGTATACAAATAAACACAAATAACTATAAACAAAACAAACCCCTCAATTCACCCACTCAACACAATGATGATCATGAGAGTCCGGTCTTTTTGTCATTTCAGTTTTAGAGTTAGGTGAATTTCACAAAGGTGTACAAGCACGCAGGAATGCCTGGGATTGGGGCACTAATCCTTAGTGTGCACGTATCAAAAATAAAATGCAAAGAAAATGAGGGGGTTACTCTCCCCAAGACAATGATTTTTCTTTTTAATTTTATGATCGAGTAATCTTAGCAGTCCTAAATTTATTGATCATCATTTTTTGTATTTTTAATAGAAATGCACGAACCTAATGAGGATTAATTCCTTTTAGATCCTATGTGACAAAATCAGAGGGAGCGAGTTAAAAAAGCAATGCAAGGTGAAAATAATGATAGATGCTAAGTAGAAATGCTCACTTTGCCTCCACCTCTCTTAATGCAAGGATGCTAAGCAGAATTAAAACCTACACTATATGCAATGCAACCAATGAAATCACCCTAGAATAATAATTACTATTATCATGAAGAACAAGAGTCGAATATCTAGACAAGAAACCAAGATTCCAGTCTTGGAAACCTCTCGGTGCCCAGCACAATGGGTCTTGCAAGCGTTGTATGAGGTTTTTCGCGGCGCGCAGTATCGAGTCCAAATAATCACATGTTTACTTTGACTAGATCCAAGCTCGAACTATAGGTACATGCAAGTAAATTAGGGCTTTGGACTTATTCTACCGAGCAAGCATTATTATTCTAAAGATGAATCACATAAAAAAATAAAAATGAAAGTCAAAACCAAAGAATAATAAAAGCGATGAAAACATGTCAAAAATGACGAGGCCCCCAAGTGAACAATCACTCGGGTAGTGTACCTCGTGAAGTGGTATTGTCCTAAAGTCCAAACTATTACAAATAAAGTATAAATCTCTATCACATAAATTACAAAAAAATAAAATAAAATACAAACAAATGCATTGTCTTTAAAAATACTCCAAAACCTTCTTTGTCGCTCTCTACGGTCGGCTAGGAGATGAATCTCATATTCATCATGCTAAAATCTACATATTAATCCCCAGACTTAAGCAATTCAATAAAAACCACTAATAATTCATTAATATTAACCTCGATTATGTTGTATATATTTCTTGTATAATTAATCTATAAATAACACTAAAAGCTAACTCTATTTATTGTATTTAATTATTAACTTTTTCTTTATTTTTTATTTTATAAAAACCCCTCAAAATTAGATTAAATATTGTTTATATTTATCTTGGCTTTTAAAAGAAATTAAAAATACAAAAAACTCAACACCACAAAAGGCAACATTTTTCCCTTTTAAAATTGCTCCCAAAAATACTCTTTTGTACTAAGGACCTCGTTTCACTTTTTGTTCAACAGGAAACATGTAGATCTCATCGAGATCTACAACCTTCATGTTTTGACTTTTTTCCTAATTAAGCCTCCTACTATTTCTTTTAGCTTTTTATTGTTTCTATTATGAATTTTCTGGTGCAGCCACGAGGCGCCCTCTGGACCGCCCACGTGGTCGCGCCTCTCTACATCGCCCGGCCTCCTCTCCGCCCTCTGATCGCCCTAGTCCGCCTCCATCTCAACTGCCCATCGCCCTCACCTCTCCTCCGTCTGATCAGGCCCCCCTGATCTAATCCTAGCCACCCACTCATGCTCTCTTCTAAACCACCCAATTTTCCTTCCATCCAACGCCCCCTATCACTCCACATCACCTCTTCACTCATAGCCTTTCGATCCCTTTTAGTAGATTAAATCCATGCCGTCCACAACCGCCTCTTCCTCAGCCATTGGATGGTGTTGACATCCAATGGCTTTCCCTTATCCACATCATTCACTTCATCTCCGCCTTTCATCTCGCTCAACCTCGATCTTGTCCATCTGTTCCCGCTCTACCAACCATCGCTTGATCAGATATGATGATCTGAACTCAGCCCTCTGCTCGCACCCTCTTCCTAATTGTTGGATCGCTATATCCAACGGTCCACGCATCATCATCTACCACACGTAACGCCCCACCATCTTGCTCCACCTTCACCCCCTTCCTACTTTGGCCACTCACTCGACCATCCTCTACACTTCATAACGGCTCCCCTTCAAAAACCTAGGATCTGCCATATTCGCCAACCCATGAAAGCCTTAGATATGACCTTCTCGTGCACTCCATCAACCGTTAAAACTTTGCCATCACCGCCTAAAACAGTCAGAATTCCTCCTGCAAATACCACCCATCTGCTTCCGTTTATCATCGTCCACCAATTCATAGCTAGATCCCTAGCCCTCCTCTGTTTCCCTGTGACAGATTGCTCCGGTTTTGACTCATGGTCAACTTGACCATGTTGCGGCACCTCTGATGACCATCGAACTCAGTGCCCTACAATGAGCATGCTTGGAGACGACCCTGAGCTTCATCGAACCTCAACCCAGGCCCCATCTCATCTTTGGGACGCTAGAGATGATACCCGGATCACCCACT
Source organism: Ottelia alismoides (assembly GCA_037367405.1). Classification (NCBI taxonomy): domain Eukaryota; kingdom Viridiplantae; phylum Streptophyta; class Magnoliopsida; order Alismatales; family Hydrocharitaceae; genus Ottelia; species Ottelia alismoides. Next base: position 242,156 of record JAZKJV010010994.1, on the reverse strand, counting down.
CCTCCACCTCCATGGAACCCCCATTTCATTCACAAGACTCCACATTTCACACAAGCACTGCTTCGGTTATGAGATAACTTTGCAGGATCTTCGATGGCCGGAAACTCGCGTCCCTATCCAGTCTCCCGCTCCACCTCCGATGAGCAACCATCGACAGCAACTTTCAACCATTGTCGAGGGTCTGCATCGCCTCCTCCATCTTCGCTAGCCTCGTATGGAGGTTGCATGACCTTCAAAGCACCATCTGGAGGCTTGCGGAGCTCCTAGACCTTCGCTGGATTACAACCTTCTCCGGTGAGAAAGGGTAGAGCACAAAGAAGCAGGCACCATCTGATAATCATAATCGAACAGCCCTGATGTTACCCAAGGCTCGACGCCAACCCTATAGGCTTGGAGACCAAGCCCCCCCACCCCCCCCCCCCGGAGCACCAGCCAAAGCCACGTGTAGCCTGAGTCGATCCCCTACAGAGCCTAGCCACCTCGCATGCCCTGTACGTGAGGGGATGGGAAAATTGCAGTGAAGAACCTAGAATTTTCTAATATTACACTTAGGTCATCTAGGCACGTACCTTACTTACGCTCTTGGGGTATTTTATAGGGAGACACAGTCGGGTTTGGATAACTGCAAGTATGACCATGTGCGTAAAAGGACAAATTGCATTGGGCCCCCTCTGGGTTTTTCTATATGCATATAGGTCCCTCTAGGGACCTTTTGCAATATTTCTCATTTTATTTAATGAATTTTACTACATATATGCCCTTCGCATTGTTTCTTTCATATCTTGAGCATTTTAAGTCCAAATTGCATGATGTTAGTGTCATTTTGAAGCTTATATGATTCTCTACCTAATGGCATATGTTATTCATTGAAGTGACATGTAATTAAGTATGTTAATTTTTGGATGATCTACAATATCTCTTGTTCTGTAAAATTTCCATTAACAGATGCTTGTTCTTCATTTCTAAATGCTCAATTCATCTCTGAAACTAACTCTACTTAATTGCTCATTGATTTGATATTCCATTTTAATTACATTTAAAAAATAAAATAGAAAAGGCATGCACCATTTCTTTCATTATTTCATCTGCATATTATTTTGCTTCTACATGAGGACCAAAAACTAGAAGATACTCACTCTTGAATTAAACAATAATTTTCAATAAATAGACGAAGAGGCTCGTGTCCCTATGTTCGACCTTGGTATACTTGCGAAGTAAAATAACTTCCACATATTCGAAGGTGTGATTTTTGCATGATCCAAATTTGCCTCATGTACTATGACAATTCCTTATTATTAAAGAGGCAAATTTACGGTTCATCAAATGGTGACGTTGCCGTGGACATGGCTCACCTTTATCAGTTTGTCGAATTTTGTTGAATTATTTTTTATGTGAATATTTTCAATATTTTCAAGTCTCTGCATCATGTTATTTTTGCATCATTTGGGTGATTATTTTTCTTGATATTTTCTTTGACTACTTCTTTTGTGGCAGGGCCCATGAAGATCGAGGGCGCTCGATCTACATGGAGGCATGGAGTTGGGATCTCCCGCTGCAAGGAATCGCAAAAGAAAAACAAGGAAGATTCAAGGAATTTTAGTTAGCATTCTTTCATGCATTTTGTTATAAAAAATTATTGTATCTTGTGCATTTCTAGCAGTCCTCGTTCGAGGACTCGCGCGTGTTTCAAAAAAAGAGAGAGAAGAAAAGAAAAAAAAGGCAAAAAAGTAGATCACTAAATGATCTACCCACCCCCCCCCCCACACAAACGTGCACACATCCATATCTGTATATCCACTCACCCCCCCCCCACTATCTCTTCGTATTCACACAGCCCTCTCCCACGCACATCCATCAAAGTACATAAACTCCCCCCTCTCCTCCATCGCTGTAAAAATTCACCCCCCCCATCTTCAAGCGACAAACATTTGTATGAATGCCCCTCTAACCCCAACAACCACAGGCCTCCCAGCTCAAAATTCTGCATTTGATACTTAGGCTATTTTTAGCCTGAGTATGGGGGGACCCGAAGCAATCATTCTTCCCTTTATATGTCTTGTTATACTTAGGTCAGTTCCGCTACACCACCTTGTATTTAACCGGAGTTGTGGCTTCATATCACTTGAGCTATGAGGACATAGCAAAAGTTAAGTATAGGGGGCATTCCGTATATTATTGTATATATATTTTAGCCATAGCTCGTGTTTTAAAATTTTTGAAAACTTTTTTGGGCTTGGTTTAAGTTGACTGGTGAACTGATTTTTGTAAACATTGTTGTAAAAACCTGTTGAAATTTTGAGGGATTAACTTTTTGTAAATAAAATTAACCTTTTCAAAAAATTCCATAAAAATCTGAAATTTTTAAAAATTTTCTTTTGTAGAGACTCTTACTACTAGGCTTAAAAATGAGTAGCTACTTTCCAGTGAGGGGACTTCAGTCTCCCTTAGCATAGTGGTTGGTTTAGAGGACACTGTCTATGGCTCTGTCCTCATGTAACACAAGTAGATGTCTAACAGTCCGTACATACATCCATATGGCTAGAAGTAGATGCAACTATTCATTTGAGCCTGGGCCAGTCATTATCTATTTGAAGAATTAAAAAATGAAAAAAATATAATTCATAAAAACTTACAAAAGATAAAAATACCAAAAATCACTAATCAAGGAGTTGGTTTATTCCTGACACATTCACTAGCACTCAAGGCTTAAAGATTTTGAAGACACTGGATTTTTGAGATCTTGAGAGACTGAGTTAGCCAGCCTTAATCATTAGGGTTTTGAACTTAAATATCCACACTTCCCTAGTTTGAAAGATTTAAGCGCTATATTGCACTTTTCATATCTACCCTCTAAAGAATATGATCAGCACATCACGTTCACAACTGCATGATTGATGAGATGAGTTGAGATAACACATGAGGAAATAGGACTGGTGATTTGAGTTTGGACCCGATCTAATTATGCTCGAGAATGGGATAAAACTAGTGAAGGCTTCAAGAAACCTGAGTGTCATCAAAACCCTAGTCAGTATGTCAACAAGTTCGCATACTATCATTTGATATCTACCTATATGTCAGGGTGTGATGAAACTTAATTAAATTGTTGATCAGTGTGTGCCAACTCTTGGTAAAAACAGTGGAGCTAGCCAAAAAAAGAAAAGAAAAGTAAGAAATATCAAGAAAAAGCCCTATTCTCAAAAGTCAAATTCAAAAGAGCTTCCACCAAAGGCGGGTTCTCCCAACCATTTTCAAAGTGTCGACTTGGACCAAACTCTATTAGGACCAAGGAGTCGGGCTAGCACCAAAAAAGGGCTCTGCATCATATAGTGATACAAGTCTGGGTGTCGAAGTTATCTTAGATACTCAAAAGAGACACAACCCGGTATACTCCCAGAAAAACAAGCGCAGACAACTCCAAATTCTCTTTACAGACACATTGATCAAAAAATAAAAATATACAAGTGTTGAGTAATAAGGCACTCGAGATGCCCCTTGTTCCAATGTGAGGGAGAGAAAAATATACACAATCATATGCCCTCCATCATCTGAGCATCCATCTACACATTGAAGTTTGACAAACTAATGAGATGGTTGACTGAAGCAAGAACTGACTGATTCCCTAATATTGAGGATTTGGTCAATAGGAGAGTCTCCTCGACTGGAACTTTAGGTGATGTCTCTCATGATTGCAGTACACTAATTTTCATATATTTATATTTCATGTACAAACAGGGAGTATGATAATTAGAGAAATTGGATTCCTTTCGACTAGAGCACGTTTGAGCCCAGAGTTTTAGGATCACTCAAATTGAGGGTCTTCGACGAATTAAGCCTTGGAAAATCCAAATGCACTGCTACGAATTAATCCAACTCCATCATTCTTTAGATGCTTGACGAGGAGCATAGTTTAAGTATAGGGGTATGATGAACCTCATATTCATCATGCTAAAATCTACATATTAATCCCCAAGCTTAAGCAATTCAATAAAAATCACTAATAATTCATCATTATTAACCTTCATTATGTTGTCTATATACCATGTGTAATTAACCTAGAAATAACATTAAAAGCTAAATCTATTTATTGTATTTAATTATTAACTTTTCTTTATTTTCTATTTTATTAAAAACCCTTAAAAATTAGATTAAGGACTTTTTATATTTATTTAGTCTTTTAAAAGTAATTAAAAATACAAAAAAATCTCAAGACCATAAAAAGCAATGTTTTTACCTATCAAAATTGCTCCCAAAAAAATATTTTTGTATAAATGACCTCATTCGACTTTTTGTTCAATGGGAAGCTTGTGGATCTCATCGAGATCTACAACTTTTATGTTTTGACTTTTTCCAAATTAAGTCTCCTACTATTTCTTTTAGATTTTTCTTTGTTTTTATTTTTGAATTTTCTAGTGAAGCCATGTGGCTCCCTCTGAACCTCCCACGTGGATGCACCTCTCTTCATCACACGCCCTCCTCTCCACCCTCTAACCTCCCTGGTCCGCCTCCATCTCAACCTCCCATCGCCCTCACCTCTCCACCGTCTGATCAGCCCCCCCTGATCCAATCCTAGCCACCCACTCGTGCTCTCTTCTGAACCACCCGATCTTCCTCCCATCCAACGCCCCCTATATCTACACGTCACCTCTTCACTCATAGCCATTCGATCCCTTTTCTCCAGTCGAATCCATGTCAACCACAGTCGCCTCTTCCTCAGCCATTGTATGACGTTGACATCCAATGGCTCTTCCTTTACCACGTCATCCACTCCATCTCTGTCCTTGATCTTGCTCAACATCCATCTGGTCCAACCGTTCCTGCTCTACCAACCATCGATGGATCATATTTGATGATCTAATCTCAGCCCTCCACATGCACCCTCTTCCTGGCTGTTTGATCACTAGATCCGGCAGTCCACGCATCATCATCAACCTCACATAATGCCCCACCATCTCGCTCCACCTGTACCCCCTTCCTATTTTGGCCACTCACCCGACCATCCTCTATGCTCCATAACAGCTCCCCTTCAAAACCCTAGGCTCTACCATCTTCGGCAACCCATGAAAGCCTCATGTATGACCTTCTCGCGCACTCCATCAACCATTAAAACTTCACCATCACCACCTTAAACGGTCGGAGTCCCTCTCACAAATACCACCCCTTCATCTCCATTTATTGTTGTCCACTAATTCAGATCAAGATCCCTAGCCCTCCTCCGCCTCTCTGTGTCAGGCGTCGGTCGGAGGAGGGCCATCATGGCCTCCTTGCTCTGGTGTTGACCCATGGTAAACTTGACCATGTTGCGGCACCTCTGGTGAACACAGAGCTCCATTCCCTAGGCTGAGCACGTTGGGCGACGACCCCAAGGTTCCTCGAACCTCAACCCAGGCCACTACCTCCACCGTCTTCCTCTCCTATCCTCCAGGTACTTCTTCCTCCTAGCCTTTCTTCATTTTTCTCTTAATTACCCTACTGCCTACAGCCATCCCCACCTTCGCCTAACTGCCTCATGAGCTTCGCCACCAATCCCTCACCTTCGCCAAACCCTCCATTCATCTCCTTCCCTTCTTCAGAGCCACGACCACCTCGCCCCATCTCATCTCCGGACCGTTGGAGATGAAGCCCAGGTCCCCCACTCCTCTGCCTCCTTGGGACCCCCATTTCATTCGTAACACTCCAGATCGTACGCACACACTGCTTTGGCTATGAGCTAACTTTGCAGGATCTTCAATGGTCGGACCCTCGCATCCCTCTCTGGTCTCCCGCTCCGCCTCCGACGAGCAACCATCGATAAAAACTTTCAGCCTTCGTCGAGGGTCCGCATCACCTCTGTCGTCTTTGCGAGACTCGTATGGATCTCACATGACCTTCAGAGCACCATCTGGAGGCTGGCGGAAGTCCTGGACCTTTGCCGGAGCACAGCCTTCTCCGGTGAGAAAGGGCGGAGCATGAAGAAGCAGGCATCGTCTGATCATCTGAATCGAACAACCCTGATGTTACCTGAGCCTCGACGACAACCCTATAGGCTCGAAGACAAAGCCCACCCCCCTGGAGCACCAGACGAAGCCACGTGTCGCCCGAGTTGATCGCCTCCTGAGCCTAGCCCCCCCGCATGCCCTATTATTAGGAGATGGGCAAATTGCAATGAAGACTCTGGAATTTTCTAATATTACACTTAGGTCGTCCAGGTGCTTGCCTCACATGTGCGCCTGGGGTATTTTACATGGAGACCTAGTCGGGTGTGGATAATTGTAAGGATGCCCTTGTGTGCAAAAGGACAAATTGCATTAGACCCCCTCTAGGTTTTTCTATTTGCAAATAGTCCCCTCCAAGGACCTTTTTGCAATATTTATCATTTTATTTCAAGCATTTTATTACATTTATGCCCTTATTACTATTTCTTTCATATCTTGAGCATTTTAAGTCTAAATTGCTTGATTTCAGTGTCATTTTGAAGCTTATTTGATTCTCTACCTAACGGCATATGGTATTCATTGAATCGATGCGTAATTAAATGTGCTAATTTTTTTATGATCCATAGTGTCGCTTGCTCTATAAAATTTGCCATTAACAGATGCTTGTTCGACACTTCTAAATGCTCAATTCATCTATGAAATTAACCACTATTTTATTGCTCATTGATTTGATATTCTTTAGGGTACATTTGTTTATCGCATATGTAGCATAGTCATTTATAAATTACATTGTCATTTGTAGCAGATCATACACATTGCATTCCAATTTAATTACATTTAAAAATCAAATAGAAAAGACATGCATCATTCCTTGCATTATTTCATCTGCATATTATTTTACATCTTCATGAAGACCTAAAACTAGAAGATACTCTTGAATTAAACAATAATTTTCGAAAAATAGATGAAGAGGCTTGTGTCCCTGTGTTCGACTTGATATGCTTGCCAAGTAAAATAACTTCCACATATTCGAATGTGTGGTTTTTATATGATCCAAATTTTCCTCCTAAACTATGACAATTCCTTATTATTAAAAAGGCAAATTTGTGGTCCATCACTAGGGCAGAAAACTGACTCTACTTCACGTGGGTGCGTAGGTCTTATAGGAGAACCTCCCTTGATCTGCATTCCCTCGTAACAAGGTCAAATAAAGAAGAGGGTTAGACAACTCACAAATAATATCAAATAAAAATGAAAACAAAGAGAGGAAAATGTAGACAAGTAGGAAAGTAGATAAGAAATAAAGAAACAAAGATACCCAATCTATACGACATTGCTCCCCGACAACCATGCCATTTGAAAAGAGGGAAATTTAACAGGTCAGATATGGCCTCACAAGGAGAAGACATAGTCACTATGGCGACCCGCAAAAATCATTCGAATTCAATAATTAACCCACAAAGAAAATATAACAATGCAAATAAAAATTATGGCATTAAAATGTATTATAACTCTACAAATGTGTGTATAGGTGTAAGTATGTGTAGAGCGTCCAACACAAGGAGCAAACAGTATATTGGGAAATGAATTCTGAAATTTGTCCTTTTCTCTTGTCTTTTTTTAGTTTTTTTGTGTGGGTTCTAAATTTATATTTTTATTTTAATTTTTATATATTTTAAATTTTTAAACTTTTTATTTTTTTTATTTTTTATTTTCTATTTATATTTTCTTATTTTTGATTTTTTTCTTTCCTTTTTAATATATAATATAGGAATATATATAACTATATATAGGATAATATATTTATAGATACAACTAAAAATAAACAAACAGTGCAAAATAAAATGTTTTTGAATTTTAAATATTTTTCTACTATTTTTGTGATTCTTTGGATATTTTTACTAAATTATATTTATTTATTTATTTATATTTAAAGTCTAAAAAATCCCAAGACAGAGATTAAATAAATAAGTTGAATTAATTTGAAGAATAAAAGTAGCAAAAATTGTCAAAAATCCTCCAATTAAATTTTTATATATAAATAACAATATAAAGAAAATTTAGAGACAAAATTAAATATTTTTGGATTTTTTGTGATTTTTATATTTTTATTAGATTTTGGAGATTTTTAATTTTTAGTCTTTTCTTTTTCTATTTTTAAGGATTTTTGGTCTAAAGTTACAAAATACTAAAATAAATAAAATTTAATTCTTTTGGAATTTTTCCAAAAAGGTTTTATTTTTTAATAATTTTTAATTCAAAAAGGGATAAAATGTGCTCTTTTTTATTTTTAATAAATAGTTAAAATACCTAAAATGCAAAAGTAATTATGTAGCATGAAAGTACATGTTAAAAGGCACTTAACCCTAATTGTTCATTATTTTCTGAAGCATGGATATTTTTTAATAAGTGAAATACAAGTACAAAAATAATTGAACCAGAAAGGGTATTTCTGTAATTACAAATAAAGATGAGGTCATTTCTGTAAAATATCCAAAATATTGCAACTAATATTTAAAGTTTTAATACTAAGAAGAAATACAAAAGGCCATACAAAATGGCCACCTTACGTGGGACAACAAATGAGGTGACCCGACATGGACCCAAAAGCAATATAAAAGAAATATAGGGGGTTCCTAGCAGATTAACACAAAATTTTAAACTAACTAAAATATTTACAGGACCAATAATAAAAAGGCAAAAAGCAGGGGATATATTTTACAATTTACCCCCTTAAGGCACGTAGGTGGACGGTTCTGATCGTCTGACTTGCCACACATCACTCACTACGTGCGTGATACTAATTCATTGATCAAAGTCCAAGATCAGATCTTGGATCTCATCGGACAACTGAACTGGGCCTTGATCCAATGGCTGGCGTTAAAACTGAGATGGATCTCTATCAAACGGCTGCTGCTTCGCACGAAGAACAGGGAAGAAGGTCGCCTCCCCTGAGCTTCGATTCCTCGATTCTTCATCCTTCAAGCTCTTCAGACGCTGCAAGACTGCCCAATCGCTCCCTAGAGGTGTTACGCAGCTGGATATGTGCTCAAATGGGTCCGAGGCTTATCGATGGAGTCTTGGAGCTTGATGTTCCTGGAGGCAAGGTTTTAAAAATCGAACCGACCAGTTGAACCGGACAAACCAAGAACCAGAGGAAAAATGGTCCAACTACCTGGCTTTTATTCAAAAAATAAAAACCAGTCAAAATCGATCAAACCCGGTTGGACCAATTGAACCAAACCATCAGTTCAACCATCCATTTTTTGATAAAAAAATAATTTCCAATAAATTAATAAAATATAAAGTTTTTCGGAATATTCATAATCTAGTCTCATTCTAACCCACAGTATAGTACCCCTTTATTTGTTCTCCTTCACATGTGTCAATGACTCATTATCGCTTGTTCCTTCCTACCATATGAGCATTACCTCTCTCTTCTCACATTGTGTATGGGGTTATCCATTTATAATAATAAAAAACAAAGAAGACATTGTCATAATCATACTATGAGAAGAAATAAAATAACAATAGTTGTCATTAATTAGAATTTAAATACATCACATATATGTATTTATATAAATTTTATGAAACATGATTATATGCTCTTTCGAGCTTTTTAAGAACATTTATACCCCTAACTTGTAAGCAACTTCAGTTATGCTCCTATATTTTCTTAAATAATTCACAAAATCATCCTTGTATTAGTATAGAATGGGAGCACAAGTGCATTAATAAAAGGTCTCTACTATTGATTTTGTAAAAATATGGGGGGCACATGTGATAGTATTAAAAATAGGGGTGTAAGTGTTATTGGAAATTTGAAGGACAAGAGTAAACAAATCATCAAACGATATGATGTAGCATTTTTCGTATTTATTTGTATGATATACTGATCTAATTCGGTTCGACTCGGTTGAACTGTATGAATCAAACCAACAATACAATGGTTCAATCTTTTTTAAGTTTTTTGAACTGTTGATGTCATCACTGGTTCGATTGGTCGGTCCCATTGGTCCGACCATAAAAACCAATAACCTATACATGCCCGATTTTGTTTTTAAAACATTGCCTGAAGGTGCTCCTGGAGTGTCCTCATCCCTCATATGGGCTCTACAAGTCCTACAAAAGTGTGCAAAAGAAATGCAAAATGATTCTCAGCTTTTGTTGAGGTGGAGTAGGTGCGAAATGAGGTGGAGCGGAGGAGGTTCGACAAAGGTGGCGGTTGTGGACCTTGATTCCTTGATTCCACCCAAATTAAGGTTGGTTGGGTGATCTCGAAAGCGGAGAAACGACAGGGGAAAGAAATGCAAGCAAATGACAGGTCGGAACATAGTAGAAGTACAATGGAGGGTTCGCTAGAGCATATCTCCAGCAAATTACAAAGGGTGATTTTTATGATAATACAAGCAATTAAAGCATAAAATAAATACTCAAAACTAAACCTATGGTCTAAATCAAGCTAGAAAGTGGATAAAAAGACCTCGAGTTGCTGGGGGCCACGAGATGGAGAACCTCACGGCAGAGTACTATCAGAGATGTGGAATTGGCCTTCTTTTTCACTCCTCCATGCTCTAAACGGTGAGGCGAGTAAGCAGTCACCTCGCTCAGGCCCTGAAGCTCGGATTAGGTAGAAGAAATGGCAAGAAAGGGATCCAAAATCGGAGGAAGGTGGAGGTGAGTCTTTTGTACATGTGACAGGCAAAGGGTAAAGATCGAGGTGGTCAGCTCAAGTCAGCAATGCAATCCACGAACAAATGATCGGGTGTGATAGAGCAATAAACGAGGAGAAAAGGTGGAGAAGGAATCTCTAAAAAAAATGCAATGTGCGAGCTGCAAAAATCAAAGAAGGGTCAAACGTGAGGTCTAACAGGTCTAGGGCCTAGGTCAGAGAGTTGACCCAGGTCTACAGGTGGTGTGACCTAATTGGTCCACATCACATGCAAAAGGACAAAATAAAAATTAAATTCCAAAATAAATAAAAATAAAATATAAAATGATTTATTTAATTTTGGTTAAAACTTAAAAACCATATGTTATTTTATGTAATATTTTAATATGATTTTTTTATTTTTATGGGTTTATTTATGACAAGTTACTTTTTACAAGTATATTTATAGGTATATTGACTTATGTTTTGTATATTTTATTTTTATTTTGTATTTTTATTTTATTATTTTTTTCATAATTTGTATAATTATAGCTTACTTTTATACACATAAATATATTTTTATTATATTTTTCTAATATGATATGTACACTTAAATAAATATGCATACTTATTATATAGGTAAAGTATTGTATATTCATCTATGTATTTTTATATACTATTTTATTTTAGTACTTTCTTTATAATGTTATTTTATTTTTATATTTTTAATAGAATATCAATAATATTTACAAGTGTATAAAAATATAAATGAATAAAAGAGTAAAAGAATTAAAATAATAATTTCCCCTTTTATTTATATACAGGTATATTGTACAATTGGGGTCCAAAACCTTTGCATCTTAACTCTAAATTTGATGAAACCACCTTCAAAATAGCTTATTAAAAGTTATATACAGTTAAATGTGATTTTGGTACATCTTGAGTTCATGTGGAGAAGATATGGGTAAGGGAAGTTTAGGTTTTGGAATTTTATTCTGAGTATAAAATGTACATTGTGTATTATTTTTGTATGAAATTAATTTTATATTTTCTATGTATTTTTATCTACAATTTCATGTACAAAATTTCTTTATTTGAGTTATAAATAATAAAGAATAAAATAGGTCCCAAAAATGAATTATTGAAGGGTAACAATTACGATTTTTTATTGTATTTTTGACCCTTATCTCCCCCTACTTTATTCCTTATCGACCCAGTCATCAAGATGCCTAGGTCTCGAGGTTTAAGGCCATAAATACCTTTGGAAATTTATTTCTTTTTCTTTTATTTTCTTTATTCTTTTATTTTAGCTTTAAACAATGTATTTTATACAATATTTTATATAATAAATAATGAATGTTAATTTGTATAAAATAATGATATTTACATGCATTTATCTATGGTTTAATGGCCAAAATGAAATAATAAAGATGATGAAATGGATATTCATCACTTTCTCACATGAGGCAATTTTGTATATCACCTCATTTCCTTGGTATATTGATATTGTGAACTATCTTAGCTCCAAGAGAGTTACACAAGGTTGGACAGAGCTGAAAGTTGACAAGTTCATGTCATATATATATATATATATATATTCATTTTTACCAGTGGCATGATCCTTATCTATTTCATCAAGGGTAGGTTGCATCTAGAGAAGGTGCATTCCTCATGAGAAGTATAATAGTGTCCTCGAACATTGTCACTAGTTGGAAGAAGGAGGACACCATTCTGGAAAGAAAACGACAACAAAAATGTTTCAATGCGGCCTTTGGTGGCCAACTCATTTTAAGGATGCAACTGAGTATGTCAAAGGTTGTACTGACTGCCAGAATATGGGAGAAACACTCAGCACAAAAGATACAATACCTTTGAAGTACATTTAGATATCAGACATATTCGATGCATGGGGCACTGATTTTTTGTGCCTATTTCTTAACATCCAGGGCTTTTAATATATCTCGCCCGTCGTTGATTATGTAAGTCGATGGGTGGAAGATATCCCCACTTGAGCCACTGACAGTCGCACTGCATGCTGCTTTATCAAATATAACATCATTTCACGGTTCCTCATTTCGAAGATTCTGATCTATAATGGGGACAATATTTCATTAGTAAAGATCTAAAAGCTCACGAAGGAATATGATATTGAACATCATGCCACGTCTCCTTACCACTCGCAAACTAATGGCTTGGCTGAATGTTCAAATAAGTAGATCAAGCTTACAAAAACTTATACGTCCTAATAGGAAGAACTGCTCACAATTGCTCGACTCAGTTCTATGGGCTTATTGTACTGCGTACAAGTCACCCTTGGTTATGTCTCATAATTGCTTGGTATATGGTAAGCCATACAACTTGCACACGGAACTCATTCACAAATCTTTGTCGGCAATCAACAAATATAACTTGGATTCCAAGAAAGCCGAGGAGAACAGAAAGACTGATCTGAATAGATTACAAGAATTCAGAGACTATGCATATGAAAATAGCCTGATGTATAAGGAGGAAGTCAAGAGATGGCACGACAAGCATATCTGAAGGAAGACTTTCGAGCTTAGTCAGAAGGCGTGGTTGTTTGATGCAAAGTTGAAATTATTTCCAGGTAAGATGAAGAGCAAGTGGACATGGCCATTTTTAGTAAGAAATGTGTGTGACAATGGTAGTATTGCCATATCAAGATTGCCATCTGACGCACAACTATTTGTGATCAACAAACAGTTTCTGAAGCCGTACTTAGAGCATGATACATTCATGCCCGTTGTTGATACAACGCAAGTGGCATTCGTGATGAGCTCCAGAGGTAGAAGGATCAGATACATGAGCTCTGAAAACATCTTTGTTTTTCTTCTTTTCTTCTTTTTATTTCTTTTCATATCTTTTCTTCTAGTGTTTTACTCATTCATCCCTTTCATCAAGATTTATACCTAAGATGATGAGATCCTAAGTATATGGGGATCAATGACCTGAGTGTTCATTCTCTGATCCCTCGCCTGTATCCGAATTTCTTGATATTATGTTATATACTTAGGGCACTTTTACCCAAAGTACATGGGGAGACGGTCCGAGCTGTTGATTTCGTATATTCTAACCCGCAATCATCCCCGCTTTGTGTACGATCTTTTATACTCATTATTAGTTGATACTAAGTATAGGTGGCGATCGACTTCTTATTCTTTTATTGAGTCATTGTATTATAGATTCTTTTATAGTTAGCACGAGTTATGTCTTCTTTATAGCTCTTTGACCACTATGAGGACATAGTTCGCTTTATGTATAGGTGGTCGCATATATTGCATATATAAGTTAGCCATAACTCATACTTTGTATTTTTAATAATATGGCTAATATACTACATTGGGTAAGGGTTTACAATAAATAAACTCTAAAGAATAAACTCTTGAAAATGTGTATAAAATTTATTGAAATTTTTTTGTAAAATTGGGTTGAAACTATTTTACAAAATGATTTGGAAAATTGTTAGAAAATTTCTTGAAAATTCTTTTGAAATGAAAAATAAGCTCTTTGTAAATGTTTGTAAAATGTTGGTAAAAAATGTTTGTAAAAATGTTTTTGAAAAAATCTTTGAAAATTAATTGCAAAATAAGTTTTCTAAAAGGTTTGACAAATGTTTGAAAAAAATTCAAATTATTTTAAAAATCCTATAGATAATACACTGGCAAAAACTCTTCAAATAAAACATGTACATATTCTATAAAATCCTATATAAAGTTGTATAAAAACCTGTATATACCTGGTATAAAACTATTTGTTAATATGTGTAAAATCCTTTGTGAATTCACTAACTCTTTTGTTCTTCAAAAAAATCTTTAAAATTTTATAAAATTCTAAAAATCCTAAAATTTTGAATAATATTTCTCAAATTCCATAAAAATCTTCAAAACCTTTTTTTCAAAAATTTATAAAAAGTTCAAAATTACAAAATAGTTTCACAAAAATATTTTCTTGCATTGCATAAGTATTTTTCAGAATGATTTTGACAATTGAGCAAGTCTAAATAAAATATGAAGATTGGATCTTGGTTTAGACTTTAATCAACTTAGTTTCACAGGAACCTTATAGGAACTGCAATTAAGGCTTTTCAGGTCAATGAGACTTAATAGAGGAAGTGAGAGAAAAGAGCCCTAGTTTGTAGGCCATTTGAGAAAAGGGAATTGCTTCTTTCCCCGCCGGTTCAAAGGCTTTCTTTTGTCGAATTCCGCTTCGAATGAAAGTCCGGTCAAGCAAGAGTCGATTTCGGTTAGCTACAGAAAGAAGGATAGCTTGAAGCCTGCTTGACTGTGTTGTTTAGGGTATTCTTTAAGTCCACAATACTATGTTCACATGTCATCTAGATTACCTAAGTAGAGTATTTTTGAAGCGCATGCACGACTCTTGCTAATAATGACCTAACTTGGACACCACATTCTACACTTAACTCAACTCCGATGAGGTGAGGGCATGATTTTTCAGTTTGAGGAAGCACGTGTGGAAACATACGTTGCCCCAATAGGTGGTTAGTGCCCCCCAACCCGGTTTAGTGGCATGGAAATCTAAAGATGATATGGGTTGCAATAAAGCTTCAAAAGAGGGATAGTCTACTGCTCAATCGTAGTTACTACTCTATTGGTTGAGGTGTCCAATACTTGTAACGGACAGCTCTTTACCTTCATTGTTTATTTATGTTGTTCACTTCTATTTTCTTTCCCTACCATTTTTCGCAACTGTCCCTTTATAGAAATAGTTTGTACTCTCCTAGTGGGGAGCTATCACTTAATCTTATTTGTTTTGTTTATGGTTAAATGTAATATGCATGCTTGGTACTCTTCTTAAAAAAAAGTCACAATAAGTTATTTTTCATGAACCCATATAAAAGTGTCGGTGTAGCCTTTTCCCAAATGAGAAAAGTCAAAAGATAAGATATAAAATTGTAGACTAGTCACTTGGAGTTCACATATTTGCAAGGTCATTCCTTACCTAGCTCCTTCGATCAACCATCTTATATTTATAAACTGATTGCTTGGAGTTTGTACATTATCTGAATTTGTTGGAAATAAAGATGTTATAAAAGCTTCTATAATATAAGGAAAAGTGAGACATTTCGTGAACCTTAAAAACTTGGTTCTCTTTTGTGTAGTTACCTTGTAAGATAAAGTTGTTTCCCTCATATTAAAAGTAGACAGATTTTTCTAGGAAAAGATCATCATATTTCATTCAACTAAAGGGTAGTGTACATTATCTATAGCCAGCAATACAAATGGAGACAATAACATAGATAAGAGTCTGTGAGGCAATGTAATTTGGAACTTCTTTGTTTGTTGAGAAGTTTCCAAAACTCCCATAGGTATGACAATAAAAAAGTAGAAAGGAGAGTTTTCTGTTTGTTGAAATATCTCATCACCAAGGATCGAAATTAAAGATAAGAGTCTTTAGTCAGCCATCCAGATCATGTGGGTGACCAAAGACAGCCGAGGAAGCAGCAACATCATCAAAAAACATCAAAATAAAAATACCCTCTGTAGGTCAATTTAAGCCCAAGGGTTTCAAAGGAAAGATGAATTCATCACTAGGGATGATGTGGTGAGGTCCCCTATAGTTTACCTTTGCTAGTCCTTTAGCAAACACTTATTCTAAAAATAAGTGAAGGACAAAAAGAAAAAGAACAAGGAAAATAAAGGAACTTAGAACATGATTGTTTCTTTAAACTGAATTTCTCTTCACCCAAAATCAAAATCTTGGAATAGGCCTTTGGATTAATAGTTTGTCGGGACCTCATTAGAATTAGGATTTAAATTGCAATAGCCCTCAAGTTACATAAATCCCTATCCAGTCTCACCTCAATAGCCAGCTCAGATCCACCCATCCATCATGCAAACTATTCAACCTTGAAGTCAATTTGTACCGTGTGTGAAAGTTGTTAGCCCTTCCTTCTTGAAGAAGCGAAGAAATCACCCATCCCAGTAATACACTCCCATTGCTTCCTCATCTAGCTACTCGATCCTCGAGGAGGGGGGTATTTCCTTCTAAGGTCAGGTTGTGTTGTGTCCACAATCGAATAGAGAGAGAAGTAGAAGAATGAGAAGAGAATTGGAGTGTGGTCAGTGTAGTCACATCTCCTTATAAAGCTTGGTCAGTTTATCCAAGTCTTCACTAAGATATGCATGCTATCTGAACTTGAGCCATTGTGGTCATGTATGTATTTGGTATTGGCTTCTTTTTGGTAGAAAGTGATTGTTGCACTACATTGATCTTTTGTGCCCCAACGAACATAGCATCTTTTCTTCTGTCCATTTTTTGGGGTCTTGGAAAAATTATGCCAACAGGTCCTTCCCTCATCCGAAGCTTTATTTCAACCCCACACTCCCGTCTTTAGGCGTCTGCGCCACTAGACAAGGATGCAAATGTGCCACCAAAATGGACTGCCCTTCGCATCCCCATGAAAGTTGAGCTAAGTGTAGAGTGCATGAGTTCAAAATTGGTTCAAATGATGAAGAGTTAAATGGATGACACAAGGTGTCCTACTTAGGCAAGTTTAAAGGGAATTCCGAACACAGTCTTATGTAACCTAAAGAATTAAGTCAAAAGACCTGAAGAGTCTTAATTCAGGTTCCTAATAAAGACCCTTTAGAATTAAGTGGATTAAGGCCTAAACCAAGCTCCATCCTTTAGACTTAACTCCATTCGGTTCAAGAATCAAACTTGTTTTGAAAAATATGAATGATGCAACAATTTTTTATGAAAATAATTTTTTGAATTAATTTTTTTTTGTAATTTTTAAGAATTTTGCAATTTTTTTACTGAATTTTAAAACTTTTAATTTTTAGTATTTTTGAAAATTTTAGTGAATTGAATCAATTACAAGAATTTACAAGAATTATATGCATTTTTATAAAGAATTTATACATAATTTTATATACAAGAATTATACAAATTTTATACAAGATTTACAAAAGAATTTTATTCACGAATTTATCTAATTAAGAATTTTATGTACAAGTAATTTACAACACATTTTATATACAATTTTTTTCAAAACATTTTTTATAACTCATATTTATAATTTTCTATCGAATTTTAGAAATCCAAAATATGTACCCATAATTTTAGAGTCATATTATTAAAAATACAATAAGCTATGAGTTATGGCTTCTAATGTATCTATAGAATCTGTATACGACACCCCCTATACTTTTCGTGAACTATGTCCTCATAGTGACCAAAGAAGCAACAAAGGAAGACATAGCTCGGGCTAAGTATAGACTGGTGAAAAGAATACTATACTACAACGACTCAAAGAATAACGAATAAACTAAAATAAGTCAATTATCCCCTCTATACTTAGGATCAACTAATCATAAGATAGGAGACTCAAAAATGAAGATGATCGAGGTCAAGAGAATGTACACAAATCAATGACTTGGCTTGTCCCCACCTATACTTAGGTAAAATATCCCTAAGTATAGAGAAGAATATTAACTGTTGAGGGACAAGCGAGAGAGCATACGATACAAAAAAACGAAAATAATCAAAGATGAAAACAAGCAATATTACCCCCCCCCCAAACTTAGGGTAAAGCACACCCTACATATAAGCAACAATAAGGGCAATAGAAGATAACGATATGAACAGCGCAAAGTCTACACCCCCCCCCATACTTAGGATAAAGTATATCCTAAGTATAATGAAAATCCTAAGCAAGACCTGGGGGAGTAGGATAAACAAAAGAATGAATGAATAAAAGTAAAAACACATATGTACAAGGTGAAAAGAATGAACAAAAAACTATACAAGCTCAAGAAAGCCAAAGAGAGGCTATCATGTGCGACTGAGGAATGATAGAATGTACAAAAGAAAGGTCGATAACATGATCATTCACAGATATATCCATATCTAAATCAGAGAATCCCTGACCTGTATCGACCTATGAGGAACATCCTAGATGGCCGAAAAGATGGAAAAAAACTGACCTATGAAAGCTTTACCACGGTCTCTGAATCATTGTCATCATCAACACTTAAATAAGAAGACGAAGAATCATCCTCTAACAATGTATCCTTAACTCTGTATGACTGAAGAGACATCATGGTCATGTCTGAAGTAGAAGCGACAAAGTGGTCAAACTCTGTTGTGATCTGATATGTATCCTCTACATAGCCCTTATATGAATCTGCATGAAAAGAGGGCTCATCATTCTCGCTACTAGAAGGCTCGACCAAAGGACCTACAACTGAATCAGGTATGACCTTCAAAGTACGTACCATCAGCGGTTTCGTCTCAATGACGCATATACTACAAATCTCATCAATACATCTCCAAACACGCGTATGTGGATCACCAAAGGCAATGCTCTCCAAGTTTTCCTCTGTAGAGAGGAAATCTCGGGTCTCAATAGAATCAGAAGTGATAGGATCTTGTTGAATATCAGTTGTAATGTTGCATGCCCCTGTATCTGATGGTATGGTAGCACACTTGTCTGATGCACGGCTGTCTAATGGCTTGGATCTCGACACTATGCTGTTGGGAGGAAAAGTGACATTATATGTCCCATAATCAATAATGACCTTGTGTGTACGCATAAAAGTCTAACCAAGAACAATGGAAGAATCTGGTGATGGTACTGAAGAGTCAGAATCAAAGATAACAAAATCCGCAGTGAATTTTGTGCCATGTACCACTACGATAATGTCATGAAGTATGCCCTTTGGCCTCTTGACCGATCTGTTTGAAAATTGAAGAATCATTCTAGCTCTCTTGAGAGGCCCTAAATGAAGTGTCTCAATAATATGGAAGGGTAAAATATTCACCAACGACCCGCTATCCAACAAGGTGTGCTCAAACTCGTGATCTGAAATATGGCAACTGACAAATGGTACTCCTATATCTTTTTTTCCTTTTTTAGTGATGCATGATGGATGGCATAACATGTCTCAATGATCAACACTTGTTTTTCTGAGCAATGATTTCTCCTCTTCTTTCTTCTAGGTGTAGTATGTTGTTTCAAGCACTCCTGTAGAAGGGGAATGTGTGACAATGCCTCCGAAAGAGGGAGCTTGATCTGAATTCTATCCAACATCTCCTTTGTGAACTTTGAATCTTGGCTCTTTTCTAGATTTTCTAATATCTCTCCCTTCTCTTGGTTCAAAGCATCTAGGAAGGGTATTTGTACATCCTCCCTCAGCCATATGTGCACCCAGAGGATAAGAAGAAGAAGATGCAAAGAATTTTGCAAAATCAGGACTCACTCCATGTAGAAAAGAAGACAGAGATCTATAAGGAGAATATGGAGTCTTGTCTTTTTTTATCTTTTCGTATTTTCTCTTTTTCCCATTTTTTGTGATTTTGTGCCTTCACTACTAGGAGAATCAGTCTGAATCTGTAAATATGCAATGTTGATTACTATATGCTCCTCTCTCGTAAATATCTCAACAACCGAAGGCTGTCTCTGAACATCATGGGAACTACAAGTAGAAGTACTCAACAACTCAGAAGTTTGCTGAAAATTAGAATATGATCCTCTCTTAGAGACCAAGCTAGATATGAAATATTTGAATCTATCCATTTTCTCCCTACGAAAGGAACTATGCTAATGAATCATATGGACTAACTGCTCAATCATGGGACTGTCTGTAGCTGATATATCAAAATGATGTCCCAACTCAAAATCTGTCTGCTGAGATGGATATGTATGTGTGAAACAATCTAAGAAGGTATGCTCATGAGGTGCAAACTGCTCATGACATTGGTCGTGATATGGAAACAAAGAAGATTGAGAGGGCTGTTGAAACACCGTATGCTCCTGCTCTGAAAAGTGTTGAAGTGGTCCATACTTCGACTGGCAAACCAGAGGAGATGGAACTGGTAACTGAAGAGTAGAACTCTCTACAAATATCTCAACATCCATCATCTGTGATGTATCAATATCCACATCAACTACCTGATCTACGATCTCTCAATAATCATGAAACTGATCACCTCGGATCGGTCTCGCATCTCTCTCATGCGATGTCTCGACATCAGAAATCTCTCCAAAGAGAGTCCAAAGTGAATCCTCATTGAGATTGCGGTGTGAATAGCCACACGAGGCATCGACCAATGCCTTCTGCTCTGTGGTCATTCCCTAGTAGAAAATCTGTACCAACTCTAATTTGGAGATTCCGTGCCAGAAATCTCCTCAAAAGCCACATATCTTGTAATGGCTCAAGGGGATAATGTGAAAAGCTCTGATAACCGACCACATCAACTTGGCTCGGCTAACGGGGTAAAATCTCCTATGAAAGTCAACCCGAAGCATACCCCAACTAGCTCGCTCCTCTCCCAAACTTCGGAGCCATCTCGGGCTCTATCCTTGAGTGATAAGGGAAAGGTCTTCCTCATAGCATCCTCAGGTGCAATATCTGAATGTAATCTCGTACCAAATATCTCCTCAAATGCAAAAATATGCTCATATGGCTCCTCATGCAACTTTCCATGAAATCTTGCAGCAATGATACGAAGTCCAAGTCAATCAGATAAGTCAATGAAATCAATGTATAATCTGACTTCGCTCTTGAATCATGTGTGGATTGTTCAGTCCGCACTCTCATTTCAGCATCTCGTGGACTCGTGTATACTAAATGATCTGATCGCTGCTGACAAGTCCCAAACCTTTGTCCAGCTGCCACAGGTGTAGTAGAAGGTTGACTCTAAGAGAAAAACAAAGGAGGGATAGAATAAATGGGAGCAGACAAAGAAACACAAGAATAAAAGGATATGGTTTTCCAATATCAGAATATAATTCGGAGAAGGAGGGAGGGTCAGGGTTGGGATCGAAAAGAGAGTTCTCTCGAACCGACCCAGGAGAAAAAAACAAAGATGAGAAAGACGACTCTCTAGGATCAAGGTCATACCTGGGGAAGAATGGAGGACTCAACTCGGTTTCGAAACACAAGTTGTCTCGAACCAGCCTAGATGAGCGGGTTGGTGCGCATGGAAGTGGTGTCGTAAGAAGTGGCATAAAAGACCATCTACCCATCACCATGACTCAATAAAAAAAAGTAAAAAAGACAACAATGCAGCTCCTCATAATTGCCTTGTGTTACTTCTCAACAACCTGCTTGCTAAGAACACCGGTCTCTACGTACCTCGGCTGCTCGACTCCCGAAGAATCCGACCACATTACCTAGGTCCTACAACATAAAGCAAACACAAAAGTCGTAAAAAGATACAAGAAAAATGTGAGAGAGAAAGACAGAAAGAAAATAAACTAGAAAAAATGCAACAAAAAATGACACGAAATAGATGACAAGTAGAAAAAATAAAACCCTAAAACCTACGGCTCTATCTATCTACCTAAGCGCTGCCTCCCCGGCAATGATGGTGTCTGAAAAATTACCTAATCTACTACTATAAAAGAAGAATAATGTTGCTGAATCGATCGGGTGAAATTTATTAGAAAGGAATTTTATTTTTTTATTATTTATACTCCTAAACTAATTGTATAATAATAAGTATGGGAGTGTCAAACTCAGGGAGGCAAACTATGGAAAACCAAGGTAAAATATGAAGAGTGACTAAGGTAAATGAGTTTTCTGAATTTTTTGGATTTTTATTTGATTTTTATGAATTTGTATTGTTTTGTGTTCTTAGATACCTATAAGAAAAGAAATATAGGTATTATATTTTATTTTTTTTTATTTGCTTTTTATTCTATAATTTTTATGTTTTTAAATTTATTTTTTATTTTTGTAAAATTTTAGAGGCTTTTAATATTTTTATGGATTTTGGATTATTTTTAAAGTAAAAAAATGAATTTCTTATTAAAAATGGGAATTATTTTTTATTCTTAAATATAAAAAAGAAATAAAATATTTTTAATTTTTACTGGAAATAGGTTGGTGGAGTGAAGGGGTGCAAGAAAAGCTAAAAATTAAAAGAGCATGCTTTAAAGCTATGTCTAAGGATAGAACAGGGGAAACTGTAACTAAATACAAAATCGCAAAGAAGGAAGCAAAGAAGGCTATAAGCGAAGCTAAGTCAAAAGCTTATGAAGTTTTGTATAAAAATCTCGACTCTAAGGAGGGCCAGAAGGATATAGTCAGGTTGGCCAAAGCAAGAGAAAGAAAGACCAAAGACCTTTCTCAAGTGAGATGCATTAAGGATGAGGAAGGTCACATGCTTGTTACTCAGAAGGATATAGTGACTAGATGGGAGCAGTACTTCCATAAACTTTTCATTGAGGAAGGAAATAGAGAGATCACTTTGGGTGATCTAGCTAGTAGTGAAAGTTACTTGAATCATGCAAGCTATAGACGGATACAAAGAAAGGAAGTAGAGGAGGCTTTGAAGGTTATGAGACCTGGGAAAGGTGTAGAACCGGATGACATCCCTGTAGAAGTATGGAAAGTTTTAGGTGAGTAAGGTTTGACTTAGCTTAGGAATCTATTCAATGTTATTTGGCGAAGCAAGAAAATGCCTGAAGATTGGAGGAGGAGTACCGTGGTGCCTCTTTATAAGAATAAAGGAGACATTCAAATTTGTTCAAATTAGAGAGGTATCAAGTTGATGAGTCGCACTATGAAAATTTAGGAGCGTGTGATCGAGAGAAGGTTGAGGCAAGTTTTCAACGTCAAAGAAAACCAATTTGGATTCATGCCAGGTCGCTCAACTATTGAAGCCATCCATTTGCTGAGGAGAAAAATGTAGATTTATAGAGCTAAAAGGAAGAACCTCCATATGATCTTTATTGATTTAGAGAAGGCCTATGATTTTGTCCCATGAGAGATATTGTGGAGAGTTTTGGAGAAGAGACAAGTGCATGTGTTATACATTAACCTCATAAAGGACATGTATGATAGGGCTTTATCTCGTGTAAGGACCACGTCTGGGAAGACTGGCTATTTTGACATCAACATTGGTTTACATCAAGGTTCAGCTTTGAGTCCATTTCTTTTTACTTTGACTGTGAACGAGTTGACAAGTCACATTCAGGACGAGTTACCTTGGTGTATGTTATTTGCTGATGATATTTTGTTGATTGATGAGACTAGAGATGGAATAAATGAGAAGCTTGAGGTCTGGAGACATGAGTTGGAGTGTAAAGGATTTCGTATGTAGGGCTAGACAAAATATATGGAGTGCACCTTTGATGGAAGCAATGGTGAAGGAATTGAGGTGAAGATTGGTGATGATAATATTCGGAAGAGGGATTCTTTTAGATATCTGGGATCTATTTTGCAACATGATGGGGAAATTGATTGAGATATTACTAATAGAATAAATGCAGGTTGGCTAAAGTGGAGAGGAGCCTCTGCTGTTCTCTGTGATAAGAAAATTCCTTTAAAAATTAAAGGAAAGTTTTACAAAGCAGCCGTGAGACCTGCTATGCTCTATGGATCTGAATGTTGGCCTGTGAACCATAGGCATGTGCAGAGAATGGCTGTAGCAGAAATGAAAATGCTAAGGTAGATGTGTGGACACACATGTAAAGATCGGATTCAGAATGATGCAATCAAAAAGAAAGTTGGCGTTGCTCCGATCAAGGATAAGATGCGAGAAAACCACTTAAGATGGTTTTGTCATTTGCAAAAAAGATCAGATGATGCACCAGTTAGGAGATGCGAGTGTTGGGTTGTTGAGCCGGCTAAGAGAGGGCGGGGATGGCCCAATACGTGTTGGAAAGAGACCATACGAAGGGATCTTTGTTTTGTGGATATAAGCTCGGGATTGACCCAAGATAGATCTGAATGGAGGCGAAGAATCCATGTAGCCGACCCTACTTAATTGAAGGCTTTGTTGTTGTTGGTGTACTGGAAATAGGTAAAAATACCTTTCAAATGAGGTATTGTACGTATCTTTGTGATTTTTATTGAATTAGTTATTAATTTTCGAAGTTTTTGTATTTTAATTTTAAATTTATTTTAATTTTCATTTTTTTATTTTTTGTTTTATATGTAAAATATAATAAAATATACTTAGGTAACTTTTTTTAGATTTTTGAAAGGAGTTTTTCTATTTTTAATGTATTTTTAACATTTTTTGAAGTTTTTAAATATTTTTAAGATTTATTTAAGAATATAAATTTTTTTATTTTTCAAAACTAATATAATATTGTATATAGTAAAATAGTATATATTTTTATGTATTTTTATTATATTTTTATATTTTGTATTTTATTTAATATGTATATATTATGTATTATATAATATACTATGTATAGGGGTATATTGAAAAATACTGGAAAAGGGGAGTCTGTGTGCAATTGTTCCAGGAACCACATGCTGAAGCTACAGAGGAACCTGTTTATAAAATCAAAGAGTTCGAGGGACAATAACGCAAAATCACCAATAGACCACGTGATTGGCCACATGCTCTCACAAAAGCTGAACCGGTTCGTAATATAACAGAGTTCGGGAGGCATCCCTTTAAATAGCCCAAAAAATCTACCGATTCTCGTATGTTGTGCACGTGAGGAGTAAGCGGTGTGGCGGGTGGCTTTGGAAGCTGACGCATGGCGGGATTAACCGCAACCGACCGATCTGGTGCTGATCGGATGGCTCATGTTCTATCTGAGAATGGCGTCGATCTTCTCCTTTTTGATATACTCTAGGCGACGACACTACAATTGATCGCTTTGTCTTTGATCTCTGGAAATGCTTCGTGCTCCAGGTTCTGCGGAAATGGCAACGGATCTTCGGGTAGCAATGACTCGACATGGTGCGTCGAGAGCAGTGCGTCTATGTCCAGATAGAGCTTGAATCAGATGGCTCTCCTCGCTTTAAGTCTCGTTGGTGTTTGATCAGAGGTGGATATGCTAATGGAGGTTCTGAACAGAAGTTCTGATCTAGTGCTCTAAAGGTGATTAACTTGCTTTCAGATGATCTGATTAGATCAGGTATCCATGTAGACATGCATGTGCGCCAAGCAGTTTGCATATCAGATCTAACATCCTCGATCGCTTTTACTTCATGCGATTCTAGGGGTTCGTTTGGTTGAAGGGTTGGGCAGGGTTGGCTTGATCCAACCCGGGTTGGCCCTGCAACCAAACAGGGTTCTCCTCCTCACAGTTTACTATTCACAGGGGTACCCCTGTCCAGCCCAACCCTGTCCAACCCTGCAACCAAACGAACCCTAGGTGTTCTTCGAGCCTCGATTGAATCATATAAACGCTAAGGACATGTTTGGTTGCTAGGTTGGGTTGGGGTACACCGGTGTACCCCTCCTTCCAACCCTCTCAATCCTCCTTACAGTTTACTATTCACAGGGGTACAGTTTACTATCCACAGGGGTACCCCAACCCAACCCAGTCCAATCCAGCAACCAAACAGACCCTAAGTCTATGGTCGAATGCAAAGCTCCTCAAGATGATGTCTGAAATGCGTTGACAGCGAACTCAGATGTTTGAGCAAAGCTCCTCGAAGTTGGCAGATTGTGTCACAATGTTCCTCAATCAGGTCCGACCCCCATTCACGACTTCCCCTCAGATTCTCAACGACGTTGTTTTGAAGAATAGGAGCTCAGATGATGTTCGAAGTGGTTGTGATATGCTGCTTGTTTGTCCTACAAATGAATAAACAGCTCGAGGTACAATGCCTCGACCTCAAACAATAAGAGAAGAGTAAGTGAATGAGTGGATAGATCCTTCGAGGAAGATGGAGGAATAAGGATCCAATCTCAGATCAGAATCTGATCTGAGGTGAGCAGGTGGTGGAACAAAAATGCATAGAAATGGAATCAATCAGGTGGAATGATGCAACAATGGATGATTTGGTTTTCAAACTTGATCGGAAGTAGAGAATAGATCGGATTGAGTAGAGAAATAGAAGGGAAAGGATTGGAAGAGGAAACAAAAACCTAACCTGAAAGTGGATGGAGGAGGTCGCATGTGGACAAAGCTCGATGAACTCCAAGGGTGATCGCCTCGACGCCTTGTAGAGGCGGAGGCTTCACGTACGACGGAGCCTGGAGATGCAACATCTTCATTGATCTCGCCAGATCCTCACGTGATCCCTTGATGCAACGATGATCAGGGCTATTATCACCCACTCCCTCTCTCTTGTAGCTCACGGAAAAGGTGGTGGAAAATGGTGGATGTCCAGGAAGCTCCAAGTGGTGGTTCTTATATAGAAAGAGATGGAGGTTGAAGGAGGTCCAGGTTCATTGAACCTCGACAGAAATCGTTCATTGGAGGGAGGCTGACTTGGAGGAGGAAATGTGGAAGCGAATGAAGGAAGTTGACGAACGGCCTGATGGTTTGGGTTCGATTAGCAGGAAGGAGAAGAAGGGGGAAGAAGGAAGAAGTAGGAGGAAAGATGAGAACGACAGGAGTAGGAAGAAGGAAGAGGTTGTGATGAGAAAAGTTAAAGAGAAGCCAATGAGAATGCACCACGTGGCGAAGAGAGGGATAAGATGAAAAAGACAAAACAGAAAAGAGACAAAAGTGGAATATGCAATATATAAAACACCTTATAAATTAAATAACAATTATAATTTAATTTAAATAAGGCAATAATGTAAAATACAAATATAAATAACTTTATAAATTAATTAATTATCAATCAGTTAAATAAATAATACTATTTAAATAGTTAAATAAATACATATATAGATAACATATGTATATAATACCTATATAATTAATTTGTTTAATTATTTAAATAATTTTAATTTTTACTAAATTTTATTTTTATTTTTTTATTAATAAAATAATATTAATAAAATATAAAAAATAAAAAGAAATAGAAAAATTAAATAGAATAAAATTAATATACATTATACAATTTATACCAATAGGGTCCCAAAACATACTTTTTGCATATTTACTTCAATTTTAGTGAAATTGCTTTTATTTGAAGATAATTTTATAAAGCCAACTTTAAATTGAGTACGCTTGATTCAGACTTCATATGATCGAGTTATGAGTTTAAGAAGCTTAACTTAACATCTTTTTCGTTTTGGAATTTATTGTCATCTAGTAATAATGAATTTTAAGTTATATTTTTTTATTGATTTTTATAAACACTTTAAAAAAAGAATCATATTAAATGGGATTAAGAATAATTAAATAGAAAATGATGAAGATTTATTAACATATAATGTATATATACAAAGGGGTTCATACATCAAAACTCACACATTTTATTCCAATATTTTTGATATTTTTAATAAATAGTATTAATTATAAAACTAAGTTTAAAAGTGAGTTTGGTCAATTTGGGATTTTCTATAAATAGTTATGAACTTTGGAATTTGTTTTTTTAGATTTTTCAATTTATCATAATTATTTATTTATACACTAAATAATTTTTCTTAAATTTTTATAAATGAATAAATATTATTATAAACAACTTTCATGAAGGAAATATTTTTGTTTGAAATTTTCTTAATGATAAATAAAAAAGTGAGCATATGTACAAGGTGAAAATTTTGTAAATGTACATTTCTGATCTTGATTTTCTGACATTTTTATAGATTAGGATCTTTATCTCCTCTTACTTATTTATTTTATCGACCACGTCAATATTGACCTTGTCTTGGGATTAGGATCATTCTATACATATTTCATATCTACATCCTTCTGTTTTTTCTTTTTTCTTTTTCTCTTTATTATTTTTTTGGATAAAATAAGTGTTAAATATGTAATATTAACAATTGTGGTTAGAATGTAAATTAGTGAGAATCAGTTAATATTTACTTGTATTTTACCAAGGATTTTAGCCAAATGAAAGAATAAAGGCGATAAATCATGGATTCATTAGATGGCCTCAAATTATAGGAGAAATTCCAATCCTGCATGAATCACAAAATAAAAGAAATAGATATTATTATGAGTTTGAAATATGGAACCAAAGGAATTTGTTTAGATAATAGAGAAGTTTTTCTGTGAACGTTTCACATCCCTGATGTTATCGTCGACATATTTCTTTCCAGATAAACCTCATTAGGAGGGACCTAAGGTTGTAGATTTTGCATTTCTTGCCACCAAGTAATGTAGACCTCTGGCCTTGCTGACTCATAGAGCAATAATCCAACATTCTGACACCCTTCTACCACAATTAGTCCATCCACCCTTTGATTCTTTTTATTTTATATAATTTTTGTGTCCTTTTATTTCCCATTTAGGTACATAGGGATCACCAGATACCCATCCAATGTGCCTTGTACCTGGATCAGTACTCATAACAATACTTATGGCTCATTTTGTTGCTAGATTACCTTTGGGTAAATTGGTTACCTGCGGCGCTTCCCTTGCATTCTTGCGTTGGAATTAATTGTGTGGATCCCACAATTTCTTGTTATAATAATTTTTTACCACATTCAAATAAAAAATAAAATATAATATAATATTATCATAAAAAGTTAATATAACCCATAATCATTGTGACATCACATCACTTTTACCAATCCAACCCTCCTAACCATCGAAACAGCTACTATCCACATGAGGTTACTCTGTCCCAACCCAACCTTGTTACTTAGAGCTACTCTAAATGTATAAACACTCAAGAATACACATCACCATCTTATTCCATCTGTCAACGTTAGGATGGTTGGGATTCACATTCACCATATAATCTTTCATGTTCACTAACACATGTATGAAATTTGCTAGGATACCCATATGGGTGTTTTATATTATACTTCATTCGCCACTACAGTTGCCATGTTGATTGCACCAAAGCATTTTATGCACAAGGGTCTTCACCCCCTCTTATTTAAAATTTAATCATTTTATGTTTTGTTAATAATTAATTATTTTAAAATGTATTTACAGTTTGGATAGTTATTTCATGTCATTTTAATTAAAAAAATTAATATGTGAGAGAGTAATAAAACCTTGTTCTAATTTATATGTACTTGATTTTTCTAAAATAAATTTGAATTTCAATAACTATTTAATCGAGCTTTTTCCAATTGCTTAGTTCCTACAAATTTGTGTATTTATCTAAAAATTTAAAAAAGCATGTTGTGTACTATATTGCTCTACCACATAAAACATGCCCATGAAAAGATATAACATCTAGAGCCTTAAATAAATTATTAAGTTATTCTAAGGTTTAATTTATTAAAGTTTCATATTACAATATTTTGAAAAAAAAAATCCCTTTATATTTCTTGTATTATTAGGTACATGCCATAATTTTATTTGATTTTTTTT
Source organism: Ottelia alismoides (assembly GCA_037367405.1). Lineage (NCBI taxonomy): Eukaryota > Viridiplantae > Streptophyta > Magnoliopsida > Alismatales > Hydrocharitaceae > Ottelia > Ottelia alismoides. The sequence continues at coordinate 212,461 of JAZKJV010010994.1, read as the reverse complement.
GTGATTTAGGATCTTTCATATAAAAACCCCAAATCGTGCATTTTCCACTCTTAAATTCATAATAAATTCATTTTTCATTTAAAATTTATGAAATAGACAAAGTAGGTATATTTTCTGTTATTTTGTTTATCATACCAAAGTCTTTTTAAATTTCGCATGCATATTTTCTATTTAATTCCATAAAAATCTAAAAATTCAAACAAATATGTAGTGTATAGCTTAATAGGTATATTATCTAGATAAAATAGCCACTTTTAAAAGAGAACACAAGTTGTTATCTTCTTTGTTTTATTTTTAGGAACTTAATGTCAGGACAAAATACTCTTGGTTTAGTGGTTTTCAACCACTGATGAATAGTTGTCCATCCACCTTTATTTTTTTCAATTTGTCTTTAAATCCCTAACAAATCGCATGTAAATATATTTAACTTGTACAAATTAACATTCATTATTCATCTATACTTAGTCTGTAATTAATGTACAAATATATGTATTTAAATACAAAATATAAGAATAAAGAAAAGAAAAGTAAAGTAAATGAAGGATCAAAGATACTGAATGACCTTGAACCCCGATTCCAAGTCAATATTGACTAGGTTGACAAGGAAGAAAGTAGGTGGACATAAGGGCCAATTAATATATATAGAAACCCTAATTTTAAAATCCAAAATTATCCATTTGTACACCATTTTATTCTATAATTTACACACTCCAAATAATAAAATTTTCAACATGAAATTTGTACATAAAAATACATAGAAAATTATAAAGTGTTTGCCAATAAAAATAATGCACCATGCAAGTGGGATACACAAATGAAAAAGTCGTAAATCAAACTTCACATATCAATATCTTCGCCATATGAACTCAAAATCCCCAAGATCACCCATTGTATTTAAAAAAATATCTATCCAATGAGGGTGATTTCATTAAATTAAGATAGATACAAAAGACGCCCTTTCTGGATCTCATTGTCCTGTGTATATGTATATTTTATTAATATAGTTTATTCTTTACATTTATACTCTTTTTATATTTTTAAATACTTGTATATATTATTTAGAACATATTAAAAATAAAAGCTAAAATAAAATCATTAAAAATACATTAAAATAAATCATACATTAAAATATACAAGCATACTATACTTCTAGTATATATACATACAAATTTTTATATATGTAAATAAAACATAAAAATAAAACAAAAAATGTTAATTTATATTTAATTAAATATAAATTAAATCACTGATTTCATTAAATTAAGATAGATACAAAAGACACCCTTTTTGGATCTCATTGTCCTGTGTATATGTATATTTTATTAATATAATTTATTCTTTACATTTATACTCTTTTTATATTTTTAAATACTTGTATATATTATTTGGAACATATTAAAAATACAAGCCAAAATAAAATCATTAAAAGTACATTAAAATAAATCATACATTAAAATATACAAGCATATTATACTTCTAGTATATATACATACAAATATTTATATATGTAAATAAAACATAAAAATAAAACAAAAAATGTTAATTTATATTTAATTAAATATAAATTAAATCCCTAACAAATCGCATGTAAATATATTTAACTTGTACAAATTAACATTCATTATTCATCCATACTTAGTCTGTAATTAATGTACAAATATATGTATTTAAATCCAAAATAGAAGAATAAAGAAAAGAAAAGAAATGTAAATGAAGGATCAAAGATACTGAATGACCTTGAACCCTGAGTCCAAGTCAATATTGACTAGGTTGACAAGGAAGAAAGTAGGTGGACATAAGGGCCAATTAATATATATAGAAACCCTAATTTTAAAATCCAAAAAATATCCATTTGTACACCATTTTATTCTATATTTTACACACTCCAAATAATAAAATTTTCAACATGAAATTTGTACATAAAAATACATAGAAAATTATAAAGTGTTTGCCAATAAAAATAATGCACCATGCAAGTGGGATACACAAATGAAAAAGTCGTAAATCAAACTTCACATATCAATATCTTCGCCATATGAACTCAAAATCCCCAAGTTCACCCATTGTATTTAAAAAAATATCTATCTAATGAGGGTGATTTCATTAAATTAAGATAGATACAAAAGATGCCCTTTTTGGATCTCATTGTCCTGTGTATATGTATATTTTATTAATATAAATTATTCTTTACATTTATACTCTTTTTATATTTTTAAATACTTGTATATATTATTTAGAACATATTAAAAATACAAGCCAAAATAAAATCATTAAAAATACATTAAAATAAATCATACATTAAAATATACAAGCATACTATACTTCTAGTATATATACATACAAATTTTTATATATGTAAATAAAACGTAAAAATAAAACAAAAAATGTTAATTTATATTTAATTAATATATAAATATATAAAATATGTGAATATGATAGTAAGTAGTAAATATATAAAATAAAAATAAAATACCTAAAGTATATGTAAATATACCTATGTATATACTTATAAAAATTAACACAATAAAATAAGTTATAAAAATAAATAATCATAGTAAAATAAATTACTAAATAATAAACATTTTGTTATTTTTTCAAATAAAATCATTTGTTATTTATGTCTGAATTATTTTATTTTTATGTTTCTATTTTGTCCTCATGTGAGCTTACGTGGCACAATGAGAGCTTTCCAATTGTTGTCCCATGGTCAATTGTACCTACCTCCAGCCACCCTCTTGTCAGAACCTATGACCCTTCTCCAAATTTTGGAGCTTGATCCACTGCTCTATGGAGCTTGAACCCTTCATGTATTCTCTTCATCTACTCTTCCTCCATCATGCCATGCTTCTAGGATCATCAAACGAGCGTTGAATCCATCAAAATCCTTAAATCTTTGTGCATGCCTCATTCTGTTATAAATTGGGTACTGATGAATCCATGATTCATTAACTTTTCTGTCGCGTTTTATCTTAAACCCTTAACAAATACATGTAAATATAATAAAGATCAAAGAAAATAAAATAAGGTAGATTGGAAATATGTATATATGTACAATATGAATTATAAATATACATATAACTGTAAGGTATATTTATAACCTAACCCCCGAGACCAAGTCAGCATGGATTGGTCGACAAACCAATAAGTAGGGGGAAATAAGGAAAGAAAACCATAAAAATAAATTAAGACACACTTCATATACTTCTCACTATTTATCAAATAAATACAAAACTTCAATGATTTTTTATTAATTCATATGTACATATTTTTCACCAAACTCTTTTCCTAATTATTTTTAAAAATGTATATAAAAATATAAAAATAAGTTAAAAATATTACCCTGTATATATACCAAGAAATCCAGCTTTTAATTTGTCAAATTCTCAACTTCTGAACATCATAACTTCTTCATACGAACTCCAATTTCACTCTACTCACCTTTAAAGTTCATAAAATAATATTCTCTAATTAATAGAGGTTTCAATGAATTCAGAGTCCGTTTGCAAAAAGTCGGTTTTGGGACCAAATGACAACGGGGTTTCTGGGCTATTTATTTTATATAAACCACACTATTTATAATTTTATTAATTTTATAATTTCTAATTATTTTCATGAGATTATATTTTCACCCTAATTTATTTAGAATTTTTGAAGCTTATTTATTATTTTAATAAAATCCAAATCCCTAATTTATAGATAAAAATGAACTAGATAACTTATACCTATATTTATTAATATATGTAAACTACTTTAATAAAATCCCTAAAAATTCACACAACCCTTATTTATTACCCTAATAATTAAGAAAATACAAAACTAATATTTAATATTTTATTTATTAAATTAAAAATCCAAAACCTATTTATCTATACTTATTTATTAATATAATATTTATATTTCGAATAATATTTGTTATTTATAAAAACTAAATATTCTATAAATTAGATAATTTAATTATCTACATTTCTTGTTTTTATACCTATTTAAAATAACGTTATTTAATATTTATTATTGAATTTATATGCTATTTACACATCTGGCCTACCAGGTGCTGAAACCAGGTGCTGACATGTGTCAGCACCTGGTGCTTCTTCTCCAAGAAGCTGGTACTGAATCTATTCTAACTGGCCTTCTTTAACCAATTTCACCGCGCAACTTATAACCTTTTCAGAAGATCTAATCCCTTGGATCTATTCTCCTAACAACCTTCTTCATCGCAAACCCTTAGATTAATCTTGAAGCTCAAGAAATCTCCCTATATATACCCCCAAAGTTGGCGGTTTATAACTAACTCTCTCATATCCACCTGAAGCTCAACTTCTAGTGGCCGACCCCTCTCTTCCTCGCCTCGCTCCGCTCGCTCAAGAGGTGACAGCTCCAGCCAAAGGTGCTCGCGTGGAAGAAGGTTCATCAGGGAGGAGTTCTAAGGCGTTCACTCCGCCTTGCATCGCCGCGCATTCAGCTCCGGCAAATATCGGTCATCGAAGCAAACATCAGAGGTAAATACACCTCTCTTTCCCAGATCTGCTCATCCATTCTCACCAATTTCTTTCTCGACATTCGTGCATCCATTAGCATGATTAAGCACATCATTAGGATTCTTAATCTTCCATCTTAAACGTTCATTCAAAATCAACATCCAAATCGTTGCATACTTAACTCGAATCGTGATCCATTTTCATTAGATTTTACGCCTAGTTTCAATAAATCTGGAAACGATTTTCGATCTTGCAAAACTATAACCATTCGGTCGATTTCTCGCAAATCGAGCACATGAACTTGTAGTTTGAAGATCCAGCTTGCATCAGGAGCAAATTCAAGGCAACTGGAGTTCTTCATCTTCACGAAATCGCCAGTCAAAGATGGTGCATCAACATGAGCACCAGCGTCAGAAACAGAAACCGGTCATCTTCACCGGTCGATTCCCACCGCTCTAAGCCTTCGCCGACCGACATCCACCGCAGGCAAGCTCGAGGGTTGGAGGAGCTAACCCTCTGGCCCCACCGGAGGCTCAAGCTACACTTCCATCTCCGGCAAAAAATCGAGGAAGTGACCGTCTTCATCAGACGCTCAACCACTAGAAGAACGACCCAAGAACAGCCGTGTTACAGGCTGGTGACGCGTGTCGTCAAACGGACGCCTCAGATTGCGCCTAATAATCTAATCTCCACCGTTCAATCCGAAACGGTAGAAGAATTGCATAATAAGCCCCAAGGACTTCCAGCATTTAAGCCCGCCTCCAAGGTTTCTAGGAATTGCTATTAGGTCCCTCCGCAAGGACCTAATTGCAATAACTCATATTTTTGTTATAGAACAGTCCCTGCCTGAGTACCAAACTGTAGAAACTTTTATATTTTTTTCTTGCATTTCTACCCCTGATTTGTAAGGAGACTTTGGACACGTTTTTTACTCTATTCTTCGTAGTTTTTTTAGGATAGTTACGCAACTACCCCAGTGAGGTTTTTTAGTAATTTTTATGTATTTTTAACGTGTTTTCATCGTGTTTTGATTTGTCATATATTGACTCCGTTTTGATTTGAGTTTGAGTGTTGTTCGAGCCTGTTGCTCGTCCACTTTACCTACTATATAAAATCATCTATACTTCACATATTCTTCACATATTATATTGTATGTAAATTGTTTGAAAAATATCACTTTGAAAAAAATAAAAATTGGAAAAAATATAAAATCAAATAAAAATTTAAAAATCAAAATTCCATAAAAATATCGCTTCACCTTGATCGCTTTAATAAGAGATAAAATAATCACAAAAATATATTTTCACTTAAAAAAATCAAAGTGCCCTATTCTGCCTCCTTGTGTTCGACCCAGGCACACTTACCTGGTTAAATAAATAGCGTAAGGTTTTTCTTAAAATCGATATTTGTTTGATCGACTAGGATCTCTTTGTGGTTTTCTACACCGATAACACTTTCACTTAAAAACCGCAATCCGATCCTTAACCGTATCAAAATGGCACCGTTGCAGGGGATCGGACCCGGGTCACTCGCGTGACAAGCAGAGAAAAAGCCGTAAGAAAAACCGAGTAAAAACTATGAAAAACTTTAACAAGAGATAAAATAATCACAAAAATATATTTTCACTAAAAAAATCAAAGTACCCTATTCTGCCTCCTTATGTTCGACCCAGGCACACTTACCTGGTTAAATAAATAGTGTAAGGTTTTTCTTAAAATCGATCTTTGTTTCATCGACTAGGATCTCTTTGCAGTTTTCTACACCGACAACACTTTCACTTAAAAACCGCAATCCGATCCTTAGCCGTATCAAAATGGCACCGTTGCCGGGGAGGCCTTAGTGTATTTTGATTTTTTTTACATATTTTGTGATCTTATTTTCTCTCTTCTTATTATTTTTTGTAGTTTTTACTCGGTTTTTCTTACGGCTTTTTCTAGAGTCTTTTATGGATCGTTTTATTTAGCCGCTAATCTATTGTTGCAGGGCCTACAGGATCAGCCAGTTTCTTAGGAAGCCGAGCCAGTTGAGAGAGTAGAGGCCGATTCCTTCTCTACGAGTCGGCTACAGAGGGCAATATTGATTAGTGTAATTTTGTAAAAGAGACAGAAAGAGAGAGAAAGATGTATTGAACTATAGTAGAAGGGGTCCACTAACGACATCCCGACTTGTATTCCCCCACCTATTTTTTTCAGGGTATGATTCACCGAGTACCGTGTAGTCGGGGGATCAGGGCACCCACCGTGGTTTTCTCGCATCGACGGTTTTTCCGCGACATTTTTGATAGATGCTTGTTTAGGAGTTTTTTTTTTATTCTATGTGATTGCGCTTACGTAGCTAGTCTTAGGACCCGCAACCTAGGTGCATGATTTTAGGATTTTTATAAAAAGAAAATAAAAAAATCGGTAGACGTTTGTTTGAAAAAAACTAAAAAAAATATAAAATCACAAAATAAAATCAGGACTGCTAAGATATCTGACCTAAAATAAATGTAAGGTTCATTTGATTTGGGAGAGTAATCCCGTACATTTTCTCAGAGTGCGCGAGTGAGAGACGACCCGTAAGGTTAGAACCACAAACCTGTATTTCTCGCAAAATACTACTTAGTTTATGCACCTAATCACTGCTCCTTAGTGGGTATGCTCGGGTAGCCAGAAACGGTCCGGGTTTACTTAGCAGAGTGGGAGGTTTAGAGGACACTGCGTAAGGCTCCGTCCTCAAGTAACACGGGTAGCCGGAAACGGTCCGTACTTACTCCCATACTGGCTGAGAGCAAGTGGTTTTCTGTAGAGACTCGAGCCAGTGTTTCGGAGAAAATATCAGGCACCTATCAGCTCGCATCCGCTCGCGTTAATCGATTATATTTGTTTGCTAATTACAACCCTAAAAGTGACAAGATAAAAGACCGAACTCTTACGGTCATCATCGAGTTGTGTTGGTGAAAATGGGGTTTGCTTTGTGTTTGCTTGCGGGGCGTGAGTTATCGCGGCTTTACGCATTTTCCCTCTCTCTTGAATCACGAATCGTGATCTCCCGATCATTCTTTTGATATCGAAGATGACGTTTCGACGGCTTTTCTGCTCAGACTCTGTGAGCTTTCGACCATCCATCGTCATTCGTACATCTTCACAAGCTTAGGATGACTCTCTTCCCAAGTTGGTCCCATCTGATCTCGAGGAGAGTCAGACCCAGACTCCCTCGCCTCTCAGCCAGACTATTGAGACAAACCCTTGTCTCAAATACATCATTGAGATCTCCAATCGAGTTTTCGCTGAGTTCTTACGAGAGCTTTTCTTTTCCAGAAGATTTAAAGCAGATGGCTCGCGGTAAAGGACCAGCAGACGAGAGGCCACTAGCAGAGGATTACCATGAAGGAAGATCAGATTTAGCCGTAGATATTACGATAGGGATTCTCGACACTCTCCAACCGATGAATATCCAGATTCGAGAACAATTTAGAACTCAGAACGAGTTACGGGCTGAGATAGTCGCGCTGCGAGCAGGGGCCAGGAACCATTTACCGCCTGTAGTAGTTCCCGCTACTTTACGGGAAGAGTATGACCCGGGCGCGAGAACGCTCCATCATTGGATTCGGCTACCACCAAATCAAGGGCCATACAAGTTGAGGTCGTCCTTCATCTCATTGCTTCCCAAGTTTTACGGGAATGCTACAGAGGAGCCGTTTACCTTTTTGCAGCAGTTCGAGATGATCTGTGGTACGGCTAGCTATCTAGAAGTTATGCAAGAGGATGTCCACCTGATGAATCTCCATTTCATCACCTTTATTCTATCATTTTGGCCTCAAAAACCCCAGCAAATGCATGTAAATAGCATCAAATTGTACATAATAGCATTCATAAATCATTGTATTAACTATACATTAAATAAGGTTTTTAATGCCAAAATTATAGAATAAAGAGAAGAAAAGGAAAAGGAATAAAATATTGAAGATATTTTATGACCCAAACCACGAGACCAAGGCCAGCATGGTATTGGTCGACAAGGAATAAAGTAGGGGGAGATAAGGGCCAGTATACAATAAATGCCCCATTTATTTATTCATTTATTTATGCATTTTTGACACCTATTTTGTACATAATTATTTATTCATCAAATAAAGAAACTTTGTTCATGAAAGTTGTAGATAATAATGTAAGTACAATTACAAAATTGAGTTTGTGTAAAAATAATACTCAATGTACATTTTATACACAAAATAGAAAGCAAAAATCTCAACTTCACAGACCCATATCTTGCAAATAAAAACTCCAAATCAACCAAACTCACCTTTAATTGTATATAGCATTCCAAGAACTATTTAATAAAATTGGTTTCATAATTTTTGGAGCTCATATGCAAAAATTAGGTTTTTGGCCCTCCTTGTACATAATACCTGAATAAAGTATTACATTTATTCATTATTCATTATTATAACAAAATTATAATTTTAGAATTTTGTAAATAATGTATATAATGCATACACATATTAAAAATACAAGAAAACCAAAAAGACTTTGTAAAATAAAATAAGTCTACAAAATTCAAAGACAAAATACATATACTATATATCTTTATATAGATAAAAAGGATTTTATTCCTTGGTTCTTTTATTCTTTTATATTTTTATAATAATGTATACATTATACAAAACTCATTAAAAATGTAAATCCAAAATAAAAATCAAAAAAATACATTAAATAAATTAAATATACAAAATACATAGGTAAAATACCTATAAGGATACCTACATATACCTATACCTATTTATTTAAAAAATGTAAATAAACTCCTAAAAATTAAATAAAAATACCTTTATACTCACAAAAATAAATTATAAATTTATAAAATAAGCCAATAAAATAATAAAAGAAAATAAACAAACTAAAAATAAAATACACAAAAATACATGTAAATACATACATATACACATTAATAAATTAAAACCATAATAAAACACTTCGAAAAATTCAATAAAAATCACAAATAAATACTACATGAAAAAACACACAATTTTTATGTTTTAAGAAAATTCAAATAAAATCATTTATTATGGTAAATAAATCAATTTAGGCTCAAATTTCCTGTTTTGTCTTTTAGCGGCTGACGTGGACCAATGAGGCGCCGGCCTTCGTTGACCCCCTGGTCAACTGTCACATCCCTGCTCTGGCGCTTCTGAACTGTCAACTCCCCCGATTTCCTCCATTTTGTGCGGCCATCCCGTCCATCGTTCAAGCTCGCTTCCTTCACAAGAATTGCTCTCTGATTATCCATAATGCCCGCCAATAACTTGGATCGATCAGATGCTCATTGGATTAATCAATAATCGCCGGTCAATAAGGCTACTCGCCAATGTCTATAAATAAGTAGCTCCACCTCCTTCCTCGAATTTGGCCAATTTCATTCCAACCTAAAGCCTTGATCTTGTTCCTGGACCATTCCTCGTGACAGGAGGAGTGACCCAGCGCCTCGACTCGGCCGGAGGACGGAGAATTTTGTCACGGTGGAGCTCCGGCGTCCGCCCTGCTCCCTGGTGGCCCCCAGGTATAAGAGCTGTCCTTTTATGCGTTTTAGTTAGGTTTTAATGCTAGCTTTTAATTCCAGTTGTTAGATTAGGTTTTAGTTAATCCCTGTAGCATAAAAATCCAAATTCGAAGTTCGCCGGAGCTCCGCTCCAGCGACTTCTTCACTGTGAAACCAACTGTTTCCGACCGCCACAAGCACCCCATCTGGATCCCCATCGCTTTCTCCATCGTTCCCTCACCTTTGACCAACCCAGGACGCCTGGTCTTAGCGAATCGGGGCTCCACCTCCGCCGTTCGTCGGAGCCCCTCCGCCCCACTCCATTTTGCGGCGAAGTTTTAAAACCCAGGGTCGAGGAGGTAGCCCTCTCACCCCCGGTTCTTCCTATGCAGGTCAAACGAAGGAAGAGCCCCATCTGGGCTCGAATCGAACCAGGAAGAGGTTCCTGGAGGTCCCCTACTTCTCCGACCTCGTCCGAGCGACTCGGACCTCCAGGAGCCAAGATAGGACCTTCAGGAGACGCGGAAGGTCGCCAGCTACGAGCAGAGCGCGTCAGAGGCGAGGAAGGTGCCCGGAGGAGCCCGAGCTACTCGATCGAAGCTCGTCGGGGGCGAGCTTCTTCCCTGTTCTTCCAGGCATTTTCAGCACCGTCAGATCGAAGGAGTCAGCCCAGATTGAACCAGAGCCGTCAGATGAAGCGCCGCATCGACCGTCCGATCAGCGAGGCTGATCTAATCTCCGCCGTATCAGCGAATAGTCATCGGCTGACAGGAGCACGACGCGTGGCAAGTGGAAGCGGTCCAACTGTCGGATCGCACGCTTATTTGGGATAAATTTCACATCTAGCCCCCGCTTTTTGTATTTATAGTTTAATCCCAAAAATAAAAAGTCACGTTGTAAATAACTTGTAAAATTTGCAGAACACCCCCTGATGTTTGTGTATTTACTTTTTAGTCCCTCTACGCCTCACGTGCAGACCCCACGTGAGGCGCGTGATATTTGCATTTAAACCCCGTCGGGTTTTTGTATTTATAAAATGGTCCTGAAAATAAAAGTTAACGTTCATTTTTATTGTAATTTTTGCATGTATGCCCCTGTCAATTATTTTATTTGCAAAAACACCCCTGCTAGGCCATTTATTTTTGAATGCTTTGTCTATTTATTTTGTGCTTCATATTTCTTCGAAAAATTTTGCAAAAATAGACATAAGCTCATGTTAGTGTACCCTTGCACGCTATATTTTTAGTTTTTAATTTTATTGCATCTTTGCATTTATTAAAAATCAAAAACATGCATTTTATTTACTGTCTATCTTATAAAATACCAAAAAAATATGAAAATGCCTCGAAAAATTCCAAAAAAAATAGTTATGGTGTATTTTGACCCATTTCAGTGTCAGTCCAAAAATCATTGAAAATCTCAAAAGGAAAACCTTAAAAATTGAAAAATACACAAAAACTTCAAAAAAATATATAAAATTAAAGAAAAATCAGAAAAATGTGAGCTCAGTTCCTATTTATGCTATATTTTATTATCCTTATTAGAAAAATAGTGTGGAAAATTTTGAGGTTGTTTGCTATTTTTAATTCCTATTTTTCTTACAGCCAAACCCTATTCCACTGTTTGCTCTTATTTTGCTATTTAAAAATACTAAAAATGTTTTGAAAAATTCCCAAAAATCACAAAAATAGTAAAAAATCATGAAAATCCCAAAAAGACTTTATTCTTGATATTTTGACTATTTTTGAGTATTTTTATAAATATTATAGTACCCTTTATGTATATATATATTCCCTAAAAAAAGAAAAAAAGAAGAAAATATATATATATATATATCTATATCTAACTACTTATATGTATTTATATATCTATTTATTAACCCTAAAATATATAAAAAAATATATTATTATACTTATCTATATATATATTGTATGTATTATAAGCTATATACTCACCCTCTATGGGTATACATATATTTATATATTTGTATTATATATATATTACCTAGTTATACTATAAAAAAGTATATAATAAATAAAAATAAAAAAATAAATAAATTAAAATACAAAAAAATTATAAAATTCAAAACCCACGAAAATAGGCTTCACACATGGATGTGATAGATGCACATTGTAGGCTATTGCATTTTGTATTGCTCTCTGTGGTTCGACCTCTACATGCTTGTTCCCTATACATTTTATGGTAGAGTAATAAAGATTAATTCACATTTCTTTTGAGCTTAATTGTTTTATTCTTTTATTGTGGGTTAATTGCTGATTAACACCGGTCTTCTATGAGTGGTCGCCTCAGCGACAACATTTTTATATCATGGTGACCCTCGTGGAAAACAGTTGTTATCAGATGGTGCCGTTGCCGGGGAGCAATGAGCATAGCCTACTTTATTTTTGTCATTCTTGTGTACATGTTTCATTCATTTATTTCATGAGCAGCTATTTCTACTGTCATCAATCACCATGCTTCATTTATTTATTTATTGTGATTATTTTATTTGCTCTATTTGGTTGATTAAGCTATTCTAATGCAATCTTTTTGTGTCTTTGATGCGAGGGCCCACCACGCGAGGATGGCTTCTTAGGAGGTCAAGGCAGCCAAGCTTGGAGGAGGATGGTCTTCTTCTCATGACCATCTGGAGAGAGAGCACCAAGGAAGCAAAGAGAGGGGCATTAGTTAGAGCTAGAACACTTAGGATAATTTTTGTAATTTATGGTGAGAGAGAGAAAATTTTGGCATGTAATTAAACAGGACTCTACTCTTCACAATGAGGTCCAGTGCCCGGGTGATTGTTCACCTGGGGGCCTCATCGCGGCTTTTCGAGTTTTCATCGCCTTCTTTTCTTTGTTTTCCGAAGTTTTGAGCTTTCCTCCTTTCTTTTACTTTGTTTTGTGTGCTTGGAGCCCCTAGATATAGGTTGCTTGACTCGGTAGCTAGGTCCACACAATAATAAGAATGCATGTTCCTATAGTTTACTTCGATTGGATCTAGTCAAACTTTAAACAAGCCGCTCATTTGTCTCTTAGCCCTTGTGCCGCAGCGAGCCCTGTAAAGCGCTTTCTCCTACCCCCAAGTGTGTTGAGAAGAGGAGGGGTGAGCCAAGACCGGACCTTTGGGCTAGAGATGAATGAGCGACTTATGGTTCTTCACGCTAATAGCAGCTAATATTTAGGGCGATTTTGTGCCTTGCATACCAACATGTAGATAGGTTTAAAAATTAGGTTTTGCATACCGCATGAAGAGAGCTGGGATGCACTGTAAGTCTTTTGACTCAGCATGTATCATTCGGTTCAATGGTGAGATTTCCATCATGGAACCACTTGCACGGCTTTTCCGCTATCTCCCTCTGATTTTGAGCCCCTAGGACTTAAATGAAAATCTACAAAAATGTTAGGCGCTGGTATGAAACAGACTCAAAAAAAGTGAAAACCCAAAAATAAAACAAGGGGACTGCTAAATAAACTTTGACCTTAATTAAAATCTATAATGGACTATCATTGTACCAGGTTCATAAAGCCCTCGTTGTTTTCAGGTACCTTGGAGGGGGACCAAAACCCTACTCCCTTGAGTGAGTGCGACCCCTAAAGATTAAAGCCCAAAACCCAGTCTGCAACTACCTTGTGTATCGCCTGGATTTCCGAAGTAATGGCGCTTCTATCGTACGTAGGCAAGTAGGACTTGGTCACCAAAGGTGACTCTCTGTTGTGAGAGCATCGACCCTGTCCGAAGTATTGAGCATAGGCCACGCCTTCACGGGGGTGTCTGTCTCATTGTCCTGCGTCCGAGTAGGTTCTTGCACGCTCACGGGTGATTCCGTTGCGAGCGAGAACCGAAGTATTGGTTTTGCCTATCGGCTTCCTCTCTCTTTTCTTTGGCTGAGTAGGGATCCAGGAAGGGTTACAAGGACTCCAAAAAGTACAGACTACAGGTTACACAGGAGGAGGACAAGTACGGGATACTCTTCTGGCAGTTTCTCTCTCCTATACGGTAGCGTACTAAGGACTTGTTATAAGATATGCCTGAAAATCACAACTCTAAAAATGAAAAGATAATAAATAGCCGAGCTTTCACGGCTTCACATGGCGTGAGTTGGTGAATCCGATTTTGTATTGTGTTTGTATGGATCTAGATTAAGGTTCAAAGATCAAGTCCCGCGCATTTGCGTACATTTTGTTTCTCCCTTTGACCACCCCACTCAACCGAGACTCTCTACTGTTTTACACTCCTTTTATTCCTCGTTGACCACCGTATCTTTCATCCAACATCCGATCCTCTCTTGTACTTCGCGAAGTTGATCCATGGATGGTTTCCGTCTGGACCATGCCGGCACCCACATCGATTCCATGAACTCAACTCCGCCAATAAATTCGAGGCGATTCCCGAGAAACCGATCCGTACTTTGCGGATCGATCTCCAGACTCCTCGTTTTCTACCTTTCTCTTGGCCACCCAATAAACTGGGATCACTTTTGTCCCACTTCCGCCGTTGTGAATGGAAGTCGATTACAGTCTACATCCTTTTCCATCCACAACATGCTGGGGTTGACCTGAATTCCAGCTTCATCATGGCAGCTGAACATTAATTGCAAGTGATCTGATTCGGACCATCTCATTATGCAGATAGAAGACAGTGCGAGCCCTGGAGACTACTCCGGAGTTCATCTCGTCTGACTCAGACCCTGATATGGCTCCAGGAGGAAAGGGCAAGGGCCAGCAGCCACCCCAACCAGAGGGACAGGTGCCAGATCAGAACCAAGTAAATGCACAGTTACTGGCATCTATCCAGGCCATACAGCAGCAGCTGACCGAGCAGGCCCTGACACAGATCGCATTCCAGGATATGTTGAATGACATGATGAACCGTGACGATGGAGGAGGAGGCAGAGGCAGAGGAGGCAGGGGAGGAGGAGGTGGAGGTGGAGGTGGTGGTCCTCCTGATGATGACCTTGAATTACCACCACCAAAGCCTACCCTTAAAGAAACATACAATCCGGGAGACAGCCAGATGACCGAGTGGATTCTCATTCCACCGGTACACGCTCACTTTGAGCTGAAGCCCCAATTCATTGCTCTTCTCCCTGCCTTTCATGGAAACACAAGCGAGGAGCCGTACATTCACCTGCAGCAATTTTTCCGTATCTGCCGCACTACTCACTATCCCAATGTCCCTCTGGACATTGTCAAGATGATGGCATTCCCATTCAGCCTACAGGATAAGGCCCTTTATTGGGTCAATCATCTGGGGAAGGTTGTGACGACCTGGGAGGAGTTGAAGTCCGCCTTCCTGCACAAGTATTACCCTCTCGGTCGACTCAACCAGATGTGAGCCCGTAGCAGTAATTTCTCCCAAGGACCCCATGAGTCGATACATGAAGCATGGGAGAGATTCACTGACCTGCAGGAGAAGTGTCCCCACCATGAGATCCCTAAGACCAGCTTGGTCCAGCATTTCTTTGGGGTACTGAACATTGAAAGCCAACGGCTTGTGGACGCAGCATGTGGGGGCTCACATTTTAACAAGGATGAAGATGTAGTTTGGCAGATATTTGAAGAAATGGCCGACGGAGAGGCCGCCCTCTCTTCATCCAAGGCGTATCAGAAGCAGCCCCAGATCCTCCAAAAGCAAGTGCACATGGCTGCATCCAAGGAAGCAGAGAGAGATGAGAGCTCCAACCTCAGCATCATCGGGGGCCATCTCTCTAAGGTAGATATCATTGAGAAGCGATCACAGGACCTCGAGAAACTCGATGTGATCGAGAAGAGGACCCAGAACTTGGACAAGCTAGATCAGATCAACAAGTACCTTGAATTGTTGGTCGGCACTATCAACTCTGTCCAGTCGGCTACACCATCGGAAGCTCCCGCTGAGAAGAAGGACGAGCAGCAACCACAGCATCAGCCTCAGCCGAGCCAGCAGCCACCGGCAGTCCAGCACGTGTACTACGTGCAGGCGCCCGACCAGGGCCAGCCGTAGCAGCAGATGGTAGTGTACCAGCCAGAGTTCCTCTCAGTACCTGATCCAGTCTTCCCACCACCACCCCTGATTCAGGAAGTGAACGGGGTATGGGCTCATGATGCACAGCCGACCCGTCCTCAGGGACAACCCCAGGGTCAGCAATTTGCCAATCGGCAGTACCACCAACCTCAGGGTGGTCGTTTTGGTCAATCCTCTCAGCAGCACCAGCAGGTTCAGCAGCCTCCCCAGTTTGCACAGCAGTGGAGGCAGAATTTTCCTTACTAGCAGCAGCCGCAGTACCGCCACCCACAGCCGTATCACCAGTACGCGGCTGCCCCCTCTCAGCAATATCAGCAGTATCCTCCTCCATCCTACCAACAACTTCAACTTCCTGCACCACCTCAGAACCACCAGCCACAACCTCTACACCCATCCAACCATCAGCAGCGTGATCTGCACGCTGAACCTACTGAATCACCCTCGGTGAATCCCACCATGGATTGTCTGGCCAGCTTGTTAAAGGGCTAGAGGATATGACAAAGAGGCTCGACGACCTGACCGCCACCAGAACTACCATTCCGGCGCAGGTCAAAGCCAACCCCAATAATTTCAAAAAGAAAGAGCAGGTAGATTGTGATGTCCTATCCGAGTCTGGTAATGATATTACTGTTTATTCTAATGCTGTTACTCTTAGGAGCGGTAGGGCCTTGCCTCCGCCTGCTACTAGAAGTAGGGTGAATAAAGAAACAGGTGGATCGTCATCTTCCGCATCAGCCGTGCCAGCTCCACGGGCGGGTGAGGAGGAAGAAGAAGGAGAAGCCAGTCCAGCCGTCGTGCCATGTCAGCAGCAACCTCAGCCAAAAATACAAAAAAATCAGCAAAAACAAAAACAACAAAAAGAAGCTCATAGCAGAAGCGAAGCCGCTCCAGCATTGGAGGAGCCGCCAGCAGCAGTCGATCCCTCGCCAGCCGATGGAGCAGACGCTACCCTTTTTGATTGCCCAACAGCACCAGCATGCCAAGATCCAGCTTGTACTCCTTTTTGTAGATCGGATGTACAACATTCTGTGGGCGATGATTTTGATGTAAATAAGAACTCTGATTTTCCTGCTAGTAGTGTACATATTCCTTTTCCTCATGCAATACAAAAATCCAAAAAAATTGCAAAACGAAAAAAGGCATTGTCTGATCCAGGTGTTGTGGATATTTGGATAAATTGACTGTTGAGATTCCCCTGTTGAAGGCCGTGGAATACATGCCAGCCGTAAAGAAAGGACTGAAGGAGGCATGTACTAACAGGCGTCGCCCAACGCAAGAAAACAGACGCCAGCAAGTCGAGAGGCATGTCCTCACCTTGGCCACGGTAGCAGCCATCAACAATCTCCCCCAGAAGAAGCAAGACACAGGAGCGCCTCTGATCAGTTGTGAGATTTTTGACCAGGTCTTCGAGCGCACTCTCTTGGATAGTGGATCTTCCATCAACCTTCTGCCCTCGTCCATAATGCAAGAATTCGGGCTGGGACCGCTCAAGCAGACACGCATGATCCTTCAGTTCGCTGACCGATCCGTCAAGCAGCCCCGAGGTTTGTTGGAAGACGTGGTAGTTAAGGTGCAGGAAATGAAATTCCCAGCTGACTTTGTAGTCCTTGATATGGACTCGCCTGCACCCCTGCTCCAGACCCCTATCATCCTTGGCAGACCATTCCTTCGTACTTCAGGTGCGTGGTTGATTACGGGTCTGGGAATATCACTTTCAGCTCGAACACCCAGCAAATCACGATCAACATGAACAAAGAGCATAATGCCACAACTGATGAGAGCCAGGCGGTATCAGAAGCAGACTGTGATTTTATTGCAGAGATCAGAGACTCAGCTTTATCATTGGATGATTCATGGACCCGAGAAATCCTCACTCTTGAGGAGGACTTGGAAAGCGCAGTCAGCATATGCTCCGATGATTCTTGGGAGACAGATTCTCAGATGCAGGCGCATCTTCTTGAGCATTCACTCCAGACCGAACATGATCAGCGTAACGCAGAACCGTTCGGTGCATCACCGGGATCTCAACAGGATGATGAGGATGGTAAGTATCGCAAGGAAATACATCCCACCACCAGCATGGTATCTGAAGTGACTGATAAAGCGGACAGGTCTAAAGCAGAACTCAAGCCACTTCCGGCAGGCCTGAAGTATGCTTTCCTTACGGGTGAAGAACAAATGTATCCGGTCATCATCAGCAGCAAGCTGAATCCGGATCAGGAATCTCGACTTCTCGAGGTTCTAGAAAAGAACCACAAGGCACTTGGTTGGACCGTATCAGATCTCCGAGGGATAAATCCAGCCTTGTGTTCACACCATATCTATTTGGAAGAAGATGCCAAGCCGTCTCGTGAATTTCAGAGAAGGTTGAATCCTAACCTTCGGGACGTCATCATGAAGGAGATCACGAAATGGTGTGATGCAGGCTTCATCTATCCCATCTCCGATTCGAAATGGGTAAGCCTACTGCATGTAGTTTCCAAGAAATCAAGGCTTACCGTGGTTACAAATGACAAAGGAGAGGAAATTTCAACTCGGGTACCAACATCCTGGCGGGTGTGTGTTGACTACCGCCGACTTAATGCAGCAACCAAGAAGGACCACTTTCCCTTGCCATTCATTGATCAGGTTTTGGAAAGATTAACAGGCAAGGAGTTCTTCTGCTTTCTGGATGGGTATTCCGGGTACAACCAAGTGGCGATCGCCCCTGAAGACCAAGAGAAGACTACCTTCACTTGCCCGTTCGACACCTATGCCTTCAAGAGAATGCCCTTTGGTTTGTGCAATGCACCTGCAACCTTCCAAAGATGCATGTTAGCAGTCTTCGCCGAGATGGTCGGCAGTTTTCTCGAAGTGTTCATGGACGATTTCTCTGTCTATGGTGATAGTTTTGATTCTTCTCTTCAGCATCTAGACAGAGTACTTCAGAAGTGCCGAGAAGTCAATTTAGTGCTCTCATGGGAAAAGAGCCATTTTATGGTCACTGAAGGTATTGTGCTGGGCCACGTCGTTTCCAAACGTGGCATGGAAGTCGATCCGGCGAAGGTGGATGTCATTTCAAATCTTCAGCCACCTCAAACCGTGAAGAATGTGAGGTCATTCCTGGGGCATGTGGGATTCTATAGGCGATTCATCAAGGATTTCAGCCGCATTGCCCGACCTCTGACAGAACTTTTATGCAAGGAAACAGAGTATATTGTTGATCAGCTAGTTCTCCTTGCTTTCAATCAGTTGAAGGAGCTCATTACCCAGGCTCCAATCTTGTAGCCGCCCGACTGGACTCTTCCCTTTGAGATAATGACCGATGCGTCAGACTTTGTAGTCGGAGCTGTTCTTGGGCATAGAAAAGACAGAGCGCCCTATGCCATTCACTATGCCAGCAGAACATTAGACGAAGCACAGAGAAATTATACAGTGACAGAAAAAGAATTGTTGGCTGTGGTTTTCGCCTTAGAGAAGTTCAGATCCTATTTGTTGGGATCAAAAGTCACAATTTTTACAGACCACTCTACTATCCGGTACTTACAACAGAAGAAGGATGCCAAGCCAAGACTGATTCGTTGGATCCTTCTCCTCCAAGAATTCGATTTGGAAATAAAGGACAAGCCTGGAGTTCAGAATGTGGTAGCAGATCATCTCTCCAGAATAGAGCAGCATGAACCTCCTCTGAGCAATGCACCTATCACAGAAACCTTCCCTGACGAAGCCATCTTAGCCGTGGATTCTCTTCCTTGGTATGCTGATATAGTCAATTACCTCACCTCTGGGGTAATGCCTTCGGATTGGACGAAGAACCAAAAGAACAAATTCATGTCGACCATCCGCTTTTACCAATGGGAAGATCCTCTTTTATTCAGAGAAGGAGCAGATTATATCTGGCGCAGGTGCATCCCTCAGACAGAGCAATCAAGTGTCCTCGAGCATTGTCACTCGCTCGAATCTGGTGGACATCACTCTGGAGATCGTACGGCAGCAAAAGTTCTTCAGTGTGGCTTCTAGTGGCCCACTTTATTCAAGGATGCAGCGGAATTTGTCAAACGATGTATTGACTATCAGAGACTGAAAGGAACACTTACTGCCAAAGATTCAATGCCCCTGAAAATCATTCAGATAGCAGATGTTTTCGATGCATGGGGCATTGACTTCATGGGACCTTTCCCTAACAGTCAAGGATTTGAGCACATCCTTCTTGCTGTCAACTACGTGAGTCATTGGGTGCAAGCTATTCCCGCTCGAGCCGCTGACAGCCGAACAGTATGCCAGTTTCTGAAGAAGAACATTATTTCGCGGTTCGGGATACCGAAAATCCTCATCTCAGACGGGGGTAGCCACTTCATTAACAAAGAGGTCAAGAAGTTAACGAAGGAGTACGGCATCGACCATCGTGTCGCATCTCCTTATCATCCTTAGACCAATGGCATGGCGGAGTTATCAAACAGAGAAATTAAGACTATACTGCAGAAACTTGTTAGGCCAAACAGAAAGGACTGGTCTCAACTCTTGGACTCAGTCCTATGGGCTTATCGAACCGCCTACAAGTCTCCCTTGGGCATGTCGCCCTATCGTCTTGTATATGGAAAGCCGTGCCATCTGCCTGTGGAATTAGTTCACAAGTCTTTATGGGCAATCATCAGTTGTAATTTGGACTCACGCAAAAGTGGTCAGAAGAGAAAAGACGATCTGAACAGGCTCTTGGAATTCCGAGACTATGCATACGATAACACCTTGATGTACAAGGAGAAGGTGAAACGCTGGCACGACCAGCACATCAGACGAAAGACCTTTGACGTTGGACAGAAAGTGTTGTTATTTGATGCAAAGTTACGGATATTCCCAGGTAAATTAAAGAGTAAGTGGACAGGGCCCTTTCGAGTTTGTGAAGTGCGTGACAATGGAAGCATTTCTATATCAGAATTGTCCCCTGACGCACAGCCATTCGTCGTCAACGGTCAACTCCTGAAGCCGTACCTCGAACCAAACACATTCCTGGCCGTTGTTGACTCCGTTCAGCTAATGCACCATGATGACATCTCCTCAGCACCTGCGGCATCAAAATATTCAGACTATGCGATCCAAGAACTATTTATCTGATTTTCTTCTTTGTTTTTCTTCTTTTCTTCTTTATTTTCCCTATGTATCTAAAAAGTGCTGCCCTAGTAGACAGTTTTCTATACTTAGGACGTACTTGGTCCTAAGTATAGGGGGGATGAGCACCCCGAGTTTTTCATTTCATTCCGATCCTCTCCATTGTCCCCTCTTCTTGTTTATACTTAGGAGTATCTTACCCTAAGTATAGGGGGAGACAATCTGAGTTCGATCTGTGTATTCCCACCCTTGACCCTCCCTGCTTTTTGTACAGTCTGCTATACTTCGGATTACTTGTTCCTAAGTATAGGGGGGACGGTCAACTTCTCATTCATTCATTTCATTCATATTTATTCTTTGGACTAGTCTATACTCAGTACGAGTTATGTCTCTGTTTTTCTCTTCGATCTATGAGGACATAGCTCAAGCTAAGTATAGGGGGGTCGTATATACCATGTATATACTATAAGCCATAACTCATACTGAAAAATAAAATATATCATCCCAATATAAATTAAAATGTAATAAGTGGTCCTATAACAATAAAAGATGATTGTGAGCTCCTCAGGCTTGTTGTACTTGTACTGATTATTAAATCAGAAAAAGATTTTTATGCAAAAAGTGTTCTTTGAAAAACCTTGTGAAAATTGTTTGAAAATAGTGTGTACAAGTATTCAACTTTTGAAAAATCAGTTTTGTGTGTAAAATTTATTTCTTTTGCGTGAAATCAAAATGTGTCAAAATCAGTGTGCAAATGATTGTAAAAATTTGATTGTCAAAATTGTTTTGAAAAACCTATCTATTATGTGTAAAACCTTTGTAAAATCATTTTCAAATACGTGTACATGTTTGCAAAATTATTTTGGACTAGAGCTTTCAAAACTCTTGTAAAAAATGATTCTTGAATAAGTCTGAGGAGTCTACACAAAAATCTCTCATTTGTAAATAAGGAATAATCACAAATAAAACTGATAAAAACCTTACTATGTAACAAGTACATTTTTTCTTCTTTTGTATATGTACTGATTAATAAATCAGATACCTATACAGTATGATTTGAAAAATAGTGTGACCAGTTTGGAAAAATTTAATGTGAAATGATTCCAACCTGTGTGAAACTGTTTTGATTGAAAAACTTTTTCTTCGTGTGAAAGAAAGGATTTGAAAAACCTATGTGCAAATATTTTGAAAAATGCTTGTCAAAACTATTGTGAAAATTGTATGTATATAGTGCGAAAAATCTTTGCAAAAATAGTTTTCAAATGTGTGTAAATGATTGCAAAAATTATCGTGTACAATAGTTCGCAAAATTATTTTCAAAACTAGACCTAAAAAATAATAAGATCACTATTACAAATACTTTTAAGTCATAAATAAGACACATACAATTCTTTCTGTACAATTCTAAATAAACTACTTCACTCACACCTGTAAAGTTTTTATAAATTCATACATTTTGTAAATAAAGCGACACGCCCGTGTAAATAATTGTACGTACCTTTTTGTATATGTCAAGTTTTTATCTGCAAAAAATTCTTTGTGTAAAGTATTCTTTGATTCTTTTAAATTCTTTGTGAAAAAAAAATTGCATCATTCATTGTGCATAGCATAAGCATACCATTCATATTCTTTTTGAGTGAGCTTGATGATTGAATCAGTCTAATAAAGTCTCAAATTGGAGCTCGGTTAGACCTTACCGCACCTAACTGCACTGGAACCTTACGGGAACTAGGTTTAAGGTACTTCAGGTCTCTGCAGACTTAATTCTTTGAGAAATCAGGGCTGGGTTCAAGTCACCTCAGTGGACTAACTAGAACCTTTCGAGACACACGTACGACTCTTGCCGACCATGACCTAACTTGGACACTTGCACCTTTCACTTGGCTCAACTCAGTTGGAGTGGTGAGGGGGTTGGATTTGCCAGTCTGAGATGCACACAGGTGGAAACATTCATCCTCGTCTAGGGAGGGAAGTGCACCCCAACCTGGTCCAATAGCCATGAGGTCTAAAGACAAGAGATTGTGGGTTGCGATAAAGCTTCAAAAGAGGGATAGTCTATTGGCTCAAGAGGAAAAACTCCTTATGTAAATGCTGTTGTGAATAGTATGTTGAAAAAAATTGGTCAGGCCTGTATAAAAATAAAATGCCTGGAAAGTATGTACAAAGTCAATAAGCAAGCTTGAGTTCCAAAGACAAAAACGTGAGCCTGCAGCTGGATGACTTGACTACACTGGTCTTGCATCCCAGGATAGGTAGCTACACTGGCTACCGTCCATTCTTCTCTTCACCCCCTCCTCTTGAGCTGGTTGCCACTTGAACTTAGAAGGGAATACCCTGCTCCTCGAGGAAAGAGCTGTCGGATTGGGGAATCATTGGGTTGTCATTCTGGAGAAGTCAGTTCCTTTATCATTTCAGTTGGGGAGAGCCGCTATCACTTACAATGTACAAGTCAGCTTCATAGTTATAAGGGTTTGCGTATGATGTAGACTGGTTCTGACCAGGCTATTGAGGTAGATTGAACCGAGTTCTGTTACTATCGAAGGCTGTTGTATTTTAGAGCTAGTTCCCGACTAGGTTCCACACACATCTACACCCAAGGTCTGACAGGAGCTCCAAATTCAGATTTTGTAAAGACATGCATTGCATTGAAAGCACCCCTATTCACTCTATCCTTCTTTAATTCTCCTTTTTCTTTTCTTTATTTTTTTTGTACTTATTGCATAAGTGTTTGCTAGGGACTAGCAAAGGCAAGTATAGGGGGGTGATGCATCTCCATTTCATCACCTTTATTCTATCATTTTGGCCTCAAAAACACCAGCAAATGCATGTAAATAGCATCAAATTGTACATAATAGCATTCATAAATCATTGTATTAACTACACATTAAATAAGGTTTTTAATGCCAAAATTATAGAATAAAGAGAAGAAAAGAAAAAGGAATAAAATATTGAAGATATTTTATGACCCAAACCCCGAGACCAAGGCCAGCATGGTATTGATCGACAAGGAATAAAGTAGGGGGAGATAAGGGCCAGTATACAATAAATACCCCATTTATTTATTCATTTATTTATGCATTTTGACACCTATTTTGTACATAATTATTTATTCATCAAATAAAGAAACTTTGTTCGTGAAAGTTGTAGATTATAATGTAAATAAAATTACAAAATTGAGTTTGTGTAAAAATAATACTCAGTGTACATTTTATACACAAAATAGAAAGCAAAAATCTCAACTTCACAGACCCATATCTTGCAAATAAAAACTCCAAATCAACCAAACTCACCTTTAATTGTATATAGCATTCCAAGAACTATTTAATAAAATTGGTTTCATAATTTTTGGAGCTCATATGCAAAAATTAGGTTTTTGTCCCTCCTTGTACATAATACCTGAATAAAGTATTACATTTATTCATTATTCATTATTCATTTAAAATAACAAAATTATAATTTTAGAATTTTGTAAACAATGTATATAATGCATACACATATTAAAAATAAAAGAAAACCAAAAAGACTTTGTAAAATAAAATAAGTCTACAAAATTCATAGACAAAATACCTATACTATATATCTTTATATAGATAAAAAGGATTTTATTCCTTGGTTCTTTTATTCTTTTATATTTTTATAATAATGTATACATTATACATAACTCATTAAAAATGTAAATCCAAAATAAAAATCAAGAAAATACATTAAATAAATTAAATATACAAAATACATAGGTAAAATACCTATAAGGATACCTACATATACCTATACCTATTTATTTAAAAAATGTAAATAAACTCCTAAAAATTAAATAAAAATACCTTTATACTCACAAAAATAAATTATAAATATATAAAATAAGCCAATAAAATAATAAAAGAAAATAAATAAACTAAAAATAAAATACATAAAAATACATGTAAATACATACATATATACATTATTAAATTAAAACCATAATAAAATACTTCGAAAAATTCAATAAAAATCACAAATAAATACTACATGAAAAATACACAATTTTTATGTTTTAAGAAAATTCAAATAAAATCATTTATTATGGTAAATAAATCAATTTAGGTTCAAATTTCCTGTTTTGTCTTTTAGCGGCTGACGTGGACCAATGAGGCGCCGGCCTTCGTTGACCCCCTGGTCAACTGTCCCATCCCTGCTCTGGTGCTTCTGAAGTGTCAACTCCCCCGATTTCCTCCATTTTTTGCGTTTATCCCGTCCATCGTTCAAGCTCGCTTCCTTCACAAGAATTGCTCTCTGATTATCCATAATGCCCGCCAATAACTTGGATCGATCAGATGCTCATTGGATTAATCAATAATCGCCGGTCAATAAGGCTACTCGCCAATGTCTATAAATAAGTAGCTCGGCCCCCTTCCTCGAATTTGGCTAATTTCATTCCAACCTAAAGCCTTGATCTTGTTCCTGGACCGTTCCTCGTGACAGGAGGAGTGACCCAGCGCCTCGACCCCGGCCGGAGGACGGAGAATTTCGTTGCGGCGGAGCTCCGGCGTCCGCCCTGCTCCCTGGTGGCCCCCAGGTATAAGAGCCGTCCTTTTATGCGTTTTAGTTAGGTTTTAATGCTAGATTTTAATTCGAGTTGTTAGATTTGGTTTTAGTTAATCCCTGTAGCGTAAAAATCCAAATTCGAAGTTCGCCAGAGCTCTGCTCCGGGGACTTCTTCACTGTGAAACCAACTGTTTCCGACCGCCACGAGCACCCCATCTCGATCCCCATCGCTTTCTCCATCGTTCCATCACCTTTGACCAACCCAGGACCCCTGGTCTTGGTGAATCGGGGCTCCACCTCCGCCGTTCGTCGGAGCCCCTCCGCCCCACTCCATTTTGCGGCGAATTTTCAAAACCCCGGGTCGAGGAGGTAGCCATCTCGCCCCCGGTTCTTCTTATGCAGGTCAAACGAAGGAAGAGCCCCATCTGGGCTCGAATCGAACCAGGAAGAGGTTCCTGGAGGTCCCCTACTTCTCCGATCTTGTCCGAGCGACTCGGACCTCCAGGAGCCAAGTAGGACCTTCAGGAGACGCGGAAGGTCGCCAGCTACGAGCAGAGCACGTCAGAGGTGAGGAAGGTGCCCGGAGGAGCCCGAGCTGCTCGATCGAAGCTCGCCGGGGGCGAGCTTCTTCCCTGTTCTTCCAGGCATCTTCAGCACCGTCAAATCGAAGGATTCGGCCCAGATTGAACCAGAGCCGTCAGATGAAGCGCCGCATAGACCGTCCGATCAGCGAGGCTGATCTAATCTCCGCCATCATCTATGAATCGTCATCGGCCGACAGGAGCACGACGCGTGGCAAGTAGAAGCGGTCCAACCGTCGGATCGCACGCTTATTGGGGGTAAATTTCACATCTAGCCCCCCGCCTTTTGCATTTATAATTTAATACCAAAAATAAAAAGTCACGTTGTAAATAACTTGTAAAATTTGCAGAACACCCCCTGATGTTTGTGTATTTACTTTTTAGTCCCTCTACGTCTCACGTGCAGACCCCACGTGAGGCGCGTGATATTTGCATTTAAACCCCGCCGGGTTTTTGTATTTGTAAAATGGTCCTGAAAATAAAAGTTAACGTTCATTTTTATTGTGATTTTTGCATGTATGCCCCTGTCAATTATTTTATTTGCAAAAACACCCCTGCCAGGCCATTTATTTTTGAATGCTTTGTCTATTTATTTTGTGCTTCATATTTCTTCGAAAAATTTTGCAAAAATAGACATAGGCTCCTGTTAGTGTACCCTTGCACGTTATATTTTTAGTTTTTAATTTTATTGCATCTTTCCATTTATTAAAAATCAAAAACATGCATTTTATTTACTGTCTATCTTATAAAATACCAAAAAATATGAAAAGGTCTCGAAAAATTCCAAATAAAATAATTATGGTGTATTTTGACCCATTTCAGTGTCATCCAAAAATCCCTAAAAATCTCAAAAGGAAAACCTTAAAAATTGAAAAATACACAAAAACTTCAAAAAAATATATAAATTTAAAGAAAAATCAGAAAAATGTGAGCTCAGTTCCTATTTATGCTATATTTTATTATCCTTATTAGAAAAATAGTGTGGAAAATTTTGAGGTTGTTTGCTATTTTTAATTCCTATTTTTCTTACAGCCAGACCCTATTCCACTGTTTGCTCTTATTTTGCTATTTAAAAATACTAAAAATGTTTTGAAAAATGCCCAAAAATCACAAAAAACAGTAAAAAATCATGAAAATCCCAAAAAGACTTTATTCCTAAATTTTTGACTATTTTTGAGTATTTTTATAAATATTATAGTGTCCCTTTATGTATATATATATATTCCCTAAAAAAAGAAAAAAAGAAGAAAATATATATATCTATATCTAACTACTTATATGTATTTATATATCTATTTATTAACCCTAAAATATATAAAAAAATATATTATTGTTATACTTATCTATATATATTGTATGTATTATAAGCTATATACTCACCCTATATGGGTATACATATATTTATATATTTGTATTATATATATATTACCTAGTTATACTATAAAAAAGTATATAATAAATAAAAATAAAATAAATAAATAAAATAAAATACAAAAAAATATAAAATTTAAAACCCACAAAAATAGGCTTCACACATGGATGACTCTATGATAGATGCAAATTGTAGGCTATTGCATTGTGTATTGCTCTCTGTGGTTCGACCTCTACATGCTTGTTCCCTTTACATTTTATGGTAGAGTAATAAAGATTAATTCACATTTCTTTTGAGCTTAATTGTTTTATTCTTTTATTGTGGGTTAATTGTTGATTAACACCGGTCTTTTATGAGTGGTCGCCTCAGCGACAACATTTTTATATCATGGTGACCCTCGTGGAAAACAGCTGTTATCACCACCTCAAAGCCTTTCCCTTCGCCCTAGCCAATAAGGCGCTTTACTGGCTGAGTCATCTGGGAAGGGAAATTTCTACATGGGAAGATCTAGAGTCCACATTCCTGCGTAAGTATTTTCCTCTGGGGAGGACGAACATGATGAGGAGTCAGATCTCCAATTTTACGCAGCATTCGCATGAGTCTTTCCATGAGGCATGGGATAGATTCGAAGATCTTACGGAGAGATGCCCGCATCATGAGATACCAATGAAGGTGCTAGTACAGAATTATTTTAGAGGACTCCAGCCGGGCATCTAGGGGCTAGTGAGTGCCGCATGTGGCGGCAGCTATTTGAACAAGGATGCCTAGTCAGTCTGGGTCATCTTCGAAGGGATGGCAGAAAACTCGAGAGTCGTCGACTCTACTCGGGCATTCCAGAAAGTCCCTCAGCTACCACATCACCGAGAGCATCATAAGGTGGCTAACATTTCAGAATCTGAATCCAACACCAACATGGGCTTTATTAGCGAGAAGTTAATGTTGGTGGATGTGATTGAGAAACAAGTTCAGGACTTACAGACGCTGCGAGAGTTGGAGAAACTCTCATCTCTACCTCAGCAGCCGAGCGATCTTTCAAAGAAGATTTCAGAGCTTCAACTTCAGTACCAGCAGAGCCAATCTTCTTCAACCGCACAACCTACACGGAGGATCTTACCCGCTCCACCCACCCATTAGATTCACTACGTACAGAGCGAGCCAGAGACCCCGCAGATTGATTGGCATGAGGATCAATCTCATGCCAATCCCGATCAGATCACCAGTGCTGCAGATATGGATGTGGAGCCGCAAACTACTCTCGAGATCAACGGGATTTGGTATACTCCAATTCAGCAACCGAGTAAACCGCATCATTAACAGCAGCCGTACAGTCAACCGCAGCATGGACGTCCACATTTCCAGCACCGGCAGAATTTCACAAAGCAGCAGTCTCACCAGCATGTTTATCAGAGACCGCAATCATATCAGTATCCTGCTCACCATTCACATACATATCCTTATCAACAGCCGCATCAATCTTCCTTTACAACGCCAAGGCAAGAGAGAATAGAGAGCCAAGGCCATCACACCAAACCTGAGATGTCTTCACAGGCCCATGCACTAAATCAAATCATGGATATGCTGAGTACGCTCCGGATTGCGCACAAGACAGAGATGGAGTAGGTTAACCGTGGTCTGGATGCGTTAACCGCACCGAAGACCACTCTTCCAGCCCAGCCTCAGATGAACCCGAACAACAAGAGGAGGCATCCAGATCATGTAGACAACACTAGAGGTACGATCTCTTTTCCTGAATTTTTATCTAACTTCATTCGTCTCAGGAGTGGTAGATCACCACGAGCACCTGCTGGAATAGAGGAGAGGGCACTTGATGAGGAGCAAGAGCAAATCCATGAGCAGCCAGATTCTGATGCTGAGGAGGAAAACCAGCATATTAATGAGGACTATCAAAGAGAAGGGAGTGATGCCGAAACAGTTGACATGGACACATGTGATTCAGACGATAATATCATGCTAGACCATGCAGATAATCCCGGCAAAAATATGTCTTCCCCTGTTTTATAGAGTTTTGTACATGATTCTGAAACTCTCGATGTACATGCTGATTCCAAAAGTAATAAAAAGTCTGATTTCCTTATTACTGATATTGTTCCTTTTCCCAACACTTTGTTTGGAAAAGGAAAGAAAAACTCCAAAAAAATGTTATCACTCTAGAGACCGAACGATTATTAAAAGATCACATCTTTTTGAAGATCCTGCTTCATGATGCCTTGGATCATTTTCCTACGCTTAAAATTGAAAAACTGATGCACCACGCGTAGGAAAAAGAGATCCCGTACAGAGAAACATGTTTTGACTAAGGATACATATTGTGCTATTCAGAATAAGTTACCGAAGAAGAAGAAGGACTCAGGAGCACATTGTGTCAGATGCAAGATCGCAAATTCCAAGTATGATCACACTCTTTTAGATAACGGTTCCTCGATCAATTTGATACCCTCTTCTTTATTCAATAAGCTCGAGTTAGGTCCTCTTTACAAATCCCACGCGATCCTTCAGTTTGCTGATAGATCCGTAAAGAGACCTAAGGGTATACTAAGGAACGTTATCGTAACCGTGCAGGGTCTGCAATTCCCAATGGACTTTACTGTCCTAGACATGGATCTCCCTACACAGTTACACCTTACCCCGATTATTCTTGGGAGGCCTTTCTTAGAAACTGCAAAGGCTCTCTTCAATTATGATACAGGGAAGGTATCTTTTCGCGCCGAAGGCGAGAAGGTACATATAGAGATGGCAAGAGATTCCAACACATCTAGTGATGCATCTTCTGATTTCTTGAGTTCTTTAGCCACCTGCGATTACATGGATGAGGTCCGTCTTGACGACCTCGAAAGATATCAAGTAGAGACCCAAGAGTGCTTAACAGAGGACGGGTCCGAGACTATAGTTGGTGATTCTTCAGAAGGTACTTTATATTTCAGTATGGATGACGAGAAGCAAAGGGATTAGACTTCTGAGGAGTTTATTGCGGACCTTTCAGATTCAGAGACTTTACACAATTCCTCCACTTCAGATGATCTAGAGACAGAATTTCATTTAGCTGAGTTGTTTTACTCTGATCAGCCTGAGGATGAGCATAATAGCGAGTGGGATGATGTTTTGAACATCTTCTGTAGTCCGACTCTATAGCACATTGAGATGGTGGATAACCAAATCCCAGGCAAATCCACAACCGATACAGATCCCAATACACATATGGATGAGGTTTCAGCAGAGCCAGAATTTACCTTACCAGAACTAAAGACCTTGCCACCAAATATGAAGTATGCCTTCCTTGCAGGTCCACATCGATAGTTTCCGGTCATTATCAGTTTATCTTTGACCAGCAAACAAGAATCTCGTTTGATGGAGGTTCTAGAAAGAAACCGCAAGGCTATTGGGTGGATTGTATCCAATCTCCGCGGGATTAATCCTGCTTTGTGTTCTCATCATATATATCTCGATCATGACAGCAAACCCTCCAGAGAGTTTCAGCGTAGGCTGAATCTGATTTTACGAGAAGTTGTCAAGAAAGAGATTACGAAATGGTGCGATGCAGGCTTCATTTATCTTATCTCCAAATCTGAATGGGTTAGCCCATTGCATGTTGTCCCGAAGAAGTCGGGAATTCAGATGGTTAAGAATGAGAGTGGAGAGGAGATTCCAAAGAGAGTAACCACATCGTGGCGGGTGTGCGTTGATTACAGAAAATTGAGCGCCGCGACGAAGAAGGACCACTTCCCTTTGCCTTATATAGACCAGGTCATAGAACGGTTGGCATGGAAGGAGTACTTCTGTTACCTTGACGGTTACTCCAGATACAAATAGGTAACAATTGCTCTTGAAGACCAGGAGAAAACCACCTTCACATGTCCGTTCGGTACATATGCCTGTAGACGGATGCCCTTTGGATTCTGCAACGCTCCTGCTACTTTCCATAGATGTATGCTTGCTATTTTTGCGGACATGGTCGGTGATTTTATAGAGGTTTTTATGGATGATTTTTCTGTCTATGGTGAGTCCTTTGACGATTGTTTAGTGCACCTAGACCAGGTTCTTCAGAAATGTTGTGAGGTGGATCTCGTTCTATCTTGGGAAAAGAGTCATTTAATGGTTACACATGGGATCGTGTTGGGGCACGTCATCTCCCAACGAGGCATGGAGGTTGACCCTGCCAAGGTGGAGGTCATCAAGCGCCTCGAACCACCATCCAACATCAAGCAGTTACGGTCATTTCTCGGACATGTTGGTTTTTACCGACAGTTTATCCAAGACTTCTCCAAGATTGCCCGACCGTAAACTAAATTATTAAGCAAAGACATCGAGTTCTTGTTAGATGACAAATGTCTTAATGCCTTCCTCACATTGAAAGAAAAGATTATTAGTGCTCCTGTCCTACAACCACTGATTGGTCTCTACCCTTCGAGATCATGACGGATGCTTCAGACTTTGCGATCGGGGCTATATTAGGACAGAGGAGGAATTGACTTCCTGATGCTATCCACTATGCAAGTAGAACTTTAGATGATGCTCAACGTAATTACACAGTGACAGAAAAAGAAATGTTGGCAGTGGTATTCGCTTTAGATAAATTCAGATCTTATCTTCTTGGCTCTAAAATCACAATCTACACATATCATTCAGCTATCCGATTTTGATGGAAAAGAAGGATGCTAAGGCATGCCTTCTTAGATGGATTCTATTACTTCAAGAATTCGATTTGAACATTAGAGACAAACCTGGGGTAAAGAATGTGGTAGCTGATCACCTCTCCTGATTACAGACAGAACATCCTTCGGATGAGTACATGCTAGAGATTGCAAAGAGATTTCCTGACGAAAGCATCTTTTCAGTTACCGAACTTCCATGGTATGCAGATATAGTTAATTTTCTGGTTACATAGAAAAGTCCTCAAGGTTGGCCAAAGAATCGAGTTGATAGACTAGTTTCTGAGGCACGATACTACCATTGGGAGGATCTGATTCTTTTTCGTGAAGGTCCGGATTGTGTTTACAGGCATTTTATTCCTCAGGAGGAATATAATAGTGTCCTCACTTTGTGTCATTCTTTAGAGGCAGGGGGACATCACTCAGGGAAGATGACAACGCAGAAGGTACTTCAGAGCGGATTATGGTGGCCAACTCTTGCTAGAGATGCTTGCACATTTGTGAAGAGTTGTCTGGATTGTCAGAGAGCAGTAGGGACAGTCAGTGCTAGAGATGCAATGCTGATGTGACCAGTCATTATTTGTGAGATTTTTGATGCATGGGGCATAGATTTCATGGGACCGTTCTCTTCCAGCAACGGCTTTTGAGTACATTCTTCTCGTTGTAGATTATGTTATTAGATGGGTGGAGGCTATACCCGTATGAACCGCAGACAGTAAGATAGTTTGCAAGTTCCTAAGGGAACACATTATTTTACGGTTCGAGATCCCACGTATTCTTATTTCAGATGGGGGTAGCAATTTCATTAATAAGGAGGTTAAAAAGTTAGTAAAGCAATACAGCATTGATCACAGAGTAGCTTCTCCTTATCACCCACAGACGAACAACATGGCTGAAGTTGCAAATAGGAAGGTGAAATCAATTCTCCAGAAATTAGTACGACTGGATAGAAAGAACTAGTCGCAGCTTCTAGATCAGGTTCTTTGGGCATATCGTACTGCATATAAAACTCCCTTAGGTACTTCACCATTCAGACTGGTTTATGGAAAGCCATGCCATTTGCCCGTAGAGATCATGCACAAATCTGAATGGGCTATTCGAGAAATTTTACTTGATACATAGAAAGCAGGAGCCAAGAAAAAGATAGATATAAATGAGCTGGTAGAGATTCGAAATCAAGCATATGAGAACACTCTCATTTACAAGGAAAAAGTGAAGAAATGGCACGATAGACATATTCGGCACAAGAGCTTTGTCCCTGGGCAAAAAGTTTGATTGTTCAATGCAAGATTGAGAATTTTTTCTGGCAAATTAAAAAGCAAGTGGGAAGGACCTTACATAGTCAGAACGGTGCACGACAATGAAAGTATAGCAATATCAGATGAGTCACCTGGTACAGAACCGTTCGTGGTTAACGGGCAGATGCTGAAGCACTTCGTAGAGACTACTGATCATCTGGCCCGTATTAAAGTGATCTATTTTGTACAGGATTCATGATCATTCTTTCACTTCATCTCATCCTGTACAAATGCTTTTGAGCCATTCGATTTCTGGAGATCCACAACACTTGTATATTCTTCGTAGACCACAATCGTCCCCATTTTTGCTCGTCTTCTATGCTTAGGATACCAGATCCTAAGTACAGGGGGGACATATTGTTCGTTGATTGATGTTTTATAATTTGTTCTGATTCTTTTGTATATCCTTTCTTTTTCACAAATCACTGGTCTCCGATTTTTGGCTACACTCTTTTCTATACTTAGGATGTCTTATCCTAAGTATAGGGGGGACCGAGTGATTTCGATAATTTCATTTTCTTTATTTCTTTTGTTCCTTCGTTGTATATTCTTTTTACTCAGTCACCTCATTTTTGCTCTTCCGTTATACTTACGATGACCTGATCGTAAGTACAGGGGGGTTGACTGACATGTACTCTCTATTCTTTTTCACCCCCTTTTACTCAACACGAGTTATATCCTCCTTTTTCTCTTTTGACGCTATGAGGACATAGCTCAAACTAAGTATAGGGGGTACGCATATATTATATATATACTTTTGTCTATAACTCGTACTTTTATGTATTTTCTATATCTATAAAATCCATAAAAAGTGGGTAACGGTTAATTTAAAATCTATTTATACATTTATTTATTACTTATAAAATCCTTGTAAATAAGTAAAATATATCTAAAACTTGTAATTAAAATCTGTAATTAAATTATGTATTTAAAATATGTATTTAAAATTTGTATAATACTTATTTAAAATCCTATTTATTAAAACATGTGTAAAAATCATTTAATCCTTATAAAATTCTCTGTAGATAAAATCTGTAAAATGCATTAGATATTTAACTCAAATAAAATATATCTTGTAAAATTCATACACAAAAACTTGTGTATAAAAATCAGAAAATCCATAAAAAATTTACAAAGTCCTAAAAGTCATAAAAATTACAAAAGCCTTAAATCCATAAAAATGAGTAAAATTCAGAAAATATACTCCACAAAAACATGCTTGCATTTGCATTCGTATTTTTCAGAATAAGTTTGATTTCTGAAACTAAGGATTGAGTCTAGTCTAAAGGATGGATCTTGATTATGGCCTTTAACTTTCGTTGTAAGGAGCCTAGTTAGGATCTGGAATTTAGACTCTTCAGGTCTTTTGACTTAAAATCTTTGGGTTCCATAAGACCATATTTGAGAAATCAAGTCATATGTGCTTAAGTAGACCATTTGGTGTCATCCGTACAACTCTACACCAGTGAACCAATCTTGAACACATGCACTCTGCACTTAGCTCGACTCGCATGGAGTTACGAAGGGAAGTACATCTTGGTAGTGTGTTTCTATCCTTGTCTTTGCAGCATTGATGTCTAAAGACGGGAGAGATTGGGGTTGCGATAGTCGCTTCGGATGAGGGAAGGATCTGCTGACACAATTTTTCTAGGACCTCAAAAAAGGGACATAACAAAAAGATGCTATATCCGTCGAGGCACAAAAAGATGAATGCAGTGCAAGCAAATTACAAAGCCAAGACAAAGAAGAAGCCACCAAATACAAATACGATCACAATGGTCCAAGCATCCACCAAAAATGCCTGCACATCTTAGTGGAGACTTAGCTACACTGGTTGAGCTTCACAAGGAGATGCATCTCCACTGGTCGCACCTCCATCCAGAACAGGTCGATTACAACAATTCTAAGACCGTTAAAATTACCTGCTCTGTAT
The DNA here is from genome assembly GCA_037367405.1 of Ottelia alismoides. Lineage (NCBI taxonomy): Eukaryota > Viridiplantae > Streptophyta > Magnoliopsida > Alismatales > Hydrocharitaceae > Ottelia > Ottelia alismoides. The sequence continues at coordinate 177,003 of JAZKJV010010994.1, read as the reverse complement.
GGAGGTCATAGGAGTCTCTGTTTCTGATGAAATTCGATTGACATATTGGAGGGATATATGGATGAATATATATGGTGGTATTTTAAAAAAAAGTAAAAAAATGTGGAAGATATAAGCGCCGGTGCATGTAAAGTTACATGCACCTTGGTACAAGCTCCCCATCCTCTATATAAAAATCCAACTTTTTCGATACATTCAAGCATATTTATAGTGGCCTAGTGGGGTCACATGAAAAATTATCAAAACACAACATAAACACCCCCATATATCCTTATATCTGGAACATTGTCGTTAGTATAAAATGCTGTTAATTTTGGGGGCAATAAAATATATGTCCGATCTTCATGATTTTGTGTATACTCCTATTATATAGGTTTAATTAATTCATATGGTGGGATTTTAGACCATAGTTATTTTTTCCAAATAATAATTTTTGAATTTTGGGATACATAGGATGTAAACATATTTAAATCTATCTTAAGGTTTGATTATCAATTGCAATTAACGATGAAAAAGTTTGTGGTTAAATGAAATCACACAAAGAGTATAATTGGCGGAGGGTCTAAACAGTTAAAATAAAGAAATTGCCCCAAATCCCATTTCGGGACACTTGCCTATAATTTTAATTTCTTAACCTTAATAGCTATTTGCTCGACTAAAAAATATTCACATAGTTATTTTTTTTAAAAAAGGTCTCATTGTCATTATTGGGGTAGGGGGTAATGATAGTGGCCTAGTGGGGTCACATGAAAAATTATCAAATCACAACATAAACACCCCCATATATCCTTATATCTGGAACATTGTCGTTAGTATAAAATGCTGTTAATTTTGGGGGCAATAAAATATATGTCCGATCTTCATGATTTTGTGTATACTCCTATTATATAGGTTTAATTAATTCATATGGTGGGATTTTAGACCATAGTTATTTTTTTTCCAAATAATAATTTTTGAATTTTGGTATACTTAGGATGTAAACATATCTAAATCTATCTTAAGGTTTGATTATCAATTGCAATTGACGATGAAAAAGTTTGTGGTTAAATGAAATCACACAAAGAGGATAATTGGCGGAGGGTCTAAACAGTTAAAGTAAAGAAATTGCCCCAAATCCCATTTCGGGACACTTGCCTATAATTTTAATTTCTTAACCTTAATAGCTATTTGCTCGACTAAAAAATATTCACATAGTTATTTTTTTTTTAAAAAGGTCCCATTGTCATTATTGGGGTAGGGGGTTATGATATCTGCCATGTCGCTGGCTAGAAAAGGGACAAGCATGATTACATGATGAAAACTCAACACCTAAAATTGGTCGCATAATTTAAGCATTTTGTTTGCCATACTTCTCTAAGTAGTTTTATTATAAAGCCTATCCGATGTATGATTTTTAACCAAACTCTGAATTTCTAGTATCACCATGGATGTTGTACCGCTACATGATTCTTGGAGCAATTGGATTCATTCTCATTTGTCCAAGTCATTTCGGTTGTCTGTAAATGCTTCAAGCAATGATAGATAGCTCCACATAAGTTGTCAGCAGATCTTTATGTATGGGACTTTGTTGTTTTTTAGTTAGAATGTAGTTTATAATGTGACAAACAAGCATTTTTTGTTCGAAGAATAATGTTGTATAAAATGCACTCTGACTTGTTTAGTTATACTGCTTTCTTGTGTTAATAAACTAATTCTTTATAAAATGCAGCCTGACTTGTTTATCTTATATTATGGCAGTGCCGTGTTTGGGACAGAAATGTGGCCTGCTGCTGAATACGGGCGTACTATGTATACTATTCGTCAGAGAATCGGGCCATTGCTTATGAGAATGGAAAAGAGATATTGTTGATAAGACTCCTCTTTTTCTTTTCAATATATTCACTTGAGAACTCTATTTTATATTCGCGAACATATTTAAGAAGTATGTTAATGGTCTGTGTTTAATAATTAAATGAAGTTCCAAAAAGAAGGAAAAATATGAGTTGCTAATAGACAGAAGTGTCGACATGCATATTTCAGGTAAGTTTGATGATGGTGGCGAGCTTACTGAAAAGGAGATCATAAGAGCGGAGCGGAATTCTGGATTTATCAGCAACAGGCTTAGAGATATCCAGGTTCCTATCAGGACTGCTTATTTACTGGATTCTAGAACACTTCTTAAAGTGCCGAGTCTGTCATTTCTCCAAAAATTTTTCGGTGGTGAAGTTTTATTTTCTATAAAAGCTTGAAACATTGTGCTTTTCGAAGAAAAGAATTCTCAATGATGGATGAAGCATTTGCAATTCAAGACACTTGTAGTATGCTAGAGATTATTATTTGTTTCCTATTTCCTTGTATAAACCCCTTCTGGGGTATGTTAGGATTAAAGTCAAATTAGGATTAGGAATCCTAATGGGATTGGACTCCTAATCTTAATAGTAGTTGAGTTGTATTCTAATTATTGTCCTTTTGGGAATAGGAATATAAGGTTGTGATTGGGCTATATATAGAGGGGGTGGAGACATTGCGTCTACACCACCACAAGAACAATGTAACCCTTAGAGAAAGGGGAGAGAGAGATAGAAGAAAGATGTGAGAGAGCGAGGGAACATAGAGAGTTGTACTCGTTCAAATTATAGTGATTTTTCTTCTTCGGTGGTCGCGAGAGGTGACCGACCATTGTTATATCTGGTTATTCTTTCTTCACGTGCTTCTATGGTTGTGGGTGATTGTGCATTTGCATATGCATCCATATCTAGTTGGTCGCGTCCCATCAACTGGTATCATAGCAGAGACGATATCAGTGGGTCGTGTCCCAACAACTGGTATCAGAGCTAGGTTCAGCGTTGCTGAAGGGACACACCATTGTGGATCAGAGCGATGTTCGACGTCGACGAGACAAGACGATGCAACAGATGCGCAATCCTTAGAAGCCGTGATATGGTGGTCTAAGCGGCGGCTGGTAGGAGATCGTGCAAGGTGGCACGTCGAGGGCACCCAACGATAGGTGCATCACCTGGAGGCGGTGAGTTACTGCTAACGAGACTTGCATATGACAAGGATGACCCAGTGCAGACTCAAAACGATGACGAGATCGTGATGGAATTCAACTCAAGGGGGAGATTGTTAGGATTAAAGTCAAAGTAAGATTAGAAATCTTAATGGGATTGGACTCCTAATCCTATTAGTAGTTGGGTTGTATTCTATTTATATTCCTATTGGGAATAGGACTATAGGGCTGTAATTGGGCTATATATAGAGGAGATGGAGGCATTGTCTCCACACCACCACAAGAATAATGTAATCCCTAGAGAGGGAGAGAGAGAAGAAAGAGATAAGAGAGCGAGGGAACGGAGAGAGTTCTGCTCGTTCTAATTATAGTGATCTTTCTTCCCCGGTGGTCGCGAGAAGTGACCAGCCATCGTTATATCTGATTGTTCTTTCTTTCATGTGCTTCCGTGGTGGTGATCGATTGCGTATTCGCTCGATTGCACATCTGCATCCGTATTCGAGGGGTTCATCCCATCAACTGACGTGGAAACGATACCGAGATGTGTCCCATCAGGGTACTTCCGTACTTATGTAATTCCAAGTTTTTGGCTCTCTAGGGTTCTCTTCTATATAAGAAACCCTAGAGTCTTGGAATAAGATATGCTTTCTCTCCAATCTTCTTCTTCACATGGTATCAGAGCAATGATCCTAAACTGGGGCTCATACCCTCGCTCCCACTGCTACCGCCGGCTACCGGTGTTGCCAGTTCCTCTCCTGTTATAGGGAACCGAAAAAGATGTTTATTATCAACCCTAGAGCTCGAGAAAAGCTCTATGGGTAAATTACAAAGAAGGGAACATAGAACATAAACATGATAGAAACCACCCGATAACACAAATATATTATCACTCCCCCTCAAGCTGGAGCATATATATCTATCATGCTCAGCTTGGAACCACAGTGATGAAAAGGACCTCTAGCCAGAGCTTTAGTAAACATATCGGCAATATGATCTCCTAACGCAACATAAGATGTTGAGATAAGCCCCTTTTGGATCAAATCACGAGTGTAATGACAATCTACCTCGATGTGCTTTGTCCTTTCATGAAATGCTGGATTGTTATCTATAAATAACACTGTCTGTTATCACATTTGAGATGCATAGGAAGAGGTACTTCAACCGTTAAATCAGTTAGGACAGATTTGACCCACATCATCTCAGTACTACCTTGGGCCATAGCTCTATATTCCGATTCTGTACTGGATCGAGCAACGATTGTTTGTTTCTTACTCTTCCATGAGATTAATGAGCTGCCAACAAAAATAATAAAGCCTGAAGTAGACTTCCAGTCATTAGGACATCCAGCATAATCTGCATCTGCACACCCCGTAACAGAGAGAGACGTGTCTCTCCTAAACAGAAGACCTACACCTGGAGATGACTTCAAGTATCTCAGAATCATGAATACAACATCCATGTGCGCCTGCCTGGGTTGCTCCATGAACTGACTTACTTTACTCACAACAAAAGATATATCAGGCCCGGTGATAGTGACATACAATAATTTCCCTACCAGTTCTCTGTAGCGTATCTTGTCCACCTCCTCAGATCCATGATCATAAAGCTTCACATTAGGATCCATCGGGGTAGTAGCTGGTCTACATCCTGTCATTCCTGTCTCAGATAGAAGATCAGTAATATACTTCCTTTGTGTCATAACCATACCCTGTTGATTTCGTGCAAATTCCAGTCCAAGGAAGTAACGAAGCATACCCAAGTCCTTGGTAACAAACTGATGTCCAAGGAAGTCCTTTGCTGCCTGAATTCCCTGTGCATCACTGCCAGTGATAACAGTGTCATCAACATAAACCAAGATGACCACATACCTCGTTTGTCTCTCTTTACAAAGAGAGTATGATCTGCAGTAGATCTGAATAACCCCTTCTGTTCAACAATTTTGAGAGCTTCTAAAACCAATCCCTCGGACTCTGCTTAAGGCCATATATAGCCTTATGAAGATGGCATACCGTACTGGACTCCCCCTCAGCAGCAAACGCAGGTGGCTGCTGCATGTAGACCTCATCCTGCAAATCACCATACAAGAAAGTATTTTTGACATCCAACTGGAAAAGGGGCCAATCACTCACCACAACAATGGAAATGAGAATCTGTAAGGTAGAATGACACGCCACAGGTGAGAACGTGTCATGATAGTCTACCCCATACGTTTGGGTGAACCCATGAGCAACCAACATGGCCTTGTATCGGTCCACTGTACCATCAGCATGCTGCTTCACAGTAAAAATCCATTTGCTACCAACAACAGACGCACCGGGTGGAGGGTGGACAACGCTCCACGTAACTCGCGATTGTAATGCTGCCATCTCTTTATCCATGGCTAAATGCCACGGATTGCTCTGCAAGGCCTCCTGATACAACCGTGGTGTCTGTATAGCTGACAAGCTCACAACAAAGTGTTGGAATTCCTTGGACATACGCTCCAAGGAAACATGAGAACCAAAGTCCACCCCATATTTGGGGTTCATCGTACGTGCACGCTTCTGCCTCCGGAGTGCAATAGGAATATCCAGATCATCAACATGAGTAGGAGAAGTATCAGCTGCATTCTGAACCTCATTCTGTGCAAGCAAGTCACCCGTGCCATCAGAAGAACTCAAATGATCAAGACATACCTCGGACGTGCTGGATGATGGAGGAGGCGCATGAGCCTGAGGCCTTCGCTGGGACCTGTGGAAAGAAAGTAGGAGACAATGGTGGTGGTGGTGGTGGCAGCGGTGCTGGCGGTGGTGGAGATAAAGGAGAACATGGCAATGACGGAGGAGGAGGCATATAAATATCTTCGCCATCCTCGGACGGAGCAAGCCTATCACCTGTGGGAGAAAAATACATAATATACTCAAAGAAAGTGACATCAACACTGACATAGTACCTTCGCCGAACAGGGTCAAAACAACGATAGCCCTTTTGGGTTTTGGAATACCCAACAAATACACATTTGACAGACCTGGGAGAAAGCTTGTCAAGACTAGGAGAGAGTTGATGAACAAACGCAACCGATCCAAAGACACAAGGCATAAGCGGGAAAAGATCCTTCTCGGGAAACACAATCAAGAACGAGACCTTTTCCCTTAACGTAGAAGAAGGCATACGATTCACCAGGTAACAAGCAGTTAGAACCGCATCTCTCCAATAGGAATGAGGAGCACGACTCTGAAGCAAGAGGGTCCGGGTAATGTCCAACAGATGGCGGTGTTTCCTTTCTGCCACCCCATTCTGTTGGGAGGTATATGTACATGATGTCTGATGCACAATGCCCTGAGAATTAAGAAATTGAGAGAGTTGAGCACTACAGAATTCTAGAGCATTGTCTGAACGCATGTACTTGATTCTGGCAAAAAAAATATTCTTTACTTCATTAATAAAAGACTGAATAACAGGACCAGCATCAAACTTGTTCTTGAGAAGAACAACCCAACATAACCTAGAAAACTCATCAACATCAACAAGATAAAATCTGTGCCTCTGATGATCAGGGACACGACTAGGACCCCAATATCGAAATGAAACAACTCAAACATACTATGACTACTCGGACCCTGACGACTCTGGAAAGAGGACCGATGATGCTTCCCAAGCTGGCAGGCCTCGCACTGGAAAGTGGAACGAGGAGAAATCTGTGGAAGAACATGAACCAGCTTTTGTAGAGGAAGATGACCAAATCGCAGATACCACATATACGGAGAAACAGACCCAGTGTGTAAAGAGGATGAGACACCAGCATACGGAGATTACACAAGTCTGTAAAGGCCCCCTTGCTCATGACCACTTCCAATCACTCTGCCCGTCAGTATATCCTGAAACACAAGAGCAGATGGATCAAATATGGCACGACAATATAAATCTTTGGTGATTTGACTAATTGATAATAAATTCATGGAAAATTCAGGTGCATAGAGAACATTAAGAAGTCACAAGGTAGGAGTCAATTGCACCTCCCCCTGACCAGTGATGGGGGTATGCGTACCATCTGCTATCACAACTGATCGTCCAGACTGGACGAGATGAAAAACACTGAACTGACTTCTGTCACCACAGAGATGATGTGATGCACCTGAATCCATGATCCACTCTGACAAGTCTGCCCTGTAACACGTAAAGAAAAACACTGTACCTGACGTAGATGTTGATGCTAAGGCTGATGCAGCCACTTCTGAGGATCCTGAAGGAGAGCTAGTGGATCCAGATGTGCCTGGCATAATCTCTCTCAGTTGTGCTACGAGCTCATCAAACCTCTGATCAGGTAAATTCCCTGTCTGCTGTGTCTGCTCTGCAACCCTGGCTGACGCAGGAAACCCATGCTTAGAATAGCAGGTTTCCTCAGAATGACCTGTCCTGTGACAGAAGGTGCATGGTCGACCTCGACCGCCACCTCCTCTACCACGGTTGGAACTTCCTCGACCACGATATACTGTATGGCTGCCTCTGCCACGTGAGGCTGCCATAGCTGAAGATGTCTGATGCTGTAAGGTACTACCGGAGGATATGGATATTCTGCTCAGTCTTCGATAAGCCTCCTTCATCGGAGGTATGGTAGCATCAGTGAGGATCTGGGCACGAGTTGCATCATATTCCAGATCCAGGGATGCTAGAAATACCTAGTCATCACGGAGTCTCTATATGCCTTGAGCTGCTCTGGTGTAGCAGTCAAAGGTATGTAACCATGTAGCTTCTTGAACATACCCCTCAGAGAAGTATAGAGGGTGTGAAGAGGACGACCATTCTGCTTCGATGTGAAGATATCATGCTGGAGTTGGAGTATCTTAGACTCATTCTTTGCCGGAGAGTAAGTAGCGGCAAGAATGTCCCACATAGCCTTTGCAGTAGGCTGACTCAATATATCATTAGCTATCTTCGTGGAAACGGTCCCAGATAGCCATACACGAGCATACGCATCATCCGCCTCCCATGAGGCATTTATCCCAATCTTGTCACATGGATCCTCTGTAGTGAGGATGTACTTCTTGCCATTACATTGCATCAAACTCATGAACTGCATGGCCCGCAATTCATAGTTGGTTCCATCCATTTTGACAATGGGTGCTGGACCTTTGAAGGCACCCATGGATGGAACATCCACCTTGTTGTCGGACATGATAGCAACAATCTCAATAGACTGGGATTACACCAAGCTTAGACGAGAATGTCTACTCGGACATATATGAAGGCGGTTGTTGGCGTAAACTCATACCACAACCCCTTCCATATTTATAGACGAGAAGCTAGGGCGCAGGAGGCTAGGGCACGGGCGCTTGGGCACGGACGCTAGGGCACGGGCTCTCGGGCGCAGACGCTAGGGCACATGCACTAGGGCACAGGCGCTCGGGCACAGGAAGCGCTAGGGCGCAGCCGCGCAGATGCGCACGGCACGCGCGCGTGAGGTGCTAGGTCGCGCAGGCTGTGCGCACAACATTGCCACGTGACAGCACAAACGTGCAAGACAACAGGGGGCGCGGGGAGCACGCGCATCTGATCGTACAGCGGCGGCGGCGCATGAGGCTTTCGATGGGGACGAAGAACTAGGCATAGGCTCTGGTCTAGGACCGTCGCTCTGATACCATGTTGAGGGGAACCGAAAAAGGTGTTTATTATCAAACCCTAGAGCTCTCTTATATAGGAGAAAAGCTCTATGTGTAAATTACAAAGAAGGGACCATAGAACATAAACATGATAGAAAACACCTGATAACACAAATATCTTAACATCTCCAGCAACGCTAATCACCTCTCCAGGCGTCGCCAATGCTACCAGCCATGAAAGGCCATATCACGATGTATCTCTATCGACATGCGACCGATATATCATCGATATTTGGCCTTCCAAGGCTATTTTATTCACATATTCGGTTCGATATCAGCAATATGACATCAATTATATCGTATCGCCATGGTACCGATATCGATACCGATATGGCCTTCCATGCTACCGGCCAACAGCCCACGATGTTGCCAGTGCCTCCTCACACCATCCCAAGGTACTGACATTGTTTCCAACAACTTTCGGGTTGTGCTGGGCGCTACCAAGCACACTTGGGCTTCGCTTGCTGACCTAGGGTGACACTATCATGCCAAATCCATGCATGGATTAGTCCTTTCCAGGGTTACGTTGGTCATCTCAGTTGCGTCCTAAGGCTTGGCCACCTCCGCACGCTATTGTTCAGCCCCCATCATCTTCGCAGGTTGCTGTCCAGCGCGTTGCCATCCTTTGTAGTGCGCTTCCAGCATATCTACAATGTATCGCATACCACTATGTTCATTGTTGGAGATGTCTACTCCTCCCGTTGAGGTCACAAGAGGCATGGATCCTCATATCTAGTAGTTATTAGAGGCGTCTATCCCTCCTAAAACACGACTAGCAGTGTCTATTCTGCTGTGATATCTGGCAGTTATGTGTTCCAATATTGTTGGGAGAAACATTTTCCATACGATAGAAGAGACCCTAGGGCTCTCTTATATAGGAGAAAAGCCCTGGGTTAATTACATAAGAGAGACATACCAAAAATAGAAAACTAACATAATTATCTCAACAACTAACATAATTATCTCAATAATCTCAATACTCCCCCTCAAGCTGGAGCATAGATATCTATCTTGCTCAGCTTGGTACAACACTTCTGGAAATGACCTCTAGTAAGTGCATTGGTGAAGATATCAACTGTCTGATCTCCAGTAGAAACATGAGTGGTGGATATGAGACCTTTCTGAATCATGTCTCCAGTGTAATGGCAATCCACCTCTATATGTTTGGTTCGTTCATGGAAAGCAGGATTATTGGCAATAAACAGAGCTGCTTGATTATCACATAACAACTACATAGGAAGAGGAACCTCAACAGCAAGGTCTGTCAATACGGATCTAACCCACATCATCTCTGCACTTCCCTGTGCCATGGCTCTGTATTCAGATTCTACACTGGATCTTGCAACCACTGTCTGCTTCTTGCTTTTCCATGAAACAAGGGAGTTTCCTACAAAAACAGCAAAGTCAGATGTAGACTTCCTGTCTTTGGGGCACCCTTCATAATCTGCATCTGCACATGCAGTCACCTCAAGGGATGTATCCCTGCTGAAGATAAAATCATTACCAGGTGAGTTCTTCAGATACCTCAAATTCATCTGAACCGCATCCATATGCACCTTCCTGGGTTGCTCCATGAACTGGCTAACTTTGCACACTACAAAGCAAATATTTGGTCTGGTGATGGTGGCATATAAGATCTTCCCAACAAGCTCTCTGTATCTCCTGCTGTCAACCTCTTCAGTGTCATCATCATACAATCTCACACCTAGATCCATATGAGTAGTAGCAGGTTTGCATTCTGTCATAGCTGTCTCAGAAAGCAGATCCATCACAAACTTTCTCTGGGTCATCACAAGACCACGCTGATTCCTTGCAAACTCCAGTCCTAGAAAGTATCGAAGAGTGCCAAGATCCTTGGTCACAAACTGCGTACCAAGGAATTCCTTGGCAGTCTGAAGGTCCTGCTCATCATCCCCTGTGACAATGATATCATCTACATAGACAAGAATAGCAATGGTACCTCTCTGTGTCTTCTGGACAAAAAGTGAATGATTTGCAGTAGACCGTACAAACCCCTGTTGCTCTATTAGCTCCGATAGCTTCTGGTACCAAGCTCTAGGGCTCTGCTTAAGGCCATAAATCGCCTTATGGAGCCTGCATACCTTCTGAGACTCCCCCTCAGTAGCAAACCCTGGTGGCTGCTGCATATAAACTTCCTCCTGTAGATCCCCATATAGGAATGCATTCTTCACATCAAGTTGATAAAGAGGCCAATCCTTTGAAGCTGCAACTGACAGAAGGATACGAAGCGTAGAGTGTCGGGCTACTAGGGAAAAGGTATCTTGGTAGTCCACCCCATAGGTTTGGGTGAACCCACGTGCCATAAGTCTCGCCTTGTAGCGATCCACACTGCCATCTGCTTTGTGCTTAACTGTAAATACCCACTTGCAGCCGACTACGGAGGCACCCAAAGGAGCAGGCACAAGACTCAATGTATCCCGCGACTGCAAGGCTGCCATCTCCTCTTCCATGGTCATACGCCACCTATTGTCCTGTAATGCCTCCTGATATGTTCATGGGACAATAACTGCAGATAGTCCCACAACAAAGCGCCTGTACTCTTTTGAAAGATGATCCAAACTAACATGTGCAGCAAGAGGGTAAGTAGCACACTGACGACGAGGCTTCCTCAAAGCAATGGGAACCTCCAGGTCATCATCAACACTGTTCTGTATAATTGTCTCAGCCTGTGATCCATCCAAAAGACCATCAGATGAAATAATATGTTCATGACATACTTGAGGCGTGTTGGATGATGTAGAGGGTATATGAGCAACGGGGTGAGTAGAAGACCTACGAGTGTAAATACGTGGCAAGAATTGAGGTGGAGGTGGAGGTGGAGATGGAGATGGAGATGGAGGTGGAGAGATTTGTGGTGGAGTAGGTAGAGTTGGAGGAGAAGGAGGTGGTGGAGGAACAACCACATCTTCTTCAGAACTACCATTGGACAATCTGTCACTTGTAGGAGAAAAATACACAATAGACTCAAAAAATGTGACATCAGCACTCACATAATATCTCCGTCCTACAGGATCAAAACAACGATACCCTTTTTGGGTACGAGAATATCCAACAAAAACACATTTGACCGCTCTAGGTGAGAGCTTGTCACGACCAGGAGCAAAATTGTGGACAAAGGCGACACAACCAAAAACTCTGGGAGTGAGAGAAAATAGGTCCTTCTCGGGAAACGCAATCAAGAAGGGAACCTTTTCTCCTAGCATGGTGGAAGGCATCCTGTTTACTAAGTAACAGGCTGTAAGAACAACATCTCCCTAGAAAGAATGGGGAGCTCGACTCTGAATCAAAAGCGTTCGTGTGACGTCTAGAAGGTAACGGTGTTTACGTTCAGCTACACCATTTTGCTGTGACGTATGAACACAAGAGGTCTGATGAATAATACCAATAGATCTGAGAAATGCAGATAATTGTAAGGTAGAGAATTCCAAGGCATTATCCGTATGAATAATTTTAACATTAGCGAAGAAAATGTTTTTGACCTCAATAAGAAAAGACTTGATTAGAGCACCAGCTTCAGACTTATGTTTCAACAAAAACACCCAAGATAGTCTAGAGTAATCATCAACATCAACCAAATAAAAACGATGTCCCTGATGATCAGGAACACGACTAGGACCCCAAATATCAAAATGAAATAACTCAAACAACTGACTACTGTCACGACTCTGACGAGACGGAAATGAAGAGCGATGGTGCTTTCCAAGCTGACAGGCTTCACAATCCAAGGTAGTACGAGTAGATAATTGAGGTAGAACATGACACATCTTCTGAAGAGGAAGATGTCCAAAGTGTAGATGCCACATGAACGGTGAAACAGATCCAGAAGGAATAGTAGCGATCCCAGCATGAGATGGTATGGTAAGCTTGTACAATCCTCGCTGCTCACGGCCACCGCATCCAATCACCCTGCCTGTTAGTATGTCCTGAAACACAAGGGAAGATGGATCAAATATGGCACGACAATGTAAATATTTTGTAATTTGACTAATAGACAAAAGATTCATCTGAAAGGCTGGAGCATGTAAAACGTTCTGCAAATGAAAAGAAGGATCTAGAACCATGGAAGGACATATCGAGATCGGTATCGATATCGGTACCATGTCGATACCGATATATCGCCGATATGTCGGCGATATATCGACGCCATATCGCCGTCATCAGGATTCAGCTCGCCTTTTTTGCCTGCCGATACCCGATATCGGACATATCGGCGATATATCAGTGACCTGTGATACCGATATATCGTCGATATATCGCCGATATATCGGGATACAACCTTCCATGTCTAGAACAATCTCCCCCTAACCAACAATAGGTAGTCGAACTCCATTAGCAATCACCACGAATCGACCAGAGGCAATCGGGCTGTAGGAAGTAAACTGTGCTCGATCTCCACACATATGATAAGATGCTCCCGAATCCACAATCCAATCAGACAAATCAGAGCTGCTACAACTCGTAAAGCATAAGTAGTACCTGAGGAGCTAGACAAGGCTTTGGCAGTAGTCGCAGCGTCAAAAGAAGTCGCAGCCGGAATAATGGGAGCGGACATCATCTCGCGAAGTTTAGAAACAATATCATCCAGGCGAGCATCCTGGGATGGAGCCAAGGTAGAATCTGTCTGTTCAGCAACCCTTGCAGAGGCTGGATATCCATGCTTCTGAAAGCATGTCTCCTCAGAGTGGCCAGGACGATGGCAATAAGAACACGGGCCACGCTGACGGCCACCACCACGACCACGAAGACCACATCCTCGAAACTGGGAAGATCCTCCCCTTCCCCGTGAGACAACCATAGCGGAAGGATTCGGAGCGACAGTAGTGGGGGTAGTGGAAATCCGACTGAGTCGCTTGTATACTTCTTCCATAGGGGGCACCGTCTCTCCAGTTAGAAGCTGTGTACATGTTGCATCATATTCGGAATCAAGAAAGGATAGGAACACCCCTGTCATAGTGGCGTTCCGATACTGTTGTTGCTACTCGGTGCTGGCAGTGATAGGCATGAAGCTGTGTAGACGTTCAAACATGCCGCGAAGATGAGAAAAATGCACATGAAGCGGGCGACCATTCTGTTTGGTCGAGAAAATGTCAAACTGTAACTGAAGAATCTTGCTCTCATTCTTGACTTGCCCATATGTGGCTGCTAATATATCCCACATAGCCTTTGCGGTGGGTTGGTTGACAATATCGTTGGTAATCTCCGTGGTGAGCGTCCCGGAGAGCCAAATACGAGCATAAGCATCATCTTGCTTCCACGAAGCATCGGCCCCAGTTTTGTCCGCCGGTTCGGATTCGGTGATAATGTGTTCTTTATTGTGGCACTGCATAAGAGTGCGAAACTGCATGGACCATAGTTCATAATTGGTCCCATCCATCTTGACTATTGGTGCAGGTCCTTTGAATGCACCAGAAGAAGAGAACACGTCACTTTTAATGTCGGACATTGTATCAATGAAATGAACCTCGGACAACTGAGGAGTAGATCAACCGAATAATGTCTACACAAGCATGAAGAGGAGGAGTGGTTGTATATGTAGACTTATACAACCATTCCTATGCAATTTATTAAGGTCTAGTGGCGTTTAGATGTGATATGTAAGACCAAAAACACCACCGACAACCAAAATCAGACCAATAGATTGCAAAACAGGGGCTGGAATACCAGTTTCAGATCACGAGAACTCAACCGGAGTGCACTCGGCACTTGCTGGACACCCCGACCGAGCTCAGGAGGGCGGGGGGGGAGGGGGGGGGGGGTTTGCGGCACCTCGGGATGGCAGGGGTCGGTCCGGGCGGCGGCGCAGGAGGCTGGAGGGGCCCTGGCGGCGGCGCAGATGGCTGGGGAAAACCCAGGCAGTGGCGTAGAAGGGATGAACCGCCTTAGGGTAGCAGCGGTCGGCGGGGGGAGGGCCCTAGCTGGGCTGCGGCGACGCCGAGAGGAGGGAGGGGGAAGGGGGGTTAGGGTTAGGGTTTGGGTGGGATACGGGAACCCCGGTCTAGGACCGTTGCTCCGATACCATGTTGGGAGAAACGTTTTCCATACGATAGAAGAGACCCTAGGGCTCTCTTATATAGGAGAAAAGCCCTAGGTTAATTACATAAGAGAGACATGCAAAAAATAGAAAACTAACATAATTATCTCAACAACTACCATAATTATCTCAACAATCTCAACAATATAGATGAGACCAAGCCCCTATTTCCTTCGTCTAACATGATGGCGCAAGAAACAACTACCAAACTTAAGGGGCTGATAATTACATCCTTTGGTCTCATGCATTCAAAGTTTTTGTAGGACAACGGAAAATCTCCGTTCTCATAAAAGATTCGCTAAAGGAGGGACAATGATTATGACACTTGGTTTGGGGACAACTACCAGGTTATGACATTGATGACCAACAATGTTGATCCTCATATCATTGGGAATCTCATGTTCAAAGAAAATTGCAAAGGAGATGTGGAAGGAGCTACCCCAGACCTATTCGCAGAAGACTACCAAGTTCAGACTTGCTAACGTTGACATGCAAATTTAGTCCATGTTCCAAGGAGAGACCACTCCAGTGAAGTACTATCGGACTCTCTCGGGGCTTTATAAAGAGCTTGCTATCTTCCAACCAGCATGTTGTGATAAACAGATTTCAGAGAGATCTGAATGGCAGGTTTACAAGTTTTTGTCATGATCACATTCTTGCTATTAGTATGTGAAGGAATAGCTCCTCACGTCTGATACTTTACGAACTCTTCAGGTGATTTTTGGACGCCTCCCGGATATTGAGAGTTCTAGTAGTCAGGCTTCTACTTTGCCCTTGTGGAGAATTCTACCTTCTCTGCATACTCTGGATGAGGAGGTCGATGCAGACTTGAGGTGGACAAGGCCATGATGGTAGAGCTGGATGTGATTGTGACTCTAGTTATGAATGAGGATGAGAATCGATTTGGGTCGTTGTCATGGTATTGTGTACCCTCATTGCATCATTGTCAACGAACAAATCACCATCGTGATCGTTGCTGGGACAAATATGCCCTTCCTCGAGCACATACAACATCTACAAACTATGATGATGCATAGACAGAACCCGTCATAGATCAACCTCAACCTGAACATACAATGCAACTCTCTACCACCGATTACTCTCATCTATTGCAGTTGTTATAGATTCCCGGTGCTTCCTCTAGTGATTATGCACCTACAACACATTTGGTTACCACATCGGGCACTACAACCAATTCAGTCACAGACACAACCCTATCAGGATTATAGATTGTGGAGTCTCAACTCATCTGACGGGTGAAGGTAGCTTGTTGTCTTCATCTCAACCTTCTTCTACTGTAAAGTCGGTACGGGCGGCCAATGGGACTCATTCCCCCATCACCACAGTTGGAACCATGGAGTCTCACCCAAACTTCGTCTCACTAGGGTTCATTGTGCTCCTGCTTTTCCTTTGAGTTTGATATCTGTTCACGAATTATGTCGTGAGATGAATTATCATGTGATTTCTAATGAGCTTCATTGCTAATTTCAGGACATCCGGACGATGCAGATTTTTAGTGGGGGCATGAGAAGAATGAACTCTACTATATGGACATTTCTGTTGAATCCTCTTTTACTGGAGCCTCATCTATCACCTCTGATCCGTTTTGTTGACATCTACAGCTTGGGCATCCTTCTACCAAGGCATTATCCATGATATTCTTTGAATTATCTATATTAAAGCCATTTGAGTGCAAAGCGTATCAGCTTAGGAAACATCATCAGAATTCCTTTCGTTGATCGAGCTTCGTCGGTCTGTCGTTTTTTCTTTAGTGTAATGTGATGTGTGAGGACCTTGTTTGGTCTATAATATTGGTGGTCATAAGTATTTTGTGGTCTTTTTCGATGACTATAGTAGATGCTCTTGGGTTTATCTATTAAAAGAATGATCTAAGATCAAATTCATTGTCAAATCCTTCTTTTAGTTTGTCAAAACTTCGTTCAATGTGTGTATTCAAGATTTACAGACTAATAATACCCTTGAATTTATTCAACATGATTTGATGACTTTCTTCGTCTCTCAGGGGACCAGTCACCATACTTCCTGCCTGTACACCTCTCAGCAGAATGGGTAGTTGAGAGGAAACTTTGTTATCTCCTAGATATTGCCAGGTCACTACTCAGCCATATGAATGGTCCCAAAACTGCTGGGGGATGTTGTTCTTACCGTTGTTCATCTTATAAATAAGATACCATCGTTCTACTAATGGGAGATACTCCTTTCTCTCTACTTGGCCCTTTTGAGTCACCTTTTCCCTCATCGTTACGAGTTTTTGGTTGCATTGCTTTTGTACATAATTTCCATATTGCTGACAAATTGTCACCATATGCAATCAAATGTATCTTCCTTGGGTATTCTTGTACCCAGAAGGGCTATCGATGCTATGATCCCATTGATCACCGCTACTACATCTCTGCTAATGTAACCTTTTTTTTTGAAAAGATCAGCTATTTCAATAAGTGTGTTAGTGACATACCATTAAAGTTACCACCACCACCGCCCATTGTCTATAAAAATGAAACATATCGCTCTTTCAGACGATGGCCCCTTACCTGTTCCTTATATACAAGAGGAGATGTCGTCTTCAAACACCCCTACTAATGCTGCTCCGGATGCCTCCATATAGCTCCCTACATCACTTGGAAGCCTTGTTTTAAAAAGTGGCGCCTCGAGGTGCAAAGGCGTATGCCTCGTGGTGAGGCGCGTTAAAATCGCCCCGAGGCGCACGCCTCAGGTCCTTGGGTTGAGGCGTATGCCTTAACCTGGCTTGAGGCATTCGAGGTGCGAGGCGGTCGAGGTGAGGCGGAGGCGTAAGCCTCGAGCTGGAGGTTTTTTATATTTTTTGATTATTTGCTTTGCACTCAACTCTATTTTTACCTAAGCATTATTTTTTTATGTTTGTGTTTATATTTTCATGTTAAACCTTCCATAGTTGCATATTTTTATATATAGATCCATGCAAAAAAAAAGAAAAGATCGCCTGAAACAAAAGAACCTCAATGATCTTGTATACATCATGTTCAATTTATTGTACATCTACACATACTAGTTCTATTGCACATAAATTTGAGTTTGAATTGTAATAATTATTTTATATTAGTTCAAGTTTGCAACTTAATTTGTTATTTGGTTGTATGAGTTATAAATCTTAGAATAATTATCACATATAGAAGCAAGGTTGAAAAATAAAACGTGAAGTAAAACAATTATTACATTTTATTGTGAATAGCCAAATAGAATTAGAACCGTTACAACAAATATCGCCGGCGGCGCTGCCCCCACACCCCTGCAGGGGGAGCGCCCATATTCCCCCTAGACCCCCCACGAGCTCGCTGACTGGGCAGCAAGACCCCCATCTTGTTGGGGTATGATATGGCAAGAGGGGATGCATATGATGGTTCTCCAACTACGTCTAGCAAGACAAATGGTTGGGATTCATGGTATATTAATATTTTTTACTTCGAATACTAAAATATATGGTTTCTATTGTACTTTAGTATTAAGTATAGACTTTAGTTCAACACTCATATAGAATCCTTGAAGTTGGAACTTGATATTCCACACAATATTGGTTTAGTATTAGTTTTTTTTAACTTCAATGCTTTTATCGCTTATGTACTGTATCTTTTACTAGTTTTAAGTTATTCTTGAATGTGTTTTTTGGCAAAGCTTAATATTATTATATATCAATGTATTTTGTTTTAATTTTATTTTTTCCAAAAATTGAGGCTTATGCCTCGAATGCCTCGAGGCTTATGCTTCGCCTCAATTTCAGAGAAAACGCCTCTGACTGCATCACACTTTTTAGAACCTTGCTTAGAAGGACTAGAAGGCAATGCATAACGCATCCTATTTCATCCTTTCTTATACTGACAACCTCTCTAGTTGTGATCGACTCTTTGCAAATGCTCTAATGACTATCACTATTTCTCATGATCATTATAGTGCTTTACAAGACCATGGTTGGAAAGGGCCATAGATGAGGAAATGAATACTCTCATATCTAGAGAGACTTGGGATCTTGTACTATGTTCACCAGGTGTGAAACCGGTTGCTTGCAGATGGGTTTTCACAACCAAACAATCTCTTGATGGCACTATGGATAGATTAAAGGTAAGACTTATAGCCAAGGGATTCACTCAGATAGATTATTTTGAGACATTCTTACCGGTAGCTAGATTGGGCTTGTGTACATCATTTTATCCGTTGTCGTGAACAAGGAATGACCCATATTCCAACTTGATGTGAAGAGTGCCTTCCTCTATGGTGATCCTGAGGAAGAGGTTTACATGTAGCAACCTCCCAGGTACGTCGCCGAGGGGGAGTGCTTCTGTCGACTTTGTAAGGCCATCTATGGCCTGAAGCAGAGTCCATGAGCATGCTTTGATAGACTTACTATCGAGATTGGCTCTCTTGGCTTTCAAAAAATGGCATCTAACTACTCAGTTTTTGTCAGACGACGGTCTACGAATATTGTAGTTTTGGCAATCTATGTTGATGTTATGGTGGTAACTGGTGATGATAAAGATGGAATTGAAGAGACCAAGGCATTCCTACAGAAGGTGTTTGTTATCAAAGATCTTGGTCAGATCCGATACTTCCTGGTTATAGAAGCCATCCACAGTATATAGGGGCTACAATTTTCACAACGAAAGTACCCTTTAGATATCCCTACAGAGGCATGCCTCCTTGGATGCAAGCCATTAGGCATATCAACGGAGACACGAAAGCATATTTCCTCTAATTATCCTGAGTTCGAGGATCCTACTCGTTACAAGAGCCTAGAAAGTTACTTTAGCTCACTGTCACTAGGCCCGATATCTCATATGCAGTTAACAGGGCTAGTCAGCACATAAAAAGACTATATTATAGTCATTGGCAGGAGGTGTTTCCGATACTTTGATACCTGAAGAGATCTCCAGGGTGTGGTCTTTTCTACAGGGCAAATCATCACGCCAACATCATTGCTTATGTAGATGGCGATTCTGCCAGTTCTCCTAAAGACCGACGATCTACTACATGGTATGCAATATTTATTGTGGGTAATTTTGTTACCTGACGTAGCACGAGACAAATAGTTGTGTCAAGATCAAGCGCAGAAACTGAATATAGGGCTATGGCTCAAGCTACATGTGAGATCACGTGGTTAGTCTCTTTCCTGGTGGAGATTGGGCTTCTAGCTAATATACCTATTCTGTTGTATTGTGATAACAAATCCGCTACTTATATTGCCACCAACCCAATCTTCCACGAGCGACCAAACATATTGAAGTAGACTGCCATTTTATTTGAGATGTTGTACGAGAAGAGAAGATTACCACTCCACATATATCTACAGCGCTATAGTTAGCGAATATATTCACAAAAGCATTGCCCAAGAGACGTATTTCTTGGCTTATCTCCAAGTCGGGCATGATTGATAAATATACTCCAACTTGAGGGGGAGTGTTAGAGATTATTATTCGTTTTCTATTTCTTTGTTGTACCCCCCATCATGGGTACTTATGTAGTTCCTTCTTTTCGACTCTCTAGGGTTCTACTCTATATAAGAAACCCTGGGGTCTTGAAATAATATATGCTTTTCGCTCTAATCTTCTTCATGACATAGTAGCTAGATAGTTTTTTCTCCAAAGTAGAAATGCTTCATGTATTCTAAAGTGGGGGGGCATACCTCCTTGCAGATGCAAAACTACATGCGCAAAATGGAACAAAAGCAACGTAGGGCAACTGATCTTCGTGAAGGACTCAAACTATACAAGTTAGTTGCTATAACTGGAAACCTTTGTAGTAGAGAAGTGTAAATTGTTAGATTCTTTTCAAAAATCAATGACATGTGAGATGAGGTTACCAATTCTAAATCTGCTGCAAGACAAAAGTAGCAAACTAATTCCCCAGGTTGAATTTGGTGTGTACGGCTATGTAGCAATCTTTGAAGTAATATGCTTGTGGTTCTAGGGAGTTCTATAATCGTTTTCATTGCTTCTGGAAAAAAAATTCATGCAACAATTTTATCACCCGTGTGTATTCTCAAATTGTGAATAGTAAAGATGGCATGCGTTGTTGATCCACGAGGTGTTACCCGTCTAAATTCTATTGATTAATATTATAATATTATGGTTGAATAAATGGATCTTGAGCATCTTCATTTATCATATTGACTATACATGGGAACACCACTCGCCCTTTCTAGATTTAATCAAAGTAGAAAGCCTAGTTAAGTATGAGGTGATAGAACTCTTGTTTTCATGGTTTTCCCCTTCGTTTATGAAGGCTTTTCATGCTAAATCCTTACATTCTTTTGGTTATCTTCTTTCTACACGATTTTATAGAAGATGATAAATATGCTATTACTTTTCAAGGGTTTGTTGACATTAAAAAAATGTCCACATATATGATTCCAGAATTATGTCTTTGTGAGATTGACATCAAAATGCAAGAGCCACATCTACTTCCCCTCAAATGTATATGTAGAAAAAGAAATCAAACAAGTACCAAGAATCGAGACACAGGATTTACGTGAAAACCATTCGGATCGGAAGGAAAAATCACGGGGTGAACGATCCCAATTGCTCACAGCAATCAGGAGCTTTTTCCCTTTGTTTTACTATCAACTTGAAACAAAAGGTGGGGTGAGTTACATATAAGTTTCTAAGTTGGTAAATGGATCCTCACCCATGATCCATTTACCTATATACACACAACTCAACACTCCCCCTCAAATTGGGCATAAGATTGTACATGCCAAACTTGCCCACATTCTTCTCATAGCTAGTCGTGCGAAGCCCCTTGGTGAAGACATCTACTACTTGATCTTCAATTTTGTATATGGTAGAATAAGCTCCTTAGAGTCAATTCTTTCTCTGATAAAGTGACGATCGATCTCCACATGCTTGGTTATATCATGTAGGATAGGGTTGTTGGATAAATTTCTAGCGGCCTTGTTGTCACAGAACAACTTCACACGCAGCTCGAAAATTATTCCAATGTCTTTCAAAACAGTCTTGACCCATATCATCTCAGCAACACCCATGGCAACATCCCTGTATTTAGCTTTGACACTGGACTTAGCACAAACTTATTGTCGTTTGCTCCTCCAAATCACCAAGTTGCCACCCAGAAACACGTAGTAGCCAGTTGTAGATCTCATTGTATCGGTACATCTAGCCCAATCCGCATCTGTGTATCCTTCGATTTCAATATTTGCATCTTTGGTAAAGACAAGTCCTTTTCCAAGGTCCCTTTTCACATAATAGAGGATACGATCTACTGCCTTCATGTGAATATCAATCGGTGCATGCATGAATTGACTCACCACATTGACACCATAAGTTATGTCAGGTCTGGTAAGAGTAAGAAAAATCAACTTACCCACAAGTCTCTAGTACCGACTCTTGAAGCTTTCATCAAGTTTCTTCCCATCTTTGATGCTCAACTTGCGTCTCCCCTCAATAGGCGTAGGGTCAAGTTTATTTTTCAACTTTACAGTCTCCTTCAACAAATCTAAATCATATTTTCTTTGACAAAGAACAAGACCTTTATTTGACCTTGCCAATTCAATACCCGGAATATATTTCAGGTTTCCAAGATCCTTTAAGTAAAAAACTAAATCAAGATCTCTTTTTAGATAAACTATCTCCTCTTTATCATCTCCCGTGATAGTCATATCATCAACATAAACAAGAAGAAGATCCGTTCTATTTTCACCCCTCTTGACAAAGAGAGTGTGATAACCATTGCATTGGTATAGTCCAATCCAATCATCACCAGTCTAAGCCTCTCGAAATAGTCTCTAGGAGAGTGCTTCAGTCCATATAATGCCTTATTCAATTTACAATATTTTATCGTCTTCTTTTGGCCAGATGACAAGTGCATATAAACATCTTCCAAGAGATCTCCATTCAAGAAGACATTCTTAACATTCATTTGATGAAGTTTCCATTTCTTGATAATGACAAGAGAAATAAGGCCTTCAATGTCGGATTTCAATTTCGTTTCGGTAAGTCTGGAAGGAGAAATTCAGTGGAATTTTGATGGAATTTCGGTGAAATGTTCGGAAGATGGGGAAGTTACTTGTTCTTTTTTTTAAAATAAAAAATTCTAATATTCTTTTACTCAATGTTTGAGATAGAAATGTGTTTTTTGCTAATAATGAGATATTAACATGATATGTTACATTAAATTTCCATCCAATAGTCTCAACAATAAAAAAAGAGTAGTATGTTTCTCAGATTGAGAACCAGACTTGGAACCATAATTAGAGGTCGTTGGTTTCTCCTCTTTAAAATGAAGAGAATGGTGACACGTACAATAATAACAAAGAGAACATAGGTCGAGAAAGAGCACCTCTTCAATAAGAATGAGGTGACACCTATGATAACTACTAATAAAAACATATATATATATATATATATCAAAATAAAGGAAAATAAAAAATATAAATATCTTCAGTTAAAACTTGAATTTAGCTCTTAAATCTTGTGTCTAACTGATTTGATTGGATTTAGATCTAAAATTTAGAAACTAAGGAAACTTCTTTAAACAATGTAAAGCAATCTAATAACTCAATACATTAGTTAATAAATATGTAAAAATTCATAAATATATGCAAATTTCGATGAAAACGAAAGGTAGATTTATTTTTTTTGTTTCATCGAAATGACATGCTATTTCGATGAAATTTCGTTGATATTTCACTCATATTTCGTTGAAATCCTGGAAAAGAAATAAGATAACTTTTCGATTTCGGTGACCAAAAGAAATGAATTTTCGGAGAATTTCAGTGGAGTTTCGTTGAAATTTTAGGCCATGAAGAGAAATCACAATCTGTATTGTATTCATTTTTACCACAGGAGCAAAAGTCTCTAGGTAGTCAATGCCATATTTTTAACTAAAACCTCTTGCAACCAGTCTGGCCTTGTATCTTTCTATTTGACCATTTGGTTTGTATTTTATAGTGTAGACCCACTTTGAACCAACCAATTGCACACCATCTGGAATATCTACAATGTCACATGTACAATTTCTTTCAAGGGCCTCCATCTCCTCATTCATAGCCTGAACCCATCTAGGATCTGAACCAGCTTCAACATCATTCTTGGGAATCACAAAGGCGGAAAGGTGAAGAAATAAAGCATTTATAATTTTCGCTAAGTTTAGAGTAACCAACATATCTGTCAATTGGGTATCTTGTACATTCAACATATCTTGAAGGAGGCTTTATCTCCCTTCGCCTCGTCTCTGTGCGATCGAGTCTTCTTCAAAAATGATCAACTCATCCTCACTTACATCTTTAATGTTGTCATCAACCTCCTCTTCCTGAACACTTTCAAGATTAGAGCCTGAATCACCAATGATAGTGGATGAACTTTGGCCTTCTATAATTCCAACATGGTTAGGGTTGATCTCTCTTTGTAAGGTTTGCACCATATTTTCTTGTTGATAACTCTTTCTGTATGTTTTTTCATGCCAATGAGGAGAACGAGACTTCCATCCCTCTGTTTTTGCATTAGTTTGGTTGGAGTTACCCATAGAATTTATGGAGTCACCATATAGGATAAGAACATCTTGAACATTTACTTTACCATTACTTCCATTCTTCTCCTGAAGGGAATTCTCAGGAAAGTAAGATTCATGCTCAATAAAGGTGATGTCTTTAGTCACATACCTTTCTCCATCTTTAGGATTGAAGCATTTATACCCTTTCCGAGTAGGAGAGTATCCCAAAAAATATCTTTGATTGCACATGGATCAAGTTTCTTTGCGTTAGGTACGGAATTATGGAAATAACAAATACAACCAAAAGTATTTGGAGGAAGAGCAAAAGGCTTGCTCTCGGGTTGAATGAAAGAAAAGGGGGTTTCCATGTTCAATAGTCTTGAGGGCATCCTGTTTATAAGGAAGACACTTGTGAGAACAGCTTCTCCTCAGAATCTTTTAGGGAGATTTCTTTGAAATAAAAGTGCCATGCTAATTTCAAGTAGGTGTCTGTTCTTTTTCTCTTCTATACCGTTCTGTTGCGGAGTATAGCTAGCAGTAAATAATTCTTGCAATTCCTTAGATAAATATTCACGAGCATTGTCGGACGGAAAATGCTTTATCACTTTCCCATACTGCGTCTCAATAAGGTTAAAAAAGCTTTTTCACATTACTGACAACTTCTCCATGATCACGAAGTAAATAAACAAATGTGCTTTTGCAGTAATCATCAATAAATGTAATGAAGTACTTGTAGCCATTAAGAGTAGGAACAATGGAGGGACCCCTCCGAGTGAATCATCTCAAAAGTTCCACTTATTTTACTCTCAGAAACATGATAAGTTGCACGAGTGTGCTTTGCCTTCAAACAAACACGATAAGTTCACAGAATTCAATTCTTCGAATAATACATGAAACAATCCTTTAAGATAACCAATTGGAAGATGACCGAGACGTTCATGTCATTGCAAGGCCAAACTTGTTTTTCTTTCTATGAATTGCAGTTGTTAATGCTTCTACCACTTTAATAGGTAGACGATACAAACCTCCAGAAACAACACCAATCCCAATTCTCTTCCTTGTTACAGAATCTTGCAACATACAACGATCAGAAGAAAAAATTATTTCACACTTCAGTTCTTTTGTTATCTTGCTAACAGAAAGGAGATTTAGAGGCATATCAGGAAGATGAAGCGCATTGTGAAGAGCAAATTTTACAAGGAAGGATACACTTCCTTTTCCTACCATTATAACATGAGATCCATCAGCAAGGGCAACATGTTCTTTACCTGATGCCGACTTATAAGCACTAAAGAGTTTGGGATCACCCGTCATATGCTCAATGGCACTCCTATCAATAATCCACTCTTTCTTCTCATAAGTATACTAATCATGATATTTCTTTTGAGCGGCAGCAATAAAGGCATTATTGGAGTCGTTGAGGCATTATTGGAGTCGTTGACAATAATTTCCATCCGATCAGTTATTTCTATATTTTTGTCGAACACCTGAAGTGCAACAACACTTTCGGTTCTCTGAGGCATAAATATAAACACCTTCCGGGCACAAATTTACAGCTTCTTCTCCTGTGAAACAAAGGAGTAAAAACGCCCAAACAACACTCAAGGGTTAGCCCATACTACAGTTGCTCTTCTGCAACATGGAGCGTACCTCACAGTACCAATGGAACCCAAATTAGTCTTGAAACGCCAAAAAATATCACAGTAGCAGCAACCAACAAAATCTGGACACCAAGGAACGAAATTCAGACCATCAAAAAATGTAGCAGCAGCAACGCACCAATCTCGGGATTGTGCAAAGACTTCGTTCAAGGGAAAAGCACCAATGCCAATCTTGAACAGTCCCACGAATCAAGACTTCAATTCAATGCCTCAACAAGGCTCTGATATCATGTTGAAAAATAAATCAAACAAGCACCACGAACCGAGACACAAGATTTACGTGGAAACCTTTCGGATCGAAAGGAAAAACCATGGGGTGAACGATCCCTGTTGCTCACAGCAACCGTGGGCTTTTTCTCTTTGTTTTTCTATCAACTTGAAACAAAAGGTGGGGTGAGTTACATATAAGTTTCTAAGTGGGTAAATGATGAATCCATGATTCATTGCCTTTATTCTTTCATTTTAGCTAAAATTCTTGGTAAAATACATGTAAATATCTACTAATTTCCATTAATTAACATTCTAACCACCACTTTTTTATAACCAAAATAAAAGAATAAAGAGAAAAAGAAAAATATAAGAAGGATGTATATAGAATATATACAGACTAATCCTAACCCCGAGACCATGTCAATATTGACCGGCTCGACAAAAGGAATAAGTATGGGGAGATAAGGATCTTAACCTATAAAAATATAAAGAAAATCAAGATCAAAAATATAATTGACCCATTTTACACCATGTAAATACTTCACCTATTTTATTTATCATTAAGATAACCTCAAATCAAAATACTTCTTTTGTAGAAGTTGTTCATAAAAATATATATTATTTTATAAAAATATCAAAAATATTTTGATAAAAAAATAATTAACCGCAATGAACAAAAAAAGCCGCAAAAGCCGACTTCAGAGGTTCATAACTATTTATATAGAACTCCAAACGGACCAAACTAACTTTTAAAATCCGTTTTGTACATAGTACTATTTATTAAAAATATCAGAAAAAATATTCGGATAAAACGGATGAGTTTTGGCATTTTGGACCCGTTGTCTATATGTACTATATGTATAATCTTTCCAGATTTTGGTTAAATAACCGTAAATCTGATTAACCTAATTTTTTTCCTAAAATCTTATAAATCTGCATATAAAAATATAAAAATATCAATAGGTTAAAATACCAATAAAACTCGAAGCCTCGAAGCCGCTACTTTTCTTCCGGACCTCATAACTCGGCCGTATGAAATCCGAATTGAGCAAACTAGGTTCCAAAAATTATATTTTTCAATTATCTACAAAATGACACTATTGCTGAAATCGGAGTTAATACGAAAAACGTGATTTTTGGGTCCGTATTCGTATATTGTACAATAAATCGTAACTTATATTATTATTTAATATATTAATACTTTAATTAATTATTTATTTTAATTTAAATAAATAATATTTCATTTCTTTATTTAAATTACTTACTTACTTAATTAATTTATTATTTATTTATTAATTTAAGTAATTACTTAATTACATACTTAATTATTTAATTAATACTTAATTACTTCCTTAATCATATTTAATTATTAATTATTTATTTAATTACTAAATTAATATATAAATATTTAACTTAATATATTTATTAATTAGTAATGTAATTAAGTAATTTAATTTAATTTACTTTATTTTATTCTCTCTCTTTCCTTTCTCTCTCTTTCCCAATTCTCACCTTCCTCCCCATTTCTTCTTCCTATTCACGCATGCCGCCACCTCCTCCCTTCTCCTCTCCGTCGGCCAACATCTCCAACTACCTCATCGTTATGCCGTTCGCCAACCACCTCTCGTTCTCCTCATTCCCATCCGGTGACCCGATCATCGTTCTCTATAAATAGACCTGCACCCCCTTCGCCGGCCATAGATCCGCCATTTTCTTCTTCTATCTCCCTCAGTTCCGGTGAGAGAGTGCGAGTGACAGTCGTGCTCCGTCATCCCGTCGAGCAGCGAGTGGTTGAGAGGAGGGGAGGCGAGATCGAAGCTGGCGTCGTAGCTCTGCTCCGCTGTGCGCATAGCCCCCGCGTCGCGCCGCGCGTTGAGGCAAGCATCTACCGATCTCCATGCTTCCAGGTGTGCAACCCCTTCTATACATTTTCCAGGTTACGATTCCATCTGACTCCTCTTCCCTCCAGTCATCCCCTACTTTTAATCCTTCATTATTCTCTGTAGTGCACCTACGATCATAGCCGATCCAACCTTCCATACCCTTTTGTTTTCCTCTCTCTACGATTCCATTCCTTTCAATTCAATTAGATCAAAATCCATGTTAGAACACTCTCCAATTCCATCTACCCTTTTTTCTGACCGGATTGACCAAGGTACTATGGCTTTGAGCATGGCCTCAAATTTCAGCGAAATTCCGTCGAATTTCTGTCGAATATCGATATCCAGTCGAAATCAAAATTCGACTGAAATGACCGAAATATGGGGGTCCTAATGCAAAAAATGACTGAAATTTTGGTCAAAATTCCATTGAAATTCCATCGAAATTCTGTTTTGGTCGATACCGAAATGGTGACTGAAACCGACATTTAGGGCCTTGGCTTTGAGTCGTTGAAGCTGTTGCAGGGGAGCATCATTTTTATCGTCAAAAGCATCATCGATCGAAACACCTGCTACCACAAAGCATTGGAAACCTGTTAAGCTCATCGAGTCTCATATTAAACCTGAAGCCGCACAGCCAAGCACCGACACCGCCTTGAGTCAGCATACCAAAAGGAGAACGGAGAACACCATCGGGAGATAATCAAATTGCAACACCAGCCGAGGAAGAGATCGAGCACCGAGATTCATCGGAGATTCGAAGTTGAACCACTGGCACATGAAGATCTGAAGCCGCCTCGCAAAAATTTAGGGGAAAACATAGCCCCGCTCCAGATCATTTATTTACGGTCAGATCCGAATCTTAGGAACTCAAGATCAGCCGTTGATCTCGTGTGTTTGTCCAACGTCCGATAAAAACGTAGTACATAGCGATTGTTCGATCAGACGCATGACATTGCGCCACTTGTCGACATCTCCACAGGCAACCGCCCAACCGCTTAAGCGAGATCACGAGAGCATCACGTGAGGTCGAGATCTTTTGGGCAAATTTTGAAGAAAGCCCCCGGCAGTTTGGCAATTTGCAGACATGATCCTGTTGCTAAATAATCACGTGTACAACAAGTAACTTTTGGTGAAATTGCACTGCGGCCCCTGCCGTTTCTTTGATTTTTTCGACAGGTCCAGGTGGAGGTCACGAGGACGGCACGTGCCATCTGAACGTTTTGCGCAACAACCCCCAACTTCCTGTTATTTTTATACGCGCCTCCTTATTTGCTGCTTTATTACATAAAGACCCCCATACAATATATGGCAACTCAACAGTATATGAGAGCCTCGACGACCTTTGAAATCCATAACATATGGTATATGGGACAGGAGGAAACCCTTGTTCGTATTTGTAATGATGATATAAAAATCGATAAGGCAGTTGCATTTACGATAGGCATTTCTCGCTAGAGAGTCTAGTGATGCAAATGTCCCGACAAGTCATAAATATGATATGGGATCCTATCTTATAATACTTTATAAAGATCTCCGCTACGAGGGCTATCTTATATCTACAATGTGAGCAACCACTCAGACCACCCATATGGGGCTGAATCCACTCTCTCATGCATCATCTTTGGTCTAAAAAGTTCTTTCAAAATTTGATGCAATTCTCTCACAGCTCATACTCCATCACAATGATCAAATTTATAGTTTGAGTGCAAATCATCATTGTGTGACATCTAATTAACTCTCAATCTTCCCTCAGTTGGTCTTTGGATTGCACAATATTGTATACCTCGACTAAGAGCATTGATTACGAATATGTACCAGATCGAAAACTTCATTTGATACTCCTGGGTGTCATAAAACCCTACTACAATTGAGTTACCTTTCTCTTGAGTTCCTTCCAACAAATTTCCCTTTGATAATCTTCCACCAGCGCTCAATTAATGCGTTCACGACAAACATGATATTAAACCCCTTGAGAATACCTCAATTATATCATTTAGTTTGGCAATCCAATTTCCGTCATCAATGGGCTTTCCCTCACTTTTGATGTCCTTAAGTAGTAGCAACAACAACAATAAAGCCTTCTCCTGCATTAAGTAGGGTCAGATACATGATTCTTTGCATCCATTTAGATCTATTTTAGGTCCTTCTCAGACTCAGATCTAAGTACTTAATATCCCTTTGGATAGACTCTTTCTAACACTTCTTAGGCCTTCCTCACCCTATCTTAGCCGGCTCAACATCCCAAATCTCGCATCTTCTAATCAGTATGTTAGCAGACCTCCTTTTCAAATGGCCAAACCACCTTAAGTGATTCTCTCTCATCTTATCATTAATTACATCTACACCAATTTTATTTCTAATCACATCATTCGTAATCTGAACTTTTCGTGTATGATCACACATTTACCACATTTTCTTTTCTACCACTGTTATTATATGTCATGGTATAAAAAGGCGAGCCTCGAGGGGCAAAAGGCGAACACTTCAAGCACACAACCTGCTTGTCCTCTACAAGTATGATAGACCTACGGAAGATCTTCGCTAGCGCTTTATAAGTCAAATCTAAGGGTTGATGAGCCCCTTCCATCCTCAATAATTCTCAGTTCAAATACTAGCACAAAGGGTAGGTGAAAATGCCAGCAAGAAAGCATTGGATAATTCACAGCCCATCCAAATGCAAGATAACAGAAAAAGCCCCTCCCAACCGACGCACCTTACCACATGTGCCTTCACGTACGGTAAACACATCATCAATCTCCATAAAAATCCACCTTCGCAAGATCTCACGCCCTAAGAGGAAGGCCCTTTATCTATCTTGCACTCGGTTAGAGTTGAAGATTATAAATCGATCACACTTTCGAATGACATTTATCTAATCATTGCCAAGGTGCTCGCAATCTGATTGCGGATATCTTAAATTCCATCTTCTTTCCCTGAGCAGACTGCATTTGTCCCCTAGAAGATATATGGCATATGGATGGGTCATTACCTCGGATATGGTCCTGGATTGAAAGAGAACACATGGGAAAGGTCTATTATGGAAGGTGGATTTTTCAAAAGCATACGCCTTCCTGGATTGGCAGTTTTTATGGGCGTCGTCGGACTAGAGGGGATTCTCTGCCAAGTGGATCACATGGATGAAGAGATGTATCACTACGTCTGTGTAGTGTTGGTGAATGGATGCTTGGAGGGGGGGTTACTTCCAACCCCAATGAGGCGTGAGGAAGAGGTGTCCCTTGGCACCAATTTTGTTTATGATCATGGTGGATGCACTGGTAGTTATTATTAGATTATCTTCTGATGGAGGACTGTGTTCGGATACATCAAAGATGACATTTTAGTCCCTATTCTCTATAGTATGCAGATGACACTATGGTTTTTATTAGTGGAAAACCTGAGCATATACGACGCGCGACAAGCATCGTAGAGATCTTTGGAGGTGTCTCTGGATTACATCTTAATAGCGATAAGTCGACCTTCATCCCATTTGGGTTTTCGACAGCTGAGATCCAGGAGGCTAATTGTGTTCTGGGATGCGCTTGTGGGTCTCTTCCGGTTTCTTATTTGTGCCTTTCCATTGTCCTCGGATGACTTCGTACTTTGGATTAGCGACTGGTGTTGGACAAATTAGAGAAGAACTTGGCTGAGTGGAAGGGGGAGTACATCGTCATGTGGGGAGGGGGGAAGCTGGTGTTGCTCAAGCATGCTCTGCCGGCCATTCTGATTTTTTTCTGCTTCGCTAGGCTCCTTCTAACTAGAGCTCGCTTGACTTCTTCAAGCATTTCAATAAGACCATTGTCACTGTTACATAGGTATGAGGCTGGGTGGTTTCTTGGTCCTCTGCCGGTACTCCTGGATTCAAAGGCACAAGAACGGCCCTTTGCCGTTACAACTGTAGCAATAAACGCTATTCGTACTGTGGTGGATCATTGTATGCAACAAGCATAAGTTATGATAAAGAACCTCGGTCTCGGAAGAGATGCAGCATTAAGAGGTTGAAATTATGATGCATTAGTTTTTTTGGGGTGGATGGGAAGCAGGAGAAAGGCGTCTTTCATCGCATTGATTGGGGAACCGAAGAAGGATGGGGGACTTGGGGTATTGAAGATAGATTGCATGAAAAAGGCGCTTCTATTTAAGTGGATTCTAAGGCTTTAGGGAAGTGGTGATGACTTGGTCTGTTGGTTGATGCATGCTATTTATGGCATTCGCTGGTCTTGGATGTGGCTAATGTGCGGGCAACATCCTCATTACGACAAGGAATTGTGAAGGTTCTCTAGGAGTCGGGGGGGGGGGGGGGGGGGGGCTTCGACTATTGCTTGTTAATGGAGAGATTTTTCACTTCTGGTTGGACAATTGGACATGATTAGATACGCTTGGTGAATGATATCCACGCTTGTTTGCACTTGTTGAGAATCAAGGTGCTTTCACGTGGACGGATGGCTCTTGGACTCCTACATTTACATCAAGCTTCTCAAAATAGAGATTAAATGAGTTTTTGGCCTTGCTCGAGGACATGGCTGATTTTGGGATTTTTAGACAGGGCATAATTACTTGAATGGGCGAATGTCATGTTATTCGTCAAAAAGGCACATCGTCTCATCGCTCGCGACTAGGACTCAAGCCAGGAGGATGTTAGCCACGATTGTATGATAATTTGTTGTAGCAAGATTCCCCTAAGGATCAAGGTATTTCTTTAGCTCGCAAGACTTGGATGGTTGTTCACTAAGGTGCGACAAAGCATAATATTTAATACGAGAGGTCTACTTTGCAAGAGGTGTGGAGAAGAGAATGAGGACATGGACTATATTATGTTTAAATGCAGGCTCTTGGAGCAGGTGTGGAGTAGGGCTGGGATTCCTTGGCTCAGAACTGACGATGGTGCATCCAAGCTTGCAAAAGTCGACTGACTAGGCCGACTAGTCGAGTCAGGGGGGTAGCCGACTCGACTAGGCCTAGTGGCCATTAGTCGGTCAGCCCGACTAGTCGGCCTAGTCGGCCGACTAATCGACCGACTTTTACATTATAGTTTTATATTTTTTAGTTTTTTGTTTTTTTAAAAGCAAATTTATTCTAATATGCTTCATGTTATATTTGAAGTCAATTATTCTTTTGTTTCATCATGAATGTATAGAAAATGTACAAATCTATATTAATATATAAGCAAACTTATTCTAATATGCAATAATGTTATATTTAAAGTCAATTACTTCTTTTGTTTCATCATAAAAGTATAGAAAATGTACAATTCTATGTATAAAAATGATTTATATATTTAAAATAATTAAAAAATTCAAATCCAACTAATGGCCGACTAAATCCGATTAGTCACCCGACTGCCGATTAGTCCTTAGTCAGTGACCTCGCCGACCGAGTACCGACTACCGCTTTCTGCAACCTTGGGTGCATCTTTTTGGAGTTCCTCAAGGCTGCTTGTGGTAACTCATAAGATGATAGCTCATATGCATTCACAGTTCTCTGGTCCGTTTAGGTTGCCGGGAATGAATCCTTTTATCATGGATAGTGCTTTTATCCAAAAATGTTCTTCATAGTTTCAGAGCCATGGTCTCGGCCTGGTCATTTGTGTAAATGTTATTTCTTTCATTTATAATTTAATCTAATCTGTCGTGGGTTCCTACTCGAAATCCCACCCTTTTTTCTCTCAAAAAAACCTCCATAAATATCTAAGGATTTCATGACACTCCTTCTATCTTCCTCGAGCAAAGGCATATCCAAAAGAAACCTCAATAGCCAATTGGACAAGAAAATCTCATTGAATTTCTACAAAAATATGCTGCCTAGAATACCTCCCCTTTTAGGCTTACAAACCTCCTCCTACTTTGGCAAGCGAATTCACCTCTCTTCCTCCTCGACTTCTTTCTGCAAGAACCTCCTATGCATCACATTTGCTTGTTTTTGCACATTCATTGGCATTGTAAACATGGACATGTAGAATAATGGCATAACTCACCGTAATGAGCCTTGTAAAACAAAAACATCCTCTAATCAAGAGCTTTTCCCTCCAACCTCTTAGATCTCACTCCAATCTGTTCACAATTAGGCCCAATCCATTGTCCTACACGAGGGACTTAACAATGGTAGGCCCAAACAAGACAACGACAACTACATCAGCTCAATAGGAAGACCCTCTCATAAATAAAAACTTCAAAGTCGTTCATGCCAAAAGTGATGAATAGAAACTTCCTATCATCAATCCTCAACTCTGATGCCTCCTTGAAGAGCTCCACCAACGACCTTTCCATCCTGCTTCTACCTTTGCCTCATATACAAAACAAATCTTGTCATCTACATACTGAAGTAGTGGAACCTGTATGGAGCCCTCCCGTGCCCTCATGAATCCGAGGAACAAACACTTGTTACAAGCCTAAGACATGGCCAAAGCTAACACATCTACTGCTAGCTCAAATAACATTGGAGCCGACAAATGACATTTATACGATCTTATCTAATCAATAATTAGCAAGTAGCCTAACAAACAACATTTATACAATCTTATCTAATCAATAATTAGCAAGTAGCCTAACCCAATAGTCTTCTACAATTGCTAAGTGCCTTGCAAAGAAACACGCACACACACACACACACGTTCACAAGGACGCATGCACACACATACACTCACACCCAAATTCGCACATACTCATGCCCACACGCATGCATGTGTAACCGGACGCTCACAGGTACACGTTTGCACACACGTGAAAGGAAATGTTTATGAAACATTGAAGCACGTTAGAGTTGTGTACAAGCTTCCAGTAGACTGCATAAGCAACCTGCTGACATTCTCCTTTTTGGTAAGGCTTGAAATATTGATATCGATATCAAATAGGTCGGTCCGAAAAGGGATATATCGGGATATATCGACGATATCAATGGAAATCTCGAAAATAAAGCAAAAACTGATTTTTTTGCAAATTAAGATCATCTTAATTCTTAAAATCGTAAATAGCAAACAAATAAACACTTATATGTAAGAATGAGGTGTATTTAGTACACCAATATCGCACATATCATTGCTGCTAATGCTACCTTTTGACTGTTTATTGTTGACTGCTTAGATATTGGAGAGAAAATGATGAAATTCGAAACATAACAACATGGAGACATAAAAGACATCCATATAGCATATTAGCTTTATATTACTTTACATATTATGTATAAACAAAATGCTGAGCTATATCAACTATCATACAAATAAGCGAATGAGCATAATAACATATAGTTTTTTAAGAACATCATTCGTAATTTTGAATGAAAGAAGATGAATTAAAAGCTATATTAGAAAGAAAACTTTCTAATAAAACAACAATAAAGCCCTTTCCCCACCTTAACTAAGGTCGACAACATGGGTTCTTTTTCTCCATTTAAATTTATCTTGGGTTATTCTCGGGCTTAGCTATAAAAAACTAAGATTCCTTCGAATAGTCTCATTCCAACACTTCTTGGGCCTTCTTCGCCCTCTCTTAGCCGGCTCGACATCCCAAAAATCGTATCTCCTAACTAGTGCATCAACCAACCTCCTTTGTAAGTGGCCAAACCACCTTAAACAGTTTTCTCGCATCTTATCCTCAATCAGAGCTACACCAACTTTCCTTCTGATTGCATCAGTCCGAATCCGATCTTTATATGTATGTCCACACATCCACCTTAGCATTTTCAT
This sequence comes from Ottelia alismoides, assembly GCA_037367405.1. Taxonomy (NCBI): domain Eukaryota; kingdom Viridiplantae; phylum Streptophyta; class Magnoliopsida; order Alismatales; family Hydrocharitaceae; genus Ottelia; species Ottelia alismoides. The sequence continues at coordinate 141,396 of JAZKJV010010994.1, read as the reverse complement.
TTCTGCTACAACCATTCTCTGCACATGTCTATAGTTCACAGGCTACAGAACTTTCTAATAGAACTAAAGAAAATCAGTGGAAATATTAAAAAATGAGTCAAAAGAGAAATTTCCCGTGAATTAAAATAATCTTCGTTAATAAGTAATTTATGAATGCACTCTTATATAATGACAGAGACGTATTTAGCATATTAATAATATGTTACATTGCATACGACGTGTAATCAAAAGTCTCAACTACATCCGAAATGAAATAAACAAATATTGTATAATAGCATGCATACTATATAGTGCATCAATTAATAATAACCAGAAATTTAAAAGAAGATGATATATTATAGATTAGAATCCAACATTTCTCATGAACTAAGATAATCAATACCAATGACTTGTCTTGGATTCAAATTGATAGACCATTAATACTTATTAATTAGAAATTCAGTCACTATTCGTGTCAGATTTGTATCCACATGCATCAATACATGGAACGACTACACAAATTCTTGAACAAATCAAGCTATAAAGCTTACATAGTTAAGAACTACATTCCGAGCTCCTTGCCTAGTAAAAACTAGTAGTGAAATCAAGCAACAAGGTTGATATCGATGATATAGTATTGATATCGGCATGATATCAACACTATTAAATCAAAATGGTGTAAAATCTGCACTAAATATATTTTGTTGATATCGATGTTATGAGATGATACATCATTGATATATTACTTGATATTGGTCGATATTGATATCCAGGCCGATATCAGTATCGTTAACTTGCCGATATGGATATATCATGGATATATCGATGGTATAGAGGGATATTTCGATCCATGCTTTTTGGTTCCTTAATGTGCATTGCAATGTATGCCTTGTGTATACTATTGCCATGTACTTTTCTTTACATTTTCATTGAGGGAACTCACTCTGGGGTTTTAGGGGTCTTGGGTTTTACTTCAATATCAAATGTGTAGAAGGCATGGAAATGGAGGAAAGAGATGACTCTTCCTCTAAAGGAGGATATTTATAGCAAGATATGAGCATTTAGGTGAGAATTAGGATTTGGGATGTCCATGATGGGAGCTAGTGTAGGTTTTCCATTATTTACCAACATATCCTGTTAATAAAATGACCTTTACTTTACTTAATAACCAACTGTCCCTGCATATCTATCTCCATCTAATAGGGATTGATTTGTAATGAATTCACTAAATCGTCCAATCTTCTATAATTATTTCCCATCTTGGTAATTAACACATGCTTGACATACCTTACCTTGATTTCATTAAAAGAAGTACATACTTCCTTATTTCAGATTTCCATTATTAGGTAAATATGTTCTATACCATCCAAGAAGTTAACCTTTAATTTGTTGATATGCCTTGAATCGTAACCATCTGTTTTACCGAACCCATTTGAAGAATGATCTGATCACCCCCTCCCCCATGTCACCATACCCTACAAGCACGGAGGTCTCACTTTCCAGTCAGCTAGGGAGAGCATGTGCCTCCCCTTGGGGGGATTGCAAGGGGCAACACCCAGTCTTGAAACGAATTTTCTATATTGTATTTGAATCTATCAGCATCCGGCATCCGTTTATACTGGGAGTAGTATATAAACTCCCTAAGGTTAATGTTGATATATGCCTCGAAGTACTAATCCACTTGTGATCCGAATTACACTCCATAAACGGATTTTTGGTCGACTTGATTTGATCACCCCTATATATGCATTTTAGAGTTAAGGCATGGGTTATGTGAGAGTTTCTGGTTAATGTTGATATATGCCTCGAAGTACTAATCCACTTGTGATCCGAATTACACTCCATAAACGGATTTTTGGTCGACTTGATTTGATCACCCCTATATATGCATTTTAGAGTTAAGGCATGGGTTATGTGAGAGTTTCATTTCGGGAGATCAGCTGTCTCCTAGGGTTTTATAACTGTACTCCATATTTTCGTCATAGTAGAACCTTTCTTTTCCTGTGATTTTTCCCCACTACATCGGTGGGGTTTTTCCACGTAAATCATTTGTTTTTCGTGGTTGCTTGTGGTTGACTGCATGCTTTGGTCATCTTCGACAAACTAGTACATAGCTTTCTTGGTGATTCTTTGCTTTGCATCGAGAGTCCCACATAGATCTGTCTGATTGATGATTTCTGCTTCGACGTTGAGACCTCCTGCAACAGATCATCTCCAATCTGATTCAACACCCACAATGATAATGAAGTTTTAGATCGAGAAGTTCGATCTCAACGCCAACTTTAGCTTTTGACAGTCAAGATGGAGTTCATTCTCATTCAACAAGGCATCACCAAGGTGCTGAAAGGCATATGGAAGATACCTGTGAAGTTGAGTGAAGACAAGAATGACATTGACTTAAAGGTTAGGGAAAGCATAGAACTTTGACTCTCCAACGATGTTCTTCACGAAGTTATGAAGAAGATCTCTGTAGTGGCTATGTAGGTAAAACTTGAGAGCCTCTACATGTTGAATACCCTTTCCAATCATATGCATATCAAGAAATAACTTTATGCTTTGTATAGCTGAAGGTACATCGATTAATTCTCATCTAGATATTTCTGGTTCCATTATCTCTGAGTTAGAAAATATATAAGAAGATATTGAAGACAAAAATCAGACGTTGCTATTGTTTTGTTCTTTCTTTCCCTCGTACATGCACTTCAAGGAACACAATTTACGGGAAGGATGAGATCACATTGGATGATGTGAAATTGTCATTTCTTGCGAAGGAGTTAATGGACCGTGAACTTAAAGGACACTTGTCAAGTGATAAGAAGGCTGAGGTGTCCATACGAGGGGTAGATACACAGAACGGAAGAAGTTCGACAAGTCGCAGGGTGAAAAGAAAAAAAAAGGATAGAGCAAGTTTTGTCGATGCTGTAAAAAGAAAGGGTGCACACAAGAGGAGTAATGGAAACTCCAAAACAATGAGAAATATAAGAAGTAATCTGGAAAAAAATGGTTCTGCGGTAAAAGCGAGTTTTCTGGAAATTGAATGTGGAGATGTGTGCTATATTTGATGGCTTGTAAATCACACTGATCGAAGGATGCATGGCTCCTTGATTCAGGTTGCTCTTACCACATCACTCCTAATCGCATGGTTCTCCTCATAGACATCAATCGATGGAAAAGATGTTGTGTGATGATTTGCAGTTCAGGTTTTTTGTTCGGAAGCATTGAACTGAAGAGGCATGTTCTAGATATGACAAATAATCTGATATCTCGTGATGCCCTGGAAGAGAAGGGTACGTGTATGCTACAAAAGGCATATTGACAATTGTCAAAGATGGACACTTTATCATGTCTACGAGGAGATCTGGAAATCTGCATGCATTACACGGAGATATTATTATAGGTGCCACAACGTCTTCCACCAGTTCAGGGATAGATCATACAAGGTGATGCCATCTCCCATTGGGACATCTGAGCGAGATAGGAATGAGCACCCACGTCAAAAGAGGATTGATTGATAGATAGGGTATGGGCTAGTTAGATTTCTGTAAGCATTATGTTTTTGACAACAAAATGGAAGAGTTTTGGTGCTGCTATACATAGAACAAAGGGAACTTTAGACTATATTCACTTTGATCTATGGGGGTTGTCTCAAGTTCCCTCCAAAGGTAGTGTCTGATGCATGCTGACATTCATCGATGACTATTACAGAAAGGTATGTATTTATGCCCTTAATCCAAAGATGAATTATTTACATACATAAAGCAGTGAAAGGGACTACTATAGAAGCAGATTGAAAAAAGCATCAAGAAGCTACGGTCAAATAATGTGCTAGAATTTTGTTCATATATTTCAATGATCTCACATTAGGACATTTGAGCGAGATAGGAATGAGTACCCATGTCAGAAGAGGATTGATTGCTAGATAGGGTATGGCCTAGTTAAACTTCTTTAAGCAATATGCTTTTGACAAAAAAATGGAAGAGTTTTGGTGCTTCTATACATAGAACGAAGGGAACTTTAGACTATATTCACTGTGATCTATGGGAGCTATCTCAAGTTCCCTCCAAAGGTAGTGTTCAATACATGCTGTCATTCATCGATGACTATTACAAAAAGGTCTATATTTATGCCCTTAATCCAAAGATGAATTATTTTCACACATAAGGCAGTGAAATGGACTACTATAGAAGTAGACTGAAAAAAGCATCAAGAAGCTACGATCAAATAATGTCCTAGATTTCTGTTCATATAATGACTTGCAAAAAAGAAAGCATTGTTAGACAACGTACAATCATACACACTCCATTACAGAATGGAGTTGCAGAGCGCATGAACATGACCCTAGTAGAGAGAGCTAGATGTATGCTGCTGAATGTCGGATTGACGAAGGACTTTTGGGCTTAAACATGTTCGACAACGACCTTCCTTGTGAACCAACCTCCTTCATCGGTTTTGGACAACCTGACACCATAGGAAGTATGGTCTGGATACCCCTCTGATTATTCTGATTTGAAGATTTTTGGTTTTCCTGCATATGCATATATGATTCAAGGAAAGATAGAAATTATATCCATTAAATGGATATTTCTTGGATATACATATGGAGTGAAAGGATACAAATTGTTGTCTTGATCCAAAATCATAGAATTTGGTGATTGAGAAAAATGTTGTATTTAATGAGTATGCATTTTATCTCCCAAGGATAGTTCTATTGTTCGTTCTTCTAATGCAGATGCATATGTAAGTATCAACAAACATGTGAAGCTTGAGGTTGACCCAATCCAACCACATCATGGTCACTTCTTTGAATCAAGAGAAGACGAGAGTTCTGCATGCGAAGAGGAAGAGTGCATTGCAAATAGACATGGAAGAAGACTGATCAAGATGCCCTCGAGATATGTGCAGAGGATACATGTGATGCATGAGAGTTGGGTAGTTTTTCTGATGTTCCATGACAATATTGTGCAGCTAGGTTTGGAGTGATGAATGAGGAGTTTGAATCTCTTCATAAAAATCAGATATGAGATCTTGTTCCTCCACCAAGCGGAGAGAAGGTAATTGGCTGCAAATGAAGTTACAAGAAGAAGAAGGCATCCATGGATCTATCGATGCAAGATACAAGGTCAGACTAGTTGCCAAAGGCTTTAGCCAGGTAGAGGGTTTTGACTACAATGACATCTTCTCACATGTGGTAAAGTGCACCTCCATGAGTCCTGCTAGCGATTGTTGCCATGGATGGCTTGTAGTTGGAGCATTTAAATGTGAATACAACTTTCTTACATGGAGATTTTGAAGAGCAAATATACATATGTCAACCTAAAGGTTTTGTAGTACAGGGAAAGCAAGATCAAGAGTTCTTGCTAAAGAAATCTCTTTAGGATATGAAACAATCTCTGAGACAGTGTTACAAATGCTTCAATTCCTTTACGATTACACACGGTTTTATCAGGAACAGTTATGATGTTTATGTCTACTTTAGACACATTGCTAATGACTCCTTTATCTTGATGCTGCTATATGTTGTTAGTGTTTAGAAACAAATCCTAGGTGAATAGATTGAAGGACTTACTTGCTGAGGAGTTCAAGATGGACCTTGGTGCAAGCAAGAAGATACTTGGCATGAAGATACGTAGAGATCACAAGGCTTATGTTTAAGAAAGAAGAGCCACTTGCAGAAGGTCTTGGAGCGTTTTGACATGACTGATACCAAGTTTGAGAAGATTCTACTTAGATCTCATTTTTAGCTGTCCACAAAGTTGTCACCATAGAGAGGATGAGCACTACTACATGTCACGAATTGCTTACACTAGTGTTGTTGGGAGTATCATGTATGCCATGATATGTACTCTCCCATACATCACACAAGTGGTCAGTGTTGTGAGTAGATACATGTCAAATTTTGGAAAAGATCAAAACTTTGAAGTGGATTCTGAGATACATGCGAGGTACCTCTGGTTCTGTCTTTAAGTTTGAGAGATGCAAGGATGGAGTAGTTGGCGATGTTGATGCTGACTATGTAGGAAAGCGTGGCAAGAGAAGATCCATGACATGCTATGTATTCAATATTGCATATATACAGTTTCACAGAAGGCAACTTTGCAGTGGTGATGTTGATGTTGACTATGCAGGAAACCTTGACAAGAGAAGATCCCATGATAGGTTATGTATTCACTATTGCAGTTATACAATTTCTTGGAAGGTCACTTTAAGCAGACCAAGGTCTTATCTACCACGGAAGCATAATACACTGCAGTAATTGAAGGAATTAAGAAATCAATTTGATTGAGGATTATTTCACGAGCTCAGTCCAGGACAAGAGGCGGTTGTCATCCACTGTGATAGTCAGAGTGCCATACATCTGACGAAGGACCAGATGCACCATGAAAGAACAACACACATTGATGTCCGCTACCGTTTCATCAGAGTACTCACTTGTGGAAACATTCAGATAAAAAATTGCTAGTGCAAACAATCCAGCAAATATGATGACCAAACCAGTTCCACTAAACTAGTTCACAACATGCATGAACTTGTTGGTCTTTCTAGACTGTAAAGGCCCTGTACGACAAAGAGAGAGTTCCAGTGCTACCTTCCTGGTGGAGTTTAAGTCAAGGTGGAGATTTGTTGAGATGCTTTAAAGCACCAATCCGATTATGATCCGATTATATTCGGTCTGGTCGACCAGATTAGGTTTTTTTTCTCATGCCCGACTTTGGGGGCTTAACCGACACGATTAGATTATGCCTATATATATGTATTTTAGTATTAAGACGTGGTTCTGAGAGTCTCATTTCGGGAGAGCAGCTGCTTCCTAGGGTTTTGTACATATACTGTGGTTTTTCGTCATGGTGGAACTTCTCTTTGTCCGTGAGAAGCTTGAGGTTTGGAGACATGCATTGGAGACTTCACGATTTCGTATAAGTAGAGATAAGACTGAATATATGGAGTGTACCTTTGATGGTAACAATGATGAATGAATCAAGGTGAAGATTGGCGACGATAACATTTGGAAGAGAGATTCTTTTAGATACCTAGGATCTATTTTGCAACATGATGGGGAAATTGATGGAGATATTACTAATAGAATAAATGCACGCTGACTAAAGTGAAGAGGAGCCTCTGCTATTCTTTGTGATAATAAAATTCCTTTAAAAATTAAAGGAAAGTTTTACAAAGTAGCTGTGAGACCTGCTATGCTTTATGGATCTGAATGTTGGCCTATGAACCATTGTCATGTGCAAAGAATGTCAGTAGCAGAAATGAAAATGCTAAGGTGGTTGTGTGGACACATGTAAAGACCGGATTCAAAATGATGCAATCGGGGATGAAGTTAATGTAGCTCCGATGAGGATAAGATGTGTGAAAACAGTTTAAGATGATTTGGTCATTTGCAAAGATCAGTTAATGCACCAGTTAAGAGATGCGAGTTTTGGGATGTTGAGCTGACTAAGAGAGGGCGAGGACGACCCAAGAAGTGTTGGAATGAGACTATACGAAGAGATCTTAGTTTTTTGGATATAAGCCCGAGATTGACCCAAGATAGATCTGAATGGAGGCATAAAATCTATGTAGCCGACCCTACTTAATTGTGGGAAAAAGGCTTTGTTATTGTACACTGGTGGGGTTTTTCCACATAAATAACTTGTCTTTCATGATTGCTTGTGCTTGATAGCGTGTTTGGATCATCTTCGACATTTAGGGTTCTCTGTAATTTTCTTTCTATAAATAGTGAAACTGACCACCGCTACCCAAGGATGTAGTCCAGTTACGGGTGAACTTTGTAATTCTGTGTGTTTGCATGTTTACTTGATTGATCATGTTTGTGCATGTTTGCTTCAGCTACTCGCAATAAAATCAGTTTATATGAGTTGCAAAAGGGCATATTAAAGAGATCATGATTATAATAATAAGTTGCTTTTAATTTAATGCATGTCCTTCATTGTCCATGAAACATTATCTTTGTATCTCATCGATAATCATAAGTGTTGGAATAAATAAACGCGAAAGCGAATCGATAATCAGAGACACAAATCAAACATAAACATCTTATTTTACGTGGAACCCTACTCCTGAATTAGCGGGATGAAACCACGAGAGAAGGCTTCAAAGGTTCATATCTTCTATTAGAACTTCTCAATGAGTACAGGGGGTGTGGGGCTTCGTATATAGCTCCACAGACAGACTTGAGTCACGCTACTAATCCATGTAGGACTAAACATGAGTGGGGTTTGGATCTTGGAGTGATCTAATTACCCATCTATTACATACTCCAATACTCCCTCATGCTGGAGCTGAGAAAGCTGCAGCTTGCAACAAAAGAAACTATACAATATATCTTCACATGATACATCTGACAGCGACAGGGATAGGGACACTCTACTCAGACGTGGATTAAGATACCTCGTTTGAAGAACTACTACGGGTAGAAGAGCTCGCTCGAGGATGGGTCTTTGACTTTCAGGTCATCGAGAAAGCCTCTGTCATGCCTGTGGTAGTCGCTACGACACCATGTTGTGCCTGGAGTAGAGTCGCTGTAGAAGAAGAAAGTCCAACGCAGAGTAGTAGTCAGGGATAGAGACACTCTAACAAAGTAGTGGATGCTCGGTGAAGACGGTTGATAATAATATTAGTTTGGAGTGTTGGTCTGTCAGTCGTGGACGTGCAAAAGTTCTGTAGATACATCTCAAGAAGAAGAATACATGGCCTATCTAACTCCCCTTTCTCCCGTACTTGACAGAATAAAGAATGTGGATGATCAAGTTGGGAGAAACAATGAATAACATGCATTTATTTGTGATTCTCTTCCTTTTTTGCACAACTCAGTTTTTTTGTAGCTGTTTCCCTTGGGCTATTTTTTTCGTACGACCGCCTCTTTTTTCTTCAAAACCTCTGTTTCATTTTTTTTCAAGCCCTTCACTTCTCTTTTTTTTCCTGCTTTCCTCCTTTTTTTTAAGTCAACTTTTTTTACAATACAACCCTGTTGGATCAACAATTCTCTCTCCAAGTCCTCTTTTTCTTTTACAAACAATAAGGAGTCGTTCGGTAGGTGGGTTAACCTCCCCTTTGGGGAGTTTACCCCTATTAACCCACCCCTTCTCTCTCCATGTGGGCCCCACTTTATTTTTTTTAAATTAAATAAATCAATTTTACATCATCAATTCCATCAAAAAATAATATATTATACCATCATATCATATAAAAATTATAAACTACTCCACTTCTAACTTTTCCAAACTTCAATACAATCACATCACAATAACTACTCACTTTTCAAACTTCAATACAATCATATCACATCAAACACTCTTCTAACCCACCTTCAGTTTAACCCTCTATCCAAACACCAAAACACAAAAACGGGTTACCCTCTACCAGTTTAACTCGCCCTAACCCTCATACCAAACACACCTTAATAGTCTAGTTGGGCAAAATTCGCCCCCTTTTATTTAAGTGTAAAGCGGTAGCAAGCCCTTTTTGTCCACTCACTCTAGGGTTCCCCCATGAACCCATCGCCATCGCCTGACACCACCGCCTTTGCTTGCAGAAGGAGCCCTGCCTGGAGAAAGGTGCGACCGTGAGGAGATCAAAGTTGGCTGGAGAGGGCTCGCACGAAGAGCGGGGCTCCACTTATAGCCACCCTGATGTAGCCACCTACGCCTGTGGAGATGGGAAGCAATGGCAGCTGGTGCAAGGGTGCTGCTTCCAAGGATTCTTTGCTGCCACCGCCTTGGGATCTAGAGGATTGTGGAACCGTGTGGGGCAGGGGGGGTCCGTCCCCCCTTTTTTATTTTCTTTCTTGAGAGGTTTCGTAGGCGTTGCCTTGAGTGGAGGTGCACCACCAGGAGGGTGCTGCTATATCTGCCTGGGAGCTTGAACGGAGATGCTATGTTCAATGATGTACTAGGACCGCTAGCGCTTGGAGTTCGATGATGTACCCGGATCGCCACATCCCCCTGATGGCTATAGAGGCGTGGGGTGTGCCTAGAGGGTATGCGCATTGAGAGACGAGGAGAGCTGCATGAAGATCTTGTGACCTAGAGAGACGATCATGTCAAGATTTTCGGGGCCTGATCACACAGGATGTGGCCCAGAGGTCAAGTGCGACACCATCTAGAGAAGGGTCGGGAGAAGGATCTTTTGCCTGGGGGCAGATCTTCGAGAACAAGTGCCTTCCCATGGGGTTGTTGCTGCTACAATTGTTCTTTCATCTAGGGTTTCATCGAAGGAGACCCAACTTTGAGATCATATAGATAAACACAACAACAACAACAACAACAAAGCCTTATCCCACAATTAAGTAGGGTCGGCTACATGGATTCTTTGCCTCCATTCAGATCTATGCTGGGTACCAAAAATAAAAATTGAATGTCAAACAAGAATCACAAAATAATGTTTGAAATGCTCTAATAAACCCTAGAATCGATTGCTCTGATACCATGTTGGAATAAATAAAAGCGGAAGCGAATCGATAATCAGAGACAAAAACCAAACATAAACATCTTACTTTACATGGAACCCTACTCCCGAAGGAGCGAGATGAAACCGCGGAAGAATGACTCAAAGGCCTGGATCTTTTATTATAATTTCTCAATAAGTACATGGGGTGTGGGCCTTCTTATATTGCCTCACAGACAGACTGAAGTCTACTAGTCATCCATGTGAGATTAAACATGAGTAGGGTATGCATACTCCAATAATAAGAAACTCTATCACATGCAAACTCACCATGTGTGGAAATCTCTTCTCAATGGCCTTCTAATTGTATGCCATACCATATACTGGCTTTTGGATTTTACTTGGAAATTTGAATGATAGCTGAACCCATTCAAATGAACTACAATATTAAAGGATGCTGATATATGTTATAGTAAATGCTTTAACAGTATCTTCATGTGCAATTGGGTTTCATCCTATTAGTTTCTCCTGAATCCTTATATTGTTCACAGTTAACAAGAAAGATAATAATGGACAAATGCACATCTTACATTTCTCCATATTTTGAAGGACTGCCAAATACGAGGAAGCATTGGAGAAATTTGAATCTGTCCTTGGTTCAAAACCGGAGCCTGAGGAAGCATCCGTAGCAAGTTACAACGTGGCTTGTTGTTATTCTAAGCTCAACCAAGTAAGTACGCTGATATCAATAATCGCGTTTATTGCAATATTATATGAGACATCTCTTGGGTAAAAAAACTAATCGTACTCAATCATTTAAGATGAAGGTATATTGTTTTCATTCCCTTGTATTATCATGACGAATTTCAGATAGAAGCCAGCCTCTCTGCCCTTGAGGATGCTATGCAGGCAGGGTTTGACGATTTTAAAGTATGCACTTTTCGTTTTTTGTTGTCTTCTTTTGTTCATCATATTTCCTTATTAAATTCTGATTAACAGGCCATACGGAATGATCCTGACCTGACAAATGTGAGAGCATCGGAGGATTTTGAAACCCTGATGAAGAAGTTCGATGAGTCCTTTATCAACGAGAATGCTATAAACGCGATCAAATCGATTTTTGGAATATTTAACAAGAAATAAGACAACAGCACACAGATCCTCTCCTATCCGAACCACTGTCAATGCTCTATGTCGAATTGGAAGCAATTGGTTTCATTTGGTGCAATGAACTCTTCTGGGATTTTTTTACCTGGGATTTTTATTGTATAATTTAATCAGTGTTTATAGGGGGTAGGATTTTTTTTGATTAGTAATAGGGGGTAGAATTCATGTGAAACATTAACCATTCTGTATGTCCACGAAGCAATTGAAAGTACAGAGCTTTTCAAACACTAATATCAGAGATTTATGTGGGTCTTCAATGAGAGCTTTGGCGGTCATCATATGTAGGATGCAGCAATGGAAGAAACTCCTTTTTGGATATTTCACATATCAAACTTGTCGACACTATATCCACACTACGACCCAACAAAGTTGCTGCATCTCCGGTGCTTCTGGATGGGGAAGGATGGCATTCGCAGCTGGCATTCAGGGGAACACGCAGCTGGGGATCATACGTAGGATGATCGAGAAGGATGGCATTCGCAGCTCCGGTGCTTCTGGATGGGGAAGCTGTTGCGTATGTCGACGAGGCAGAGGCACGATCCTTGGACGCAAGCTGGGAGAACACGCTGGTGTTTTATGTGCTTGGTAAGAGACCGTACTTCAAGCTCCTCCACAACTTCGTGCACAAGGTTTGGAAGCCTTCAGGGGAATCAAAACTCATACCTCGGCCGAATGGGTTTTACTACCTCAAGCTTTCATCCGAGGAAGACTGCCAGCGTATCCTCACGGGGGGGGCATGGCTTTTCCAGGGGAGGTTCATGGCGGTTAGAAGATGGGATTCGGGGGCCTGTCTTGAGAAGGAAATGCTCGCCGAAGTACCCCTTTGGGTCCGATTCCACGGGCTGAGTCTCGGACACACCTCGGAACTGGTTTTGAATAAGCTCGGGAGCCTGCTGGGAACCCCTCTGTTCATGGACGCCGCTACAGCTGCGGGACAACGCGATGGGTACGCGAGATGCTGTATCTCCATCCAAGCCTCGAAGGCAATACCGCAAACGGTCCCCCTGGTATTCTACTCAGGGAAAAGACAGCAAATTGGAGTAGAACTAGAATGGCATCCTCCCAGATGCAACCATTGCATCTCCTTCGGCCACTCTACAATTGGGTGTCCATTCCAAAGTCAATCTGCTGACCATTCTGTGCATGGGATAGTTGAAAGATCAGGGGAGGGTGCAGGACGTGAGATCAATGCACAACACCACGAATTGGGGACTCATGAAACCCAGGTGGGTACTATTGAAACAACAATTGAGAACATTGCACAACACCAGGACTCGGTGCAGGTTGAAAGCCATGACCTACTGATGGATTCCTTTGCCACAACCAGCGGCACAGAGCACATCGGCAAACCTCCATTCAACAGTAGCCATGCCGTTCCGCAACAAGGGGGAAGATCCCTCCCAACAAAGAGTAGGAAGCCTACGCCACCAGGAAGATCTTCAGGTGGCCTCCCGTTTGGTCACAGATTGCTGCTGCACAAGCGAATTGCGAACCCACGCAAGCCAAGCCAGGGACCAACGGACCCGGAAAGCTCACATAATCTGGACCTCAATAGACCCACACCGGAGTACCAAAGAGAATATCCTCCAGACTCAGAGGGGTCAACTCAGAACAAGAGGAATGAAACCTCAAATGACAATATTCCATTCCCAGAAGTCATGACATCAGACAATCCGGCCTGGATCACCGCATCGCATAGAAAGAAGAAGGGGCATAGGCCCCAAACCTCAACCGTGGGGCAGGAAGCTCCAACACACACACTCCCCCAATGAAGATTGCAGTTTGCAACGCACGTGGGTTGAATAAGGCAAGAAAAATGAGGGCGCTGTTTCAGGACCTCGTTAGAAACCACGCGGAACTTATTGGTCTGGTAGAGACCAAAATAAGGCCTGATTCAAGGTCGAAATTCGCACCTCTAATCCCAAAGGATTGGGCATTCAGTCACAATGAGACCCCGCTCGGTCGGATATATGTTCTTTGGAGAAGTAGTGCTTGGTCTTGCACCCCCATAAACTTTTCCTCCCAAGCTATCACCTTGGATTGCCATAACATGGGAGGAATGAATATTACTCTGACGGTGATATACGGAGCTAACTCCTCAACTGAGCGCAAGGCTCTTTGGGAACTACTAGCACACACTGCAACGACGGTCACCTCTCCCTGGCTAGTAATTGGGGATTTCAACGTGGTTCGATACGATCATGAAAAGCTGGGGGGCACACTACCCAAAAGGGGACCTATGGAGGATTTTAATGACTGTATCAACAAATGTGCCTTGTTCGAACTTAATACTTCCGGGAATTCATGGTCATGGTCAAACTCATCAATTGGCGCCTCTCGAATTGTTGCCAAGTTGGACCGGGCTTTTGCTAACAACGAGTGGCTTACTTTGATGCCACAGTCCCGAGGGGTATACTCGGCCCTGGCATCGAGTGACCACCTTCTACTCACAGTTGAGCTCTCCCAGCATGCTTCTCGCCCAAAGCCTTTCAGATACTTCTCCTACTGGCAGAGCCGGCTTGGTTATGTTGAAGCCGTGGAGGACGCATGGAATAGGGAGGCTAAGGGTAACCCTCTTTATCGGGTGGCAGCTAAGTTGAAGTTTGTTAAGCAGGCTCTTAGAGTTTGGGCGGCGGTTGAGGGTAATGTCTACAAGGAGGAGAGAGACGCCACTGCCTTCCTCAACTCTATCACTAGCGCACTATCTGTAGACCCCTTGGACCCGGGGCTTGCGGCCTTGGAAAAAGGGACCAAAGATTACATTATAGGTCTACAGAACGATCTCGAATCCGCTTGGAGACAAAAGAGCCGTATTGATTGGCTAAGGCTAGGTGACAAAAACACTAAATTCTTCAACCTTGCAGCCAAAGCACGCATTAATAGAAATAGCATCCCGATCCTCCTGGATGCCAATGGGTCAATAATTGATAAACCGTTGGAAATTGCCAACGAGGCGGTCTCGTTCTTCTCTGCGCTCCTGGGTCCTGAGCTCCCACGCCCGCTAAGACCGGATCCTCCCACTACCAGATGCACACTGACGGTGGAAGCCAGGAACTGGTTGTCACGCACATTCTGCGAGAAGGAGATTTGGGAGGCTCTACGCTCCATTGCCTCCGATAAGGCCCCTGGGCCAGACGGGTTCAACGCTAGCTTCTTTAAGTTGCACTGGAATCTCATCAAAGCGGACATTTGCGCGGCTATGGCATTCCTTTGGAAAGGCGGGAACATGGTTAGGCAAATCAACCATGCCTTCCTCACATTGGTACCCAAAAATGCAACCTCGTCTAGACTCGGTGACTTCCGACCTATTGCTTGTTGCAATATCGTTTATAAAATCTTTGCTAAGACGCTAGCCGCGCGGTTGGGGGAAGTCCTCCCTCACCTAATCTCTGTGCACCAGACTGCTTTCATTCGGGGAAGATCCATTGGAGATAGCACCAGGCTTGCTCAAGAGCTACTATGGGGCTTCAACAGACGAAGATACGCCAACAAGGCCTGCTTAAAAATTGACCTAACAAAGGCCTTCGACTCGATAGAGCACTCCTTCATCCTCCAATCTTTAAAAGGGATGGGCTTTGACGATACATGGATCGGCTGGATCAACAACTGCATATCTACGGCTTCCTTTTCCATAATGCTCAATGGCGCCCCGTTTGGATTTTTCCAAGGCACGCGGGGGTTGAGACAAGGGGACCCCCTAAGTCCGCTCCTCTTTACCATTGGTATGGAATCTCTCTCGTGCCTACTTGAGAAGGCGGTGATGGAGGGCAATTTCAAGCTCATGGGTATGGGCAGGACAAAGGCCCCCACCCATCTTATATACGCGGACGATCTCCTCCTCTTCAGCAAGGGCTCCACTAGTTCTCTCTTGGCAATCAAGGATATCCTTAGTGAGTTTTATCAGATTTCCGGTCTCCAGATGAATGCTCGGAAAAGCAAGATCATAAGACCAAAGTTCTATCCGGACGCCTTCAGCTCTACAATCCGCATTGGCATTCTTAGCTAATGCCTGCCGGTCACATACCTGGGTATCCCCCTAACTACTTCCTATAGGGGAAAAGTCATTTGTAGGACGTTGGAGGATCGTGTGCGTGCTTTGCTTGATGGGTGGCAAGCCGCGGTGCTATCTATGGCCGGTCGGGCTCAACTTCTCTCCTCGGTGATCGGTGGGGTGCTCATCTACTGGACCGCGGGTACCATCATACTGCACAATGCGGCAAAAAGGATTGACATGATATGCGCAAACTTCCTATGGGGAAAGAAAAGACATGATATTGCTTGGCGCACTATTTGCCTCCCTAAGAGTGAGGGGGGCCTTGGCTTGCGGTCGCTTTCTTCGTTGAGGGAGGCTATGATTGCCTCCTGGACGTGGAGGCTTTTATCATCAAAGGTCTCCATCTGGGCGGACTTCATGAGAAATAAATATCTTTCTACTGGCTCTTTTTGGGACACCATGCAGTCCCCCTCGCACAATCGTATGTGGAAAGCCATACTTGATGGGAGAGATGCGGTAAGCACGGTCATCAACTTGGATACCAACCCGTGCACCTGGACACACAATGGAAAGGGATACTCCTTCTCAAGTGCGTATGATCTCGTGCGGAACAGGGCTGAAACTATGGACTGGCACATCGTGGTTTGGGGAAAGGATATCCCTCCAAAGATGTCTCTAACAATTTATAGATTGGCCCGGTTGCGACTGCCCACCACCGATCGGCTTGCTAAGCACAAAATTTGCGAACACAAAGCTTGCTATCTTTGCCAAAACGAGCTCGAGGCTAATCAGCACATCTTCTTCCATTGCCCTTTTGCCAGTAACATTTGGATGGGCACCTGCCACCGTTTGGCTCTCCCTTGTCCAGAAAATCTGAATGTATTACCGATTCTTCTCTGGATTGCCCGCTGCTCAGACACTGAGACCCGAAGGAGGCTTGCTATTGCTCTCGCTGCTACGGTCCACAGCATTTGGGAAGAAAGAAACCGCAGATGGACCAATCACTCTTCTTCGTCAGCCGAGAATATTATCAACAACATTTCACAGCTCTGCCGAGACTTACTGTAAAGAGGGCTTGAGTTTTTGTATGCTCTCAAACCCCACTATCTCAATTGCAATACTCTACTTCTCTTCCTCCTTTTTGAGTCCTGTAATTGGGGCAGACTGCCCCCAAATTTGTACAAGTCTATAGTTACAGGAATGAAAAAATTTTACTTACCAAAAAAAAAAGTTGCTGCATCTTATCTCACAATCCCAGTGTTAGTTTGGGTTTAATTTGAAGTGGAGGGGAGGAGGTAGAGGAGGAATAGACGGTGCGTGGAGGTAGTGGTTGTGATTAGGTCTGGATATAGTTGGGTATCTTTTCTGTACTCTCATTTGGAAATTTGGCCTCAATTTGTGCTATCTCTGCCTTCTCATGGAGCCGCTCCTAGGGGTGTTCAAAATATGCGGGTTAAGCGGGTACTTAGCTTGACCCAAGCATTTTGACCCTAAATTCCCGGGTACTCATTTGGACATGTCGAGTCGGGTGCCTTATATGACCTAGCTCGTGCTCTATACAAAACATCCATGAGGAATAATGGGTACCTGTTGAGTACATGATTGGATGCTTTTACTACCTCCATTGATTTAAAAAGGATGCATAAGGTTAAATACGGATACAAATGTAGTGTTGCGTTATTGGTATCTATTTTATAATAGGAGTATAGCTACAAACATGGCACGAAGTTCTGGAAAGATTTGTCGAAATTTTGATTTCACCGAGTTGGCGAAATTGAACCCAACTCGAAAATTCGAGACGAGCTTCGACATTTTTCAAGATTTCGATCGAAATGAATGAAATATCAGCAAAGAATTTCTAGCTTGTTGCTAGTGTTAAAAACTCCACAAGTCACCAATATGCTAATGAAATCGACATTTAAGGTCATAATTACAAATATAGATATTGATGAATATGGAAAAATGTAGTATCATATACTAAAACAGATGAATATTTCCATCAAAATATTCATCTTACATTAGGAATTATTTCCATCAACAGGATCTCAAGAATTTTTATCTAGCAATGATTAAAAGGGGAATGGGAAATCGTTCCTATTCTCCTTACATTAGCAATTATTTTCATTTTGCTTAAGTCATTTTCCTTTTTCTCCTTTCCAAGGTCTTGTAGGCCATTGCTTCTATTCAATGTCATGTACGCCATTGCTTTCAGTTTCTCATCTTTATTCTCAAGGTCATGTTGGCCATCTCTCATTCTGAGGGCATGTTGACTACTTTTGCTAAGAAGGACTTGTCCTTCATCACTTCTTGTGCATATCTTTTACATAATAAAAGGGATATCCATACCCTAGAAAATACCGGACCGTTTATTATAAAAATTGTATGAATATGGAAGTTAATCAGATCTAATAAGACTGTTTGTAAAATATAAATTAATTATCTTAAAGTTAAAGTGTACTGAGTGATTTAAAGTTGAAAAATGTATGTATCCATACTTGTATCCATTTTTAAATAGACATCGATACGGATGCCAAATTATGAATAAACATGTACTATAATAAATCGAACATTCGAGCATGCACATTCGCCAATTTAAATAATTTTATCGTGAAGTCATTGCCAATGTTTCAATTGAACACTCAAGCAATAAAATAATAATTAGATTTGTGATAAATTATATAACAATCCAAAATTAACCAACCAATCTAATAGCTAAATCGAACAAATCCGTGAAGGAGAGATGACAAAAAAAACATGGCATGAAGTTCAAGATGAAATTTATGAAAAAATATAACTATCGCCGCTTAATAGAAGTTAAATTTAAACAGTTACCAGTCAACCACCAAAATTAAATTGTATATATTAGAATCGGACACCCATTTGGAATGGGCGGAGTCAATCTATGACATGTTATGTAATGTCTGACTAATCTCCTCTTAATTAGCAAAGCTACATATTGCAAATTTTTATTTTTATTTCCACATGTATCTCCATCGCATCTTCAACATTTATTTAAATTGTGGAGTAATAAATATATCTCAACTTACCGGTATTTTATTCCTATATATGTAAATAGATTGATGATCAGCACATGATTAATTTTTCGTGGACGAGATATTCCATGAGTACGTGCGGGTAACCATTACCTATTCAATTAACTCGGGTACCCGTTAGATACAAGTACTATTGGAACGGGCCAAGTTGACCCATGACCCAATAGTAATGGGTTGGGTTAGGTCAATGAACGAACGGATCGAGTACCAGTCTTGTGAACACCCATACCTCCTCCTACATCATCTTCCCACTGATGACATCTCTTTAAAGAGTGTCATCCTTCCCTCTCAGCTGCTTCTGTTACCCCAGCATCCTTTCTAGTAGAACATGAGATTATTTATTTGGCAAAATAAGTCTCTTTGGTGTTATATGCAATTAGGTGCTCGTTGATGTTCTCTCTGATTCTCCACCGAAGTAGTCTACATCTTCTTTTTCTTCTTCAAAATCAGCTATATAGTCGTGCGTTTCATGGGAAGATAAATAATATTATGGTTGTATCGTTGGTCTTCATTTACTTAGTTTGCTACATGGAAACCCATTCGAAATCGATGATTTAAACTAGAATTCCACTCCTTTTATGTTTAATAAATTGCGATATTCTCTTGAGTTCAAGATACTTTAAATATTGTACTAGTTTTTGCAATGAGGTTGGGAAAATCCACAACATGGCTTTGATCGTACACTTCATACTCGGTGTCATAGGTCAAAATCCTAACTCTAATTTTGAAACTCTTACTTTTGGGGCATTAGCTTCCCTCAAACTAACTAGTTTTCTCTTAAGTAGAATTACCATGAACATGCTCCAACTCTATACTCCCGATTTCTCATGCTCTGATGCTCAAATACAAACATTAGCACATGCACAAAGCTTCTTCATTCTTATTCAGAAGAGAATGCAAAAAGTGTAGGATTTGGTTGTTGTGCGGAGAATGAACGACACCTCTCCTTATATATAAGACTACATATATAAGACTACAGGGAAGTCAAGCGATACCTCATTACCACATTTACACTCAAATGACATTTAGACACAATATTATTTCTTATTTTGCAGCAACCTTCATGTTCCACAACAACCCTACGTGTTCCACAACAAACCTTCAAATTCCATGGCAACACTTCACCTGTGAGGAGGATTGGGAGGGTTGGAAGGAGGGGTACCCCGGGTTGGGCCAACCCAACCCTGCCCAACCCTGCAACCAAACGAAGGCTCCCATTTCATCCCTTTACATTCTGCACGTGATGCGGCATCACCTGTCAAGGTCATTAATACACTCACACTCCAATTCTTGTTGACACAACTTTGCCAAAATATTAACCTAGAACCAAAGAATGCTTGACCTTGTATCAAAGAGAGCTCACGACCTCTAATCATTCATGTAGTATCCGTCCTTAACCATTCATAGACTAAAGGAAAGTCTTCCATAACTTAGTTGTCCAAGCCTCAAAACCACTCGCCTACATGCATCATCGAGCATGCACGTCCATGCTCTACTCACCAGCTACACCGCTTCCATGCCTTCTTTAACTGCCAAGCCCTAATATGAATATTTGTGTCTCTGTGAGTACTTTTGCGTATCCCATTACTTCTCAGCATCCTTGATGCCTCACTACACATACTGCCACTATGGCAACATGCGCGATGATATTTGCATCTTTTGTTATATCTGTTGGGACGAATTGAATGTATAAATTGAATCGTAGAAAAAACGCCAAAGTTGATAAGCGAATCTTGCACGATAAATCGCACAAAAAATAAAATATAGATGGATGAAGGACTTTTAAGGTGTGCGGGAAAAACCATAGGGTTGATTGAAATTCGAAAGCAAACATTATAATCAAATCAGTCTCTCGTAAGAAGCTTATACAAAGCCGACCCTCTATATAGTGTTACAAATCACCAAACGATGGAGAATAGTGGAGATGAAATATATCACCAAACTAATAACCTTGTCGCCAAACTTAAGAAAAGAATGATGGAGATGAACTTCTCCAAAGATCGATCCCTCCAAACTATGCTGCAATATATGCAGATCTTCTTCTTTCTCCTTCTTTGATTTCTTTCTTATGCTATGACAACTTGTGTTGGGATATGTTGGTATGCACAACGGCTTTGTACATCAATAAAAGAATCCCCAAATCAATTAATAAACCAAGATAATCTCACCCAATCTAGAATGAATTGAGAGAATCTCATCAAAAAGAAAAGAGTAAAGGTCAATAAAGAGCTATTAAGATCCACCAATTAATCTCCAATTTGGATATTGGAGTTCAAAATAAAGTTGTCAATTCAAATCTCCATTAGGACCAGGATTGGTCCAAATTTAGATAAGTTTCCATATGGAGGGGAACTTACCCAACAAGTCTCCCCCTTCACCGGTGATATGAGAATGACCCCAAATATGTAATTGAGAAGCATTTCTTAAACGTTCCAAGCAGCAAAATCTTTGTCACCATATCACCACAATTTTTTTATTTGTGCGGGCATTGTCAACTCCGTCTTCTTTGATTCTAGCACATCCCATATCTTATGATATCTTACATTGATACAATTTGATCTTATATAAAAAGTGGAGTTCTTGCCAAGGTGAATCACGCTGTGTCTGTTATAATAAAAGACATATTTGTCTTGAACAAAATTAAGTTCCTGCATGGGTCTCATCATCCACAAGAGTTCTTTGTGGACTTTTATAGCAATAACAAATTCTTCCTCTATAGGAGATAATGGCACACTTCTGCAACCTTGAATTCCATGAAAAACCTCCTCCTGTGGTTGAGGTATACAAGATTATCTCAATCTCTTTCTTTCCATCATCTTCTCTTAGATTGTGCATTGTGATTAACTTGAAATATGCTCCAAAAGAGTTACTCTTAGATTGTGCATTGTGATTAACTTGAAATATGCTCCAAAAGAGTTACTCGTAGGATTGGTCTGAATACACTTTTCTTTATGTACGTTAGCCTCTTTAAAGTATTCTAGTTAGACATGGCCCATCAAAAGATATAATCATGTTTTGAGTACTTGAAGAGGGACGTCTCTCCATCCTAGATCTATGAGATAGAACTGCATTAAATGACGAGCATTCCTCTTGATTGTTAGCAGGGAGATCTGTCATATCCGCATCGTCTTCCTTAAGATCAGAAGCCTCCTCATTAGCTTCATTTGGAACTATATTCAGTGGATGCTGCAAAGAAATGGGATCTACATCAACTCTGTGTAGCCATTTTGAGGTAGGTGGATCATTTGTAATTTGTCCTCTAGGACGACGCCTTTAATATTTTGAATTTCAACAAATATATGTGTGTATGTATACAAGATCATATAACACGTAACCAAACTCATCATGTACATATCCCATAAAGACGCATTGTTTATTCTTTGATTCCAATTTTGATCTCTCATCTATTGGAACATGTACAAAGTTTTTGCAACCAAATACACGTAAGAGCTTAACGTAAACATCTTTTCCACATGGGATCAAATTTTGCAAAAATTCGACAGAATTTCAGTTTTGGTAGGTGACCAAAATTCGGTCGAAATGACCTATATCGACTGAAATTTGGGGGCCCAATTAAAAAACTGACCGAAATGACTGAAATTTCATTTCGGTCGGTCACCAAAATGGTGACTGAAATTGAAATTTGAGGCCTTGATTTTCCATACCAGACTCTATTGGGATATCTTCATGAAAAGTAGCATGTGGAGAAAGGTTGGCCACATGAGTGCGATGTTCTAGACTTTACCCCCCAAAAAATCAAGTAATTTTGCCTTAGAAAGTAGACACCTGACTCTCTCCATAATAATCCTATTCACCCTCTCCGCAATAACATTCAACTGAGGAGTCTTTGGTGGAGTCTTCTAATATCTAATCCCATGAAATCAATAATACGTGTCAAAGGGTCCCATGTACTTTCTACTAATGCTGTGGCATATGCACTTCAGCTTTTATGTTTGTCTCTCTACGAAGGCATGAAATACCTTGAACACATTAAGGACCTGATCATTCCTCTTACCCTATAAACCCATAACTTCATGAAAAAATCATCAATAACGGTGATAAAATAAAGTGAACTACCAAAAGAGATAACCTTCAGAGGATCACATAAATCTATGCAACCCAACTCTAGTACTTTGTGTCATCCTAAAGGATGTGTTACATTTGATTGTAACTCTCGGCTACTTTCCTACTAAGAAATGAGGACATTGATCTTTCTTTTCTTTCTTTATACTTGAAAGAAAATTCCTCATGATCAAGGTGTATAATCCATTTTCGTTTATATGGTTGAGCCTCTTATGTCACAACTCAATTGAACTGTCATCCTGGGTCAATTTAGTTGCAATCTTGGAAACTTATTCTTACATAAGATAGGTGTTATTGATGCAATTATTCCCTTGAGCCACATCATCAACCTTTCTCATGGGGATCATGTTCAAATGCTTATCAGAAGCATGCCTCATATTTTTTAGCTTCAAAAGAACTCTGACAACATTTTGTAATATAACTTCACCCTTACTAAATAACTTTATACAAGGGACTACTACACAGTCTAAGCATGTCAAAATCACCAAAACTATAAGATGCAAAAAAACACCCTATTAGAGGTCACATGAAGAGTTGAACCACTGTTGAGTAGCTAAAAAGTTTCATCTCTAGTGATATTCATCATATCTATGTCGGACACAATGAGCGAATCATGCTCATCAACGACGACAATATTATCATCCTTGTCATTCTTTTCTTGCTTTTTCCTTCTTTTCCATCTTTTAAGTTGGACGTAATATCTCTTAATATGACCATTCTTCCCACAATGGTGAAATTCCAAATCTTTGTATTTGGATCAGGGCTTACTTCTACTTTGATATCTTCTTTTTTACATTTGTGAATTTAGTTTTCCACCTATTTTTTATGACCAAAATTTTAGTTATGATGAAGAACCTTGAGTTTTTCTTCTTATCTCTTTGTTCAGAATGCCAACCTTGGCAATCTCCAAGGAAATATCTCCACTAGGTGAGGAGTTAGCAAGAGAAACTTCATCTTCAAACTTTATATTCATGTTGAATAGTTGACTAGTAGTTCCGTGAAATTCATTTAGATGATATTAGATAGAAGTACTACCCTTGAATTTCAATTCCATCATCTTGAGTTAAAACAACGTGTTATTTCATATTTTGAACCAGACATGTTCTCCAACTTGGACCAAAGTGTTTATGCATTTGCCTCAATATGAATGTGATTGTACCCATTCTCATCCATAATCTGCTGAATAAATCCGCATACCTTATCATGTTTAAAATCCCATCCTTCATCACACTTGCATTTTTGGTTGAAAAAACTGAATGGTGCAAAACTAGAAGGTGCATATCCTTCAAAATAGTTAGTCTTTAATATTGGTTTTCCATAAATTTTAGTTGATCCCATTCAGGCTAATCTTCTTGTGATGTTATTCTCCATCTTATCAATCATATAGGCTCTGATACCATTTGTTGTGATGACGTGTTCTAACATGGCTCTAATACCACTTATCGGGGACAAGTGAATGGAGGCTAAACCTCTCACATAACGAAAACACAAAATAAGCGAATCAAATTCTTAGAACAAGGTGTTTATTGTATGAGCATCGAAGCAATCGTAAACAAAAAATTGATTGCAAATGTGAAACCACATGGTAACAGAAACGAATTTCACACCTTTTCATAATATTAAAAGAGTATGGAAGAATACCTTTTGAATCACGAGTCTCTAAAAGGAGGGACCTCTTAAATTAAGTCTGACCTGACAGACGCTTGCGCTCATTGGTACTTCCCACAAACTTTAAAGATCATCTCCACCGAGTTGTCTACACAAATAGAGATCAAGAATGATCTCTACCTCCTAATTTCATCGCACGAAATCAAGTCCTTCTACACGTACATGAAGCACTAAGAAGAATGTTGATCCTCTTGCAAGTGGTTGGACCAGCACAAAGGAAGAGGGAGATGCTCTTTAGCAGACGACCAGGCTTTGGTAGGGTATATGGTAGGGGACAACTAAGACAAAAATATAGAGAATAATTTCTACAATTTTTCTCCTCTTTCTCCTTAGGACTTAAAGGTAGACATTCTTTTAACTTTATCGAATCAATTAACTAGAAGAGAACCTATAACACTTCTTTTATAGGGAATTGGATAACCATGTTGGAGTCCTACTCCAAGAATGGACGTCCAAGATGGAGAGACATGCCTCTTTCTTTCCACTTTATCTC
Source organism: Ottelia alismoides (assembly GCA_037367405.1). Taxonomy (NCBI): domain Eukaryota; kingdom Viridiplantae; phylum Streptophyta; class Magnoliopsida; order Alismatales; family Hydrocharitaceae; genus Ottelia; species Ottelia alismoides. The sequence continues at coordinate 116,567 of JAZKJV010010994.1, read as the reverse complement.
TATATTAATTGAATTTACAATTCAACTTTAAATGTGACCAGAATTTGAATTATTGATTTATAATAGAGAATAAAACTTTCTCTCTTTCCACCATGCATTAGATTACTCGAAGAAATTCATCTCTATAATTTCTCATCTCAATCAATTCAATATCTCATAGACAATAAGCTAAGGACGTAATTATTTAAATCAATATTTACTTTCCACCAACTATCATGAGATAATTACAATAATCATCCAACTAAAAATGAATCTAATTCATTAGTCAATAATAAAATGTAAATTAAAATTACATTTATTTAATTATGTGAATTATATTTATATATGCCATAATTAAATATAAATAAAATTCATATTAAATTTAATTATTATGGATCTCTATCCATGTCAATTAGTCTCTAATAATGTAAATCATACTCATATATTCCCATATAAAGTTTATTCCTGATAATAACAATTATTATATTGGTATTTGATATCTCAATGTACGAATCCTAATCTAGTTAGGACTCGTAAACGGTATTTATGTATACTTAGATAATATCAGGGAGATTATATAAATCATGTATAGTGATTTGATACTTAGAATTACATCTAATATAAGGGTTTTAACATATTGAGCGAAATTCTATTTGGATCCACTTCGATTCATTTCCCAAGCTATTTCAGATCAACTTCCAACCATTTGGATCCATTTCAAACAATTTCTCCAAACATTTCGATCTAGAAATGGGTTCTATTAGCTGATATCTAATCTAATTATATCTCAATCATATAGCCATAAAATCCAACTGTTCATCACTCCCTCAGAATGAAAATGTTATGGTATATAATCTACTAGGACCGCATCACACAAAGTATTACTAATATCAAGCATTCTAGATGCTGGAAGATTTTGATTAAACCCGAAGTTCAAACCCATGTTTGGATGTCTCCTTTATGGGTTTGCCAACATATTTCTCAGTCGACCATCATTCGATACTATCAATCATATACTTTCCAAAAGCATATATTAATATCCTTGAATATTTATCTTGTTTCATAAAGAATACGACCATGCATGGACTTCATTATGATCCTAATTTCTCATGAGTGATCTCCATCTCCTAGTTTAGAAAGTATGAACCTGTATGATTCCTTTGAGAGATCATACATCTCGTATTTCCTTATATGTATACCAACTCGCTGATATATAGACCTTGTTAGGTCTTTCCTCTAATGTTATGAAAAATGTCCATATTCAGACCTATAAATGTATATTTGTCTCCGATTAAATGATGTCTGCATGCTCGTGATAATATATGATACATGTCTATAAGGTCACGATCTCGTCAGGTCAACACTTTGGATTAAAGTCAATATTTTAACTTCTGATCAAGATATTGACTTTTGATGAACATTTGACCTCTTTGATCAACATTTGATCTTTGATCAACATTTTGACTTTTTGGTCAACATGTTGACTTTTGGCCAAAACTTTAACTTTTAGTCAACATCTTGGCATGACTTATCCGATGGATTTGAATCTTTATTCTTGTGTGGATGGCTGTTGACACGCTCTTGACATGTATGCTAATCAAACGCAAATAGCAGTCATTGTGGTGATCTAACATAAGAGGTGAGTCAAATAATAATTAACTTGAAATTGATTGATAACACAATGCAATATGTGCGTGGAGTTAAAATTTTTTATAACTCTACAAAATATGTGTATAGGTGTAAGTATGTAGAATGTCAAACTTAGGGAGCAAACATGATAGATTGGACAATGAAAATAAAATGTTCCTTCTCTTTGTCTTTTTATTTCAATGTTTTGTGGGTTTTTAATTTTTAATCTTTTTTTAAATTTTAAAAATGCAAATGTTTTTGTGATTTTATATTTAAAAATAAAAAGATGATAGTAATAATAATGATTTAGATAATAAAAATAAATATATAAATAAAAAATAATAGATAATAGTAGAGAGTGAAAATAAAGAGAAGTAGAAAGAAACAATATTTTTTATTTTTTATTAAGAGAAAAAACAAATAAAGGAAATAAAATATTTTTATTATTTTAAATTTTGCAAATATTTTTAGAATTTTTAAAAGTATTTTTTATATTATTTAAGAAAATTTAAATTTGAAGACACAAGAAACAAAATAAAAATAGAAAATCAAGGACCTTATATCGGGCTTAAAAACTATCTATTAATTTAGAATGAGCCTAAATACAATTCCCCTACAAATATATGAAATAAAAAAATCAGAAACTTAAAACCTATTTTTGGATTTTTCTAGATTTTTTTGATTTTTATTTATTTTTTGTATTTTATTATTTTTATGGCTTTCTTTTGCATTTTTTAATGATTTTTGGTATGTAGTTATAAAATACAGTAATAAAGACATTATAATATTTTTGGAATTTTTCGAGTCATTTTATATTTTTAGGTATTTTTCTATCTAGAAAGTAAATAAATGTTCTATTTTGGAATTTTAATAATAGAAAAAATAAGAAGGCCTTAATAAAAAATATGTGGTATAAAAATATTTAAGGCACCTAACCTAATTTTTCCAGGATTTTTGAAACATTAGAGACATCTAATAAAAACAAAAAAGAGAAAATACAATGCTAGTATGGTCTATATTGTACTTTCCCAAAAGTATCGATTCATTTCAGAACAACCCACAAGAATCCAGGGCGAACATGCAAAATGCCTAGATATTTCAATATTATATGCACTAGCAGGGGTATTTCTATAATTATCAAAAAGGTATAGGTCCATAATGTTTTCCAAAAATATTACATCGAATATTGAAATTAATGTACTAAAAAGAAATACAGAAACCTGGAGGGGTCCTTTGCAAAATGCCCAGTTGCCTCACGTGTATATGCACGTGAGGTGACATGGCGAGGGACCTAAGTACAAAAATTGAAAGCTTGGGGTTCAAATTACAAAAATGACAAAAAATATATAAACTTCAAAGGAATGTTTATAGACCAAAAAGTAAATAAACAAAGGGGGTATAATGTGCAAAAACACCCCCTTAGGCATGCGTGGACGACTGGATCTGGCTCATTTATCTATGTGATAGCCTTTGGTCGGCTGATGATGGCTCGATGATGAAGGGCAGAGATTAGATCTCACCCTTTAACTAACGGTTCTTGGGTTCTCAATCGGATGACATATGTATGCCTGGAGTGTCGACCTTCATCAAACATAAAGGGATGAATCTAGACGAACAAGGAAGAACAACTCCGTTGCGAGCTTGGATCTCGACTCCAGGGAATCTAGACGAACAAGGAAGAACAACTCCGTTGCGAGCTTGGATCTCGACTCCAGGGTAGCTTCAGCGACTCCTTACACTACTGAGGTGTTTAATTGACTCTTGGGAGAATTCCACAGCTATAGAGGTGCTCAAAATGGATCTAGATCCCAACTATGAGGCCTTGGGTGTCGAAGAAGAAGCATTACACCTGTGACTTGTTGTTGGGTCAAAAACACCTCAAATGAGGCTTTCAACCTTCTGGACTTGCATGGTTAGCTCAAAAACAATAAGGTGAAGGTTCCTGACGTCTTAAGAAGTGTGAAATGGGCGAGGGTGGTGCACGACGAAGGTCTCCGATGTAGGTGGTGGAGGTGGAGACCTGATCTCCTGATCTGGGCTCGATCAGGGTAAATGGAGGGGTGGTGGACGTAGAGAACGCGAAGGATTATGGTGGAGTGGTCAGCAAGTTGAGACGAAGGGCGGTGTATAGTGAAATGATGGTCGGAGCACTATCTCTGGCATAATTCTAACTAATGGATTAAAGCTACAAACAACATGAATGAGTGAAATAAAACGCGAAAAGAAAGCATGAATTGAAAGCTATTTAGAAAGTGTAGAAAAAGTGCTCAACTTGGCCAGGAGGCCAAGGAGCAAAAACACATGTAGGCGGAGCTCTAGCGATGGTTGGATATCTTCCTCCGCCCCTACAACACACTACAAATTTGACAAGGAGGTAGCTGTCGCCTCCCCAAATCGCCAGGTATGAATTTGAGGGGTTCAACATGATAGAAAGGATCAATTTAAAACAAGGGAGGAGTGGAGTTTATGTACATATGGCTGGGGTAACAGTTTCACCTAGGGTTAAGTGCTACTTGAGGCACATACGAGGATGGAAGGTAGTTGATGTGATTGGGGGATAAATGAGGAAGATGTTTCATGAAAGGAGAGATGTGCCTCGAGTCCTGTATCATGCGTGAAAATTTGGTAAAGAGGGAGATCTAGATCCTGACACAAACAAACCTATGAGGGGCGGGGAGTTGACCGATGTCAACTCAAACCCTCTCCTCATTAGTCCACGCCAGCTCAGAAGGAGACAAAACAAGGGAAATTACCTTATTAAATAGATTTAAAATAATAAATGATTTTATTATTATTTTGGTCAAAACAAAAAATGTTTATTATTTTATGTAATTTTTTATTATGATTTTTATTTATCTTTACAAGTTAATTTATTAGGTGTTAATTTTTACATATATAATTATAGGTATATTTAAATATATATGATGCATTTCTATTTTTATTTTGTATTTATATTTTATTATTTTATATATATAATTTTTATATTTATATTTTATTTAAATACACATTTAGATATTTTTATTATGTTATTTTTGATATTATTTCTGTACTTAAATATTTACATATATTATATTATGTAAGTATATTATATGTATTCTTTATATATATATATATATATTTTATAACTTTATTTATTTCAATGATTTTTAATGGTTTTATTCTCATTTTATTATTTACATGCATTTTGTATAATATCTACAAATAGATAAAAATATAAGAAACTCCAAATTGAATGAAACCATCTTTGTTAAATAGATGCTTTTGTTTTATTAACAGTAAAGGTGAGTTTAGTGAATTTTGAGTTTGTATGGAGAAGATACATGTATGTAAAGTTTTCTTTGCGGCTTTTTATTTTGTGTGTTTCGGGCACAATGTGCATTATTTTTGAATGAAATAATTTTTGTATTTTTCTTTGTATATTTATGTACAAGTTTCATATAGAGGGTTTATTGATTCAAGGTATAAAAATTGGATATAAAAATAGATTCCAAAATGTATTTATCAAAGAATAAGAATTAGGGTTTTTAGGTAATTATTGGCCCTTATCTCCCCCTACTTTATTTCTTGTTGACCAAGTCAATTCTTGACTTAGTCTTGAGATTTAAGGTCATTCAATACCTTTGGTATTTCATTATTTTTTTTATTTATTCTTTTATTTTAGCATTAATTACAAAATTTTATATGTATATCAATTATTGCATGTTCATTTACACAAATTATTGCTATATACATGCATTTAACTAGGGATTTAAGGCTAAACTGAAAGAATAAATGTGATGAAATGGAACTTCATCACCCCCTATACTTGCCTTTGTTAGTCCTTAGCAAACACTTATGATAGTAAGTAAAGAAAAACAAAATAGAGAAAAGAAAAAGAAATAAAATGGATTGATTTTAACTTTTAAACTTATCTTCATAAAATCAAAGCATCCACACAACACGCCTATCGTCCAGTCCCAATTTCCTTTACTTAAGTTTGAAAAACTAAGAGAGAGAAATCGAGAAAAGCCGATATACGAAAAATCAATGATGCGTATGCTGAGTAAAGAATACTTATAGTGATCCATTTGCTTTTATACAGGATGCAAAACAGAATTAAAAGCTTTTATACTACATGCAAATGTAGACGGCAAAATTCACTCCTAGACAAGCAGTTCTATTATAGAGTAAAGCACATGTTTGATTTGACTAGATCTGCGGTCTAGGTACATCTTTTAAGTGATGTGTGGTCCTAAAGAAATTACGAGCACAAACAAATCTTAGAGTGGCTCGAGGAGTCGCTAGTGCAAGCCTAATCTAAAAATTCAATCCACACAGCACACGGGGACACGGTTCCACTATGTTTACACACGCGAGAACCCAAACAGGAACTACTGAAAATGATGCAAAAATAATGAAAAATAAAGAAATGAAAAAAAATACAAATCCTCTCAAATCACTCAAAATTTAAAATTGCAGGTTCCTCGAAGCACCACGGCTCCTCGCGTTCCTCGCACAAAAACAAATTGAGGTCAGATAGAGGACGACACAAAAATACTCAAAAATAAAAGACAGAAGAATATTAACAAGATGACCGGGGGTCAGATTACTCGGGGATGGAAAATCAGACACTCAAAAATTAACTACAAATTAACCTAAGCCATGCCTCCCTGGCAACGACGCCACTTTGATCAGTCATCATACTACCCTTGTTAATTCCGTCAAATTAATGAATAGAATTAATGTCGTATCGTTCGTTGCAGCCATGTTATACGAGCTAATCAAAAACCACTTTCAACTAAAGTTCAATTAATCTCGAGCGACAAATTTATTTTACTTGGACAAGCTCAAGGTCTAACTTAGGGAGGTAGCTGTCTCCTTAGGTAGATTTTAAGTTAATTTAAGAGGTCGGATTTTCAGAAGATTGTTTTTTGTCTTTTTAAACAATTTTTCATACAATTAAAGGAAAACAATGCAAAATCAAGCCAGTTTATAAGTTAATTCAGAAAAGCAGTCAAATTAATTCCAAAAATTATGAAACTTGGCCAGATAGTGAAATGCAATGAAATTAAGCTACCCTATTTTTTTTGGATTTATCTGACACTAGATGAATTATTGTGAATTAAAAAATGAATGCAAGGTGATTTTGACTAAATTAATTTTAATAAATACCAAAACACAATATTTTCAGATATAAAAATTATCCTAGATAGATCTAAGTGTGAGTGATCCAGAAAAATTAATAAACCTAAATTTCTATGTGAATTGGACCTATTAAAAATCAATTATGGAACTCACAAAATGATTTATTCAGGCCGCGGGATGCGTGCAAATGCACAGATTTTTTGATACAATGTGAACTTAATTATCCTAAGTCTAATGAGAATTTTTTGTGATTTTAGGAGCAACAGAGAATTTATACAAATTAAAAGGCATAAATGGGCAAAATATAACAAAATTTCACTAATTAATTAATCATAAATTCCATTGATACCACAAAAATCAAACACATGTCACATACGAAAGAGGACAAATTAAGATACACAATGCAATTTTCAAACTTAAAAAATGATGTAAAATGAATGGCTAAAGATGCGTGCAAAGACATGGGCCTAACTGCAAATACATAAAATAAAATTGCTAAAAATTAAACATGCTGACAGGAACTAATATGAAATTACCTATAATGAGGGGGGAATGTATGCAAAATGCCCACAAAACACGTGCGCCTCACGTGATGCTCCTAGCAGGGACTGGAATGCAATTTCCAAAACCTTCAGGGGCCTCGGTGAAAAATAACCAGATCGCACGTGAAGGACACGTGAGGTCCCAGGCTCGGTTGTCTTCGGAGGCTCGGGCAGAAGCTCGGGGGCTCTGGAGGCTTGGACTTGGCTCGGTGAAGCTTCGGGGGCTCCGAGCCTAAAGGTCGGGGCGGAGGCTCGGAGGTGACTACGTGGCTCCTGCTGGACCGCTAGATCCGGTAAAGATCCAATGACTCCTGGAGACTGATGTGAGGCGCTGCTGCTACCCATTGGATCAAGATTGATCCAGCGGTATCTGGAGCTCGATGAAGATGGATACGTGGACGAGCAACAGTTGTTGGATCAAGATGAATCCAACGGCATCTTGAGCGCGGGGTAGGTGGCGATGTAGCGTGCTTTAGTGCGCAAGATCCTCCTGATCCTACAGCTGCGGAATGAAGGCGACGTGGATCACTCTAAACCGTCCAATCAAGGAGATCGGACGGCTGCTGACTGTCGTGCTCAAAGGGTTCGTCGCCTCCTGCAGCGGAGATGGCTGCGCTCCGACGACGAGGCTCTAGCTCCTCCTCCTCCTCTGATCATCGATGAAGGTCACCAGCAGCTTTTGAGCAGCTGGGAAGGAACGTGGAGGTGTGGCGGAGCCCTCGGGGGTCTCAGCTGAAGCTGAGGTGGTTTGGAGAGCCGCGATGACGATGCTCGAAGGAGCTCCAGTGATGCGTCCGGCCAATCGAAGATGGAGCACCTGCAGGGTTAGCTTTAATAGCCGAGGCGTGCGACATGATCATGGAGTGAACGTGAGTGCGGTGTGAGGCCTGAGGGGCGATAAAAGTGTCCGGTGATGGTGCTCCGCCAAGGTGGCAGAGCTTGCGTCGGCGTGAGGTGAAGTGCGTAGTCTAAAACGATTGAAGGTGCGCGAAGGTGACAGCTCTGAGACGAAGCTCGAAGGATGGTCAGATGAGCGTAAAGTTGCTCGAGGGCGGCGAATAAATTAATAGAAAACACAAGAAAAGAAGAAGAAGGTCGGAGGGAAGATGGAGGCGTCTACATGGGAAATGGAGCTCGAAGGCATGCTCCTGGTCATCGCTCGAAGGACGGTAAATGGTCCTGAGCTCGTGCAGCTCACGGAGGAGGAGGCTGCGACACGGTAGGGAAGGCCATGGATCTCGCCGGAGAAGAAGCCCGGTCTTCGCTCAACGTCACGACGAATTGTTGTCACCAAATTGAAGGTCAGAGCTAGGGGTATCTCTCTGGAATGGCGGATAGGGCTGACGATCGACGGAGGGAATGTATTTATAGGTGGAAGGTGACGACGTAGGTGGCGAAGTGATGGAGTTGGTGGACGTCATAGGGCGACATGGATGGAGGTCTTGGCGTTCGAGGGGGTCGGCGAGGATGAGGGACGAGTGGGGTATGCAACGGTGGTGACAGGAGGCGAAGAGGGTGGCCGGAGTGGATCCCAAAATAGGAAGGGGGTGACATGTCGGTGAGGTGGACAACGTGGTAGCGGGCGAGGCGGATGGTAGAAGACGACATCTTGACCGTTGGATTGAGCGATCCAACGGTCAGGAGAAGGGCGGAAAAGGAGGGTTAAGATTGAATCAGAGGCGATGAGATCAAAGGGCGCAGGGCACTCCACGTGGCGGCCGTAGGTAAAGGCAGAGAGGAACGGTCGTGATGGTGACTGGCTTTTGATCGAACGGTCGAGATCAAGGCCAGGATGGATGGTGGAGATTAAGAGGGAAAGGCGGGCATCAAAGGGTGCAGATGCAGCCACATGGCGCAAGGAGGATGCGACACTGGCGAGCGGTATGGATTGGATCCAGGGTTTGATCGAAGGGCTGAGAAGAGTTGCGATGATGAACAGCCCAGATCACGAGAGAAAGAGCGTGATCGGATGGCATAGGATAGAGTGTACGTGGCACTCAATGGAGCGGGCCGCATGGCGCAATCAGAGGGCGCCACGTGGCCTGCTCTGAATGGCTGAGAAAGAATGTGGATTTAGAGAGAGAAGGAGGCCGAATTTGGAAAAACTCAAAACATGAAAGTTGTAGACCTCGATGAGATCTACAAGTTTCATGTTGACCAAAAATGGAGATGAAGTCAAATAAGATACAAAAATACAAGAGTACACGTATACATACATATAGTATACAAAGGGATCTAAAAATCCAAGTTTTGCATACGAGCTCCGATTTGATTGAAATTGGTCTCATTTTAAAGGTCTCTGAATGTGGTTTAATCTGAAAGTGAGTAGACTTGATTCAGAGGTTGTAAGAGAGAGATATGTGCATTCTAAGGTTTGGAGTCTCAAACTGGGTTTGGAGTTTTATTGGGTAATTCACAAGCTAGGAATTCTTGGTCTTCTTCCTTATATTATTAACTACTAATATACACAGTATAAGGAAGGTTTTATTGACTTTAGAGGGGGTAATAAAATACATTTGATTAAGACGGTGGTGGTGGATAGTTTACAAGTAAATTTTACAAATGAATTGGCTTCTTATTTAATGCAATTATGAATGCTAAAATGCATGTATTGTGGATTTATGCGTGAGTGCTATTTTAGCAAGATAAAGGGAAATATGCTGCTAAATACTCAGGTACAAGGCTCTATTTTCAACTTTAAGAGTGATGGATTACAGATTCATTAGTGATTTTCTAAGGGGAAACTCTACCAAAATTTTTATAGAAATATGTCCTGATATAAGGGGAAACGCTGCCGAAATTTTTATATAAATATGTCCCAATATAAGGGGAAACTCTGCCGAAATTTTCATAGAAATATGTCCCAATATAAGGGGAAACTCTGCCGAAATTTTCCTATAACTATCACCCCGTATAAGGGGAAGCTCTGCTGAAATTTCAAGAGAAAATATGTTCTTCGTGTTCTTCATGTGTTCTTCGCGTTCTTCTGTTCTTTGTTAGTTCTTCACGTTCTTGGCACGTTCTTAGCATTTTTGATATGAAAATGAAATTCGATCGTTTCAGGAGCTATAAATCATCCTGTTGAAAAAGAATCACGATAAAGCACTGCATACGAGAGAGAGTTCGATTAGGTAACGGAATCCTTCATTTTTTTTGTTGGGTTTTCACATAAGATCGATGAGATTTCTGTATTTATGCTCCTTACTACGAAGAACTTTAATTTGGTTATTTTTGAGAAAGTGTGAAAAATTGCTTTGTGATTTCAGCTAAAATAAGGTCTAAGCATCGAATGGATGCAATGGTTTGGAAAGTTAGGGTTTGGAAGTTAAAAAGAGCGTAAATATGAGTATATAAATATATGAATTATTATATGTGTAAGTCTATACTCAGTATTTATGGTTATGCTAATCTAAGGCTTAGCGGAGGAATTACATCATGGGAATAGATGTATTTTGAGTTGGATCCTGAAAAGGATCGTGTGTCACGTTAAGGATGACTGGGAGTAGAACTACAAGTCGGGCATGCAACATGTAGGTTTGTCGGAAGGAACCCATATTGGTGTGACCCTACCTAGGTGGTACACGGTTGCCCTGTTATGATAAGTGCATACGAAATAAAAAATTTGCAACGCGCGGTACCGGATGCCAATATCTTCAGGTTGAATGACGGAAGATGTAGTCGTGCCATGTGGAGGCACGTGTGGTTGGATAGCGGTTGGGTCACAATAACATGTATTTAAAGCTGCTAGGTTTTATGATTAAATGTTAGCCTGAGGTTTTAAGCAGCCAATCCTCAAGGACGGTGTGCTCCTTTGTTTGTCAGGATGAGGATTTGAGATCCTGATTAATAAAAGAGAAGGAAATTGTCAGGGTAGTATTGGAGGATTGGGTTAGGCAATATGCAGCGGCATAAGCTTACCAGATCAACGCAATCTCCAATCCCAAAGTGTGCACATCGTCGGAGTCCATATAGTGGTGAGGTAATTCCCCGGACTAATCTCTGACATGGAACAGAAAGGAATATGACTTAAATTAATGAGAAGGAATGAAGCTTTTTGTGATAACAAGTTTTGAAAAATTACACAATTTGTTTGCTTTTCTCTTATTCGTTACTTAGCACTCTCTAGTTGTTATCCTATGATTTATGGAAAATCCAAAAGGTGTCGGTGAGCCATCACAAGGACATTAATAATACAACCAACTAACATAGTCCTCCAGCCAGCCACCGTATCTTTATTCTTTAAGGTAGTTAGTAATATTTTTGTGTGTTTCCTTCCAGTTGATGTACATGTAAATGATTATAGTGGGATAATGTATCATGTGAACTTTATTTTGTGAATAGAGAAGTGTTGAAATACTTCTTTATGAGTATTTTTAATTGCAGTCTGTTTCTGAATGTTAGTTATGATTGCTGAATAAATTATTGCTAAGTAACCAGATCCAGATATGAGAGGATCCGACGGACCAGACTCAGGGTTGTGATAGTTTGGTATCACAGCATGGTTACTCCAGTAATTTACTCAGTAATTAATAACTATGAGCGATATTCAGAAACTAAGGTGGTCTAAAGATCATTTGATCTTACTAAGTGACTGCAGCACCATTTACAAGTCATTGTCCCATATGTACATCATGCTAAAATACATAGGATTTAACCGTTTGCCTTGATTTATCTCATGACCATGGCAGACCAAGATGTGTCTAGGTAATTAGCGGCTATGACAGTGATGACCCATGAGATGGGTCAAACATAATAAGCATTAGAGCGAAGTCTCAATGCCACAATGAGAGATCAAAGTCATCCAGACCTGTGGATGTTAGAGTTGAGGGTTCTATACACCCTCATAAGAAAGAGTCTATATATCATCAGTCCATAGAATTTGTTTGCCTCTACTCCATTTGGAGGAGCAATGGAGAAGGTGCTTCGTAGGCATAAAAAAAGAGAAAAGAAGAAGAATATTTGATTCATATTGTAAGGATAAGATTCTTATAAAAGTACAAAACCATTACTTTATTAAAGGACAAGTAGGTAAAGTATTTATAATCCAAGAGATCTTAGATGACTACGTGATATAGATTGTAGGACACCACTTACTAGCTTCCCCACTACTTGTTGAAATATGAATAACTTTGATCTCATCTTAGGGATGGATTGGCTAGAAAGGCATCACGCATGCCTTGATTGTTTCCAGAAGACAGTAACTTTTCAAATTCCTAACTCAATAGAGTTCCAGTTTATTGGAAAGGCATCCGGTGATGATGTCAAATACATCTCTACTCTAAAGTCTCAAGAACTGTTAGAACAAGGGTGTCAAGGCTATTTAGCTTATGTATCCACTGCATCAGGGTCAGATAGAATGATAGAAGATGTACCTATAGTGTGCGAGTTTCCTAATATATTTCCAGAAGAATTACTTGAATTACCACCTGAGAGAGAGATTGAATTTGAAATCTCTCTCACACATGATACTCTGCCTATCTCTATTCCTCCATATAGGATGGCACCGACGAAGTTACGCGAGTTAAAGGTACAGTTACAAGAACTATTAGACAAAGGCTTCATTCGTCCCAGTACTTCACCATGAGGTGCACCTTTTTTGTTTGTAAGGAAGAAGGTAGGGTCAATGCGGTTGTGCATTGACTATAGACAACTAAACAAGAGGACAATAAAGAATAAGTATTTGATGAATCCTCATTTCATAATCTTTATTCTATCATTTTGGCCTCAAAAACCCTGGCAAATGCGTGTAAATGCCCTTAATAAGTGTATCTTAGCATTCATGCACATGTGTGTAAATAGTGTGTAAAATACTGTTTTTAATGCCAAAATTATAGAATAAATAAAAGAAAAGAAAAATAATAAAATTTTGTAAACATTTTATGACCTGAAATCTCGAGACCTAGGCATCTTGATGAATAGGTCGACCAGGAATAAAGTAGGGGGAGATAAGGGCCAGAATACAAAAAAAATACCCTTTCATTTTTATTCATTCTTTATTCATTTTGGGACCTATTTTGGTTCCACTTTTTATACCTCAAATAAAGAAACTTTGTACATGAAAGTTGTAGATAATTAAATATATTAAAATACAAAATTAATTCATTCAAAAATAATGTACAGATAAAAAGTTATGATCTGAATAAAATTCCAGAATCCCAACTTCCCAGACCTGTATCTCCCTAATAAAAACTCGAAATGCATCAAACTCACCTTTAATTGTATATAATTTTAAATAAGCTATTTAATGGCAGTGGTTTCGCATTTGGCAGATCTACGGTTTGAAAGTTGAGTTTTGGACCCATATTGTATACTTGTACAGATTAAAATAATCATTTTATGTATTATTCATTATTTTATAATTTTATATTTTTATATTTTGTAAATATTATTTATAATATATTTGTATATTAAAAATCAGAATAAAAACTCAAAGAGAATATAGAATAAAATACTTGTGTAAAAAGCATACATAGGTATAATACCTGTATACATACCTATATAATTCATTCTTATATTTTATTAAGTGTACAAAATACCTCAGGAAAATAAAATAAAAATATATTTAAGTGTATAAAAATATTTTAAATAAATATATAAAATAATAAACAAAATAAATAAAATTAAATACACAAAATAAAAATAAAAATATTAAAATATATAGATATGTATACCTATATAGCCTATATATGGTAACTTGCTCTTTTACATCTTTAAAAAAATAAAAAAAATCAGAATAAAATAGTTTATAAAATAACAAATATTTTTAATTTAATAATCAAATTAAATAATTCATTTTCTATTTTTAATTGAATTTACAAATAATTTATCAGGGATTTTTCCTGGTTGGTCCACGTGGACCAACCAGGTGCCAGTCCACGTTGACCGGCAAGTCAACTGGTCATCCTTCCCCCTCTGCCCTTGTCAGACCTCGTTTCGACCCCCGTTTCTTGAATTTTTTGAGGTCAATCCTTGCACTCTTTCATGACGCTCCCTCTACGACTTTTGTTCCTCGATAACCCCTCTTTCACACCCTAGGCTTTCCTAGGGCCGAGGAGCGACGATTCGAGCCATCTTCCTCGATCTTTGGAGCATCAGATCCATAGAGTCAAACCCTTCATATTGAGCCGTGACCTTCCATTCAAAGTTTGAACCCCTCTTCCACAGGCTCAGCTCCCATTCTCGTGCCTAAAATCCCAAGGAAGGTGACAACTTCCTTTGGAGATCTTTAGGCTAGTCGAGCGATGCCCGAGGCGGCTCCACCACCTCCGCCTTTCGCCGGCGTCGAGGTATACTTCCCTTTGGTTCTAACCATCGAGGCAGCCATCTTTCTTCATTTATTTTCCTTGCATTTTGGTCGCCTTAGTATTAGGATCGTTTCCCCCAAGAAATCTCACGTTTCATCCATCAAATCACTCAATCGAATCCTTCGCCGAAGCTTGCTCCGGCCACCCACCGTGCGACGTCGCCCCTCGCCTCATTTCCACCTCCGCGGGGTTCAGGCATTTTGCCCTGGACCCTTTCACACCTTTTTGCAGGTCAACGAGCATTGACTCGAGCTTGGGGCTCGTTTTGCATCTCGCCGGAGTTCCGTGGAGCTTCCCAGCTCCGCCACCCTCCCCCGTGAGCCTCGGCTGTCGTTGAGGTTTTCTGGAGCCACCAGGAGATAGAGGAAGACCACAGGAGGCTGCATGCCATTTTTGGAGCTAGAAGTTTGCCGGAGTTCGTCGATCGAGGGCGGGGAAGCTCGCTTCGGCGGCGACGCTCCCCTGTTCTTGCTCCATCCTCCTGCGCTGTTAGATCAGGCCGCGCCTCCAGCCCTAGCAGTAGCTGTTGGATCTCCCAGAAGTCCAGCCGTCCGATCCATCTGGGGGGATCTAATCGCTGACGTCCATCCGCAAAGCGTCATCGGCCGTCCTTTACGCGCCACGTGTCAAGTGGCCTCACCACTGCCGTTGGATTGCCTTGCTCAGGGTATTTTGCATCTTTTGCCCTGAGAGTTTTTGCATTTATTTTCAGTCCATAAACTTTCATGTGTAGTTTAAATATTTTTGTAACATTTGCATCTAGGCCCCCGAACTTTTATTAATTGCAACTAGGTCCAGTCTACGTCACCTCACGTGATCTGTGCACTTGGGGTGTTGGTGTTTTTGCATTGGACCCCCTGCGGGTTTAATTATTTCGATTTAGTCCAGGAACTATTCTGTCACGTGTAATTTTTTTGGGTAATTTGCATATCAGCCCTCAAGCTTTTTGTATATTGCACTTAGGTCCTTCCCAAGCACGTGACAGTCACGCGCGAGGGTGGGTATTTTGCAGGCGTGTCCTAGCGGCTTTTGGCATTTGTATTTGCACCTGGAAATTGATTTATTAGTTATAAAATTTTGTGAAAAATTGCACGTTGGCCCTTGAATGTTTGGTTATTTGCATATATACCCTTGCTAGTAGTGTAATTTCTTTTTGTTGTCTCTATTTATTTCATGCATCTATAAAACTCCAAAAATCACCATAGGTTCCTGTTGCATTGTATTTTCACGCATATTTTTGTTTTGCATTTTTCTTGCATTTTCATATTAATTAAAAATAAAAAAACAAGCATTTTCAGTATTGTTTGCATTAGAAAATACCTAAAAATTATAAAAAGCTTTTGAAAAATTCCATAAAAATTACCTTTTGCGTATTTTAGTGTGTTTTAACATCTATCCAAAAATCACTAAAAATTCAAAACAAAAACCCTAAAAATTAGAAAACTCTAAAAATCTTGATAAAAATCTTAGAAATTCTACAAAATTCTAAAAATCTAATTTTTGTCTCTGAATTTTCTTTGTTGAATTATCTTTAGTTTACAATTAGTTTGGAAAACTTTCGTTATTATTTGCTGTTTTATTTCTCCATTTTTGTCCCAGCCTTTTACTTTCTACACTGTTTTCAGTATTTTGACTCTTAAAAATACCAAAAAATTCAGAAAAATCTCTAAAAATCACAAAAATATTATAAAATTATAAAAAGCCTAAAAACATTTATTTCCTGATTTTTGAATATTTTTACTTATTTTTCTAAATCCTTATTCCTCTTTTTTCTTATATTATGTATATATTCTATTTATAAAAACATAAAAAAATATAAAATATAAAAAGAAAATACAAAATCAGTAAATTAAAATCAAAATAAAAAAATAAAATGAAAAATAAAAATAAAATAAAATTAAAAACCCACAAAAATTTGCTTGTTTGTAGTTACTTGATCACATATCACATTTTGTGCATTTTTGCTTGATCTATCTTGCTTGCTCTCTGTGTTCGACACTCTACACATACTTGCACACTATACACACTTATTGTAGAGTTATATTAAATTTTGACTCCACATTCGCTTTTCATTGATTTGATTGTCGTGGGTTAATTGTTGATTGTAGTCCGGATTTATGAGTGGTTAGTTCAACGACTGAGTTCCCGCCTTGTGTGGAATTTAAGACCACCATTTTTTCAGTCGCATCAGTATCTACTACCAAGAATAGATGATCTCTTTGACCAGTTAAAGGGTTCAACTATGTATCCCAAGATTGATTTAAGATCTGGATGCCATTAGTTGAAAATTAAAGATACATATATTCCCAAGACAACTTTTCGAGCTAGATATGGGCATTATGAATTTTCAGTTATGCCTTATTGATTGACAAATGCCCCATCAACCTTCTTGGATCTCATGAATCGAGTATTCAGGGAGTTCCTAGACTACTTTGTAGTAGTCTCCATTGATGATGTGCTTATTTACTCCAAGGATAAGTACCAACATGAACACCATCTCAGGCAGGCACTTGAAACACTAAGTGAAGAACAAACAGTATGCTAAATATAGCAAATGTGACTTCTGGTTGATTGAAGTATCCTTTTTAGGTCATGTTATTTCAGAGGTAGGTATATCAGTTGATCCTGCAAAGATTAGTGCGGTGATAAGTTGGGAACACCCAAAGACTATTACAGAAATACGATTTTTCCTGGGTCTAGTTGGATATTTTAGAAGATTCGTGAAGGACTTTTCAAGAATAGCATTACCAATGACTAGGCTGACTCAAAAGAAAGTTCCATTCATATGGTCTGACGCATGCGAATCTAGTTTTCAAACACTGAAAGAATGCCTAACATCTGCACCTATCCTTACTCTACCCTCTGGGAGTGAAGGGTTTACAGTGTACACTGATGCATCTAAAGAAGGACTTGGGGCAGTTCTTATGCAATATGGTAAGGTAGTTGCGTATGCATCGCGGCAGCTCAGAACACATGAGAAGAACTACCCGACACATGACCTTGAATTAGGTGTCGTAGTTTTTACTTTAAAGATATGGAGACACTACCTCTATGGTATTACTTTTGAAATCTTCACTGATCATAAAAGTTTGAAATATATGTTTGATTAGAAGGAGCTCAATATGAGACAGAGACGGTGGCTAGAGCTGTTGAAGGACTATGATTGCATCATCTCCTACCACCCCGGTAAGGGGAACGTTGTAGCAGATGCCATTAGTAGAAGAACTTATTCACATGGATTGGTGAGTGCTATCCACTTCTGGGGTGTACTATCAACGTTAAGTGAATGGAAACCATTTGATAGTAGTGTTGATTCTATAACTATTTATCACCTTTATAAACCATAGATCTGGGATAGAATAAAGAAATGACAAGAGGATGATCCAGTCCTTAAAGACTTGAGACAACAAGTTGAGCAGAATGAGATAGAGGGATCCCACATACAAGCTAGGATATTGTATAACCATTATAGGGTTTGTGTACCAAATATACCTGAATTGAGGAAAAATATCTTATGCGAAGCGCACTGCTCAAGATTATCTATTCATCCAGGAATTACAAAGATACATAAGGATCTTCGTTCAAACTTTTGGTGGGTGAAAATGAAGGATGTTGCTAAGTTCGTGAAATCATATTTTACCTTCCAGCAGGTAAAGGCTTCACACCAAAAGCCACAAGGATTATTGCAACCCCTCACTATACCTGAATGGAAATGGGAAAGCATTTCCATGGACTTTGTTACTGGCTTACCTCAAACGACTGGTTGGAAAGATAGTATATGGGTTATAATAGATTGTATGACCAAGGTAGCACACTTCATTCCAATAAGCTTATCTTTCACTCCATACTAACTTGCTGAGTTATATATTACACATGTGATCCGTCTCCATGGCATTTCAAAGGAAGTAGTTTCCGATCGAGATTCACGAGTCACCACACATTACTGGGAGAACTTCATGAAAGCCTTAGGTACACAACTATGCTTGAGCACAACATATCATCCAGAAACAGATGGTTAATCAAAACGTATGATTCAGACACTAGAGGATATGCTACGAGTGTGTGCCTTAGAATGGAAGGGATGATGGATTAAACATTTGTCTCTTGCAGAATTCACCTACAATAATAGTTACCATGCAAGTATTGGCATGGCACCATTTGAAGCACTATATGGACGTAGGTGTACTACTCCTCTATGTTGGCAAGAGGTCGGGATAAAGAACCTTTATGATTCAAATAGACTCCAAGAGACATGGGAAGTTGTAGAGCTTGCTCAAAAAAGACTATTAACTGCTCAGAGTCGTCAGAAAAGTTATAGTGATGCCATGCGAAAAGATCTTGAGTTTGAAATAGGCGATTTTTATTTCTCAAAGTATCGCCTATGAAGGGAGTTCAGAGGTTTGGCTTGCACGAGAAGTTGGCACCCAGGTTCGTGGGTCCCTTTGAAATTATTCAGCGGATTGAGAAAGTCGCATATAGACTTGCACTTCCTCCACATCTTTCGGCAATACATGATGTTTTTCATGTATCAAATCTGAGAAAGTATATTAAGGATCCTGAACATAAGATAAACTATGATGATATGTATGTTGAGCTAGACTTGACATACCTAGAAATACCTGTGCAAATACTAGACAAGGATATCAAGAAGTTGAGGAATAAAGAGGTACCTCTAGTTAGAGTGTTGTGGCGCAACCAAGAGTTTGAAGAAGCCACATGAGAACCTGAGGTAGAAATGAGAGAAAAATACTCTTACTTGTTTGAATGATAACACTATGTACTGTGCATATCTTTATTATAAATGAAATGACATTCATTCTCTTTAAGGTTGTTATGATTTCAATCCTCTTTAAGGTTGTTATGCATGCATTTCTAGTCTCGAGGACGAGACTTCCTTTAAGGTTGTTATAATTGTAAAGCCTTGAACTTGGCATCTCTCGGATCCTATATAATAAGATCTGACTCGTCAAGATGAAACCAACGGAATTTTTTCATGTGAATCGTATTTCTTTTCGATTTGTTATGATTTTCGGAAGAAAGAGAAGTAAGGAGGTTTAAAATATCACTAACCCATAATGACTGTCATTAAGACTAATTAAGTATGATTAAAGGAACTAATGATGGATTGAAAACTACTAATGACCATTAGCGAATACTAATTAATAGTTAGCAAAAGATAAGCGTAAGCCACAAAAGTTAAATCATGATTAGTGAAAGTTAATCATGATTAACGTTAATTAAGCTTCATTAGCGAATCTATATTCATCTGGAATGTTCTAACTTAAGCCCTAAGTTTCGGATAAGTTTTGGCCAAAATCATTAACCACTAACCGTGGTTAAGGTCTAAACCATGATTTTCTAGCCATGATTAGCTGTTTTCTAGAGCCTATAAATACCCCCTATACCCATTCATTCTCTAAGATTTCCACTACCACCACCACCACCCCAAGGGCTAGGGTCGAGAGGTCGGGAGGAGGAGTAGGAGGCGAGGAAGGAGCGCTAGAGAAGCGCTGTCGGGAGAACGAGGAGGAGGAAGGTACAATCCTCTCTTAGTTTGCTTCGTGAGCTAGGTTTTTTATTCATGTTCAGTTTCCTTGTTGTTTTCCTTTCAGTGATTTTATAAGGGGAAATTCTGACGAAATTTTTATAGAAATATGTACCGATATAAGGGGAAACTCTGCCGAAATTTTTATATAAATATATCCCAATATAAGGGGAAACTTTGCCGAAATTTTCATAGAAATATGTCCCAATATAAGGGTAAACTCTGCCAAAATTTTCCTAGAATTATCACCCCATATAAGGGGAAGCTCTGCTGAAATTTCAAGAGAAAATATGTTCTTCACATTCTTCATGTTCTTCGTGTGTTCTTCGCATTCTGCGTGTTCTTCGTTCGTTCTTCGCGTTCTTGGCACGTTCTTAGCATTTTTAATACGAAAATGAAACTCGATCGTTTCATGAGTTATAAATCATCCTGTTGAAAAAGAATTACGATAAAGCACTGTATACGAGAGAGAGCTCGATTAGGTAACGAAATCCTTCATTTTTGCTGTTGGGTTTTCATATAAAATCGATGAGATTTCTGTATTTATGCTCCTTACTAAGAAGAACCCTAATTTGGCTACTTTTGAGAAAGTGTGAAAAGTTGCTTTGTGATTTCAGATAAACTAAGGTCTAAGCATCGAATGGATGTAGTGGTTTGAAAAGTTAGGGTTTGGAAGTTAAAAAGAGCATAAATATGAGTATATAAATATATGAATATGTATAAGTCTATACTCAATATTTAAGGTTATGCTAATCTAAGGCTTAACGAAGGAATTACATCATGGGAATAGATGTATTTTGAGTTGGATACTGAAAAGGATCGTGTGTCACGTTAAGGATGACTAGGAGTAGAACTACAGGTCGGGCATGCAACCTGTAGGTTTGTCGGAAGGAACCCGTATTGGTGTGGCCCTGCCTAGATGGTACATGGTTGTCCTGTTATGATAAGTGCGCACGAAATAAATAATTTGCAACGCGTGGTACTGTGTGCCAATGTCTTTGGGTTGAACGACGGAAGATGTAGTCGTGCCATGTGGAGGAATGGGTGGTTGGATAGCAGCTGGGTCATGATAACATGTATTTAAAGCCACTATGTTATATGATTAAATGTTAGCATGAGGTTTTAAGCAACCAGTCCTCGAGGACGGTGTGCTCCTTTATTTGCCAGGCTGAGGATTTGAGACCCTGATTAATAAAAGAGAAGGAAATTATCAGGATAGTATTGGAGGATTGGTTGAGGCGACGTGCGACGGCATAAGTTTACCATATCAACACAATCTCCAATCCCGAAGTGTCCACAGCTTCAGAGTCCATATAGTGATGAGGTAATTCCCCGGACTAATCCTTGACGTGGAATAGAAAGGAATATGACTTAAATTAATGAGAAGGAATGGAGCTTTTTGTGATAACAAGTTTTGAAAAATCACACAATTTGTTTTCTTTTCTCTTCTTCGTTACTTAGCATTCTCTAATTGTTATCCTATGATTTATGGAAACCCCAACAGGTGTCACTGAGCCATCACAAGGACATTAATAATCTAGCCAACTAACATAGTCATCCGGCTAGCCACAATATCTTTATTCTTTAAGATAATTAGTAATGTTTTTGTGTGTTTCCTCCAGCTGATGTACATGTAAATGATTATAATAGGATAATGTATCATGTGAACTTTAATTTATGAATGGAGAAGTATTGAAATACTTTCTTCTGAGTATTTTTGTTTACAGTTTTTTCCTGAATGTTAGTTGTGATTGCTGAATAAATTATTGTTGAGTAACCAGATCCTGATATGGGATGATCCGACGGCCTAGAATCGGGGTCGTGACACATTAGACTCCCAATGATAGATTTATATGGAATGTCCTTCGTTTGTTATTTTTCTAAATTATTTTGTGTACATTTGAATGAAAAAAATTTATCTCCTTTTACCATAAGTGCTGGGGTAGGAGAATAATATTTCATCCCAAATCTCTTTTATAATTTTTCAATATAGGCCTTTTGAGACAATCCAAGTACTCTCTGAGACCTGTCTCTATGAATTTCTATGCCAATGACATATTTAGCATCGCCTATATCTTTCATTTCAATATTATCAGAAAGAGACATCTTTGTATCTTGCAACATCCCAAGATCATTACAAGCAAGTAAAATGACGTCTACATAAAGGACTAGAAAATCATATTTACTCCCACTCGTCTTAAGACATATACAATTATCAACAATGTTCTCAAGAAAACCAAATAAAGTTATTGCATTGTAGAACTTAATGTACCATTGACGAGATGCTTGTTTTAGTCCATATATAGACTTCGTTAATTTACAAATCAAATGCTTGTCATGAGTATGGCAATCATTGTCAACAAGAAGCCAAAAAAATACTAAATGCATAACAAAATGCATACAACACATGATATATGAAAAAGAAATTATACATTTTTGAGGACATAGTAATGACTTGAATCAACACCAAAAAAAACATATAGCAAAATCTCGTCTCAAAAGATGTATTAAACGATATTAAAGTGATATCAAACACCAAGGATAGGGATGAAATCCATGTCAATGACATTGTTAGAGACAACGACCATGACATAAGCATTGAGCAAAGGAGAGATTGCTTGATGGCACTCTCTAGTTGGGGCCCATTTAAGAATAATAACAGATTAAGGAATAATCAAATTATACTCTCATTAAGCAAAATAGTCAAGACGGCCCAAGTTTCAAAATAGACTCGAAAATTGTTGAGCTCTGCCTGCGCAAGTTCGTATCCAGATGTCGACGCAAAAAATGTTTCTTCAAAAAAATTTAATAACTCCTTCTGAGATGCAAGTCTTATAAAATAAAAAATTGTAGGGATGCAACTCAAGAACAAATTCTGGTTGGTTCGCATCCGGCAATTTGAACTAAAAAATCCTTTAAATCTCCGGAGGCCATAAGAGAAAGACATGCTTTTCTTATTCTAATTAGAAAACTGCAAGTAACATGAGACATGCTTTCTTAATCACGAAGCACAAGAGTGAAACTCTAATCTTACAAAAAGAATTAAGTGTCACTTTTCAATATTTTATTCTTTAAGATTCACCCAACATGGGTAAAGAATAATTAACACATAAATAAATAACCAATGTCTCCGATATAAAACAAATACAAAAGACTATCGATTTCGAAACACAAAACTTGTGTTAAAAGGGCTCAGATACTAATTGATAGGTCTATAATACTAATCCAAAATAGACTAAGATACTTAATAGTTACCTGAAATCATCGCAGCGGAAATGAAGTGATGAAGATGAGATTTCCTTCTCCTTCTCAACTCTCGCCTCCTCTACATTCATTAGTTGGGGGAGAGGGGACTCTAATCTATACTTATAATACATGATGGTTACCTATCCACTAAGGTAACCACCAAAAGCAACTTCCCAAAAGATGCACCCGTTCATAATTAATCATGAGCCACAAAATAAGAAATAAAAAATAATGTTGACAACTATCATATATGGTAGTTGCCTACATAAAATTTCTTACAATTTAAAGATAAAATAAAAGAATAAGGTTAATGAATGGATATTGATCAATATCTCATCACAACAGTCTAAAAAATGCCAGCTTCTCTAATCAGCGCTAAAGGATTATATATTACACATCCAAATGCCAATCCTCACGCCATGCTGGATACATGTATATGCAATATAAAGTCTGTTTTTCATAGCAATTACAACAAACTGATACAACGTTAAAAAAAGGAACTTATCATTACCGTATGCACTACATCAAATGAAAGCCCATACCTTAGAACTGGGGATAAAAATTGTTTGTACCTTCATAAAGTACTCAATGGCTTTTTGATCGGATAGTAAATATGCAATAAACATAGTGACATGCCTACAGTGCCCTCCTTGGAGAATGAAAAGGCTTTTTGAAGGTATCTCGTCAAAGTTACTCCCCATTCCTTAGCAAAAGTTCTCCATATAAATAAAGATAGGGTTAGACATGCACACAATCTTGCAAAAAAATTGCTGTTGTAGCTCCTATCGAGAATGGACTATACAGATCATACCTAAAGCAGTATATTCACTCCACCATTGCCTCATTATATCTTATATTGCTAAAGATTTTGTTGCATCTTTAACTTCCAATAAATTCAGATAATATACCAGCTCCATGTAATCAGTTTATGATTATAAGAAGGTCGACCGAAGAAACTTGGCATGCAACGATCTTGCAAATACACAAGCTTCAAGTCATCGGTTTACAATTTTGTTATGTTACCTTCGAAATCCTGTCATTTCGGAAACGGCTAAACATGCAGGTTCATGAAAATGACCTCGTTTTGACTTGCTTCGTTGGCTTTGCCAGATTTTAGTGCTTCCAGTTGCAAGTCAGATCTATGAAGAGAAACTCAAAAGGAAAAGATCAAGCATAACTTTGTATTCGATCCATTTCAAACACTGGGAAAAAAAAGGTCCGATTTCCACGGCGGAGCGAGTCCTCAAATCACAGTTTAGTTCTTAAATCAAACAGAAAATTATTATCACACAAGCAAAGCCAATCACGGCGTCAGTTGGTCGTCAGTCAATTGAGGTAGAAGTGATTCGTTCCTCCTCTTTTTCTCTTCATGCAGCTTCTCTGCGAATTCTATCAGAGCTTGCTTGTTGGTCTTCTTCTTTCCGTCTTTGAGTTCCTCGTACAAGCCATTAAATAGGTTAACCTTCGACATCGGCTTCTCGAGAAGATTCTTTCCGATAATAGCCAGCTTATCCAGGTTCTCCTTTGTTGCCACATCAGTCGACGCCTCCTCTCCCACAAGTGAATTCGCCTGCATCATACATTTATATAATTAATCACTTATATATATGAATATTATGTTCCATCCCCTAAATGCGAAAATTCCACTAATTATATTAACTACGAGGGGAATATTGCTCAAAAGGCTGATTGTCTTCAATAAATGAAATTTTGAACGAGATATTATCAGGTAAGTATCACTTAATATATAGTGTGTTGCTAGAACGATGTCTTGATACTAATGTTTTTGTCCTAATGATGTAATTAGCAACCTCCATGTCGTGTACAGCATGTATATATTTAAGTGAAGAACAGCCTTTTTGAAATATGCCTTATTGAATTATAAAGATATTTACATATAATGAATAATATATATTTCCTTTATATATAGGTGTTGTTGAACTTATAGTCGATTAGATGCAATCTGTGAAACTTTCCATACAAGTATCTAGAAATCAGATTCCATCCTTGTTCGGACTAAATTTGATATCATTGTTTATTATAGCAATGATATGAATAACTTGAGATAACACTGTGCACATCAGTCTATCAAAATTAGGAATAAGAAAAAGATCTTTGGTTCCCCTTTAAACTATGAAAAACAACCAACAAAAACCGTCAGATTAGCTATCAAGGTTCTCGTGGTAAAGGATGTCTGTTGATGTGATAATTTCAATACATTTGTATAGTCGAATTTTTCTTTTGAAAACCAAATAATTCCCAAGGATAAAACCCTCGTACAATAAACCATTGCTTTTTTTCGCAAGTCTAATATGTCCTCACAAGGCGAAGACAAAGTCGATGTGGTGACACACCAGAAACTATGATTCAAACAACAATTAATCCACAATATACATCAAGTAATGTACAAATAAAAATGTGGAGTTAAAACTTATTATAACTCTACAAAAGGTATATCGGTGTAAGTATGTAGAGTGTCAAACACAAGGGAGCAAATGTGATATATTGGCAAATTAAGATCCAAATTTGTCCTTTCCTCTTGTCTTTTTATGGTATTTTTGAGTGGGTTTTAATTATATAAATTTTATGGGTTTTAGTGTTTATAACTTTTGAATTATTTTTATTTTATACTTTTTTTGTTTTTATGTTTATAACTTTTTATTTCTTTTTATTTTAGTATATAATAAAGGTTTATATATAATTATATATACATATAATATATTGGTAAATACAACTAAAAATAATAAAAAATTACAGATTTTTTTTGTATTTTTATCTTTTCTCTATTTTGTGATTTTTGGAGAATTTTTTTATTTTTTATTTTTAAAATCTTAAAAAGACAAAAATAGTCTTTTTAAATGGGATGAATAGATTTGAGGACTAAAAATAAAGAAGTATCAAATTTTTTCCAAATCAATTTTAGTAAATAATATATAAAAATAGAAAAAATTCAGAGATAGGAAGAAATATTTTTAGATTATTAAAAAAATATAATTTTTATAAGAATTTTATTATAATTTTATTTTTTTTATTTTTAAGAATTTTGTTCTAGATATATAAAAGACAATAATAAATAAAATGACATTTTTTAGAATTTTCAATAAGTTTTTCTAACTTTTAGGTATTTTTAAATATAAATAAGAACAAAATCATGCTATTTTGATTTTTAATAAATAGGAAGAATGTTTAAAATTTAAAACTAAAAACATAATGTGAAAGATCAAACAAAGAGACACAAAACCCTATTTTTCATATTTTTTCAACATGGATAATATTTTTAGAAAATAGAAAACAAATACAAAAATAGCTTGAACTAGTAGGGGTATATTTGCAATTAAAATAAAAGATAGGTGCTATAATGCAAATTACCAAAAGGTTTACAACTAATATTTTAAATTTAAATACTAAACTACAAATACAAAAAACACAAGGACTAACGTGTGAAATATCTAACTTGTATGGGGGGCCACGTGAGTTGAGCTTGACAGGACCAATATGCAAATAGCTAGAAGCTCAGGGGCCCTTTTGCAAAAAAGTACAGAAAATATAAAGTGTCTTAAATATTTTACACGACTGAATAAAAAATACAACAAAAACAGGAGCATGATGTGTAAATTACCCCCTCGTATGCTGGATCAGACGGTGTTGGATTCTTCACTTGACATGTGTTGGCTTCTCCTCGCACGATACCCCGCATCTAGACATTTGGGACTAGATCCTATAAGAGGATCTAATGGTGATCGAACGTCTCTAGCTCAATATGGCAACAACATCATGATTGGATGGCAGGCAAGGATGACGGAAGAATGGCAAAGAACCCGCCTCTAATGAGCTTGGATCTGGTGATGTGTGCATCTTCGGCCACCTGGAGCTCAACCGATGGTCTCTTGCATTACTACAGCGACTACGAACCTCCCAGGAGCTTCAAATGGATCTGGGGCTACTGATCGAGCCCCTTGAAGCTCGATTGTCTTTGACGGACCTACGAAGTGTTCTTGGCTTCAGATGACCTCAGATGTGCCCTTCCATATGCTGAATCTTCGAAGAAATCATGAAGAAAGCACGATGGAGCTATCTAGCCATTTATTGGTGGATATCGAGGCGGAATAAATGGTGGCTGCAAAGTCCAACGAAGGGCAGTCGAGGTGGACTTCAAAGACCAGATCCAATGAAGATCTAGGTGGTTGGAGAGTGGAGAGAGGTAGATAAATGGAGGGTAAAGGTGATGGGATGGGTGAGGGGGTTGGAACAAATTTGTGACGGCGAGAAACAGTGGTCGGAGCTCTAGAGCTCTGATGAAGCTAAAGCCTAAATCTACGCTCAAGCAATAATCAACACGTAAAATAAAAATGCAGAATCGAAAGACTATGACTAAAGCTACCTAAAAAGCAAGAGAACGTACCTCGAGTGGCCGACGACCACGAGATGGAACCTCACTGCACATCACCATCAGAGATGGCAGGAACACCTTTCCGCGCACCAAAATAGCTGAACCAACTCGCTGTCATCGGGATCTAACCCTAGAGGACAAATTGGGGTAAGAAGTAAAGCAAAAGGGAATCAAAATACTATAATGGAGGAGGAGGAGCTTAGATACATGCAAAGAATGGGAGGGGAAGATCGAGATGAATAACTCGATGTAGAGGACCTTAGATCGAGGAAATGATCATGCGTGATAGAGTATCGATTGAGGGAGGAAAGTCAAAGAGGAATCATTCCAAGTCGATGATTGTATCAATTAGATGAAAAGCGTGAAGGATTGTCAAATTCTCTGACATCATGCAGGTCTAGGCCGAGGGTCTAGTTGACTTGAGGTCAACGGATCCTTGGACCTCATTGGTCCACATCACGCAAGAGGACAAAAATAGGGGGAAATGTTAAATAATTAAAATTAAAATAGTAAATTAATTATTTAAATAAAAGTTATAAAATAAAAAGTATTAATTATTTCTATAGTATTTTAATAGATTTTTCTTTTTATGGCTTAATTTATTTTGAGATAATTTTTACAAGTATAAATATAGGTATATTTACCTATATAATATGCATTTTATTTTTATTTTGTATTTTAGATTTTATTATTTTATTCACCTAAAAAATATATTTATTTATATTTATAGCTTATTTAAATACACTTGAATATATTTTTTATATTTTTCTGATGCATTTTGTACACTTAAATAACTATGTATACTTATTATATAGATATAAATATAGGTAACTTATCTATGTATTTGTGTATAGTACTTTCTTTTAGTGTATTTTCTATGGTTTTATTGTATTCTAATTATGTACATAAGTTAAAATAATAATCACAGAATTATAAAAATATAAAAGTAATGAGAAATATAAAGAATGAATGAAATGAATATTTCAATCGGGTATATTGTACAATAGGGGTCCAAACCCTAACTTTTGCATTTGAACTCCAATATAAGTGAAAACACTTCATAAAAATAGCTTATTAAAAGTTATATACAATTAAATTGATTTTAGTGCATTTTCAGTTCATATGGAGGAGATACATGCCTAGGAAGTTTGGATTTTAGATTTATATTAAGTGTAGAATGCACAATCTGTATTACTTTTATGTAAAGTAAATTTTGTATTTTTTTATATATTATTGTCTACAACTTTCATGTAAAAAGTTTATTTATTTAATGTATAAATAATAAAGAATAAAATGGATCCTAAAAATGCATTATTGGAATTTAAGAATTATAATTTTATTGTCTTTATTGGCCCTTATCTCCCCCTACTTTATTCCTTGTCGACCCAATCATCATGATGCCTAGGACTCGGAGCTAGGGTTATAAAATACCTTTGGCATTTTATTCCTTTTTCTTTTTTTATTCTTTTATTTTGGCTTTAAACAATGTATTTTATATAATATTTATATAATGAATAATATATGTTAACTTATGCAAAATAATGCTCTTTACATGCATTTAGCTAAGGTTTAAAGGCCAAAATGAAAGAATAAAGGTTATGAAATGGAGAATCATCACTCCCCCCATACTTTCCTTTGCTAGTCCCTAACAAACATTTATGCTTATAAGTGCAGAAGAGAAAATAATGAAAAGAAAAAGAAAGAACTTGAATTGATTTTAACTCTTAAACGTGCCTTCACAAATCATAGTTTGGATCTCAGTTAGACCTTTAGAAGTTAAGTTTCGTTGGAACCTTATTGAGAAACATATTTGAAACACAACAGCCTCTTAGAACCTCAAGACTCACCTCAAGTCTCCTCGATAGCCAGGTTAGAATAAGTCAACTCATACACAAACCCTTATGACTATTTATTTATCTCAGACAATGTGTGGTATATGTAGCTCTCCTCGATTGAAGCAGTAAAAGTCAGTCTTCTCCAACATGGTGACCCTAATTCCCCAATCCAACAACTCTTTCCTCGAGAAACAGGGTACCCTTCTAAGTTCAAGTACAACATACTCAAGAAGAGGGGATAGAGAGAAAACGGATGATAGCTAGTATAGCTACCTATCCTAGGATGCTTGACCAGTGTAGCGAAGTCATCCAGTTGCATGCTCACATACATATCACTTTGAAGCTCAAACTTGCTTATTGGCCATACAAATATATACATGCTCCGATACAAATATATACATGCTCGACCAGTGTAGCCAACTTTATTCTTTCATTTTGGCCTTTCAACCCTGGCTAAATGCATATATATATCATTATTTTTTATAAATTAACATTAATTATTTATTGTGTAAATATTATATAAAATTCATTGTTTAAAACCAAAATAAAAGAATAACGAAAAGAAAAAGAAATAAAATGCAAAAGGTATTTTATGACCCTAAACCCTGAGACCTAGGCATTATGATAACTGAGTTGACAATGAATAAAGTAGGGTGAGATAAGGGCCAAATGTACAATAAAAACCCTCATTTTCATTCTCTAATAATGCATTTTTTGGCATCTCCTTTAGCTTTCACCTTCGGACATTTGCCAAGACTGATTATGGCGAGATGCGCGCTATGTCTTCCTATAAACCTTTTGAGCGTCTTGATCATCTACTTTCGGAAGCATGAGATTAGCCGACTTCGGTTCCATCTCATCTTTTTCAGTTATCCTGCCATGCCTTCCCCCATTCTTGCTTCCTCACAACTGCAGACTTATTTTATTCTTTATTATTTATACCTAAAATAAAGAAACTTTGTACATAAAATTATAGATAAAAATATATAGAAAAATACAAAATTTACATTACACAAAAATCTTACAAATTATGCATTTTATACTCAGAATAAAATTCCAAAATTCAAAGTTCCCATACCCATATCTTCTCCATATGAACTCAAAATGCATCAAAATCACATTTATTTGTATATAGTATCTTCATTTAATTTGTATTTAAGATGCAAAAGTTTGGTTGTGGATCCCTATTGTACAATATACCTGAATAAAATGTTCACTTTTATTTATTCTTCATATTTTTCATAATTTTATATTTTTATAATTTTGTAAATATTCTTTATAACATAGGTACATATTTATAATATAATAAAACCATAAAAATATAATAAAATATAATAATATACCAAAATACATAGATGAATACACTACACTTATACCTATGTAATAAGTAGTTATATTTTACTAAGTGTACATATTATATCAGAAAAATATAATAAAAATATATCTATGTATATTTAAAGAGCCATGAATATATAAATTAAGCGTATAAAATAATTAATATAAAATACAAAATAAAAATAAAATACACATATCATAGATATATATACCTATAAATGAACCCTTAAAAAACAACTTAGAATAAATTAAGTCATAAAAAGAAATAAAAAATCACAATAAAATTCTGCATAAAATAATAAATATTTTTATGTTTTAATCAAAAATAAAAAAATCATTACTATTTAATTTTTATTTAATTCTTCTTTTTATTTTTTGTTTTATCCTCTTGCAGATGACGTGGCCCAATCAGAGCCGTCATCTGATGAACTCGGTCAACTCTCTGATGGAGGTTCTTTATAGCATCAGAACCCATTTTACCTCGCTTTCCTCGGATTTTCGAGCCCAATCCTTACACCTATTTGGATTGACTTCTTCTTGACTTTTGATCCTCGACCCTTGAACTTTCACGTATGATGATACCTTGGTCGATGTGCCACTGAATCATGCGCCATTCCCTGATGAACTCACGCATCTACAAATACCCTCCATCACCTACCATCTAAGCTTGATCCCTTTTCCACCGTCAAACCCTAGTCTTTGAGTCCCTCGAGCATCCTGATGATAGTAGGAGTATTTATGAAGATGTAGCGAGCCATTTAGTATCGAATCGAGGTCGATTCAAGGCACTACCACCTCCTCCGCCACGAGCTCTGCTCCGCACCAGTGCAGGTCAGGTAAGCCCGCTTTTTACTTTTTTCCATTCCTTAGGGTTGCATAGAAAAGGTTAGGATTTCATTTCATGTGAGGTCATTTGATTTAGCTTAAAATCATAACAATTTTCTTGCCGGAGCTCCGGTTCTGCCTCTATTTCTGACCACTTCAAGCATCTTCTACCTTCTTTATCGCCTCCATCACCTTGCCCTATCGCTTCTCATTGCTCCGAGCATCTACGTTCATCCTGATCTTTCTCAGATCAGGCTGCTAGCTCTCCATCACCGTAGTGTCTCTGCCCTCTCAACTTCTCTGTTGTGTCGCCGAAGAACGATGAATAACTCCCCTCTAGCAAGCTTGGATCTGGTGTTGTGTGCATCTCAAGCCACTTTGAGCCCAGTCAAAAGTCTCGTTACGTTCCTGCAGCTACTACGAACCTCCCAGGAGCTTCGAATGGATTCAGAGGCTATTGGTCGAGCCCCTAGAGCTCGATGCTCTTTGACGGACTTGGGAGGTGTTCTAGGCTTCAAATGATCCTCAGATGGGTCCTTGCATACGCTGAACCTATAAGGAAATCATAAAGAAAGCACGACGGAGCTATCTGGGCATTTATTGGTGGAAATCGAGGTGGAATACATGGTGGCGGTGAAGTCTGACGAAGGGAGGCGGAGGTGGACTTCGAAGGCTATATCCAATGAAGATTGTGTTGGACATGCGAGCCCATGGAAAGCCATTATGCAATAAATGTTATTGTGAATATCATTCCCTAATCTGAAATGAAGAATTGATAATTTGCATAATA
The DNA here is from genome assembly GCA_037367405.1 of Ottelia alismoides. Lineage (NCBI taxonomy): Eukaryota > Viridiplantae > Streptophyta > Magnoliopsida > Alismatales > Hydrocharitaceae > Ottelia > Ottelia alismoides. Next base: position 84,023 of record JAZKJV010010994.1, on the reverse strand, counting down.
GGTACCTTAGTACAATTAGGGTTATGTACCACGGCCATTTCGATGATCATACAGTTGTTGATTCAAATATTGAATCATAGAGGCTAGTGCTTGGATGAACATCTTAAGAGTTAGATTGATGACTCATCAAGCATCGTCAAATGATTATTGAGAGATGATCTCTAGCCTGAGTAGGAGATGGAAATCCTTTCTCATTTAGGCTGATATCAGACCGACATCTTGATGCAGGTCCTCTGCATGGGAGTAGAGATTCGGAGGTGTCAGATTAGTTAGGTCAAAGAGTTGACTTAACGAGATCGAGATAATCAAAGTCCTATGACGTATGCTGTCACGATATAGATACGCATCCTCTGACCGGAGACAGATGTGTTACTATATGTCTGAGTATGTATATTTGGCAGACCCATAGGTTGATGACCTAATCAAGGTCTATACACCGGCGTGCTGGTGTGCATATAAGGGCATATGAGTAATACGATCTCTCAAAGGGATCATACAGGTTCATTATTGAACCGGAAGACATGAGCTCACTCATGAGATATTTGGAAGAAACAAATTTCGTGCATGGTCATCTCGCTTTGGAAGCTTGACTGAATTTGTAGGTTTGATATATACTTTTGGAAAAGTATGTGATCAACACTCGGGTATGATATATGCTTTTAGAAAGTATATGATCGATACCAACTCCCAATGATCGAATGGGAAACTTTGATGATAAAACTCTGAAGTTGACAGTGTAAAATTGCTCTTATACTTTAGATTTATTCTGAGTCTTCCAGTATGCAGGATGTACAGGTATTGGGAATACCTGAGGGTGATGTGATCATAAATGATTGTATAACCATGACGCTTCCATTCCTAGGGAGTGATGAAACGGGTCTGGATTTTAGTGACTCCTCTCAGTAGAGAAGTAATCTGATCTTGGTCCAAATATTGTATATTGATCTGAATGTGATCCATATGCAATGAGAAAAATAGATTTGTGGTTTTGATTTAATCAAGCATCTATGAGAGGCCCAGGACCTGGATTTGAGATGTGATCTCAATATCCAAGTCACTACGCGTGGAACAATACAATCGCCCTGTCCTTATCTCCAAGTATTCACTGAGAAAGCACATTATCCTTGAAAGAGTTCAGGATAATTTCATTGTTGATATTTGTATATGAGCATTGAGAAAATGGATAATTAAATTTGATTTGAATTATTATGAATAATATGAATTTGATTCATATTATAAAGAGAGTTATCTTAGATAATTAAATGTGATTTAATTATCAAAGACGTAAATAATATGAATATGATTCACATTATTTGGGCACATGAGAATAGAGATCCAAGATGATTAAATGTGATTTAATTATCATGGATATTGAATAATGTGGACAATACTATCCATGTTAAAATTATATATTATAAATGTGATTTACAATATATAAGAGAGAGCTATTTGTAACTTACATTTGTTAATTAAATGTTGATGTGAATTGGATTCACATTGGATAATTAATTGAAAATGTAATTTACATTTTATTTTGGGTTATGAATGTGATACACAATTTTCCAATGGCAAGATTGAAATATTCACAAAATAATCATGAATTATTATTGTTGAATTATTTACAGCAACTGTTGTTGTAAAATCATAGAGATTTTCAAGGAATAATGCAATCTCACAAGATTGCATGAGATTTCCAAGATAGCATGAGATTTCCAAGATTGCATGAAATCTCCATCCAAATATCTTCATGTATGCTTGATTGATTTAGTTTGGGATTAAATCATATTGATTTATCAAAATATGTTTAATCTAAATTACTTAATTATTGTTGGTTTTTTACCAACACAAATCTTAGCCATTAAAAGAAACACAAATCAATGAGAGCCATTGGATTTGTATTGCACATGGATTGAGATCCATGGATCCCGAAATATTATAAATAGAAGGGCACCCCTTGCTCTTCACATGCTAATGAGAACATGTCTCCCTCTCTCTTTCTCACTCTACACGCCTACTCTTTCTCTCCCTCTCATATGGTCGTCCACCATGGATGCCCTAGAGGGAGTATCCATCGCCGCAGCGTCGTCGTTATGCTGCCCGATCATTTCCTCGTGGATCTCCGTCTCCTTCAGTGTGCCTCGCTCATGAATAAGACGTTGGATCTCGTGTGTTGAGATCAGGAGATCTGTCGCTTGGATCATCAACATGGATTGCGAGAAGCACGTGTTTCATCAACACGCTTGCAAGCGTCTCCTCCATCGGATCGGACTTGAGATAGGAGGTCTCTTCATTTAGAGACCTGATCGCAACCACGTTTCAAGAGGTCATCCTGTTACTTGTTTGTGGTTTAGACAAAACTATTCGAGAAGTGTTCTTGGATCATTTGGTTTCGTCGCATGATTTTTTTTAAAATTCTGCTGCATCGAGCAACTAGTGCGACTAGTCGCTCCGGATCGCATGCGATGCTATCCTCATGCTTCCGTGATGTGCTTAAGGATCTTACTGTATCCTTCAAGTGGTATCAGAGCCTTAGGTCAAAGGTTTCAGGTATGATCCATAAACCTAAACCGACTTGGGTTCGTTGAGGTTTGCGAAAGTTTTGTCGCATTTCATTTTTGCATCTCTGTTTAGTGATTATTTTCGGCCCTATTTAAATTGTTTGAACACGAAAATAAAACTTTAATTTTGTTCTCCATTAAATAGGGAAACTATGGGATTTGAGTTTGCATGATTTCGAATCCATTTGCTCAAGTTATGATCAAATTAGTGAACATATATCCACTGTTTCGGGGACTGCGAATCTTAATGTAATTAAAGAGTTAATTACGGATTTGAAACGCCTTTAAATACATACAAATCACTTAGGTTCTGTTGTAAATCAAATTATCAAACTTAAAAACTGACTTTGCTTAATTTGGATTTAAATTGATTGAGATATGCTAATTTTAGTAAGTGAGGGCCACTGTTGGATATTACTTTCCTAATCAAGAACCTTGTGATTGTCGTTTAATTAATTAGTGAAATTTAATGTTTAATTTCCTACAATAATTATGTATAAATATTTGTGAAATATTTGATGATAATTATTTCCTTAAATGACATTGCCTTAACCAATAATTGATTAGATATGATCTAAATCACAATTGATTACACAATCCACATTCCAACAAACATGTTGCTTGAATAGGATTTGGGATTTGTTTAGCAAATCTCGTTATAATGTTAATCAAAATTGTTTTGATTATTATTATATGCTATAACTTCGGTTGAAAGACCGATTATAATCTAAAGTACATAATGATCAATTTGGCATTATCTTTTCCCGAGGTGGATATGGTGTCTAGCCCGGGAGCATTGGGGTAGCAGGTTGCACCGTGTGCGGTCTGTCCCACTCCCATCAGTACTGGCCATGACAACGGGTAGGGACTTGATAATACTATATAGATTACGTTGTATTTTTCTAATTATTAAAATTCATAATAATACGCATTTGACATAATACCATAATTCAAGTAACAATAAAGATTGTTTGTTGGATATTAATTGGATCATTAATTTAATATGATTAGATTAATTGGAATCCAATTAAAATTAAAACACTCTATTATGAATAGAGATGTTATTTCCCTTGGAAGAATAAATCATAATGAATATGATTCATGATGATTAATTAGAACTCGAATATGATATGGAGGATCACATAAGTGACATCCATGGTCCCCCGTCAAGGCGAAGGGTTCTGTCGCCAGATATTGTATGTAGGAGGCGCATGTCCAAAATGACAGCTCCTGCATACAATCCATTTGGATCGAGCTCATCGCTTCTCTAAAGAGTAAGGATGTATGCATAGTGACCCCAATATCGGGTCCTCATATTATTGGGATGATATTGGATTGCGCATAGCGAGTTGTATTCCTGTTGACGATTGGTTCAATTAATGACGGGTCAACATCACCTTAGGGGTGGTGGGTCCGGGTGTTAAAGATCGAATTGGGAGATGCAAGTTGGACTTCCAAGGTGGAATGTGTTCCCGCTTCTTTTTATTCGAGTTACAGGTTCTCATATTATTGGGATGTGAGAAAGATAAGGAAGGAGATCTCAGATCTTGCTTAATATATTGGCAAGTATATCTCTTACATTGAAAGTGATTAAGGGAATGAACTTTCAATGTTGACAAGGCAAGACAACTTTGATATAAAAATTCCTAAATCAAAGTAATATATATAGTTATGTAAATTTCTTATTTCAGATAATCCCCATTAACCCACTCAATACTATACTTAATAATAACCAGTAAAATATCATGGATTGGATCCATGATCAAGATATTGTACTTGCAGTTGGACACATAATGTATGTGGTTGCAATGTACAAGTTTCCTCATAATAATGATGAATGACAATTAAATAGACAATAGTACTAAAACCCTAGGGTTTGTATAAATCTAGAGTCTTGATCTCTCATCGAATGTACTTTGGAAGTAACATGTTCATGATGATCGTAATTGTCGAATAATCCTTATAAAAATCTAAGAAGATGTTCTGGCATGCATATGTGTTCTTGACATTTAATCATGAGTGACATGGTTCTCTGCATCATGCAGAATGGTAGTTCTATAAGAGATGATGTATTCAAAAATGTTTGAATACCTAACTAAACCAATGTTTTAAGAGTTTAGATGGATGTAGATAGGATGAGTGTCATCATTCTACTTTCTATACTCTGGCCATTCATGAAGCTTCATAATATTCATATTGTATGAATTGAATGAAGCATGTACAAATGTTGAAATGCTCTTATATTTAAATCTTTTGAATTCAGCATAAGAGATCATTCGTCTCAAGCAATGGTTGTTTATAGATAAATGGAGCGCAATGGAAGCATGGGTTGGACCCAAGTAAGAAGGAAAGTCAAAGAGTTGATTGTACTTCTGTGACTTCCATATGACATCCAAATAGTTGGATGAATGCCAATACTGCAATAAGCTGATGTATTGATAGTGTGGCTATCTTTTCTATCTAGGATCCTTAGAGAAAGATCCAGATTCTGCATCAGAATAATCTACATCTACACATAATCATTGAAATTGACTTTCTTATTCGATAAGATCAAAGTCTAATAATTATATCTCATTCTTCTAATAACACTTGCAATTAGTTGCATATGTATTCGAAGACTATAAAATTTGATTTTAAGGTTTAATAATCATCCACATGGATATTGATGCAATTGTTGCAACAATATCTATTGGATATATGGACTTCATATTTTCAGTGGGAGAGCCCTTTGTCTTAGAGAATGTCTCTATGACCTAGATATAAGAATACACTCATAGTTTATTTCTGAATGTTGGAAATAAACATGAATTCTAGAATAAAACTATCATAAAGAGTTATGATGGAGATATTTCAGATAGTAATCTAAAATCTTGTGGACTCTACTAAATTAGAAAATTAATGAATGGTTCATTGACATTTTTAATACTAAAATTAAACCATAAAAGATCAATAGGAGAATGAAGATCATTTGATAATGATCTGGCATCAAGCCTTGGACATTTGTCTGTTGATGTGATCATTAGACTAGTGAGAGATGAAACTTTAGATTGTCTAAAGGTTCAAATCTTACATACTTGTTAATATTGTGTTCAAAAGTAAAAATGTCCAATACACCCTTCCTTGGAATGGTGTAAGATGTCAATGTATTCAAGATCTCATGCATATTGATGTATGTGAATCATCTATATCAGAATAAACATTATGGATATGTGATATCTATTAATGATTATTTGTGATATAGATTTCTTCTCTTCACTTAGAAACATTCGAAATGTTCAAATATTTCACAAGTTTGGTTTAGAACCGAAGTTTGAAGGAAGATTAAATGAATTTGATCTAATATAGGTAGTCAGTACCTATTAGATGAATTCATGGAATACGTTATAGAGATATGAATATTATTTTTATCTCACTCCTCCTAATAAACCTAAACTCAAGAGAGTTGTAGGGAGATAAAATTGGATCATGTGTGACATGATTTGATCAATGATGAATATTAGCATAATTATCTATTAGTTTCTAAGGTATATATGTAGTAGAGACTACAATATATATATATATCCTTAATAAGGTCCCGAGCAAGTAAGCTGGAATTTAGCACTTGAAAGTGCTTTTCTATTAGGAAAATAAAGGATGGTATTGGATACCTACTTTATGACCTTGAGATTCTTAAAAGATCTCATCTTTGAGAATATGATTCTTATGGGATGACTCTCATGAGAATCAAGATGAAAATGAAGTAAAGGAACTCATTTAATCTTGAGATGATAATGAGGCTCCTAGAATCGGAAACTAAAGGAACAATTAAAGATGAAACACTAATACCTCTCTAAATAAGTTTTAAGATGGATTCCATGTGTCAGTTAAATCTGACAATGATCTAACTTCATATGATGAAGCTTCTAAAGATCATGACATGGAAAGATGGATGCTAGCAATAAAGTCTAAAGTAGACTTCATATACAAGTGTTGTATATGGACCCTCGAGGATCCACCTATATAGGTAAGACCCATTAAGGTGTAAATGGATCTTCAAGAGAAAGAGGGAACCTAATGAGAAGGTAGAGACCTTCAAAGCACGGTTCATAGCCATGAGCTGCACACCGAAGATAAGACATTGCTTACGATGAGACTTGCTCTCCAGTGACCTTGCTTGAACCCATCTAATATTGCTGACTATAGCTACACAACTTGACTTTGACATCTTCAAGATGAAATTCGGGATTGCATTCCTCCATAAATACCTCTCTAAGGATATTCACATGAAGTAGCCCCAGGGCCTCATGATTGAGGAAAGCAAGGTGTGCAAGCTAGAGAGCTCCATCTATGGACTTAAATAAGCTTCTTGTAGTTGGAATATAAGATTTGATGAAATTATAAACGTTATGATTTCATATAGAATCTTGATGAACCATGTGAAGCTTAGTGGGAGTGCCATTGTATTCATCGTGATAAATGTAGATAACATCCTAATCATTTGAATGATATAAGGATGATAATGAGTGTTTTATAATCTGTCTATCACATACATTGAGATATGATCTCAAGGATACCTCTTAAATCTTTGTTCTGAAGTTGTTTAGAAGCAAAGAGAAGAGGGTATTGGGACCGTCACATTAATAATACACCTTGGACATTTTTATTTTTTGGAAAATTCCAAGAAAGGCTTCTTTCCCTCAAGATATGGTACTAACCTATCTAAAGGGATAACACCTCAAAGAGTTGTGGATGTGAATGCTAAAACTGCTTGCCCTTGTGCATCAGTTCCGAGAAGTCGGGTGTGTGCTAGATGTGTACAAAGGCCAGATGCCTACCATGCAGTGGGAGTAGTAAATTGTTACTAATCCTACTATTTTGATAAAACACTTGATTGCAGTAATAACGGAATCTTCATAGAAGGCAAAACTTTTGAGATAGTTATCTCAAAGTCTTATCTTCAGGAAATCAAGACTTTATAGATAGTGATCTAAAAGGTCTTAACTACAGATAGATTAGGAGATAGAGATTTCTGAGATTAAAGGTATTCTAATAAGGATGATAGAAATTAAATATTGGTTAAATGATTATTGAGTTGTAGTGTCAACGACACTATAACTAACAATGTTGAGTATTTTCGCATTGAATGCGAGAACTGTTACTTGGAGATATGCAAGTGCCGTAAAGGATTTGGTGTAGTCTCTTAGGAACAGAGTGACTGATCAACTTACCTAGCTATTTTTATAAATAGCCTATGATTGTCACATGAGTGCGGGTTTAAATAATTAGCCCATTAATGGCTCTTTGGGCTAGTGGGAGATTGTTGAACATACGAGCCCACGGCGAGCCATTTTGCAATAAATTTTATTGCGAATATCATTCCCTGATCTGAAATGAAGAATAGATAATTTGCATAATAGGTCCATTAGTACAATTAGGGTTATGTACCATGGCCATCTTGATGATCATAAAATTGTTGATTCAAGTATTGAATCATAGACGCTGGTGCTTGGATGAACATCTAAAGAGTTAGATTGAGGACTCATCAAGCACCGTCAAATGATTGTTGAGAGATGGTCTCCAGCCTGAGTAGGAGATGGCAATCCTTTCTCATTTAGGCTGATATCTGGCCGACATCTTGATGCAGGTCCTCTGCATGGGAATAGAGATTCGGAGGTGTCAGATTAGTTAGGCCAAATAGTTGGCTTAACGAGATCGAGATAACAAAAGTCCTATGATGTATGCTATCATGATATAGGCATGCATCCTCTGATCGGAGACAGATGTGTTACTATATGTCTAAGTATGTACATTTGGTAGACCAATAGGTTGATGACCTTATCAAGGTATATACACCGGTGTGCTGGTGTGCATATAAGGGCATATAAGTAATACGATCTCTCAAAGGGATCATACATGTTCATTATTGAACCGGAAGACATGAGCTCATTCATGTGATATTGGGAAGAATCAAATTCCGTGCACGGACGTCTCGCTTTGGAAGCTTAACTGAATTTATAGGTTTGATATATACTTTTAAAAAAGTATATGATCAACACCTGGGTATGATATATGCTTTTGGAAAGTATATGATCGATACCAACTCCCAATGATCGAATGAGAAACTTGATGATAAAACTCTGAAGTAGACAGTGTAAAATTGATCTTATAGTTCAGGTTTATTCTGAGTCTTCCAGTATGCAGGATGTATAGGTATTGGGAATACCTGAGGGTGATGTGATCATAAATAATTGTATAACCATGACGCTTCCATTCCTAAGAAGTGATGAAATGGGTCTGGATTTTAGTGACTCCTCTCAGTAGAGAAGCAATCTGATCTTGGTCCAAATATTGGACATTGATCTTAATGTAATTCAGATGTAATAAGAAAATTATATTTGTGGTCTTGATTTAATCAAGCATCTATGGGAGGCTCGAGATCTGGATTTCAGATGTGATTTCAATATCCAAGTCACTATACGTTGAACAATACAATCGCCATGTCCTTATCTCCATGTATTCACGGAGAAAGCGTATTATCCTTGAAAGAGTTCAGGATAATTTCGTTGTTGATATATGTATCCAAGAATTGAGAAAATGGATAATTAAATGTGATTTATTTATCATGAATAATATGAATATGATTCATATTATAAAGAGAGTTATCTTAGATAATTAAATGTGATTTAATTATCAAAGACGTAAATAATATGAATATGATTCACATTGTTTGGGCATATGAGAATGGAGATCCAAGATGATTAAATATGATTTAATTATCATGGATATTGAATAATGTGGATAACACTATCCATATTAATCATATATATTATAAATATGATTTATAATATATAAGAGAGAGCTATTTGTAACTTACATTTGTTAATTAAATGGTGATGTGAATTGGAATCACATTGGACAATTAATTGAAAATGTAATTTATATTTCATTTTAGGTTGTGAATGTTATTCACAATTTTCCAATGGCAAGATTGTAATATTCACAAAATAATTATGAATTATTGTTGTTGAATTATTTACAACATGTTTTGTTGTAAAATCATGGATATATCCAAGGAATAATGCAATCTCACAAGATTGCATGAGATTTCCAAGATTGCATGAGATTTCCAAGATTGCATGAAATCTCCATCCAAATATCTCCATGTATGCTTGATTGATTTAATTTGGGATTAAATCATATTGATTTATCAATATATATTTAATCTAAATTAAATTAATTATTGTTGGTTTTTTACCAACACAAATCTTAGCCATTAAAAGAAACACAAATCAATAAGAGCCATTGGATTTGTGTTGCACATGGATTGAGATCCATGGATCCCAAAATATTATAACTAGAAGGGCACCCCTTGATCTTCACATATTAATGAGAACATAAGTCTCTCTCTCTCTTTGTCTCTCTACACGCCTACTCTCTCTCTCTCTCCCTCTCATATGGTCGTCCACCATGGATGCCCTAGAGGGAGTCTCCATCGCCGCAGAGTCGTCGTTATGCTGCCCAATCATTTCTTCGTGGATCTCCGTCTCCTTCGATGCGCCTCGCTCATGAAGAAGACGTTGGATCTCGTGTGTCGAGATCAGAAGATCCGTCGCTTCGATCATCAACATGGATTGCGAGAAGCACGTGTTTCATCAACACGCTCGCAAGCGTCTCCTCCGTCGGATCAGACTTGAGACAGGAGGTCTCTTCGTTTAGAGAGTCGATCTCAACCACGCTTCAGGAGGTAATCCTATTAATTGTTTGTGGTTTAGACGAAACGATTCGAGAAGTGTTCTTGGATCATGTGGGTTCGTCGAATGAAAAAAATTTTAAATTCCGCTGCATCGCGCAACTAGTGTGACTAGTCGCTCCGGATCACATGCGATGCGATCCTCACGCTTCCGTGATGCGCTTAAGGATCTTACCGTATCCTTCAGATTGGGGTGTCTAGCGAGTGGAGAGAGATGGAGAAATGGAGGGGAAAGGTGATGGGATGGTCGAGGGGGTCAGAACATGCGTGTGACAACGAGGAACGATGACCAGAGCTCTAGATCGGGCGAAGCTAAAGCCTAAATCTACGCTCAAGCAATAATCAAAATGTAAATAAAAATGCAAAATTGAAATACTATGACTAAATCTACCTAAAAAGTAAGAGAGCATACCTCGAGTGATCGATGTCCATGAGATGGAACCTCACGATAGAGCACCGCCGAAGTTGGTAGGAATGCATCTACAATGCCTCTCTATGCACCAAAATAGCTGGGTGAGCTCGCTGTCACTAAGCTCTATCCCTGGAGAAAAAGTTGGTGGGAAGAAGCGAAGCAAAAGGGAACCGAAAACCGAAAATGGAGGAGGTAGAGCTTATGTACAGGTAAAGAACGGGAGGGGAAGATCGTTGTGAAAAGCACGATACATGGAACCTCGAATCGAGGAAATGGTCGGGTGTGATAGAGAATCGATCGAGGGAGGAAATTCAAAGAAGAATCATTTTAAATCGATGAGCGTATAGATTTGAGAACAAGGGCAAAGAACGATTCAATCCTTTGACGCGCTACAGGCCTAGGCCGAGGGTCTAGTTGACCTGAGGTTAACAGAACCTTGGACCCCATTGGTCTACGTCACGCAAGAGGAAAAAAACATGAGTAAAATGATAAATAATTAAAATTAATTTAAGTAATTAATTTATTTAATAAAAATTATAAATAAAAGTACGTATTATTTTCTATTGTATTTTAACTCGATATTTATTTGTTTTTATGGCTTAATTTCTTATGAGTAACTTTTTACAAGTATAAATATAGGTATACTTACCTATATAATGTGTATTTTTTTATTTTGTATCTTATATTTTATTATTTTATTCACTTAGTATATATATTTATAGATTATTTAAATACACTTGAATACATTTTTTATATTTTTCTGATGTATTTTGTACACTTAAATAAATATGTATACTTATTATATAAGTATATGCAATCCATCTAGGTATTTTTGTATACTATTTTCTTTAGTGTACTGTTTATGTTGTTATTGTATTCTAATTATATATATAAGTTATAAATAACATTTTACAAAACTATAAAAATATAAAAGTAATGAGAAATATACATGATTAATAAAATAAATATTTATCCGTGTATATTGTACAATAGGGGTCCAAAACCTAAGTTTTGCACATCTTAACTCCAAATTAAGTGAAGCCACCTTCACAAATAGCTTATTAAAAGTTATGTACATGTCTGGGAAGTTTGGATTTTGGAATTTTATTCAGAGTATAGAATGACAATTTGTATTACTATTGTGTAAAGTAAATCCTGTATTTTTTATATATTTTTATCTACAACTTTCATGTACAAAGTTTATTGATTTGATATATAAATAATAAAGAATAAAATGGGTCCCAAAAATGCATTATTGGCATTTATGAACTAGGATTTTTTTGTCTTTATTGCTCTTATATCCCCCTACTTTATTCGTTGTTGACCTAGTCATCATGATGCCTTGGTCTCGGGGTTTAGGGTCGTAAAATAACTTTGGTATTTTATTTATTTTTCTTTTCTTTATACTTTTTTTATCTTTAAACAATGTATTTTATACAATATTAATACAATAAATAATATATGTTAATTTATGCAAAATTATGATCTTCACATGTATTTAGCGAGTGTTTAAATGCCAAAATGAAAAAAAAAGGTGATGAAATGGAGATTCATCAGCTCCCCATCCACTACAAACTCCATCTCTCAAATCCTTTCACAGGTTATTCTTTACACTATGGATAGTTGTGAACCACCCCATTCCTTCTCAATGATTCCATTAGCCCTCCTCTTGCTCCTCAAATGCGCGAGAATCATTTTTCTCCACCATGGAATCTCTACAAAATCCACCTCTACCAATGGATTCACTTCCAATTTGACCACCATCTCTTGTACGTAGAATCAATTGTGGGACTATTAATTCAACGTTACATTAAGATAGAGAAAAAAAGGTTTACTGCACCTTGTGGCTTCACTAGCATGAGAGAGGCTCCTTGCTCCTTAAGCATCTTGATGACTCGGAATCCGATGCGGGTAAGATGAATTAAATTAAGCAATGTCGTTGTTCTCAACCAATCGATTCAGTCAACGAGAAAAATATTTTAAACCACTCAAAAGAAAGATAAATCAAACAATTAAATGCAAGCAGTTTCACTATTCAATTTACCTGGTATAGCGATCATGTCGAACACAAGGAGCACGATTTAAAACTATATAGTCAAATTTCCAAAATAATTGTAAGTGATTTTTGAATTTTTATTTTTTTTATTTTCAAATAAAGCACAAGTGATAACACACACACCACACTCTTTTTGAATTTTTCACAATAGTAAAAAATACTCAGAAAACTACAGAGAAAATAGTTTTGTGTTTTATAATTTCTAAAATATTTTTGGTAATTTTTTTCAAATTTTTCTAATATTTTTGTGATTTTATAAAAATCAAATAGTAGAATAAAATAAAATAGTACATAGACAAGAGTATTTTACAACTTAAAATACTTTAAGTGCCCAATACTTTTGGAAATTATTTTTAGGCTAAACTACAATTAAATATCTACAAACAGAGACTGGAATCACAATTTTTGGATTTTTCTAAAATTTTCTACAATTTTTTTAAGATTTTTAGTTTTTCGCACTTTTTTGGAGATTTATAAATGGTTGAAGCACAAAAAATGAATAGAAATTAAAAAACACCAAAACACACCTATAGTAATTTTTTGTAATTTTTAGGAAAATTTTCGAAATTTTATGAATTTTCCAATTACACACAGACCAAAAGATACTATTTTTGAATTTTTAAATATAATAAAAGTCGCAACAAAATCCAATGAAAATTTTACAATTAAAAACACTACAGCAGGAACATGCACAATTTCTTCGATAATTTTTAGACCATTAGAAACATTTATTTCATCAAAAAGGGCATGCACATTGAAGTCTGGTAACACATGGACTAAAATGCAATTGTTCAATGTTTTAGCATCAAAATATAATAAGATATAAATTACAGGATGAAAATGCAAATTACCCAATAAAGTGTGCGATGCACGTGACTTGTAGGCTGGCAGGGGCTTTTTGGCAATTGTTGAAACTTCTGAGGGTAATTTTGCAATTTTGCCAAAGATATTTTTTATTTAAAATAAGAACTAGGGTTCCTTCGTGCCAAACAACGAGGGGGAATGGGTCCGATGGGGTCGTTGTAGGTGCGGCGTGGCACGGGCATCGTGGGCCACTAGAGCGTGGAGGAATACGGTGAGGGCACGCACCGTCGGGCGTACACTGGCGAGGATGTCGCGGTGACACTTGGGTGATGGACGATGGGCATCAAGAGGAGGACCAGCAAAGGGAGACAACCCACGTACGGTCGGTTGCACGGCCATGGAGGGGGTACCCGTCGGTGGTGGCGTGCCACCTTGCACGACAACTGGAGGACACAAGGCTGAGGGGCGCCCGTTGGGGAGGCTCACGACGGAGAAGACACGTGCGGCACCGTGTGTGAAGCGGACAACAAACAGTGGAGCGGGTCGTGATGGTGGGAGGCGAAGGCGGTGGAACCACCACGGGATCGAGGTTGGGTAGACGTAGGGCGAGGAGGCAATCATAGTGGCCGGGGCGATGCGGGGTTGACCGGGCGGAGGGCTTCTTGGAGCAGGAGTCTGGGCGACAGAAGTCCGCGCGGCAGTAGGAGGCCGCGTGCTTGAGCCCAGACGGTGGTGGCTCGGCGGAAGCTTCGTCGACGGTAGGTGGGGCTCCAAATGCGGGGCTGGAGCTGCCCGCTGAGTTTTCGTTTTTTAAATTTTTTATTTTATTTTTGTAAACTGTAACTAGAACATGAGGAATTTTTATTTTTTTAACAAAAATTGTAAACAGAGAAAAGATTTTTTTATATTATCTTTTGTATTTTTAGTTTTCCTTCAAACAAGTTTTAGGAAGAAAAATAATATATATGTAGAAATATCTATATATATTTATTTATTTTATTTATAGACAAAATAGGATGCGTGAATGGGGATCCGGTGGAAATGTGAGGAATGGATCCAAGTCTCTGGTCACCGTGCGTGGTCGGAGGAGTGTGGTCTTGTGAGATAGGAATGTGAAATGTGGAGATCGGAGAATGAGATGAAAAATTCAGTGTCGGATGTAGATCAAAGAGTGATGGATCTTTTTGTGATTTTAGGATCTAAATTCTAAACACGAAATCAAAGCAAAAATTAAATCTAAAATTTACCTTGGAAAAATGACGGGAAATAGAAAATGGATCTCACCTCGGGATCGGATACGCCGTGATGGCCTCGATGAGGGTCGACGCGCTGTCACCGGACGGCTCGGAGGCTGGGCACACTTCTTCAACAAGATGGCTCTCGGAGATCGGGCTCCTCTTCACCAAAGATTGATCAAAGAATGAATGAGCGAGGAAGGAGCCAATAAAAAGAGAAGAAAAAAGGAAGGTATATACACTTAAGGAATGTATTTAATGGTGGAATTAATAAAATAATTAAATTAATTAATTAATTAAAAATGAATTTCGGAATTAAATAAAATTAAATTATTAATTAATTTACAAAAAAAATTAGCCACCTTAATGGTGTCTATTTAAGGTATAAAATCAAATCTTTACATAAAAGGTAAGTTTTCAAATCAAATAAATAAATAAACTAAATAATTCAATCTAAATTTCGTAATTAAATTAAATTAATTAATTAATGTTAAATATTTTATTTTTTGGTGATTTTTATATAAGGAAATTAGTTGTATACAAATATTATGTACATATAATATACACATGCCGAAATAAGGAAATAATTTTTATATCTTTTCTAAATTTTTTATTTATATTTTTATTTTATGCTCTCACTGAAAATAATATTTATAATTATGTACATTATATATAAAAAATAAATAGGAATAAATATGTACTATAAATATTGATGAAACTGCATAAAACACCCTAGAAAATTGACTTTTCATCCGTAACCTCCAAAAATTATGAAACCACGGTCATTTGAAAGATAATTCAAATTAGAGCATAATGGAATGAGTTCGACTCAATTTAATTCGTATGGATCCAGAATTGATATTTTAATTATCGTTTTGCGGCTTTTTCTGAGTGTGATTATTTGTAATATGTACATTATTTTGCTATGCAATTATTTTTATTATTTACAACACATTTTTATTTAAAACTTTTGTTTACAAAAATAATTAATTTGAGGTCAATTTATACAAATAAAATAGTACAAGTTTTATACAAATATACAGAGAAAATTTTACAAATTATTTTTTTTTATTTTTAAATTGAAGATCCTATCTCCCCCTGCTTTATTTCTGGTTGATCAGGTCAAGTCTTGACCTTCTCTCGGGATTCAGGTCAGTTAGCATTTATTACATAAATTCGTCCTCCATTTTTCTTTTCTTTTTCTTTTCTTCTTTATTCTTTTATTTAAGTACAAAAAGTGTTACAAATGCATATTTAACAAATGCATGCAAAATGGTAAATTTATGAAATTAGTGGGCATTTACAGATGTTTGACTAAGTGAAGCTAAAATAAAAGAATAAAAGCGATGAATAGTGGATTCATTATTTCCATATACTTTACCTTTGCTAGTCCCTTAGCAATCACTTATTTGGAAAATGAGTGAAAACAAAAATAAAGAAAAAAAAGGAAAGAAGTTAGAACAATGTTGACTTTTAAACATATCTTCATAAAATTGTAGTATGGAGCTCTATCGGACCTTTGGATTATTAGTGTGTCGGAACATTAATGGGAAATAGATTTAAAACCTAACAGCCTCTAAGTTCCAAAAGACTCCAATTCAGTTCTCCTCAACAGTCAGATCAGAACAAGTCTACATACAAAAATTCTTATGACTGAATTCTTACTTGTACGATGTAAGTGAAATATAGTTCCTCATCTCAAAAGTAGCAAAGAAACAACCTCTCTCAACAAGGTAACTCTAATCCCCCAGTCTAGCAACTCTTTCCTCGAAGAACGGGGATATTCCCTTCTAAGTTCAAGTATAACCAGCTCAAGAAGAGGGGATAGAGAAGAGAATGGACGGTAACTAGTGTAGCTACCTATCCTTGGATGCATGACCAGTGTATCCATGTCACCTACTGCATGCTCACAAACATTTGTCTTTGAAGCTCTTATTCTTTTTTTTCACTTTTATATACACTCCGGTAGGCATTTTACTTTTCAATCAAGCATGTCCACTTTTAGAGATTTTGCATTTTTTATTTTTTTTGAAAATATATACAAGGTGCAGCATGTACATAAGGAGTTTTCCTCTTGAGTGAGCCGGTAGACTATCCCTCTTTTGAAGCATTATTGCAACCCCATAACATCATGACTTTAGATCTCAACATTGCCAAACCAGGTAGAGACACACTTCCCTCCCTAGAGGAGGACGAGAGGTTCTGCCTAGATGTACTACCCTCGTATGCTACCCCAAGCCAAAAGATTCTTCCCCCTCACTACCTCCTCCATGAAGAGCTACGTGTAGAGTGCTTGTCCAAGGTAAGCCACGGTATAAAAGAATCATGTGTGTGTTATTAAATATTCTACTTAGACTAATCAAGATGACATGTGAACATAGTCTTATGGACTCAAAGAATTAAGTCATTGGGACCTTAAAATTCTTAACTCCACTTCTTATAAGGTCCCTCTAAAATTAAATGGATTAAGGTCCAACTAAGATCCATACTTCAAATTTATTTCAGACTTAGTTTAAATGTCAAAATTATCTTGAAAAATGCACATGCAAATGCAAGAAATATGTACAATGAAAAGAAAAGAAAGAAAAATCTTTTTGTGAAAGAATTTTCTAATTTTGAACTTTTTATGGATTTTTGAAAAAAAAAGATGCACATGCAAAAAGATTTTTTTATGCTAATTTTGTAGGCTTTTAGTTTTTAATTTTTTAGGGATTTTTTATAAGGGTTATGGATATATACAAGTATATAAAAATATTATAAGAGTTAGGGAGAGATGCACATATTTACAAAGGAGTGAGACAATTATTTACAAGAATAAGATGAAAGGATTTACAACTTGAGTAATTTATATAGGTATATACATACAGTTGGAATTCTTTATCTACTTTTTTATATTTTTTATCTGATTCATATATTCCTCAAACTTATTTGAAAATAATTTTACAAATAATATTGAAAACTATAGTCCAAAATAATTTTTCAAACAATTTTACAAACACTTATAAACATTTGAAAACTATTTTGCAAACATTTTTCAAATAGTATATATAGAATTTCAAATAATTTTTCAACCATTTTCAAAACATTTACAAATAGTTTTACAAAATAATTTTATTTCACACAAAGAAAAGAAATTTTTTACAAGCCAAAATATTTTTACAAAGGTTGAAAATATTTTTCAAACATTTTTCAAATAGTTTTCAACTGATTTTTTAAATAGATTTTCAAACTACTTTCAAAATATTTTTCAAAATATTTTAACCTGACTTATTAATCAATATATACAAAAAGAATTTGAGGAAATATCTGCATCTTTTTATTAATTGATTTTTCTGAATTTTACAAGTATTTATTCAGTATTTTAGCCATATTGAAAATAGGTGTCTGCTATCGGGTAAAATTGTGCGAGAATGAAATCGGACTCCAATACCACAAAAGAAATTATCGGCTCAAGGTCTGAATGGAGTGAAAGGGCAGAGCCGAAGAAGTCGAACGTGGAGAATGAAGGATCTGTCAGGGAATTCTCTACATCAATCACCGTCTCGAATAAATAAGGAAGATCGAGATCAGGAGACTTACTAAAAAGGTTGATATCTGATGTATGTAATGTAGAGAAATCAGTAAAACCATCGAATACCTCAAAGATCGGGTCATCCTTGCGAGGGTCGTCGAGGAGAGAAAAATCAAACTCAAGATCACAAATATAAGAAGACTCGGTCTCGTGATCCGACAAGTTGGATGCAATCCCAGAAAGTGAAACCGAGTACATAGGGTTTGTGGCATCTTCCCGTAGATAACCCTCGGGGAGTAATACCGAACCATCGAATTGGGGATCTATGTTGTCAAATATCAAGTCCTCTAAAAATATATAGACCTCATAAACTGGGAGGACACAAGGCTCAAATACGAGACTATCTAGATCTGTCAAATCAAAAATCAATCCCTCATTAAGCTCTCTATTCTGAGATGTTTCCAAATGTGTATCCGAATTTTAGAAGATCTTCTGAAGAATAGATATTGAATCTTTTGGACATGGACACTGAAATGACTTAAAGGATAATTGAGGGATGGGCTCCTAGATACTAAAAGATCTAGAATCCAAGAATCATCGACGTGAAAGTGCAGGACTGGCTCAAAATTTGAGTGTAAATCCAATAGGAACTCATCCTATATCCTGCTCTTGGAACATACAGTGGTAGTCAATACGTCCATCATCTGAAAAGTAGTAAAATCCACATACTTTGATTGGTGTGTGATGTCTGAATCGGCATAATGTGCCACACACTCAACTAATGTCATATCTCCCTCGTGTGTTATCCCGAATAAATCATCTCGTGAATATGGGATGCTTGAAAGAGTTCCCAAGATGGTCTCAAATAAATCCATGTTGGGACTGTGGTGTGAACCACCATACGAGGTAATGACTAATGCAATATGATCGGCGATCATCCCCCTCATGGTGATTTGGACAAGGTTAGTCATCGAAAATCCATGATTCAAATATCACATCAAAAGATCAAGTAACCTCAACCATGAATCTCTCAATGGATCCTGGAGGTCATTTGAAAAATCACGAATACAAGACTGCATCAATTCTGCTCTACGATGGGGGTAAAATCTCTGCAAAAACAATGATCGTAAATCTCCCCACGTAGCAATCTTCCTTCCCAATCGTCTATGCCAACTCTTACCTCTACTCTGAAGTGTAAATGGAAAGGTCATCAAAATCAGGTCCTCAGAAGTGATATCAGAATATGATCATGATCCACAAAACTCCTCTAACTCATCGATATGCAAATAAGGTTCCTCGTATACTTCCCCTGAAAACTTCGGTAGTAGATCAATGAACTATAAATCCAGAATGAAGGGTCCAAATGTAGATCCTAGATGAGCTCCTAAGTGTGGCTGCTCGTCTCCTAAATAATATCCAATCATCCCAGAATCGTAAGCATCTAAAACTCGCAATTGCTTCATGTGATCTCCTATGGAATGCACTCTCATCTCAGAAAGGTGGTCACCCATTTCTTGTATCTGGTCAATCTGAACTCTTTGGGCGTCACTCACAACATGTCCCGAATAAGAAGGTGGGAATGGGGAGAGAGAAGATGGGAAATCTGTCGGAGTTCCAACCTCCCCAAGAGAGTGGATGGGAATGATGGGTATGAAATGAAGAAGCCGTAAAATCCGGCTGAAATGGAGTGTGGCCCGTCATGAAGAGATGGAAATGAAGGGAGGGAGGGTGGGATAGAAGAGAGAGAAAGAGACAAAAGGTGACTGCTAATGATCTAAGGGATGATTAACGTAACCAACTCACACCAAAGATATTCAAACACAAAGCAAACCCTCAGTTCACCAACTCAACACAAATCTGATCGTGAGAGTTCGATCTTTATCTTTTTAATTTTAAGAGTTTAGTGATCAGAAAAAGTTGTACAAACTCTTAAGAGGCTTTAATAGGATTTGAGCACTACTCCTTAGTGTGTACGCGAGCAATTAAAGACGCAAACAATGAGAGGATTGCTCTCCAAAAATAATAAGGAATAAATTACGTTTATTTTTAAGGGTCAAGTTCAATTAGCAGCCACAATTTTAATTTTTTTTGGAAATTTTCAATGGAACGTCTAATAAGATTTCCGATTTCCTTTATTCCTATATCCACAAAACAGAGGGGGGAAATGGAAAAGACAATGCACGAGAAAATATGGATGCAAATGCTAGAGATAGAGGTGCGTACCTGACTCCAACACTCTACATGCAATATGATCCGTGGAGAAAAATTAAACTAATCTAAATGAATGCAATGTGAGAACCGTCCCGATTAAAAACTTCTATTATCGTAAAGCACGGATTTATTTGACTAAGTCCAAGTGAGTTCTATAAGAACATATATTCTATTAGTGGTTTTGGACCTAATGCTACTTGACTCAATCAAATAGAAACCTATATCTAGAGGCTCAAGTACAAAAAACAAATAAAAATAAAACGATGAAAATGGCGGAAAAACTATGGTGAGGTCCCCCAAGTGCACTGACACTTGGCAAAACAGACCTCGAGTACAAATGTCCAAATGTCCAAGGTCTAATTATTACAATACAATCTAAATGTTCTCTAAAATAAAATAACGGTCTTCTGTCCTTCCATGCTCTTCCTCCTGTGCGGGTCCTAAAAAAGAAGTCTGAGTCGGAGTCCGACGATACCTCGCACAAAAATCAAAGCAGATGATGGTCAGAAAATAGTTATAATATTATAGAGACAAATAGCACAAAATTGGAAAATGACTACGAAACCGTACTCCTGGGCAACAGTGCAATTCTGATGACGCGGAATCTGATGCGATTAAGATGGATTAAATTAAGCAATGTTGTTGTTCTCAACTAATCGATTCGGTAAACGAGAAAAATATTTTAAACCACTCAAAAGAAAGATAAATCAAACAATTAAATGCAAGCGGTTTCTCTATTCAATTTACCTGGTATAGCGACCATGGTCAAACACAAGGAGCACGATTTAAAATTTATGTAGTCAAAATTCTAAAATAATTTTTAGTGGTTTTTTGAATTTTTATTTTTTTTTATTTTCAAATAAAACACAAGTGATAACACACACACACCACACTCTTTTTGAATTTTTCACAATAGTAAAGAATACTCAGAAAATTACAAAGAAAATATTTTTATGCTTTATAGGTTTTAAAATATTTTTGGTATTTTTTTCAAATTTTTCTGATGTTTTTGTGATTTTATAAAAATCAAATAGTGGAAAAAATAAAACAGTGCACGGCCAAGGGTATTTTTGCAACTTAAAATACATTAAGTGGCCAATATTGTTGGAAATTATTTCTAAGCTAAACTATAATTAAATATCTACAAATAGAGACTTGAATCACAATTTTTAAATTTTTCTAAAATTTTCTACATATTTTTTAAGATTTTTAGTTTTCGCACTTTTCTGGAGTTTTATAAATGGTTAAAGCACAAAATTTGGGAAGAAATTAAAAGACATCAAAAGATACCTACAGTAAATTTTTTGTAATTTTTAGGCAAATTATCAAATTTCTATGAATTTTCTAATTACAGACAGACAAAAAGACATTGTTTTTGAAATTTTAAATATTTTAAATAGCAACAAAATCCAATGAAAAATTTATACAATTAAAAACACTACAGCATGAACATACACAAAGATTTTGATAATTTTTAGACCATTAGTAACATTTATTTCATCACAAAGGGCATGCACATTGAAGTCTGGTTACATAGGGACTAAAATGCAATTGTTCAAATTTTTTGCATCAAAATATAACAAGATATAAGTTGCTAGATGAAAATACAAATTACCCGATAAAGTATGTGACACACGTGACTTGTAGGCTGGCGGGAGCTTTTTGGCAATTGTTGAAACTTCTGAGGAAAATTTTGCAATTTTTCCAAAGATATATATATTTTTAAAACATGAACTAGGGTTTCTTCATGCCAAACAACAAGGTGCAATGGGTCTGATGGTGTCGCTGCTGGTGCGACGCGGTGCGGGCATCGTAGGCCACTAGAGCGCAGAGGAGTACGGCGAGGGCATGCACCGTCGGGCGCGTACTGTGAGGATTCCACGGTGATGCTTGGGTGCTGGACAATGGGCGTCAGGAGGAGGAACAACGGAGGGAGGCAGCCCACGCGCGATCGGTTGCGCGACCGGGGGGGCGACTGTCGGTGGTGGCGCGACGCCTTGCGCGACGGTTGGAGGACGCAAGGCTGAGGGCACCCGTTGGGGAGGCTCCCAGCGGAGAAGACATGTGCGACACCTCGCGCGAAGCGGACGGCGGTCGGCGGAGCGGGCCACGACGGTGGGAGGAGAAGGCGGTGGAACAGTCGCGGGCTCGAGGCTGGGCAAATACGGGGCGAGGAGGCGCTCGCGGTGGCAGGGGTGAGCAGGAGTCTGGGCGGCAGAAGTCCGCGCAGCGGCAGGAGTCCGCGCACATGGGCCCTGGTAGTGGTGGCTTGGGGAGACTTCGTCGGCGGGAGGCGGTGCTCCAGGCACGAGGTTGGAGCCGCCCGCTGAGTTTTCCTTTTTTTATTTTTTTATTTTATTTTTGTAAATTGTAAATAGAACAGGAGGAATTTTTTATTTTTTAACAAAAATTGTAAACTGAGAAAATAATTTTTTTATATTATTTTTTGTATTATTTTTTTGTATTTTTTTAGTTTTCTTGCAAAACAAGTGTTAGGAAGAAAAATAATATATATATATATATGTAGATATATCCATATATATTTATTTATTTTATTTAAAGACAAAATAGGATGCGTGAATGGGGATCCGGTGGAAATATGAGGAATGGATTCGAGTCTCCGACCACCGTGCGTGGTCGGAGGTGTGTGGTTGCGTGAGGTAGAAATATGAAATGTAGAGATCGGAAAATGAGATGAAAAATTTGATATTGGACGTGGATCAAAGAGTGATGGATCTTTTTATGATTTTAGGATCAAAAGTCTAAACACGAAATCAAAGCAAAAATTAAATCTAAAATTTACCTCGGAAAAACAACGTGAAATAGAAAATAGATCTCACCTCGGGATCAGATGCGCCGTGATGGCCTCAACGAGGGCTGACGCACTATTACCGGACGTCTCGGAGGTTGGGCACCCTTCTTCAACAAGATGGCTCTCGGAGATCGGGCTTCTCTCCACCAAAGATTGATTAAAGAATGAATGGGGGAGGAAGCAGACAATAAAAAGAGAAGAAAAATAAAATAGAAGATATATACACTTAAGGAATGTATTTAGTGGTGTAATTAATATAATTAATTAATTAATTATATAAGAATGAATTTCAGAATTAAATAAAGTAAATTAATTAATTAATATACTAAAACTAATTAGCCTCCTTAATGGTGGCTATTTAAGGCATAAAATCAAATCTTTACATAAAAGGTAAGTTTTCAAATCAAATAAATGAATAAATTAAATAATTAAATCTAAATTTCGAAATTAAATTACATTAATTAATTAATGTATGATATTTTATTTTTTAGTGATTTTTATATAAGGAAATTAGTTGTATACAAATATTATGTACATATAATACAATATACACATGTACAAATAAAAAAATAATTTTTATTTCTTTTTTAATTTTTATTCATATTTTTTATTTTGTTTTTTAATAAAAATAATATTTATAATTATGTTCATTATGTATAAAAAATAAATATGAATAAATATGTACAATAAATATTGGTGAAACTGCACAAAACACCCCAGAAAATCGAATTTTCAATCGTAATTCCAAAAATTATGAAAATTCCATTTGAAAAGATAATTTAATTAGAGAATAATGGAAGTGAGTTTGATTCAATTTGAGTTTGTATGGAATCGAAATTGGTATTTCAATTATCGCTTTGTGGTTTTTTCTGAGTGTGATTATTTGTAATATGTACATTATTTTGTTGTGCAATTATTTTTATTATTTACAACACATTTTTATTTACAACTTTTGTTTACAAAAATAATTAATTTGAGGTCAATTTATATACAAATAAAATAGTACAAGTTTTATACAAATATACAAAGAAAAGTTTACAAATTATTTTTTTGAATTTTGAATTGAAGACCATATCTCCCCCTACTTTATTCCTGGTTGATCAAGTCAAGTCTTGACCTTCTCTTGGGGTTCGGATCAGTCTGCATTTATTACATAAATTCATCCTTCATTTTTCTTTTCTTTTTCTTTTCTTCTTTATTCTTTTATTTAAGTACAAAAAGTGTTAAAAATGCATATTTAACAAATGCATGCAAAATGGTATATTCATGAAATTAGTGGGTATTTACAGGTGTTTGACTAAGGAAATGAAGCTAAAATAAATGAATAAAGGTGATAAATCGTGGATTCATCACATCCCCATGTACGTCTTCCACATCCGTGGCCACTCAGTCTAGTAGGGCATGAGGTCGCCACTCAACACTACCCTGAAGCAATAAGTACTCCTCCATAAGCAACATCTTCTGCTCCTAAAATCGAAGGGGGCACAATTCTAAGGAAGTCTAACATAATTTGATCTTGGTTTGTACAAACCATGGTACGATTTATTTCATAAAGGGTAGAACTATATGGAGCACATAAGTGTTAGTGGCAAAATAAGGTATGGATAGATATGGTATGGCAAAAAAATAATGGTGTAATCGTAAAATTGAAGAAACTCAGAGACGCACAAGAGTAAAAGTTCATATATATTTATGTGCATGTATGCATCATTTTTCCATATAACTCCCTTGTTTATCACTCCCAACCACTCATTTCTCTCAAAATGTGAACCTGTGAATGTCCTAGATGCAAACCCTCCTTGCACTCATTCATCTTGAGATAGATCAAGGTCTATGAAGTTGATACTTACAAGTTTCTTGCAGATTAGCAAGATACTCCCATTTCCTCCCCTCCCCCTCTCTATACATCCTATGGTCTCATCGGGAGGTCATTATTTGGTCATGTGTGTGATATAGGTTCGTAGTGGATGTCGCCAGAAGGCTGGTCTATCAGCATACCTTGGCTAATTTTTGTATTATATAGCTTTTCCTACTATACTATACATCTTAGGAGCTAAAGACCATTGAACAAATATTATGATCGAATTGTTGGATCCTTGGGACCAAGGAAAAGATTGTGGCACTCTCTTGATTTCATTTCAGGATTCAACTATCGACTAAATTAATGACTTAGAACTACTATATAAAGTATTTTGGCTTTTTGCCTTCCTCTAATCACTTGCTCATGCAAATTCTTTTGTATGAGTATACAATAAGCCATCTCGTCCACCTTCCTTGTTATTTGAGTTAGTAGGGTGTAACAACTATATTATTAGGGTAGAAAGGATAGGTTGTTTAAATGAATGATTCTAACATGGACGACATTGCCTTAAGCCACACCCTAAAAATGACACAACATTGGGAATTCAAACCCTTTGTTGATTCTAGCGGTCCCAAGGATATGTGGGTGTGCATGCATGTTTGTGTCTAGAGAGAAGAGTATTACATTACCTTCTACTATCAATTGTTGATGATACAAACTTCAATGCACAAACAATCACTACCACATGAATAATATGAAAACACAATGTCTCCATAGTAAATTACCTCTCGCAACCACTAGAGAAGAACAAGTATAATGGTCTCACTTTCATCGAACTCTTCCTTCTCTTCTCTCTTGCTCTTTCTTTTTTTTTCTTGTGGTCATGGTGTTACGCCACCACATACTATCTCCTTTATATCCCTAAATACAACTTTAAGTAGATTGTAACAATCAAACTTGATCATTCAATCTCAATAAATTAAGTCTCTAATCAGTCAAGATATCAATTAATCTCCATCAATCAAGATCATAATAAGATTTGATTACATTTAATCAAATCTCTTTCAACGATTACATGAATCCAACTCTACCATATAAATTATCAATTATTCTGTTTTCCCAATCCTAATAATATAAAGATAATATGGTTTATAAATATTTTATTTATGTGGCACGTGTAAGTGTTGATTGTCACTATATATTATCCGCAAGTTCTAACAAATGGGATAATAAAGCAACAAGGAAAGCTACAAGGATATATAACTTAGTGACTTATTGTTATAATATGATATGGTGTCAAATTCTACACACATTATTTATGATAAAATTACCTTTATTCTTCAATTCAGTAAGAAACATCATATTCATTGCTATTTTGCTAGTAACAAATCGTATAACAATGTCTATATGTTAGCCTTCTCCGGGTTTTTTCTTCTAATACTATTGCTAATAGACCATGCGATAATCATCATCACTTACATGAAATGTTAGTAACGGATAAAATAGTTATTGCACGTGAAAGAATAAAGAATATATTTGCAATGAATTTGTTATGTAAATTAAAACATCAGAAGGTATGGCAATGCCTATTGAAACTAAGTTAGGAATTTACCTCCCTACATGAGCTTACAGCCAACCAGAGAAAGCAAGTAGATCCAACAGACGACTAAGACGAAGACCAATCTTGGATGAAGTAGCAAAGTACCTGTATGCGCAAGTAATCGTCTTCATTACGAAGGGCCTGAAAGAGGAGGGCAGCTTGGATATCCACCATATCGTTGCTGGCTTCGTAGAAAAAGTCTATGAGCGGGGTGGAGAAATGATGGAAGAGCCAACAAATTGCTCCCCACTTGGACGATTCCTTAGCAGTGTACTTGGATTTCCTAGCACCATCCTTGGCCACGCCCGTGCTTGTTCCCGTGCCGAGGGAGAGTACGAGGTAGCGAGCATTCTCGTGTGAAGTCCGTTCGAACACATGTGTGTTCTTGTACACGATGTCGTTCGATGCCATGCTCATGGCCACCACAGTCTTGCGCACATGCATTAAACAGTTCTTATCAGTGGGAAATGGAAGGATATGTGATGTAATATGAACACTTTCAGAAGAAAACATGCTTAGCTACAGAATAATTCCTTGTTATGATCTCATGCCAAGCACGGATGAATTGCTGCATCATTTGCCGTTCGCTTTGAACCTACTACTTTACTGTTTGTGCTTACAATCAGTCGCTAATGAGATGGTGAGCTTTTCTCTAAACAGTTAATATCGCGCTACAGGATAAACCAATGCAACTAGAAATCATGTCACTAAACTACGTGTGGGTTTGCAATGATCTTTTTTCTTCTAATCATGGATCTGAACCTTACTGTAGTTATTAACAGTACGTAATCATATAACTAATGCTGAGGAGCCCTTTTTTCGGAGGACCAAGTTAAACATTATGCTGGTTGCCGTAGAATTGACTTTCCCTTGGGAAGCTGATGAGATTATGGCGATTTTCACCTCTTCCACTGTAGACCAACCTTTTGAATTCAGAGAAAATGCGATTTAAGCATTGTTAAAAATTTCACTGTTTCAACTGATCCTCTCAAAAACTATTCTGAAAATGCTCAGAAACTTTTTTTTCCATGGGCAAACCTTGAAACTTCGATTTGGCCCCGGTCTTTACTAAACATTATTTTCTTGTGGTTTGTTATTTTTCTGGATGAATGAGATTTGGTCATTCTATCTTAAAAAAAGCTGAACTTGATGCGGAAAAGGTGACCATATTTCAAAGAATATAATGGCTATTGTTACTTATATATGGAGGTCTGTTTACCGGATTGTTCGCGACAATTCCTCCATCAACCATTTCATACTCGCAGATCGGCTTTCCATATTTATCTGCAGTCTCGAAGCGGTAAGGAGGGAGAAACGTCGGTGCTGCAGATGTGCTGATGCATACATCCGCTAGGAGAGCGTTCTTCGACTCATCGTGTTCAGCCTGTTGTCACGGTTAAAAAATATAACGTATGACCATCTCATGTAATAGACGAACTTGTATATTAAGGTGAAGGTTAGAATAATAATCATGATATACGACGGACTACATCTGTTAGATTTTTCCTAAATCAGTGTGTGCATTTTCCGGCTCGAATAACAATCACTGCATGAATATAATTTCAACGGATTACAGAAATATAAATCTATAGGGAACTAATGCAAGCACCCCGAAAATACGTCTCAGTGAAAATTCTAAATTTCTATTGCTGTAATCTATGAGCAAAAAACCCCACTGGAATATAATGGGGGAGAACAGTAAAAGCCTGTATGGGTTAGCTCCAATATGAAACTTGTGTGACAGATCTGTCTGAGAAGTGAGAAATATGTGAATTCAACATTAAAAGAAGGAAAAAGTTCGCATTGATTTTGATATGTTATGCAATATTGTTCACTGACGTACGTCCACATTCTACATGGGAATAGTGACGGCTTATATAAAAAACTGTCATTAAAATCTAGTCAATATCACATGCATATACCTGAAATTTGGTGAAGATGACGGGTTGCTGTAGGCTGATGTCGAAGGTTGGTATGACTAGATTGGTCAGCGCCTGGCTCATCTTGGTTTTATCGAGCATTTGGTTGATCAAGTAGTGCAGATACCTTCCATCATATCTTGGACCAGTAAGCTGTCTTAGATAACCAAATAGCTTCCCTATGATGCCGAATCTGTGCAAACATATATAAAGGTTTTGTCGTGCCTTTAGGATCTTGAACTCATATTTCGACGTTTTTCTAAGAAATGGTATAAAAGGTAAGATTTGAACATCGATTTTTTTATTATAGTGTGTCTATTCAACCTTCAAATCATTCAATAAAAGACTTTTTCACTTTTGCATATATGCTCCATCCCCTTTTCCACTGTATTTCATACTTCTGGATTAATATGATGCATTGTGAAACTAAACGTTAAAGATCCTTTTGCTTAATTATTAAATGCTATACCGGTTGAGCGCATTGTATATATGACAACAAAATTAGAAATGTTAAGCGCGGTACTTTCCCTTGCAAGCACAAGATAAACATATACATCATTAAGCTCGACGTCACACTAAGAATGCCTAATCACGAGTACTTAGTGCTACAGTCGTCGAAGATGAAGAGTTGTAATCATTCTCTATACGTGAATAGTTATCTAAGAGCCAAGAATGAAGACATGCAAATAAACAAGAGAACATGACAGTGCAAGAAGGCCAATTATAAGGTCTATACATAAATTTTAAAATGCAAAGATGAGAGATCTTACAAATATATTCTCAAATTGAAGAATTCTCACATAGGTAAAAACCTCAATTTATTGATCGAGAATTCTCTCAGCAATATGGATTGAAAATGGTAAAATGTTCAGTGTTCCACAGTGGATGTGACTATTTTAAGAGGGAAAATGGTTCTCATAGCCCAAAATCTTACAAATCCTATATGGCACCTCAGTAGTCACGTATATCATTGCTTACAAAGATCGTTAATGCATGAAACTTTTTGCATCTTTGTGCAAATTGTCACAACATCTTTGTGCCATAACATCATTGTGCAATTGACGGAAGCACAGGCGTCTGGACTGGTGGCGCCTTTTGCGGAGGAGGAAGCTAAAAGCATGGTGTGGGGGTTGAACGCGGATGGGGCGTATTGTCTAGATAGTTTTTCGGTGTTCTTCTACAGGGAATTTTGGGACGTAGTTAAAGAAGATGTTATGGCAATGCTCAATGAGTTCAGAGATGGCAACATAGGACTCGAGAAGGTGAACCGGGCGATGTTCCTCCTTCTTCCCAAGAATGAGAACCTGATCAAGGTGGAGGACTATAGGATGATTGCGTTGTCTAATGCAATCTACTTAATCGTCGCCAAGGTACTAGCAAATAGGCTCATGCGAGTGATGGGTGATGTAATCCTGCAAAATCAGACTGCTTTTATCCCAGGCAGACAGTGGAGGACGGACTAGTTATGGCATCTGAGATTTGCCTAGAGTGGCATCAGGAAAATGTGAAGGGATTGGTCTGGAAGATTAACTTCGAAAAGGCTTACGACTGCGTAGATTGGAGCTTCTTGTGGGAGTCACCGTCGGCACGGCTTCACCGACCTCTGGATAGCCTGGATGAAAAAGTGTGTCACGACCTCGTCATATACAGTATGGTGAATGGCAGACCGGAAGGCAGATTTTTCCAGCTGCAAAGGGGTGTGCGAGAGAGATGCCCGTTAGCTCCAATGCTTTTTGTTTCAGTGGCGGATGCGTTGGCAGTGATGTTCAGGAGAGCAGTTAATGAAGGATGGTGTGAGGGGTTCCGTATGGGAGCCATCTCTATTCCACTCTTGCATTATGCAGATGACACGATGATTTTCTTGGGCCGTACGGAGGAAATGCACAAAAGGACAAGGCATCTAGTGGAGATCTTCAACACTATTTTCAGTCTCAAGATCAATAGAGATAAGTCTGTGGTGATTCAATTTGGGATGGATGAGGACGAGAGAGAAGCAAGGTTTGTGCTTTTGGGATGCCTGTTAAGCTGAAAATCGATAGGTCGAGAGAGGGAAAATAATCACAATGATGTCGTTGTTCTCAACCACTCGAATCGGTCAACGAGAAAAATAATTAAACCACTCAAAAGATATCAAACAATCAAATGCAAATGTAAGTGGTTTCTGCTATTCTTTTTTACCTTGTATAGCGATCAGGGTCGAACACAAGGAGCACGATTAAAAAAAACTAAGTAGTCAAATTTCGAAAGAAATTTTTAGTAGTTTTTAATTTTTATATTTTTTTATATTTTATTTTTTAAAATTAAGAACAATATGCACAAGTGATAAAAACACACACAAACCACACTCTTTTTTTATTTTTTAAAATGATAAAAAATGCTCAGAAAATTAAAAAGAATTTTTTTGTTTCATATAGTTTAAAATATTTTTTGTAATTTTTTCAAAATTTTCTAATATTTTTGTGATTTTCTAAAAAATCAAACAGTGAAAAACAGAGCAAACTATGCACTGTCAAGAGTATTTTGCAATTTAAAAATACTTAAATTGCCCAATAATCCTGAAAACTATTTTTAATAGAAACTACAAATCAATATCTAAAATAAAAAACTGAAATCACTATTTTTGGATTTTTCTACAATTTTTCACAATTTTTTTAACAATTTTTTCACATTTTTTTCATTTTTATAAAGGGTTATTGCACAAAAATTGATCAGAAGTTCAAAACACAAAAATGCACCTAAACTAATTTTTTTTGGAATTTTTAAGAAGTTTTTCAAATTTTTATGAATTTTTCAATTTCGAGCATGCAAAAAGTTACTGTTTTTTATTTTTAAAAATATCAAATATCCACAAAAATTAATGAAAAATTTATACAATGAGAGAAACTTCAGGAACATCCACAATTTGTTTTGAGAATGTTTCGAATAATAAATGCATTTATTCTATCAAAAAGAGCATGCAAATTTAAAGTCTGCAATACAGGGTCCAAATTGCAATTATTGAAAGTTTTTGCATGAAATAAATAACAGAGATAAAATTAGAGGAAAAACATGCAAGATACCCAATAAACATGTGCCGAGCACATGACCTTCTAGAGTAGGTGTCTTTTCGTAATTGTAGAAACTACTAGGAAGCACTTTGTAATTTTTCCAAAGCCTTTTTTTTAATTTGTCCCTAGGGTTCCTCTTGTGAATCCTTCGTTTCCAAAAGCAAAGGGGGTGCCAGGGGCCGCTGCCGCTGAGAAAGGGGGATGAGGGCGGCTGGGCGGAGGATGGCTCTAAGCTACGGAGGTACGACAACGGGAGCGCGGAGCCACGTGGCGCGGGTAGGAGGTGCGTGCGAGGCGACGTACGGCGGATCTGGTGGCTGGAAGTGCGTCGTCGGGCGTGAGAGCTCTGGACGGAGGGGCGTAGTGGGAGGTCGAGCGGCCCCGCACGGGAGGCGCGCTTGGGGGCCGCTAGGACGGAGTGGCTGGGAGCGCTGAGGAGGTACGGGGGCCGCGCACCGCCTTGCGGGGAGGCAGCGCCCCGCGTCAGCGGAGGGGGGAGGCCCGCGTTCGGGTCAGGAGGAGTTGCGCGCAGCAGCGACGTGAGGTGTCGTGTCCAGTGGCACGAGGGGTCCAGTCAGGGGTGTCGGTTGCGAGCCGATTGCAGAGCTGCCTCCTAAGCATGGCAGAGGACAGAGAAGGGGGCACCGCCCGGTAGTGGAGCCGACGACGACGAACACCGGTCGTGCGCGCTGGGAGAGTGGTGGCTTCAGAGGCACCGCGCGACGATGAGGCTGTAGTGCGGGAGGCGCGACCGGGAGTGGTGGAGGCGGCAGGGGTGACGACCCGCTGCTGTTGTGGATTTTTTTATTTTTTTATTTTTTAATTTTTTTAAACTTGTAAACAAAACAGTAAAAAATCTCTTTCTTTATTTTTTTTATTTTTTTTAAAAAAACTATAAGAAGAATAAAGACTATATAGATTTTTTTGTTAATTTTTTTGAAAAAGGGAAGTAAACAGAAGCACAATTTTATTTATTTTTTTATGAACCTACACAACAAAGAATAGAGAGAAAAGAAATATATGTTTTTTTATTGTATCATGCAAAAACAAATGTTAGAAAATAAGATGTATTTTTTTAAATTTATTTACAAATAAAAGGGAGTCGATGAATGGGTTAGATCTTGTCGATATGGAAGATAGATCCGTAGCTCCGATCACCGTGCGTGACCAGAGGTGATAGGTCGTGCGAGATAGAAAGTGAAAATGGTAAGATCACAAGTTAAGGTGAAGATCGGTATCGGACGTGAATTATGTGGAGAAATTTTGATTTTGATCTAAAATTTAATCACTACACTTACGCAAAAATTTAAACTATGGTTTATCTAGGAAAAAAGAAAGGAAATAAAATGAATCCCACCTCGGGGTTCGGAAATACCATGATGGCCTCGATGAGGGCCGACGCACTGTCACGGGATGGCTCGGAGGCTAGGCATCCTTCTTCAACAAGACGGCTCTCGGAGATCGGGCTCCTCTCCACCAAAGATTGATCAAGAGAAATGAGAGAGGAAGAGCCCATTAAAAAGAAGACACAAATAAAAAATGGAAGATTTCTACAAATGAGGAAGGTGTTTATTGGTTAATTAAATAAAATAATTAATTAATTAAAAACGAATTTTAGAATTAATTAAAATAAATTAATTAAATAATTTCCAAAAATGAATTAGCCACCTTAATGATGGCCATTAAAGGAATAAAATTAAATCTTATAAAAATGATAGGTTATTAAATCAATTAATTCACATAAATCTAATAAATTAAATAATTGAATATAAATTTCGGAATTAAATTAAATTAATTAAATAATGTTAGATAAATAATTTTGTTAGTGATTTTTATTTAAGGAAGTTAGTTGTATACACATATTATACACATATAATACAATATACATAGGTACAAATAAGGAAATAATTTTATAAAAGATTTTTTTAATTTTTATTTTTTTATGTTTAATGAAAACAATATTTACAATTATATACATTATATAAAAATAAATATGGGTAAATATACAAATATGTACGTGGTAAAACTGCACAAAACACCCTAAAACTAACTTTTTAACCGTAACTACAAAAATTAAGAAACTACAGCCATTTGAAAGATAATTTAATTTAGAGTATAATGGAATGATTTTGGTTCGATTTGAGCTCGTATGGAGCCGGAATTGGTGTTTCAATCAATTCTTTGCGGGTTTTTCTGGGTGTGATTATTTTCAATATATACATTATTTTATTTTACAATTATTTTTCTTATTTACAACACATTTTTATTTACAACTTTTGTTTACAAAAAAATAGTTTGAGGTCAAATTATATACAAATAAAAAATGGTAAGTTTTGTACAAATATACATGAAAAGTATTTACAAAACATTTTTAGATTTTTGACAGAAGATCCTATCTCTCCATACTTTAATCCTGGTCGATCAGGTCATGTCTTGACCTTCTCTCGGGGTTCGGATCAGTCTGTATTTATTGCATAAACACATCCTTTTCTTCTTTCTTCTTTATTCTTTTATTTATGTACAAAAAGTATTAAAAACACAATTTTAACAAGGGATTGGGGAGCCTACACCCATGTGTAGGTAACTTACCTACACCCACATCTTGTTTCTTAATTTTTTTTGATTTTTTTGAAATGAATCTTTAGGGGATTTACTTAGAATATTTAATGAAATATGTGTTTCAAATTTCATGTAAAACAGACATTCCTAACAGCTCCATCGGAAGGGGCCGATTTCAGCAAATCTCATACCGTCAAAATTTGACTGTCATGATGGATAAGTTAGAAGTCTCAAAATAAGTTGAAATTTGGATGATGATATGGTGATATATTGTGATCTAAATTCCCCAAGGAATTAATTCAAAAAAATAAAAAAATTGAGGGAAAAAGAGTTGGGTGTAGGTAAGTTACCTACACATGGGTGTAGGCTCCCTTTTCCCTTTTAACAAATGCTGCAAAATAGTAATTTTATGCAATTAATGGGTATTTACAAGTATTTGACTAAGGAAATGAAGCTAAAATAAAATAATAAAGATGATGAATCGTGGATTCATCATTCTCCTATACTTTACCTTTGCCGGCCCCTTAGCAAATACTTATTTGGAAAATAGTGAAAGCAAAAATAAAGAAAAGAAAAAGGAAAGAAGTTAGAACAACATTGACTTTTAAACTTATCTTCATAAATATGTAGTATGGAGCTCTGTCAGACCTTTGGATTATTAGTGTGTCAGAACCTTAATGGGAAATGGAATTGAAACCTAACAGCCTCTAAATTCCATAGGACTCCTATTCAGGTATCCTTAACAGCCAGATCAGAACAAGTCTGCATACACAAATTCTTATGACTATGAATTCTTACTTGTACGTGTAAGTGAAATATAGCTCCTCATCTCAAAAGTAGCAAAGAAACAACCTCTCTCAACAAGGTAACTGTAATCCCCGGTCTGGCTCTTTCCTCGAGGAGCGGGGATATTCCCTTCTAAGTTCAAGTACAACCAGCTCAAGAAGAGAGGATGGAGAAGAGAATGAACGGTAACCAGTGTAGTTACCTATCCTTGGATGCATGACCAATGTAGCCATGTCACCCGCTACAAGCTCACAAATGTATGACATTGAAGCTCTTATTCTTTTTTTCACTTGTATATACACTCCGGCAGGCATTTTACTTTTCTATCAGGCCTGTCCACTTTTGGAGATTTTGCATTTTTTTTCTTTCTTTTTTGACAATATATACAAGGTGCAGCATGTACATAAGGAGTTTTTCCTCTTGAGACAGTAGACTATCCCTCTTTTGAAGCATCATTGCAACCCCACAGCATCCTGTCTTTAGACCTCAACATCACCAAACCAGGTTGAGACACACTTTCCTCCCTAAAGGAAGATGAGAGGTTCCTCCTAGATGTACTACCCTCGTATGCTACCCCAAGCCAAAGGATTCTGCCCCCTCACTACCTCCTCCATGAAGAGCTACATGTAGAGTGCATTGTCCAAGGTAAGCCACGGTCTGAAAGAATCATGCTTGTGTTGTTAAATATTCTACTTAGACTTATCAAGATGACATGTGAACATAGTCTTATGGACTCAAAGAATTAAGTCACTAGGACCTGAAAAGTCCTAACTCCAAATCTTATAAGGTTCCTATGAAATTAAGTGGATTAAGGTCCAACTAAGCTCCATTCTTCAAATTTATTCCAGACTTAGTTTAAATGTCAAAATCATCCTGAAAAATGCTCATGCAAATGCAAGAAAATATGGAAGGAAAAGAAATAAAAAATCTTTTTGTGAAACCACTTTCAAAATTTTGAAATTTTTATTGATTTCTTTAAAAATGATGCACATGCAAAAAGTTTTTTTATATATGCATATAGTTAGTAATACATACAAGTATATAAACATTTTTCTTAAATTAGGGATGAGATACATATTTACACAAGAGTGAGTTGATTATTTTACAAGAATAAGAGAAAGGATTTGCAACTTGAGTAATTTATACAGGTATATACACAGTTGGATTTTTTAATTTTTATTTTATTCATTTTTTTATTTTTGTGATGTATTTATTCCTCAAATTTATTTGAAAATAATTTTTACAAATAATTTTGAAAACAATAGTCCAAAGTAATTTTTCAGACAAATTTACATTCATTTACACACATTTGAAAACTATTTTGCAAATATTTTTCAAATAGTATATATAGATTTTCAAATTAAAATTTTCAACAATTTTTCAAAACATTTGCAAATAGTTTTTACAAAATAATTTTATTTCACACAAAGAGAAAAAAATTTACAATCCACAATATTTTTACAAAGGTTGAAAATATTTTTCAAACATTTTTCAAATAGTTTTCAAAAGATTTTTCTAATAGATTTTCAAATTACTTTAAAAATATTTTTCAAAATATTTTCCCTAATTTCTTAATCAGTATATACAAAAAGAATTTTGAGGAAATATCTGCATCTTTTTATTAGATAGTTAGTTGGTTTTTTAGTATTTACATGGTATTTTAGCCATATTAAAAATATGAAAGTAAAAGTTATGGATAAAGTATATATACAATATATACGACACCCCCCAATACTTAGCTCGAACTATGTCCTCATAGTGATCAAAGAGCTGGAAAGAAAGACATAACTCATGCTAAGTATAGAAAAGTGAAAAGAATAGTATACTACAACGACGAGTAAAAGAATAAAATCAATGGAAGTCGGCGATCCCCCTGTACTTAGGATCAAGTAATCCTAAGTATAGAAGACTGTACACAAGGGGATAACCGATGAGTAGAATGTACAGAGTCTACCTCCCCTATACTTAGGGTGAAATATCCCTAAGTATAGGCAGCAAAACAGTGGTAAAAAGAATCAAAAGAATAATCACAAGTCTGACACCCCCTATACTGAGGGTAAAGTACACCCTAAGTATGGAATGATCATGAGATGGAGATGGGGTGTGAGACAGAAAGAATGTATGATATGGACAGATGGATTTACACAATGAAAAAATGTTGGGGTGCCTCTCAACAAGCGCTAGAGTTTACGCCCCTAGCTGGGCGCAAATGCTAGGATAACACAATATCAAGGTTCAGGACGACATCTGTAATGTGAATACCGTACTGTTATTGTCGTCTCAGTGGGAGAACAACAACGGAGTCCGGAGGGTCAAGAGAGACACCCGAATGTGCACTTAAGTGGGCGTCGACTACCGGCAAGATAAAAGACGATGTACGATCATACTCTGGTAGCAAAAAGAAACTACCGGCTCAAGATCTGAATAGAGTGAATGGATGGAGCTGAAGTAATCAAACGTGGAGAAGGAAGGATCTGTCAGGGAATTCTCCACGTCAATCACCGTCTCGAATAGCTATAGGAGGTCATGATCAGGAGACTCACTATAAAGGCCGATAGCTGATGCATATAAAGTAGACAAATCAGTGAAATCATCGAATACCTCAAAGATTGGGTAATCCTCACGAGGGTCGTCGAGGAGAGAATCCTCAAACTCATGATCACAAATATCAGAAGACTCGGTCTCATGGTCTGACAGATCGGATACACTCTCAGAAAGTGAAACAGAGTATACAGGGTCCATGGCACCCTCCTGGAGATAACCCTTGGGGAGTAATGCTGAATCATCAGGGAACTGGGGATCAATGCTGCCAAATATCATATCCTCCAAAAATATATTGACCTCATCAAATGGGAGGACACATGGCTCAAATATGAGACTATCTAGATCTGACAAATCAAAAATCGGTCCCTCATCAAGCTCTCTCTGTTGAGATGAATCCATGTATATTTCTGAATCTGAGAAGATCTTCTGAAGAAAAGATACTGAATCTATTGCATATGGACACTGGAATGTCTCAAAGGATGGTTGAAATGTGGGATCCTCCTCTATTTCTTGGGCTCCTAATAAATATAGAATCCAAGAATCTTCTACGTGAAAGAGCGGGACTGTCTCAAAATCTGAATGTAAATCCAATTGGTCTACAACCAATGTCCGGCTCTGGTAACTCACAACAATAGGCAACACATCCATCACATGAAAAGTATCAGCATCCATATCCTCTGATCGGTGTGTGACATCTGAATCAGAATGGTGTTTCACACACTCAACTGGTGTGATTTCTCCCTCATGTGTTGTCCCGAATAAATCTTGTGAATATGGAATGTTTGAAAGTGCATCCAAGATGTTCTCAACTAAATCCAGGTCGGGACAGTGGTGTGAACCACCACACGAGGTAATGACATATGCAATCTCCTGTACATTCCTCCCCCTCATGGCAATGTAGATAAGGCCAATCATCGAAAATCCATGAACTGGAAATCACCTCAAAAGATCTGGTAACCTCAACCATGAATCTATTAATGGCTCGTGGGGGTCAACTGAGAAATCACGAATACAAGACCGCATCATCTCTACTCTACGTTGGAGGTAAAATTTCTGCAAAAACAATGCGTAAATCTCCCCACGTATCAATCTTCATTCCCAATCGTATGTGCCAACTCTTGGCTTTACTCTAAACTGTAAATAGGAAGGTAATCAGCATCATGTACTTAGAAGTGATATCATAAAATGATCGTGATCCACAAATCTCCTCAAATTCATCGATATGCAAATAAGGTTCCTCGTGCATTTCCCTTGAAAACTTGGGTAGTATATCAATGAACTCTAAATCCAGAACGAAGGGACTCAAAGTAGAAGCGGACTGTGCTTCGTGATCTGTGTACTCATCCAATGTCCCAGGATAAAAGTTGTCTAAAGCTCGCAACTGCACCATATGATCTCTTATAGGATGCACTCTCATCTCAACATGGTGAGCACCCGTGTCTCGTATATTGTCAATCTGGACTCTTCGGGTGTCACTCACAACATGTCCCGAATTGGAGGGTGGGTAGGGAGAAGATGGGAAATCGGACGGAGTTCTGACCTCCCAAGAGAGCAGGAGGGAATGATGGGCATGAAGATAAGAAGCTGCAAAATCCGGCTGGAATGGAGTGTGACCCATAATGACGTGAGAAAAGAATGATGATGAAGGGAGGGATGGTGGGGTAGAGTGAAAGAGATAGAGAGAGAGATAGAAGGTGAGAGAGATAGAAGGTGACTGCTAATGATTTAGAGAGGATGAACGTAACTGACTCACGCCAAAGACATTCAAACACAAAGCAAACCCCCAATTCACCAACTCTACGTAATGTGAAGACCGTGAGATCTGGTCTTTTATCTTTTCAATTTTAGAGTTATGGTGATCAGACAAAAGATGTACAAATACTTAGGAGTCTTTAATAGGATTTGGGCACTATTCCTTAGTGTGTACGGGAGCATTTAAAAACGCAAACAATGAGAGGGTTGCTCTTCCAATACAATGAGGAAGGTTACGTTTAATTTTAGAGGTCAAGTTCAATTTGCAGTCCCAATTTTTTAAAATTTTGATTTTCTATTTTTTTGAATTTTTTCAAAGATAACACGTATCGAGCTTTCTGATTTCCTCTTTGATTAATTTGAGTCAAAAATAGGGGGAGGAAGTCGAAAAAGCCAATGCACGGTCAAACACAATGATGCATGCAGAGATAGAAAATGTGTACCTTTCTCCAGCACTCTACATGCAATATGATCCGTGCATAAATTAAATACAGAATGTAAACTAACTATATGATGCACGTGGAAATCAGCCTTAGACGAGCAGCTTCTATTGATCGTGAAGAACTTTTTAATTTTAATTTTTAGTAAGGTCCAATTACGTTCTATATGAATAGATAAGCAATTAGGTGTTGGGCCTTAGGATATTATGTCACAATCAGTCAAAATTCCTTCGTCTAGGGGCTAAATCCGTGAGAATGAAATAGCAAGGTCCCCCGCTGTGAAATCAAAAATACGGAAAACGGCAGCGAGGTCCCCCAAGTGCACCGGCACTTGGCGAAACAGACCTCAAAATATCCAAGTGTCCACAGTTCAAAAGTCCTAAATTATTACAAGAATTATTGTTCTCTCTCAAAAAATAAAATTCTTCTTCTCCTCCCTGCTCTTCTTCCTGTGCGGGTCCTCAAAAAGTAAACTCTATGTCGTCCTCCAAGCAGTTCCTCGCACAAAAATCAAAGAGAGAAGATCAGAAAACAGTTATAATATAGAGAGATAAAGTAGAAAAATGACTACAAAGCCATGCGCCCCAGCAACGGTGCCATTCTGATGACACAGAAATCGATGCGACTAAGGTAGAAAAAAATTACGATGTCGTTGTCCTTAATCGATCAATTCGGTCCCCGACAACGACGCCATTCTAATTAGCCGAAATCCAATAGGTCGAGAGAGGGAAAATAATCACAATGTTGTCATTGTTCTCAACTACTCGAATCAGTCAACAAGAAAAATAATTAAACCACTCAAAAGATATCAAACAATCAAATGCGAATGTAAGCGATTTCTGCTATTCTTTTTACTTGGTATAGCGATCAGGGTCAAACACAAGGAGTACGATTAAAAAAATTAAGTAGTCAAATTTCGAAAAGATTTTTTAGTGGTTTTTAGTTTTATATTTTTTATTTTATATTTTTTTAAATTAAGAACAATATGCACAAGTGATAAAAACACACACAAACCACACTCTTTTTGTATTTTTCAAAATGATAAAAAATGCTCACAAAATTAAAAAGAATTTTTTTTATGTTTATATAGTTTAAAATATTTTTTGTAATTTTTTAAAAAGTTTCTAATATTTTTGTGATTTTCTAAAAATCGAACAGTGAAAAACAGAGCAAACTATGCATGATCAAGAGTATTTTGCAATTTAAAAATACTTAAATTGCCCAATAATCCTAAAAACTATTTTTATAGAAACTACAAATCAATATCTAAAATTAGAAACTGAAATCACTATTTTTGGATTTTCTACATTTTTTAAGAATTTTTGTTTTTCACATTTTTTTTGTTTTTATAAAGGGTTATTACACAAAAATTGGTCAAAAATTCAAATACACAAAAATGCACCTAAATTATTTTTTTGGAATTTTAAAAATTTTTTCAAATTTTTATGAATTTTTCAATTTTGGGTATGCAAAAAGTTACTATTGGTGATTTTTTGAAAATATTAAATGTCCACAAAAATTGATGAAAAATTTAAACAATGAGAGAAAATATAACAGGAACATCCACAATTTGTTTTGAGAATTTTTCAAATAATAAAGACATTTATTCAATCTAAAAGAGCATGCAAAGTTAAAGTCTGCAGTACAGGGTCCAAATTGTAATTATTGAAAGTTTTTGCATGAAATAAATAAAAGATATAAAAAGAGAGGAACAAGTTACAATTTACCCACTAAACATGAGCCGAGCACATGACCTTCTGGAGCAGGGGCCTTTTCGCAATTATAGAAACTACCATGGAACATTTTGCAATTTTTCTAAAGCCTTTTTCTAATTTGTCCCTAGGGTTCCTCTTGGGAATCCTTCGTTTCCAAAAGCAAAGGGGGTAAAGGGTTGTCGCCCGCTGAGAAAGGAGGCCGAGAGAGGCTGGGCGGAGGACGACTCTAAGCCGCGGAGGTACGACGACAGGAGCGCGGAGCCACACGGCACGAGCTGGAGGCACGCATGAGGCGGAGTACGGCAGATCTGGTAGCTGGAAGTGCACTGTCGGGCATGAGAGGTCTGGATGGAGGGGCGTAGCGGGAGGTCGGACGTCCCCGTGCAGGAGGCGCGCTAGGGGGCCGCTAGGCCGGAGCAGCTGGGAGTGCTGAGGAGGCGGGGGCCGCGTGCTGCCCTGCGGGGAGGCAGTGGCCTGCGTTGACGGAGGGGGGCAGCCTGCATTCGTGTAAGGAGGAGTTGCGCGCAGCAGCGGCACGAGGTGTCGTGTCCAGTGGTGCAAGGGGTCCAGTTCGGGGGTG
This sequence comes from Ottelia alismoides, assembly GCA_037367405.1. Taxonomy (NCBI): domain Eukaryota; kingdom Viridiplantae; phylum Streptophyta; class Magnoliopsida; order Alismatales; family Hydrocharitaceae; genus Ottelia; species Ottelia alismoides. The sequence goes on along the minus strand of JAZKJV010010994.1, from coordinate 41,952 downwards.
TCGGTTGTGAGCTGATTGTGGAGCTGCCTCCTAAGCGCGGTAGAAGATAGAGAAGGGGCGTCGCTCGGTGGTGGAGCCGACGGTGACAAACGTCGGTCGTGCGCGTTGGGAGAGGCGGTTGCGGCCGAGGCAGATCTGGAGGAGGTTGTGGAGTGGCCTGGCCATGACAATGGTGGCTTTGAGGGCACCGCGCGATGACGAGGCTGTAGTGCGGGCGACGCGATCGGGAGCGGTGCAAGCGGCGGGGGTGATAGCCCGCTGTTGTCGTTGATTTTTTTTATTTTTTTAATTTTTTAAACCTGTAAACAGAACAGTAAAAAAATCACTTTTTTTTGTTTTTTTTATTTTTTTAAAAAATGTAAGCAGAATAAAGACTATATGATTTTTTTGTTATTTTTTTGAAACAGGGAAAGTAAACGGAAGCATAAAAAAATTTTTATTATATTTTTATGAACCTGCAAAACAAAGATTAGAGAGAAAAGAAATATATTTTTTTATTGTATCCTGCAAAAATAAATGTTAGAAAATAAGATACATTTTTTTAAAATTTATTTACAAACAAAAGGGAGTCAGTGAATGGGTTGGATCTTGTCGATATGGAAGATGTATCCGTAGCTCCGGTCACCGTGCGTGACCAGAGGTGATAGGTCGTGCGAGATAGAAAGTGAAAATGGTGAGATCGCGAGATGAGGTGAAGATCAGTATCGGACGTGAATTATGTGGATAAATTTTAGTTTAAGATCTAAAATTTAATCACTACACCTATGCAAGAATTTAAACTACTGTTTATCTAAGAAAAAAGAAAGAAAGTAAAATGGATATCACCTCGGGGTTCAGAAATACCATGATGGCCTCGAGGAGGGCCGACGCGCTGTCACCAGACGACTCAGAGGCTAGGTACCCTTCTTCAACAAGACAACTCTCGGAAATCGGGCTCCTCTCCACCAAAGATTGATCAAGAGAAAATGAGGGAGGAAGAGCCCATTAAAAAGAAGACAAAAATAAAAAAATGGAAGATATCAACAAATGAGGAAGGTGTTTATTGGTTAATTAAATAAAATAATAAAATAAATAAAATAATTACTTAATTAAAAATGAATTTCGAAATTAATTAAAATAAATAAATTTAATAATTTCCAAAAATGAATTAGCAACCTTAATGATGGCCATTAAAGGAATAAAATTAAATCTTATAAAAATGGTAGGTTATTAAATCAATTAATTCACATAAATCCAATATATAAAATAATTGAACATAAATTTCAGAATTAAATTTGATTAATTAATTAATGTTAGATAATTATTTTTGGGTGATTTTTATTTAAGGAAGTTAGTTGTATACACATATTATACACATATAATACACTATACATAGGTACAAATAAGGAAATAATTTTTATAAAATATTTTTTTAATTTTAAATTATTTTATTTTATTTTTAATGAAAACAATATTTACAATTATATACATATATACAAATAAATATGGGTAAATATACAAATATGTACGTGGTAGAACTACACAAAACACCCTAGAAAATCGACTTTTCAACCGTAACTCCAAAAATTATGAAACACAACCATTTGAAAGATAATTTAATTTAGAGTATAATAGAAGTGATTTTGGTTCGATTTGAGCTCGTTTGGAGCCGGAATTGGTATTTCAATAAGCGCTTTGCGGTTTTTTGTAGGTGTGATTATTTTCAATAAATACATTATTTTATTTTACAATTATTTTTCTTATTTACAATACATTTTTATTTACAACTTTTGTTTACAAAAATAATTAGTTTGAGGTCAAATTTTGTACAAATAAAATATGGTAAGTTTTGTATAAATATACATGAAAAATATTTACGAAATATTTTTGGATTTTTGACAGAAGACCCCATCTCCCCCTACTTTATTCCTGGTCGATCAGGTCAAGTCTTGACCTTCTCTCGGGGTTCAGGTCAGTCTGTATTTATTGCATAAACACATCCTTTTCTTTTTCTTTTCTTTATTCTTTTTTTTATGTACAAAAAGTGTTAAAAATGCAATTTTAACAAATGCATGCAAAATGATAATTTTATGCAATTAATGGCTATTTACAGGTATTTGACTAAGGAAATGAAGCTAAAATAAAAGAATGAAGACGATGAATCGTGGATTCAACAATGCCCCCTGGGAAGTTACCCATTCCTTATCTTGGGCTACCATTAGAAGCACGCAGGCTAAGAAAGGCGGAGTGGGAGGTGGTCCTTAGGATATTTGAGCAGAGACTAGCAGGTTGGAAGGCAATCACCTTATCTAAAGGCGGGAAGTTGATCCTACTTAAGCATGTGTTGTCGGCCATTCCAATCTTTTTCTTTTCAACTCGTTTGATGCCGACAGGTGTAAGGAAAAAGATACAGATAATGATAAGAAGATTCTTCTGGTCAGATGGGAAGCAACAAAGATCTGGTATACATTTGGTAGGCTGGGAGGAGCTCAAGAGGCAGAAAAGCGAAGGAGGCCTTAGAATTTGGGATATGAGTAGTATGAATAAGGCGCTTCTAGCTAAGTGGGTGGTGCAAATTTGAGGTAATACAGATAGATTGTCTATCCAGCTCGTACGAACTATTTATGACGTTAGAGGCTCAATGGAGGCAGATAGAGTGTGTTTTGAGTCCTCACTTTGGAGCGAGGTTTGTGAAGTTTTACCCTAGTTGAGGTCGAGAATGACGCCAAAGTTGGGGGTTGGGGGGGGGGGGTCTTTCGGTTATGGGAGGACAACTGGATGGGGGAGGGAGCTCTAAGTGATAGGTTCCCAAGATTATTTGCTTTGGCTGCAAGCAGGGGATGTTCGGTGGCTGAAGTTGGTTGTTCTGGTTCTTGGAACCCTACTTTCGTGTATGAGCTTTCAGGGCGAAGAAGAGATGACTTGGACAGAATGAGGTCTGAGCTACCATATCCTGGTTGCATATCTCTAGGAAGGGACCACTTTATATGGGAAGGGGAAAGATTCTCGGTGAAAAAAGCATACATAGTGTTCAGAGGGAGAATAGAGGATATAGACCCGAACCTGAAGCAAGATATGAAGATTATTTGGGCAAGTAGGATCTCTTGCAGAGTGAAGGTTTTTCTTTGGTGCCTCAGAAGGGGAAGGATTTGGGACAAAGAGAGAAGGAGCAGGCTGTTTGGTATCCTGGATGCACATTGTGATAGATGCGGTGCACAAACGGAGGATGTGGAACATCTATTTTTTACATGCCCTTGGTCAGAACAAGTTTGGAATGAGGTAGGGGCGTCATGGGTACAACATGCTGGTTGCACCAATTTCTGGAAGTTGATAAGGTCTGTGGGGATGAACTCCACGGATGATTATTCTTTGTCGTTTGCAGTCCTATGGGCCATCTGGGGAGGAAGGAATGATGTAATTTATAAAAATCAGAGGTTATATCCGGAAAATGTAATCGCAAGTTGTCTTTCCCTTTCTCGATTATGCTCCTCAAGGTAATGTATCTTTTTATCACTTAATATCATGAATAGCTTTTGGTGGTGAATCCCAGCTCAAGATTTCAACCTCTTTCTTCTCAAAAAATCTTTGTGCAAATTGTGACCTCAGACAACATCTTACCAAATTTTGGGCTCAATTTCAATGTACCCATGGAATATTCTAATGTAAACCTATTAGAAGTTTAGGGACTTAGCAATTAGTTCGAATTCATGATAGGTTCTCCGGACGACATGCCATGAACCAATGACTACTTGTATTATTAGGTCATTTTTATGATCGATCTTTGAGGACGTACTGTATTATTTAGTATATTCTTATAGAAAATCTTCATGCCAAACCACCACCATAGCTGCCACTTTCTCCTTCCCACACCTTTATTGTTGTTATCACTTTGACTTGCCTCTAGCACCAGCACCTTCTCTTTCCTATCAACTTATTATTACTACCACCACTAATATATATTATTTTCACCATCGTCGTGGTGCCACCACCTCTGCATGGCACTGATGAAACCCAATTTCATCATCTTAATTTCTTATTATTAACCCCCTTACTTAAAGTTGTGTCAATAAAATCCGGCTAAAGTCTTATAATTATCTGAGTCCCTAATAAATTAAAAACCACAAAAAAATCACAAAACTAAAATGTGTGGTATTTTTAGCCTTAAAAATACCCTTAAAAATATTTCAAGTCTTTTTTTGATCTCATCTCCAGTTTTGGTCAACATGAAACTTGTAGATAACATCAAGATCTACAACTTTCATGTTTTGAGTTTTCTCAAATTCGGCCGTCATCACCCTCAAAAATTGAATTTTCTTTCTGAATAATCTGATTGGGCCACGCGGCCCGTTCTGGGTGAGCCACGTGGCCCACCTCCCTTGCTTCAGCCGCCCGCATCTCTGGTCGTTGGATTTCTCTTTGAATCCAGCGGCCCAGCTCTTTCCACACCCGCTCTTTTCCTAAGCCGTTTGATCTTCCCTCACCTCTCATCATAGCCATTCATCCCCGCTTGTCTCTCCGTGCGCCACGTGGCCACGTTTCCTCTGCCCGATCAGCTTCTCAAAGCCTTGATCTTCACCGTTCACTGCCACGAGGATATCAACCATCTGATCTATCCCCTAGCCCAATCTGGATCATCCGCTCGCGCTTCATCCTCCGGCTAACACGTGGCGCATCCACCACCTTCGATCGTGCCGTCCTCTGATCTCATCAGCGCCGTTCTTAGGCGCCTCGATCCAGGTCGTTGGATCACATGATCCAACGGCCAGGAGTCCTTCGTCTACCTCCGGTCAGATCTCTAACCCACGTTCCCCATCTCTCGCATGCACTGGCCCCTTCCATATTTCCCCGTGTCTCCGGCCATCCTCTCCACTATCTAACCACCCCACGACCGAGCTCATTCATCCACGATCCTCGCGCATGTATCCACTCTCCACAATCTTCCTCCAGTCATCCCATATCCTCCACTCAATCCACGTCGGCCACTACCTGGACCGTCGAACCTCACCTTCAAATACGCCCTCCCCTCCATCGTAGTCCCTTGTCCACCTTTACGTCGGGGATCGCCCAGCCCTCCCCCACCTCCTTCTGACAGGAAGAGGTGGCAGGATAGAGCAATGACGACGAGTTCCTCCGGTGAGATCTTCCGCCGATCACGACGGTGTCGCGGCGCCTCGCATCCGCTCAAGCTGCCCCGAGTAGCTGCCGGGTTCCAGCGAAGACCCGGGGCTCAAATCGAGCCCCAGCCCAAGCTCCACTCCGCCCAAACCTCCGGTAAGTCCCCTCCGATTCCCTTTTGTATTTTTCCTTGCTCTTCTCGTAATTTAATAGGTCCCTCTAGTCGTCTTCACCCTCCTTTGAACCCCCTACGAGCTCCACCGCACACCCTTCACCTTCGCCAAACTCTCCGATCACCTCCATCTCCCATTAAAACCATCATCATCCCAGGCTTTCTCCTTTACGGAGGCAGAGGAGAACTCACCAAGGGCTCCGCTTCCTCGCCTTTGTTCAGCCCTTCGTTCACCTCAGCTCGCACGCACACACGCTTCGGCTTTCATCTAACCCTCCTTGCAGGTCCAAATCTCCATTGGCCGGACCTCGGGCGGAGCCAAGTTCTAGAGCTCCGCCTCCAGCGAGCACGCGTTGACAGTGAAATCCAGGCACTCGCGCATCTTCTCCGACCTCGGATCTTCATCGCCAGATCTCCAGCATCCTTCCCCGATCTTCACCGAGCATAGAGAGGCGCGGAGGAGCTCCAGGCCTCACGCCAGAGCTCCAATAGCACCGCCACCTTCGAGGAAGAAGGAAGAGCAAATACCGTTGGATCCTGTCCCCACGGCGGAGATCTAACGGCCATGGAGCAGCCACGTTGCCCTCCCGCAGCGCGGAGGCTCGGTGGGACCGATCCTTGCCCGAGGCACCCTCGAGCCGCCACGTGGCCCGAGCCACCTGCTACGGTCGTCCGACCCTGCGCCGAGCCTCGCCCCCACCCGAGCCTGAACTCACGTGCCTCATGCACGTGGGTTCTGGGCTTTTTGCATCAGCGCTCTCGCATCTTTCGCATATTGCATCCAGGTCCAACATCACGTGCAGCTCACGTGTACCTTGGGCATTTTGCAAGTGAACCCTCGCGGGTTTTCAAAATTACAAAAATGCCCCTTTGCGTATGGGTCATTTACAGGGAAGGTCCTGACCTTTGTCATTTTTACACTTTAGTCCCTCCCAGGGACCTGTTTGTAATTTTATTTCATGTTTTCTTTCAATTATGCCCCTATCTTCTTTATTGTATATCTTGAGCATCGTATTTCTGTTTCAGTTGATTTCAGTTTCATTTTAGAGCTCTTCTCGTCGTCTTTCTTATGGCATGCTTATATTTTAGATTTGATACTATGATCTATAGTGCATTATTTCATTATCTAAGTGTCATGATTTCCTTATTTCTCATGCCTAATTGCTAAATGAATGAAGAATGCTTCAATATTGGATCCTGTTTGACTTGTATTTTTAATGGCTCAAGTATTTATTGCCTAGGGCTTGTTTGCATTGCATTTATCTGCATGATTAAAATAAAAAAATGCATGTTTATTTCTTTAATGCATTGTTATGTCTTCATGTATAAGTTGATGTATGCTTCTTTAATTCAACACTTAGTTAAATAGATTAAAAAATCTAGATGATACGAGAGAGGCTCGTGTTCCTGAGTTCGACCTTGGTTTCTTGCCAAGTAAAATAATAAAAACATGACCGTATGATTCTTATGAACTTATCAATCAGATGGTCTTTGATAGACCAAATTTGGCCCGACTGCGATGACATCTCAAGTGCTAATCCCACGATATTAAAGGGCCAAATTTCAGGGCTATCAAATGCCGCCGTTGCCGGGGACACGGCTCATTTATTGTATTTTTGTTTATTTAATTTATTGTTCATTTTATAGGTCAAATTGTTCATCTATTTTGCATTATAAAATTTTCTTTTCGGTTGATCTCTAACCATTGATTCTATGGCAGGGCCCTTGGTGTTCAAGGAGGCGAGGAGCAGGATGCTACCCGCTGCGAGGAGCCGTAGAAGCTTGCTTTGAGCAAATAGAAAAGAAAGAAAAAAATGTCTCACATTTTTCCATTCTTGTAATAATTCGTCTTTTACAGCGGTCTTCGATCGAAGACTCGCGATTGTAATCGAACGATTGTGGTTGTGTGGGGATCGTCCCCACTTGAGTGTCGACCTAGGACCAGGCACGCGTCTCTCTGAGCTTAGTTTAAAATTCAAATTTTTATGTGCTTGCTCGTAGGTAGGACACACCTTAATCCAAGACGCACGTAGCATCGCTTCACTTAGTCAAAATTAAAAGATATTTTTTCCCACTAATAGAAGCATGTTAGGTGCGGATTTTTGATCGACTTGCATACATATTGATTTTGGTTTTCAAAACAACCCAAGTTTTTCACGGATTTTCGCCAAATAACTGCATGTTTTATCGCTTAGCCTAGATCGCGGTTTTTATCGAATACATGGTTTTTCTTGATTTCCCCTCCTAGCTTGATCACCTAGGTTAATGGAAAATGGGAATGAACGGTAGGCGATGAATGATTTGTTTATGTGCTCATCTTTAATCAGTGACAACTTTAAGAAAAAATGGGACTGTTAATTGCAAGTCAACCTAAAATGGAGTAAAATTTGGTTTTGGGAGAGCAACACCCTCGTTTACTCATTGATTTTCACTTAACATTTTTCTCCGCGTAAACATCAAATGTTTTATCACCAATAAAACCGACAAGATAATAAACCAACCTCGGTTGGTTTCATGTGTGAGTTGGTGAAATTGAGGTCTTGCTTGCTTGATTGAGCCATGTTTGCTTCGATACACTCCCCAGAGCCTTAGTCACTCCATCCGTCTCCATAGATTCATCCGCGCACTTGTAAATCCATCCTTCTTCTTTGTTCACCTTGGGTCTCTCCAACATCAAATTCCATCTTTATACTTAGGCTAATCTCAGCCTAAGTATAGGGGGGACCCGAGTCCCCGTAATTTTCTCTACTCTCCTTTCCTTGCCTTTATACTTAGGTTATTTTTAACCTAAGTATAGGGGGAGCCCCTCTTAGCTCCCATATATTCTTTTATATTTAAATGGACCTATGGACTTGTAACATCTAGTGCTATGAGGACATAGCAAAGTTTAAGTATAGGGGGGTATACCGTATTTACAGTATACTTACTTTAGCTATAATTTGAAAAATTTGAAAAATTTAAAACTTTTGGCTAAAGTAAAATCCTTTGGACTAAGAGGAATCTAATGTTTTTCACGGCTTTTTCTATACTATGTTACGCTATTTGATAAAAATATTTTCGAAAATGATTTTTCCTTGTTTTGAAAAAAAATCTTTTGAAAATCTTTTGAAAATTTTTATTTGTGTGACATAGTTTTGAAAAAATTTCCATCTCTTTTCAAGGAAAGTTGAGTCTAACCTGTGTTTCAACCTTTTATTAAAATCTTTAAAAATGAGAAAATCCAAAAATCCTTTAGGAGCCATTAGTGACTACTAAGCCCAATTAAGTAGCTGCGTTCAGTGAGGGATCACCTTAGCAGATTGGATGGTTTAGAGGACATCGCGCAAGGCCCCATCTTCAAGCAACGGGCTTCGGTCTATACCTACATCCATACTAGCTGAATTGCATATGCTTAATTGAGTTTAGACAGTCCTAATATCTCTTGAAGTCTAAAAAAAATCTGAATGAAGGAGTTGGATTAATCCTCTAATTTTACATTTCCACCCAGGATCTGAAATGACCAATGAAACTTAGTTTTATGAGGTCTTTGAGATTTTAGGTTAACCAGCCTTAGCCATCAGGGTCATAGACATAATCATCCACATTTCCCTAGGTTTCTAGATTTACATGCTATAATTCATGCTTAGTCTCAGATAAAAAGAATATGATCAGCACATCACATACACGACTGTAGTTTCTGATGAGATGAGTTGACTTTTCACCTGAGGGATTGGGATGAGGGATTCGAGTCTGGATTTGATCTAATGATGCTCGAGGATGGGATAAAATCTGTGAAGGCTTCAGGAACCTGAGTGTCAGCAATATTAGCCAGTATGAGAACTTGGTTCTTATACTAATCTCTTGATATTGACCTAAGTGCCAGGGTGTGAAATAAATAAAAAAATGTTGATCAGTGTGCGCCAACTCTTGGTAAAAGCAGTGGAGCCAGCCAAAAATTATACAAGTCAATGAAATCTCAAAGAAAAGGCTCTCATTCCACAAAGTCAAATATCAAAGAGCTTTCACCAAAGGCGAGCACTCCCAAACTTTTCAAAGTGTCCACTTGAACCACCGCTATTAGGACCAGGAGTCGGGCTTGCACAAAAAAGGGCTCTGCATCGTAAATGCTACAAGTCTGGGTGTAGAAGGTACGATAGGTACTCAAAAAAAGGCACACCCCGGTGTACTCTCAGGAAAACAAGTGCAGATGACTCCAACTTCTCTTGACGGACGCACTGACCAACACAAAAAAAATGTGTTTCGTAAAGGCACTAGAGAGAATCCGTGTTCCAATGAGAGGGAGAGAAGAAATGACACAATCCCATACCCTCCATTACTAGCCTTCCATCTACATTTTCTAATCCTGATAACTAAGGAGACGATGGACTGGATGCAAGATTTGATTTACTCCCTAGTGTTGAGTATTAGGTCCTTAGGAGATTTTCTTGGACCAAGACTTTAGGTGACAATTTGACTCTACTCTCGGGATCGCAGTCAACACTAAATTTCATATCCTTTAGATTATACATACATCAGAGAGAGTCTGGAGAATTAGAGGAATTGGGTGCCTTTGATTAAGGCTGGAATGAATTCTAGAATTTTGGACCTCTAAAGTTGAGTAGGCTTGAACAAATTGGATCCTGTACTCACATGCACAAGGGGGTTAATCCAGCTTATTCATTTTCTTTGATGCTCGAGGACGAGCATAGTTTAAGTATAGGGGGGTAATGAAACCTAATTTCATCATCTTAATTTCTCATTATTAACCCCCTTGCTTAAAGTTGTGTCAATAAAATCCGGCTAAAGTCTTATAATTATCTGAGTCCCTAATAAATTAAAAACCAAAAAAATCACAAAGCTAAAATATGTGGCATTTTTAGCCTTAAAAATACCCTTAAAAATATTTCGAGTCTTTGTTTGATCTCATTTCCAGTTTTGGTCAACATGAAACTTGTAGATCTCATCAAGATCTACAACTTTCATGTTTTGAGTTTCCTCAAATTCGGCCATCATCACCCTCAAAAATCGAATTTTCTTTCTGAATAATCTGATTGGGACACGTGTCCCGTTCTGGGTGAGCCACGTGGCCCGCCTCCCTTGCTTCAGCCGCTCGCATCTCTGGCCGTTGGATTTCTCTTTGAATCCAACGGCCCAGCTCTTTCCACGTCCTCTCTTTTCCTAAGCCGTTTGATCCCTCACCTCTCATCACAGCCATTCGTCCCCGCTTGTCTCTCCGTGCGCCACGTGGCCACGTTTCCTCCGCCCGATCAGCTTCTTAGAGCCTTGATCTTCACCGTTCACTGCCGCGAGGATATCAACCATCCGATCTATCCCCTAGCCCGATCTGGATCGTTTGCTCGCGCTTCATCCTCCAGCTAACACGTGGCGCATCCACCACCTTTGATCGTGCCGCCCTCTTATCTCATCAGCGTCGTTCTTAGGCGCCTCGATCCAGGCCATTGGATCACATGATCCAACGGCCAGGAGTCCTTCGTCTACCTTCGGTCAGATCTCTAACCCATGTTCCCCATCTCTCGCACGCGCTGACTCCTTCCATATTTCCCCGCGTCTCCGGCCATCCTCTCCACTATCTAACCACCCCACGACCAAGCTCATTCATCCATGATCCTCGCACATGTCCCCACTCTCCACGATCTTCCTCCAATCATCCCATATCCTCCACTCAATCCACAACGACCACCACCTGGACCGCCAAACCTCACCTTCAAATACGCCCTCCCCTCCATCGTAGTCCCTTGTCCACCTTTACGTCAGGGATCGCCCAGCCCTCCTCCACCTCCTTGTGACAGGAGGAGGTGGCAGGATAGAGCAATGACGACGAGTTCTTCTGGTGAGACCGTCCGTCGATCACGACGGTGTCGCGGCGCCTCGCGTTCGCTCGAGCTGCCCCGAGTAGCTGCCGGGGTCCAGCGAAGACCCGGGGCTCGAATCGAGCCCCAGCCCTAGCTCCGTTCCGCCCAAACCTCCGGTAAGTCCCCTCCGATTCCCTTTTGTATTTTTCCTTGCTCTTCCCGTAATTTAATAGGTCCCTCCAGTCATCTTCACCCTTTTTTGAACCCCCTACAAGCTCCACCGCACACCCTTCACCTTCGCCAAACTCTCCGATCACCTCCATCTCCCGTCAGAACCATCATCATCCCAGGCTTTCTCCTCTGCCGGAGGCGGAGGAGAACTCACCAAGGGCTCCGCTTCCTCGCCTTCGTTCAGCCCTCCGTTCACCTCAGCTCGCACGCACACATGCTTCGGCTTTCATCTAACCCTCCTTGCATGTCCAAATCTCCATTGGCCGGACCTCGGGCGGAGCGAAGTTCTAGAGCTCTACCTCCGGCTAGCACGCGTTGACAGTGAAATCCAGGCACTCCCGCATCTTCTCCCACCTCGAATCTTCATCGCCAGACCTCCAACGTCCTTCCCCGTTCTTCACCAAGCACAGAGAGGTGCGGAGGAGCTCCAGGCCTCACGCCGGAGCTCCAATAGCGCCGCCACCTTCGAGGAAGAAGGAAGAGCAGATACCGTTGGATCCTGTCACCACGATGGAGATCTAACGGCCATGGAGCAGCCACGTCGCCCTCCCGGAGCGCGGAGGCTCGGTGGGACCGAGCCTCACCCGAGGCACCCTTGAGCCGCCACGTGGCCCGAGCCACCTGCTACGGCCGTCCGACCCTGCGCTGAGCCTCGCCCCCACCTGAGCCTGAACTCACGTGCCTCACGCACGTGGGTTCTGGGCTTTTTGCATCAGTGCCATCGCATCTTTCGTATATTGCATCCAGGTCCAACATCACGTGCAGCTCACGCGTACCTTGGGCATTTTGCAAGTGAACCCTCACGGGTTTTCAAAAATGCAAAAATGCCCCTGTGCATATGGGTCATTTACAGGGAAGATCCCGACCTTTGTCATTATTACACTTTAGTCCCTCCTAGGGACCTATTTGCAATTTTATTTCATGTTTTTTTCAATTATGCCCCTGTCTTCTTTATTGTATATCTTGAGCATCGTATTTCCATTTCAGTTGATTTCAGTTTCATTTTGGAGCTCTTCTCGTCATCTTTCTTATGGCATGCTTATATTTTAGATTTGACACTATGATCCGTAGTGCATTATTTCATTATCTAAGTGTCCTGATTTCCTTGTTTCTCATGCCTAATTGCTAAATGAATGAAGAATGCTTCAATATTTGATCCTGTTTGACTTGTATTTTTAATGTCTCAAGTATTTATTGCCTAGGGCTTGTTTGCATTGCATATATTTGCATGATTAAAATAAAAAATGCATGTTTATTTCTTTAATGCATTGTTGTGTCTTCATGTATAAGTTGACATATGCTTCTTTAATTCGACACTTAGTTAAATAGATTAAAAAATCTAGATGATACGAGAGAGGCTCGTGTCCCTGAGTTTGACCTTGGTTTCTTGCCAAGTAAAATAATAAAAACATGACCGTCTGATTCTTATGAACTTATCAATCAGATGGTCTTTGATAGACCAAATTCAGCCCGACTGCGATGACATCTCAAGTGCTAATCCCACGATATTAAAGGGCCGAATTTCAGGGCTATCAGGCACCATCCCACACCACCATACCAAACACTTGATGACCACCATCTTGCATGACCTTTGTGCACCATTACATCACATGCATTGATATTCGATGCTTACAACCATCACGTCATGCCAAATATCACTTCATATACGCCTATTGTGCTACCTTTTTACCTACAACTCAATTGTTGCCACCATAGTTCCTCATATCCACCATCATGTTACTACTACCACTTGCTCACAACAATGTGTGAAATTGAATTTATGCTTCTTGTTACATATTTTATAAAAACAATCGTGGAATTTATGCATGTTGACATGGACATTACGTCAGATTTTGATAGGTTTAGGGTATAGTTTTTTGGTGAATATGCTAGATCCCTCTAAATATTCATGTTAAACTGTGGCAAATGGGCACACACCCACATAGATTTATGAGGCCGCACTGAGCTCAATGGTCATCCTATAATTTAATTAACATGTCAACTTTTTTGTTTTGCCACATCTATGGAGATACTTGGAGTCATTGGTCCTAGTTTAGAGAGATTGATAAAACTCACTTAGAATCTAACATGTTTCTATTAGAATTAGGAGCAATATTCGTATTAGGAGTCCAAAAGGAAGTGGGCTCCTAATAAGAATCGGTTTGTATTCTATGTAGAGTCCACTTTAGAATAAGACTATTGATCATGTCCATGGGCTATATATAGATTGGATAGATGCATTACCCCATAACGCCACTATAACAAGAGAGGGTAACAACATGAGAGTAGGAAAGAAGAAATAGAAGAGAGTTAGGAAATTGATTGAGTTGCATGCATTCTTCTTTTTAGTGAATTTTCTGCTCTGGTAGTCGTGAGATGTGACCACTCATCGGCATGCCATGTATCTTCTTTTTCACAAGCTTTCATGGTGGTTGAATATATGTCTAGTTTACCCAATAACTGGTATTTGAGCACGGTTCAACATTGAGAAGAGGATATGACTGATGAATCTCCATTTCATCACCTTTATTCTTTTATTGTGGCCTTAAATCCCTAACTAAATGCATGTATATATAATTAATTTGTGAAAATAAATACTTTATAAATTACACAAAATACTGCAATATAATCTATAAATATTGTATTTAATTTCAAAAGAAAAGAATAAAGGAAAGAAAAGAAAAAGAATGCAGTGTCAAAGACACTGAGTGACCCTAGACCCCCGAGACCTACTCATCACGATGACTTAATCGACAAAGAATAAAATAGGGGGAGAAAGGGCAGAAGAATTGTACAGAAAATATAAATAAAATCCTAATTTATTCTGCCTAATAATAGCTTTTGGGACTCAATTTTTTTATTATTTTTATACCTCAAATAATAAAATCCACAACATTACATAAAAATACAAAGAAAAATACAAAAGGGCTTTTAGTAGAAAATAATGCATAGTGTGGCCAGGATACATGAAATAAAAAGCCACAAAGAAAACTTTATAGACCCATATCATCTCCATACTGTATCAAAATTGATCAACCTCATTTTATTGTTCATAAAATTAAATAAGCTATTTAATGATGGCTGTTTCATTCAATTTGAAGTTAAGATGCAAAAGTTAGGTTTTGGGCCCTCATTATGCAGTATACCTTTATAAAATATTCAATATATTTATCCTTACAATTTTCACTTTATTTTTTTTTATAAATTTGTAAATATTATTTAAAACACATTTCCATAATTAAAATAAAATAAAAACACCAAAATTAATATAAATCAATTACTTTAATACATAAATGAAATATACCTATATATACATATAAAATATGTAAATAATTAATTAACTAAATAAATAAGTTCATAAAAATTAAATGAAAATGGAAAAATGGGGTTGCCCCTTGTGGGCAGCCAACATGGCTGCCCCACCCATTTTTTCCGCAATTTTTTTTATTTTTTTGAAAATTTTCACCATTTATATTCATATATATATCCCTCCAAAATGTCATTCTAATTTCATCAAAAACAGAGATTCCTATGCCCTCCATCTAGAACAGGTAATTTTAATGGTCTAAAGATTGTTGTAACTCACATGTTCTAGATGGAGGGCATAGGAGTCTCAGTTTCTAATGAAATTCGAATGGCATATTGGAAAGATATATATATATATATATATATATGAATATACATGGTGAATTCTTTTCAAAAAATAAGAAAATTTCAGAAAAACTGGGGCGGGGCAACCCCATCAAACCCAACAAAAATACCTACATATTTAAAAAATAAAAAAAATAAAATACATGTATATAATAATAAAATATAAAATATAAATTAACAATAAAATACATAAAGTACTTATATATTTACCTATATTTATATATGTAAATATTATCTTATAATAAATAGCCTTGTAAATATAAATAAAAATAGACATTAATTACTACATTAAATTTAAAACATTTTTTAGTTTTAATAAAAAAATAATTCATTTTGATATTTATTATTGAATTTATATGCATTTTTAACCTAGAGTTATCTGGTTGGTCCATCCTTTGTTGACTTCGGTCAACTCTCCTCTCTAGGTTCTGACTTCTGTCAGAACTCGTGGGGAGGGCATTTTCTCCATATTTTTAGGATTGGTCCACTGCTCAAAGTGCCTCGAGCCTTCCACCTCCTTGCATTCCACCTCTCCATGATCTATGCCGACCCCATACCTCGCATCTTCCTCCTCGCCATCGGACGCAATCGATCCTTGAACTCCACCCATCGCCTGCCTATAAAACTTTGCCTTCTCCATCTTTTTGCTTTTTGATCTCTCTTCGAGCATACTTATCCCCTCAGACCTGGCCCCGAAGCTGGTGGTTTGTGACAGGAGTTTGGAGCATCTGTCTGCATCGAGGAGGGATGTCTCCGAGGGTCGATTCAGCCATCTCCAACCACCTTTACTGGAGGTTATGCCTCTTTGACTCTCGGGTCAAATCGATGCCATACCATTCCGTTCTTAGGTAATTGTAGTTCTTATTTTTCGTTTCTGCTATTTTATTTCACATACTGTTGTTAGTTTTAGGTTAATTTATAAAATCCCCAATTTCCATGCGAAATAAATCATACTCCGTCTTTATCGCATCCCGATTTCCATGCCGTATCAATTCCCACCAACTTCTCCACGATATCCCCTCTTTGTTCAACTCAAATTCATTGAGATTTGGAAAATCAAAGATTCACTCCTCCGCCCCATCAGAGATTCACCCTTCATTCCATTTTATCTCTAGCAGCTTCATCACTTGGTTGAGGGAGTCACCCTCAAGCTGGGTAATCTTTTTGTGCAGGATATTGGCCTCGAGGAAGCATCTGGAGGAAATGAGAGCACCTGGAACACCTCCAGGTCACGTGTGAAGAAGCCACCCTCCAGATCCACCATTGACGCTCCTCACCCTCATCAGAACCCACCTGTAGAAGCAGAGCATGCCCAACGATGCATTGCCACTATCGGTGCACGAAAATAGGCATGAGTCGTCAAGATTCCTCAATCGAAGGAGCTTCGGCTCCTTGTTCTTGGGTTCTTCATGAGCACCCAGTAACCGGTGCATCCTCTTTGCCGCCCAGATCTAATCGCCACCCTTCATTGCCGATGAAGTGTTGTGTTACCAGAGCCATCTGATCCTCCACGTGGCGCGCAGTGAATGGCCTGATCAAAGTCGCTTAAGTGGGTTATTTTGCATAGAAACACTCTACGTTTTTTGTATTTAATAAATAGCGATGTAAATTTCTAATTAAGGCATATATTTTGTGGAAAATTGCATCTAAGCCCATATAACTATTGAATATTGCAAGTAGGTCCTATACCAGGTCTCCTCACGCGGACCCCCATGTGGGTAGATATTTTGTGCTTGTACCCATCTCGATTTCGTAATTATTGTTTAATATTTAAAAATAAAATTCATGTTCAAAACTTTGGATATTTTGCAAGTAGCACCTCACATTTATTTATTAATGCAAACACGCCCCTATCAACTTATTGATTTTATTTTTACATTTCTATTTTCTAAAATAGTAGTTGTGCTCCCAAAATTTTACAAAATTAGAGTAAATGCATGATTAGATGCTTATTAACGTCATGTGATTCATTTAGAATTTTTCTTGCATTTACTATTTATTAAAAATAAAAAACAATTTTATTCCCTATTTAACTTAAAAAATACAAAAATATAAAACCTTTATTCAAAATTCCAAAAAAATTACCTAATGTTTATTACTCTATTTTATCACTATAGTCCAAAAATCATGAAAAATATCAAAGAAAAACTAAAAAAATTACAAGCACTTGCTAACCCTAAGAAAACTAGAAAATATTTAAAAAAAACTAAAAAAATAGTTTTAAGTGCCATATTTTTATATATACATAATATTATGTATTAAAGATAGTTTTGAGATATTTTAGACTATTTTATATTTTTAAATCTCAAAGCATTTTGACCTATTTATTAAGACCAGATTTATTATATTTTGGATTTTTATAATAGATAAAAATTTGCAAAAATTCACAAAAACAAAATATTTGAAAAATACAAAAATAATTTATTTTGTAAATTTTGACTATATATACCTATATTTATAAATAGAACACCCGTTGTTGCAGACTGTTCTAACCCACCACTTTCTCCTATTTCTTCCTAGTTCCTCATACATCCTATCTTCCATCCTAACCCTTCATTATCTAGTCCTAACAACCAAGATCCACGCCAGCCATTAATTTCTAACCAATTCCCTTTCAATATTCCTAAATATCGACTCAAAGTTGGCGCAAGTAACTCTCCCTTTCTCCAGAACTGACTGGCCGACCACCATATTCTTCCTTTGATCCCGGTCACCCAAGGAGGTGACCACTCCTCATGTCCAACTCGCATGGAAGGAGGGTGTTCAGAGGAGTATCTAGGGCCCTCCGTTGGCCTTGCATCACGCTGTCGCATGTGTTGAGCTCCGGCAAAGGTCGACCGTCGAGCTATAACCTGAGGTAATATACCAAATAGCATATCTTCATCCATTTATTTCTTGCGATTTCATCGAGTTCTACGAATGATTAGCTCAGGTAATCATGTCATCAGAAACCTTTAATCACCTCCTTTAGTTCACAAACAAAACCATCGACAAATTACATTCAAATCGTATAAATAGTTATATATGTATATCTAATTTTATTATTAATTATTACATATATTCAAAATATATTTTAAATTATTTAAAAAAGGATTGTTTTTGTTTGTATTTTTCGATTTTTTATATATTTATTATATATAATAAATATATCACTTATATTACATATACATATGGGGTTGGGAATATGTACCCAGGTGCATGTAATTATAAATGCATCAGGGCCTATATCTTCCACGTTTTTTTACTTTTTTTGGAAAATATCACTATGTATATTCATCCCTATATCCCACCTATATGCGAAATTTTGTCAAAAAACAGAGACTCCTATGCCTTCCATCTAAAATAGGTAATTTTAACGGTCTTAAAATTGTTGTAATCGACCTATTCTAGATAGAGAGCATACGAGTCTCTGTTTCTGACGAAATTTGAATGACAAAATGGAGTAATATATAGATGAATATACATGGTGATATTTTCTAAAAAAGTAAAAAATGTGGAATATATAGGCCTCTGTGAATGTAAAATTATATGTACTGGGGTGCATGATTCCCAATCCCTATATATATATACTTATATACACCTATTATTTACATTAAAATTAAAAGGAATTAAACATCAGAAAATATAAAAAGAAAACAAAGATTACAAAATCTAAATTTTAAAAATTATATTAAAAATATAAAAATTAAAACCCCATAAAATTACTAAGCAAATATTGTGCATCTATATACTATACATACTTAAATTATTTTACAATAAATAATAACCTAGCCACACCTCATTGTTCCCTGAGTTCAACACCCTACTCGTACTTGTCTATACACACTTATTTGTAGGGTTTTGAAATAAATATGGATCCACTTTACATTGATTATTTTATTATCTGTTGAGGGTTGATTGTTGATTTAATCGAGGTTGAGCTGTCATTTCAGTGATTGTTGGTCCCCCTTGTGTGGACCACAAGACTGCTCCTCAGATTCTCGATTAATCAAATGGCATCGTTACTAGGGAGCAACGTTGTGTACCATATTTTGTGTACATTACTCTTTTTATTTTTGTCTCTTTATTTATATTTTTTTAATTATTTATCTACTTCTAACCACATATTTATTTGTTGACTTTTCTGCATGGGACCGTGTGGCGTTGGCTACTTCTTAGGTGGTGGATGCACCCGAGCTGCGAGGAGATTGGTGCTTCTTCTAGTATGTTAATTGGAGAGAGCAAGAGAAGGAGACATGGAGAGAAGGAGAGGAGTAGAATTTTTAGAGTTTATTTTTATTTTTGTGAGTGAGAGTTTTTTATTATAATTTTGTAAATCAATTTTTAATAATTTCAGACTTTGGACACTTCTACTTTCCGAGGTCCATTGCCCAAGTGTTAGTTAACTTGGGGGCCTCATCAAAATTTTCATGTTTTTATTGCTTTTATTTTATTTTGTTTTATGAGTTTTGAGTTTTTCGGCTTTTATTGTGTGTTTGACTCTTATCTCCTCTTATTTTATTCCTTGACAACCCAGTCATCAAGATGCCTAGGTCTCGGGGTTTAGGTTCATAAATACCTTTGGCATTTAATTTCTTTTTCTTTTTCTTTTCTTTATTCTTTTATTTTGACTTTAAACATAGTATTTTATGCAATATTTATACAGTAAATACAGAATGTTAATATATGCAAAATAATGATATATATACATGCATTTAGCTAGCGTTTAAAGGTGAAAATGAAAGAATAAAGGTGATGAAATGGATATTCATCAAGTATTCGAAGAGATGTCGACTTTAAAGTAGTACAATCTAAAATAGTTGTTTACTTAGCTCAAAAAGTTGTTGCTTATTTACTTGTATTATTTTTGAAACTTGTAATCTCCGGCGAGCTTTAATGGATACTTTTCAAATCGAGATATAAAAAATCTATTCTGATTGATTATTTGTTATCAATGATCGACCATCACTGATCCACCAAGCAGTCTATTTGGATAATCAACCTTGTTTGATCATCACTTGTGTTCTGATTAATCATAATTTGAATTCCGTTTTGATAGTCGGAAATGATTGACCATTACTTTTGATTCGATTGATCATTGTAATTTGCTTGATCAATTATTACTGTGAATATCCTTTGATTTTTATTATTTTTGTTTCCAATAGCCATAATTCTCAAAATCCTATATAACGGATTGGACGACACATACTGTGAGTATTTACTCCTATTATCATTACAAAAGCAAGAAGCTAAAACTGAGTGTTTCTCTTGACAACTCTTTCCCTAGTTCATGGACTGATTCTATTATTTTGAGAAGAATTTTTCAGTTAATATCTGTGAAGCATCGCTATCAAATCAGTAAGGTTCTATCGCTCGCTAGTATTCAAGTTTCTCCGAAAGTAGTCAAAACTCTTTTGGTGGTCCTCCCTAGCGTGATGATATTTATTTTATGATTGATATTGCTTATTCGCATGTATTATATGTGATATATTTGTCATGCTTATATTTGTGAATATATCGTGTAATTATATTATGTTGTTTATTTATAAATATTGCTTCTCTCTATTTATGAATTTTATTGATATCTTTTAAGATAAGTTTTTTGGAAAAGAGTATTACATATATATCAATTACTTTTAGTTAAACTCTTTCTACATAACTCTAAGAGTCTGATCTTAAGTGTGTAGAAAAGGTTATGGAAGTAAGAAACTCTAGGGATGTCGGAAGTGTAGGGATGTCGGAAGAAAGTCAAAGCTCGTGTACTCTTGTACAAGTGCTACGATATGTGATCTTTAGTGTTGATATTGGTGTTAGATCCAAGATTGTGAAGCGTCAAGCTTTGTAAACTATTGAGATAACCAAGGAAATAGCGTCAGGATGACTCAGATCATGCTTTTTACCTAGATGGGTTTTCATTGTAAAAATATTGTGCAAGTGTACTGATTGGATTGCTTGTCCGAATATTTGATGCTTGTTGAGTATTTTGTATTAAGTTTAAAAATAGCCTCAAACCACTATTCACCTCCCTTTGGTGGTATCATGATCTCCAAACTCACATGCTAGCGGTGAGGATTTCTAAGTATCATTGGTAGTTTATATTATATTATAGATGGGACCTTTTGGCCACCAATTATTGTATTCTAAATCATTCATGAAATAATGAAAAGAGTACATTTTCTTATTAAAGTGAATAAGCTTAAATCCAGGAAGGATTAGTAGTGGAATGTCCTACACTGAAAGGCTCTAGGAATGGTAGTGCTCAACCTTACTCCATCGATAGCTTCAAATATCACAAAGGAGATGAAGGTGATAGCAAATCTTTTCAAAGCCCTTGAAAATATGAACAAGAAATCATCCACATAAAACAAGGAGTATTTGATGAAGAATGTTTACAATATAAAGATAAGCAAGGACTCTATGGTGGCTTCATACCTTAATGATCTGAACAGTATCATTGATTAGTTGAAAATTATTAAGATCATGTTTCATGATGAGGTAAAAGACCTTTTTCCTTTGTAGATTAACTGACATCTCGATTTTAGTTCCATGTCATGTTTGGTGGTTAGAATTCAATAGTTGTAGCGACTAGCAACTCCTCTGGTTTTACGAAGTTGAAGTTAGAGGATGTTGTTGGTCTTTTTCTGAAGAAGAGGCGTGACAGAAGATGCATCGAAAAGACCACTCACTAGGTTCTACTTTGAATATGAAAGGGAGATTTAGTAAGAGATAAAGGAACCAAAAGCATTCCAGGAAAAGTCACAAAAAGGAAGATCCAAATCCATAGATCTAAAGTTTGTGGTCTACTAGAATTGTAGTCAAAAAGGGCATTGCAAGACAAAGTACAAAGATATGAGAAACCAGAATGGAAAAATTGACAAAGGTAAGAATATTGTAATTCTTACTAATGATGAGGATAGAGTGCCTTGATATAATTTGTATATTCTTTAAGTTATTCATGGATTGTGGACTCAAATTCTTCATTTCATACCAATCCACAAAAGGACATACTCCAAAATTATTTTAAAGATGGTTCTGGAAAGTTGTAACTAGGAGATGATGAATGATATATAATAACAGGAAAGGGAGACATTGACATCTCCCAATGATAATGGTGTCATCTTGAGATTGAGAATGTTAGACATGTACTCAATATAACAAGTAATCTTATATCCATCAGACAACAACCTAAAAGTTCTGTGGTGATATCATTTGATGAAGACTCATGGAAGATATACAAGGGATCGTTGACTTTGGCATGAAGTAAAAAAGAAGGAAAACCTATATATTGCATAAAGCTTATATGCTGGGATAAATCTTACATTATCTAGGTGTGATGTTACCATTTGGCATAAATGACTTGTTCACATGAGAAAAAAGAGAATAAAGATAAAACAGATGAAGAGAAAGTTTATAGGATGCAGAATGTTGATCTAAACTTATATAATGATTGTATCTTGAGAAAGCGGAAGAAGGTTGATTTCACAGACTACAAGAATACGAAAGACTAGACGATGGAAACCAATTCATATCTACGTATGGGGACCATCTAAAGTACCATGTTTTCATTAATAATAAAAATAGAAAACTATGGTTTAAATTTATTGAATATATATCTGACGTATTTGAGACCTTTAATACATGGAAGATTTTTGTTGAGGATGCGTTAAGTTTAAATGTCTCAAGTTAGCCAACGGTGAAGAAAACTATATTGATGAGTTTGAATCCTACTACACCAAGAACATTATCAGGATATTTAAAATGATCACAAGAAAATCTAAACAGAATGGTGTTGTTGAGCGCATGAACATGACTACCCTAGAGAGTGCTAGAAACATGAGGATACATGCAGGTATACCAAAGTAACATTAGGAAGATGCAGTGGTCAGAACATCATACTAAATCAATCAAGGTTCATCTACTGCATTAGATGTAAAGCTTTTAGAATAAGCATGGATAGTGAACGAAGTAACATTTTCTCATTTACATGTCTTTGGATGCGCAACTTATATTCACATTTAGCAAGAAGAAAGAGAAAATCTTGATTAGGAAGCAAGGAAGTGCATCTTTTTTGGCTATGGTCCAGGTTGCTACGAATATAGAGTGGAGGATTTCGAGAACAAGAAGATGGTCATAAGCATTGAAGAAACTCATTAAAAAGATGGATTCACAAAAAAACTAAATAATCTGTGTAGAGTTTGATGAAACTCTCGAATGAAGCACATCACAACCAAATGATGAAAATGTGCAATCCATACCATCCCACAGAATAAT
The DNA here is from genome assembly GCA_037367405.1 of Ottelia alismoides. Taxonomy (NCBI): domain Eukaryota; kingdom Viridiplantae; phylum Streptophyta; class Magnoliopsida; order Alismatales; family Hydrocharitaceae; genus Ottelia; species Ottelia alismoides. Next base: position 18,762 of record JAZKJV010010994.1, on the reverse strand, counting down.
CTACAGACTCCAATGTTTTAAAATCTATCATAATTAGCAAACCTACTACAAGATATTCACCTTCATTTAATTGTTTATTATTAATGTATAAGTGTAAGCCCAAATGCTTCGAAGAAGCCCTATATGGTGGGACGAAGAAGCAATGGGAGTTAGACATGGAAGATGAGATGGAATCCCATACAAGCAATAAAACATGGGATAGTCCCACAACTTAAGGTAAAGAGTGCTCTTCACAAGAAGTTGGTTTACATAGTGAAGAAGGAACCCGATGGTATCATTATATATGCAAGACTTGACTAATGGTAGACGGCTTTCAATCAAAATCAAGAGTCAATTATAAATATATCTTTTCACATGTTGTAAATTCTCAGGCCGCAAAGCGGTAATGAGCATTGCTGCAACTAAGGACCTGTTTTTGGTATAGTTGCATGCAACATATTTTTCCTTGGGGATTTTAAGGAGGACATATACATGCAACAATCACATGACTATGTGGCTATTAAAAAAACATGGCATGCTAGCTTAGAAAAAACCTTTATGGATTGAAGAAGTCACCAAGGTAAATGTACAAAAGTTTTTAGGATTTCATGATAAATATAAGATTATGTAAGTGTCACGCTGACCATTGTTGTTAGTTCAAGAAGCTTAGTATGTCTTACATCATTCTACTATTCTATGTAGACGGCATTCTTGTTGCAGGATCTAGTAAGGAAGAGATAGCAAATCTCATGAAATTGATATCCAAAGAGTTTGAGATGAAGGATCTAGGTCATGCAAAGAAATTCCTTGGAATGCAAATTACAAGAGATAGTGATAAAAAAGGATGAGATTGTCTCGGCCAGAGTACCTCGAGATGGTGTTGGAGTTTAAAATGAAAAATGGAAAACCTACTCAAATACCTTGAGGGAGCCACTTTAGACTTTCAAAGGAGAAAGAACCTGCTATGAAAGAGGAGCATGAGTACATGTCCAAAGTACCATTGCCAATTTTTTATTAGTAATTTGGTGTGCCCAATGGTTTGCACAAGATCAGATTCTCCCATGCAGTGGGAATTGTACGCATGTTCACGACAAATCTTTGCAAGGAGCATTAGGAAGATGTGAAATGGATTTGAAAATATTTGAGAGAAAAGTAGAATAGGGTATGTCATTACCATGTAGAGTGGAGTTATTATTTAAATATATAGATTATGAAGATAGTGACCATCTCACAACATAAGCAGAATTTGTGTCACAATATAAACTTATAAAGAAATGATATGACTAATGGGTTTGATGAAATAATAAAATAAAGTAAGTGGAGATTGTCAATTATTCAATTACAATCAAAATGCAATTCATCTTCTAGTGAATTATGTCTTTCACTCGATGACCAATCACATTTATGTCAAGTACAACTGCATTCAGATGCATGTAAAAGATGGAGAATTTGAGTTGAAGAATATCCATACATTAGGGAAATCCTAACGATATGTTCACCAAGTCTATGATGATGGAAAAGCTGAAGATATATTCAGATTTTATTTGTCTTCAAGCATAGAAGACAAGGAAAATCTGACACTGGCACTATTGATAATAATCCAAGTATGAAAGTTGTAGCATGTATTACAAATTGGACTTCAACTAGGAGATTGGTGGGATATATCTTGTGAAGAGTGATGACCTAGGAACTGGTGGAGAGGATTATTGATGCATTTGATCTCACTCATGCATTCTAATTAGCTAAGAGTTGATGGAATAGATTGTTGAGATGTTTTATCCCCCTCATATGTGACGATGGGCTGTGATTTGATGGGTTGGATTGGTGAGATGTCAGAAAGTCATCATGCATTATTATTAGCTGTGGCTAATGGGCTAGATTGTTGAGATGCTTGATCCCCTCCTGCATCGTGATTAGCTGAGTGTTGATGATGCGGAATGCTGAGTTCAATGGCATTTTTTTATGTGTAAAAGGGGCCTTAGGGCCACCAAATATTGTATCCTAAATCATTAAAGAAATGATAGAGAGGTGGTGTAAGCAAGTGGAGTAGGCGCATTTCCTAACCACTATAAATCCTTATCTTGTTATATTGTACATGGTTCTCTTCTCTAATCATGGTTATATTTGTATTCTGCATAATGGTATCTATTTCCAATGGTTGCTTCAAGAAAAGCTAGCTTATTCAATCAAGAACTAACGAGGTCTAACTTACTATATGAATAAATTCCAAACTAGATATAGATTATGTTTTCTCTTGGGCTAAGAGAATGGACAATAAGATCGAGGCCCTAGTAATTTTTAGCAGATTACATCGAAGGGGTGGCCTTCTTGCTAAATTCTCGTTTGTTGCATCAATTGAGGAGAGATACAACTCACACTAGGTCAGTGTGAGCAGAGAATCCAAATGAGTAGTTCTTCATGTCAGCACCAATCCTAATTCAGTTGTAAGAAGTTAGATATGTACCCCTTGTGATGCACAACCTTTGATTGTAGTTCTTGATTTTTCAAGTGCGAGCGACCTAAGATTTTTTGTCCTTACATTAAGAGTTTTCATACTAATTTTTTGTGCATATATTGCTGAGTTCTATATAGTTGTATTTTATCTAGTGGTTGTAGTTACCTTGGATTTGATATACTTTATAGGATCCATTGACTAACTTTGTGTTTTTACTATGATTCAATGTATATTGAGAGTCTATTCTTAGGAATGAAGTTATAAGACATGACTTGTAAAAGGATTTTAGATCAGTGTCGAACACAGGAAGCATACAGTAGATCGGGCAAATTAATGCATAAAATTTGTGTGTTTTCTTGTCAATACATCTTTTTAGGGTCTTTGAATTTGTATTTTTTATGGGATTTTAATTTTTATATTTTTTTAATTTTTAATTTTATATTTTCTTTTTCTTATTTTTAATTTCCATTTCTTTTTAAATATATATTATAGAATATATAAGATTATATATATAATACAAGGTACGATAATTATAAATACTAAAAATAATAATCAATATATAGAAAATAAAATGTTTTTAGGTTTTAAATATTTTTTACTATTTTTATGATATTTTAATTAATTTTGCTTATTTTTATATATTTTTAAAGTAACAAATATCCCAAATCTGGGATTAATAAAATAAGCCAAATTGTTATGGAAATTAAAAAAGCAAATAATGTCCAAAATTTTATAAATCACTTTTAATAGATAGATAATAATATAATGAAAGTTATAAAACAGAAATGAAGATTTTTAGGATTTTTGGGAATTTTTATGTTTTTATAATATACTTTGGAGCTTTTTAATTTTTATGAGTTTTCTTTTTTTTATTTCTAGGTATTTTGGGTTCTGGAGTTATAAAATAAACTGATAAACTATATATATTTTGGAATTTTTCAAAATGATTTTATAATTTTTTGGTATTTTTAAGTCAAACAGAGACTTTTTGTGCTCTTTTTGATTTTTATAAAATAATAAAAGTTATAAATTGTAAATCTAAAAATATAACATAAATATATGTGCAATCAAGAGCTTAACCCTATTTTTAGAGATTTTTTAGAGAGCAGAAACTATTTATAAAAATGAAAATACAAACACAAAAATTAATAAACTAGCAAGGGCGTAAATGCAAATAAAATTATACTTGAGGGACTAACTACAAATATCCCAAAATTTTGAAACAACCAATGCAATTTTATAGAATTAATTAATTAAAAAATTGCAAGGGCATCCACGCAAAATGCCCACCTCACGTGGGACAACACATGAGATGAGTTGGACAAGACCCATGTGCAAATAGCTAAAACTACATGGGTCTACTTGCAATTTTACAAAAAACATAACTAAAAATATGATATACATCACTAAACAATAAATGATAAAACTAGGGATAGATGTTGTAAATTACCCCCTTAAGGGCGGGATCCAACGACGCTTAAGATTCCACTTGCGACACGTCGCTCGCTGGTCGGTCGGTGACGTTTTTGATGCAGAGGCTGGGATTAGATCTCCCAAGAGAGATCAATGGTGGAGGCGAGGCTGATCTGATGGCTACTACAACAACTAGAGTGGATGGATGATTGGATGACTGGAAGGGCACGAGGAAGAACACGCCATGAACTCGGCCGAGCCAAGTTTCGATTGGGCTTCCCTCACTCCTCTATCCACTTGGAAGTCTCAGTGTAGGGGCAAAACAGAGCTAGAGCTCCTCCGCCTCAAATGGTTCTTCAAAAGGTTCCTTGGAGCTTCGGTGAATTCCAATAAGCTTAGGGAAGGAAGGGGGCTCCAGGAACCTCTTTCTCAATGAAAGTCAAACCAGGAGGGATTCATTGGCCCACCAGGTCCTGCAAGAAGCTCATACACACGAAACAAAGGGCTCTGGGGGTCTTATTGTCGATATCAACGGAAATGGGGTGCAGCGGACATGTCTCCATCGAGCAGAGGAGTTGGGATACGTATCACCAGATCCATGAAGGGCATGGGTGGATGGAAGGGTAAGAGGCATAGAGAAGGAGACAGGGAATGAAGTGAAGGTAGTTACAGGTTGGCAAACAGGCAGAGGAACAATGGAGGGTTCACCGGAGCTAGCATCCGGCGAATTCCGAATTTGGTTTTTTATGCTACAATGAAGAATCAAGAGCTAATATATATGCATGAAATAAAATTAACTCCTAAGAGCTACTTAAAAAGAAATGAAATAAACCTCGAGCGACGCTAGGCCGCGAGATGGCTACCTCACACCAACAGATGGCAGAGATGGTGGAGATCACCTCAAAGCACCTTCTCGATCTAACCAAAACTCAACATGGAAGCTGTCACCTTCCTCAAGCCATTGGGAGAGAAAAGAGGGAGAGAAAATGGCCAAATGGGATTCGAAATTTGAAGGGAAGGAGGATGGGTGCATATGTACTAGTGATGAAGAGGTGAGGAAGATCGAGGTCCAGTGGGCGAAGCAGAGGTCCAATCCTCGATAAATCACACCCGCATGATAGAGGGTGGATCGAGGATAAAAAGTCACAAAGGAGTCACCGTGAATCGATGACTACATCGATCAAGGAAAAATGGTGAAATTAGGGTCAAAGATAGGTCTGACATACCTACTCGCCTGGGGTAGAAGAGGTGACCGTGGTCAACTCTTGACTCCCCCTAACTGGTCCACGTGGACCAATCAGGAAAAAGGCATGTAAGATTTATTGGTAATTTCAATAATAAATAATAAATGATTTAATTAAATTAAAGTTATAATAAAAAAATGTTTATTATTTTATGTAGTTTTTTCATATAATATTTATTTATTTATTTGACATTTATGGGTATATTTACCTATGTTTTGTATATTTTATTTTTATTTTATATTTTGATTTTATTATTTTATTTTCTTTTTTATAAAATTATAACTTATTTTTATATACGCAAGTATATTTTTATTTTATTTTTCTAACATAATACGTATACTTAAATAAATAGTGATGTATAATATATAGGTATATTTATAGGTATTTCATTTATATATTATTATACACTATTTTATTTTTGTGTTTTATTTATGTTTTTATTCTATTCTAAATATGTACATAATTTATAAATAATATTTTCAAAATTATAAAAATATAAAATTACAAAAACAATAATGAATAAATAAAATGAATATTTTATTCAGGTATATTGTATAATAGGGGTTCAAAACCTAACTTTCACACCTTAACTCCAAATTAAATGAAACCACCTTCATTAAATATCTTATTAAAGGTTATATACAATTAATGTGATTTTGATACATTTTGAGTTTTTGTTTAGGAGATTTGTCTTTGGGATATTTGGGTTTTGGATTTTTATTTAGAGTGTAAAAGGTATATTGTATATTAGTTTTCTATGAAATCAATTTTGTATTTTTATTTGTATTTTTATCTAAAACTTCCATGTACAAAGTTTCTTTATTTGAGGTATAAATAATAGAAAAGAAAATAGATCCTAAAAAATCAATATTGATGAATAAAAGAATGGAATTTTAATTCTTTTTAGCCCTTACTCCCCCTAATTTATTACTTGTCAAGCCATTCATCAAGATGCCTAGGTCTCGGGGTTTAGGGTCATAAAATATCTTTGGCATTTTATTCTTTTTCTTTTCTTTCTTTATTCTATATTCGGCATTAAAAATTGTATTTCATATGCAATAAATGGAATAAATAATGAATGTTTATTTGTAGAAAATAGTGCTATTTACATGCATTAGCTGTCAAAATGATAGAATAAAGGTGATGAAAAGGAGATTAATAGGCTAACTAATAAGAGTGTTGACTTAGTATGACATGTAGGGGGCAATGTTGCATTATCACCTATATTAATGCATATGAGTATTCAGATATTCCAAGTCTACTTTATATTTACTTCCAACCAGGTATTACTTAGTATGTTCAAATTATGCAACTCTTATATCAATATCCTTTATATATGCAATAACCATGCTAATATTACATTGGTAATGATTTTTAATTATGCTAATAGCATCGTTTGAATTTATGTTGCTCGAGATCTAGGACATTGATGAATATCGTTTTCATCATCTTTATTCTATCATTTTAGCCTTAACCCTAGCTAATGCATGTTAATATCATTATTTTGTACAAATATCCATTATTTATTCCATTTATTGTTTATAAAATATGGTTTTAATGCCAAAATTATAGAATAAAGAAAAGAAAAGGAATAAAATGCCAAAGGTATTTTATTATACTAAACCTCGAGACCAAGACATCTTGATGACTGGATCAAAAAGGAATAAAGTAGGAGGGATAAGGGCCAATAAACCAATAGAATTCCCTTTTATTTATTCTTCAATAAGCCTATTTTGGACATATTTTATTTCTATTCTTTATACCTCAAATAAAGAAACTTTGTATATGAAAGTTATAGATAAAAATACAAATAAAAATATAAATTTGAGTTTATACAAAAAATAGTATACAATGTACATTTTATACTTTAAATAAGAATCCAAAATCCAAACTTCCTAGACCCATATCTTTCCAATAAAAAGTCAATACATCAAAATCATCTTTAATTATATATAACTTTTAATAAGCTATTTAAGTAAGGTCGTTCATTTAATTTGAAGTTGATATTTAAAAGTTAGGATTTGGACCCCTATTGTATAGTAAACCTGAATAAAGTATTCATTTTATTTATTCTTTATTATTTCTATAATTTTGTATTTTTATAATTTTTAAAATATAATTTATAATAGATGAACATATTTAGAATAAAATAAAACCATAAATAAAAAACAAAAATAAAATAGTTTATAAATACATAGATGAAATACATGTTAGCAATGTGAGCCCATGGTGAACCATTTCTACAATAATTGTTATTGTAATATTTGATATATCAATAAAAGTAATTAGTTTATTTCACTCCCTATCTGAGATTAAATGATTGAATGCACTATAAGGTCCCTTAGTACAATTAGGATTATGTACCATGACCATCTTAATGATTGTATTGCTATTGATTCAATTGTTGAATCATAAAGGCATGTGCTTGGATGAATATCTAAAGGGTTAGATTGAGAACTCATCAAGCACCATCAAATGATTATTAAGATAGGATCTCCATCCTAAGAAGAAGATGCCAATTCTTCTACAAAAGCTGATATCTGACCAACCTCTTGATGCAAGTCCTCTGCATATAAATAGAGATTCGGAGGTGTCCGATAAGTTGGGTCAAAGAGTTGACTTAACAAGATCTAAATAAAAAAAACCTATGACATATTATGATATATGCATGCATCCTCTGACTGAAGACAGACGTATTACAATATGTCAAAGTATGTACACTTGGTAGACCGATAGATTGATGGTCTAATAAAGGTCTATACACAAGAGAGCTAGTGTGCATATAAGGGCATATATGTAATATGATCTCTCAAAGGGATCATACAGGTTAACTTGTAAACCAGAAGACATGAGCCCACTCATGAGCTATTGGGACTGATCAAATTCCATGCATGGTCATCTTGCATAGGAATCATGGTAAGAATTTATAGGTATGATATATGCTTTTGGAAAGTATATGATCGATATCAATTCCCAATGACCGAACGAGAATCCTAATGATAAAACCATGGAGGTGACAGCTCAAAAGATATCTAAAACTTCGAGTTTATTCTAGATCTTCTAGTATGCAAGATGTATGGGTATTATGAATACCTGAAGGTGATGTAATCATAAACGATTGTATAACCCTGATGCTTCCATACCGAGGGAGTGATGAAACATGTATGGATTTTAGTGACGCCTCTCAGTAGAGAAGTAATCTATTCTCATTCTAAATGTTGGAAATTGATATGAATGAGAAGCAGATGCAATTAGCAGATTAGATCTACAGTTTTGATTTAATCAAATATCTGTGGGAGGTCCCTAAGATATGGATTTGAGATATGATCTAAACATCCAAGTCACTACACGTGGAACATAGTGTTGCCATGTCCTTATCACAAAGTATCCGTGGAGAAAGTGCATTATTCTTGAAAGAGTTCATCAATAATTCCATTGTTAGTATATCCAAGCATTGAGAAATGGATAATTAAACACGATTTATTTATCATAAATAATATGGATAAGATTAATATTATTTGATTGCATGAGAATTGATATCTTAGCAAGGATATGGATAATGTGGATAGTACTATCCATATTATTCATATATATTATAAATGTGATCTATAATATATTAAAGAGAGACAATTGTAATTTACATTTGTTAATTAAGTGTAGTTGTTAATTGGATTTACGTAGGATAATTAATTGAAATTGTAATTTACATTTTATTTTGAGTTATGAATATGATTCACAATTGTTTCAATGGCATGATTGCAATATTCAAAAAATAATTATGAAGTATTTGTGTGAATAATTTGCAACAAATAGTTCTTACAAATTAATTGGAGATAAATAGCCACCTTAGTAGGCGGAGGTGAAAGGCCGCCATGTTTCATTAAGAAAGAGATTCATCTCTTTTAAATTATCTCCATGCAAATTTGATTTAGTTGAAATTAAATTGTATTGATGATTCAACATATATTCAATTTAAGTTAATTGTTGTTGTGTTTTTTTGCAACAAAAGCATGACCATTGAAACAAACACAAACCAATCGAAACCATTTGATTTGTGTAGTCAATGGATTGAGACTCATGGACTCCCAAAATAGTATATAAGAAGAGGAACCCTTTCCCTTCTAAGAAAAATGTTGTTGAACAATAAATTGCTCACTCTCTCTCTCTCTCATTCTCATATCACACACCCACTCTTTCTCTCTCTCTTTGTCTCTCTCTCCTTCTTGAGTGGTCGTCCACTTTAACCATAAAAAAAAGGTTGCTTTCATCGTTACATCGCCATTAGCCATCGCCTCAACCGTTCGTGGATCTCTGCCTCCCTCCACGTAGCACATTTTTGAAGAAGACATTTGATCTCGTGAGACAAGATCAGGAGATCTATTGCTTGGATCAACAACTCAGATTGCGAGGAGCACGTAAATCATCTTCGCGCTCATAAGTGTCTCTACTGTCGGATCAAACTTGAGGAAGGAGGTCTCTTTGCTTAGAGACTCGATTACAACCACACTACAAGAGGTATTCCTACCTCATATGTGGTTTAGATGAAATCATCTGTGAATGGTTCATGGATCATGTGGTTTCATCATTTCAATTTTTAAATTCAGCTGCACCGAGCAACTAGTTCGACTAGTCGTTTATGAACGCATACGATGCGATCCCCACGCTTCTGTGATGATGTTGAGGATTTTTCCATAATCCATCAAGTGGTATATGAGCCCAGGTTAGGTCTTGGATGAGATCCAAAACCCTAAATCAACAAGGTTCACATTTTGGATGCACTGGTCTAATTGTTTTTGCATTTGATGCAAGAATTGAATTGATTTTTTTGAAATAAAAAAAATATTGTTTGTGCATTATTTGGACGTGTTTTTTGGTGAATCTATTTAGATTGTTTAAATATGTCCAAAAAATAGTAACATGTTATTGGTGCTAAAAGTGCATGAAATTGTTTCGAAGAGTTCACGTCGTTAAAACTATTTTTGCATGTATTCGCATTTCTATAAGTAAATTAATTTTAATTACTATTTTCATGTCATGAAACATGAAATAAATACTTGGATTAAGTAGAAAATCAAATCAGAAAACCACACGATTTTAATTCGTGTGAATCCAACTATATTTTCCCCATATATTCTATTTTTAATGGAGATGAGTCGGATGATGATCAGATCGTCAAAACACTTTATTTAATTTGTTTGTTATTCAACGAAAATCATGGAAATTATAGATTTGCCTTGATTAATTATGATGCCTAATCATTATGGAGATAATCGATTAATCATCATTAGCCATTGATGGAATGTTAAAAAAAACCCTGGATCATCCTACAATAGTTGTAGGATAATTTTTACATGCAAAACTTTGTTTCTTGAATAGGATTGAGGATTTGTTTAGCAAATCTCCTTATAATATTAATCAAAATTATTTTGATAAATTTTATATGGTATAATTTCAGTAGAAATAACTATTAACTTCTCAAAACACAATATGATCAAATTACATTATCTTAACTTGAAGCAGATATGGTCTCTAGTCAGGAAGCATTGGGGTTGCAGGTTGCTCCGTGAGAGGTCTATCCCACTCTCATCGGTACTAGCCATAACATCAGGTTAGGAAAGGATAATGTTGATGGTATAATAGAGTATTTTTCGAATTATTAAAAGGGATTTTTACCCGGCAGACCCTGTAAACTTTTGCAATTACCGCTACGACCTTGGAAATATCGATATTCCTTCCTCGACCCCCTAAACTTGCTCCGTCTTACCCTATAGACCCTGCCGTTAATTTGAGACTTTTTGAGTTAACTAGCTTGGGTTTAAGTTGAGTTAATCTAACCCTAACAAATCCAATGATAGATTTTCTTCCACTCTCCCTCCTTTCTTCTTCTCTCTCCTTCCTCCTACTCCTTCCCCGTCAAGCAGCCGGACCGCCACTTTCTCCGCCTCCATTTCCTTCCCTTCGTCTTCATCAGCACCATTGGGATGACATTGTTGAGTATCCTCGTCCCCATGGAGTCATCCTCATCGCCTGCGATATCACGGGGAGGTGCAATACAGAATGTGGTCATCGTGGTCTTGGAAGCTGTCGTCGTAGAATCGCTTCGGGCGAGGGGGGTCATGAGTAGCGTGGAGGAGGGGCAGGAGAGGGGGAGGGGGCTCAAGCAGGTGGGCGGCGCGGGCATGCAGGCGGGGAGGGGAGGCGGCGGTGCTAGGGGTGGTGGTGGGTTTTAGGTGGGGCGGGGCAGGGGAGATCGAGCAGGTGGGCGGTGCGGGTGTGCAAGTGGGGCAGGGGAGGCGACGGTGCCGCGAGGGGGGGTGTTAGGCGACGCGGGCATGCAGGAGGGGGGGTGGGGAGGGGGCTCGAGCAGGTGGGCGGCGCGGGCATGCAGGAGGGGAGGGGAGGCGGCGGTGCCAGGCGACGTGGGTATGCAGGTGGGGCAGGGGAGGTGACGGTGCCGCAAGGGGGGGTGTTGGGAGACGCGGGCGTGCAAGAGGGGGGGGGTGCTCGAGAAGGTGGGCGGCGCGGGCGTGCAGGCGGGGCAGGGGAGGCGACGATGCCGGGGGGCGGTGTTGGGAGGTGCAGGCGTGCAGGAGGGGGTGCTCGAACAGGTGGGCGGCGCGGGCGTGTAGGCGGAGCAGGTGGGCGGCGCGGGCGTACAGGCGGAGCAGGTGGGCGGCGCGGGCGTGTAGGGGGAGCAGGTGGGCGGCGCGGGCGTGCAGGCAGAGCAGGTGGACGGCGCGGGCGTGCAGGCGGGGTAGGGGAGGCGTCGGCTTCGAGGAGGGGCAATGCTCGAGGTTGACTTTGCGAGCGGATGGGGTTATGGCTGCAAAAATCCTTAATATAAAATAAAGAATTAACAGAATCCGGTCACTTTTGACGGACAAATGGATGAGGGTTAACCACAGGGTCTGAGGGGTAAGGGTTAGTAAGTTTACGGGTTTAGGGAGGAATATCGATGTTTCGAAGGTCGTAGCGGTAATTGCAAAAGTTTACAGGGTCTGCCGGGTAAAAATCCCTTATTAAAATTTGAATAATATGTAATTTTTGATTATACCATCCTTCAAGTAACTATCAAGTTTGTCGATTGATTAAATTGGATTGATAATTGATTTAATATGATTAAATGAATTATATCTAATTAAATTCACCCGTTATGAATACAATAATATTTTTCCCTTCGAACAATTAATTTTATGATTATGATTCATAGTAAAAGATTAGAATTTGAGTATGATATGGAGGATTACATAAGTGACATCCATGGTCTCCTGACAAGGTGAAGGGTTCTGTCCCGGGGATTGTACGTAGGAAATGCATGTCCGAAGTGACATCTCCTGCATACAAGTGCATCTGGATAAGGATCTTTGCTTCTCGAAAGAGTAAGGCCGTATGCGTAGTAACTCTAACATTGTTTCCTCATATTATTGGAACGATATTGAATTGTGCATATTGAGTGATATTCCTGTTAACGGTTGGTTCCATTAACAACGGGTAAACATCACCTTAGGGGTGGTGTGCCCGGGTGTTAAAGATCAAATTGGGAATGCAAGTTGGACTTGCAAAGTGGAACGTGTTCCCGTTTTTTACCCAAGTTACAGTTTCTCATATTATTGGGATATGACTAAGGTAGAAAACAAGTTCCCAGATCTCGCTAGAGTTATATTGGTAAGTATATCATTTGCTTTGAAAGTAATTAAGGGAATGAACTTTAAAAGTTAAAAATTCAAGAATAATTTGATTAAAAATCCTTAATCAAATTTTTAATATTGAATATATAATTATTTATGTTTTCTAATATAGCGCATTCTTAATTTCAGAGAATGAAATCCATAAACCCACTCAATAAGCTCTTGGAAGTCAACCAGTTGACCGAAATGAATGACTTGGATTGGATCTATAATTTAAATCTTGTCCTAACTGTGGACCACATTTCTTTTGCATTGTCCAAGGACAAGTACACAAACCCTCAGACAGTGGAAGAAATAAAATTCAATGAAAAATATGATGAAGATCATTCATTGGCTGGTATTCTATTTTGGGTTCATTGTCCAATGTGCTTCAGAAGCAACATATGGATATGAACACTTTCCAGGAGATAATGTTGAATCTGAGAGAAATGTTCGGTGATGTAAACCACACACAACATTATAATATCATGAAAGATCTTATTTGCTGCAAGATGTAGGAAGGGGCTTCTGTCAGAGAGCACGTACTCAAAATGTTTGGAAACCTTTCTGAGCTAGAAACTCTCGGGGCTAACATGGACATGGATATGCAGTCTGACTTCATTCTACTGTCACTCCCTAAGTCTTTCAACAACTTTTTGGTCACATTCCACATGAGCAAAGCGAATTATACTAACGTTGGGTTATTAGCTGTATTAAAGTCTACAGAAAATGTAATGAATAAATATAGCCCCTCTGGAAGTGCAATGGTTGCACATGACAAAGGAAAGCAGGGTCGGAAGCAAGGTTCTCGAAAGGGCCCAGCCTAGAAGAGAAAGGAGAAGAGTCAAGGCATTGGCTCATCTTCTAATTCTTCCATATTGATAGCATCGAAGAAAGATGATGCATGTTATCACTGCAAGAAGCTGGGGAACTGGAAGCGTAACTGTCCAGATTACCTGAAGTCGATCGACAAAGGTAAAGCCCCAGCATGTATGAAATCTAATTTCATCATTGAAACCAATTTTTTCGTTGGACGAGAAGGAAGTTGGGTTGTAGATTCCAGTGCTTCTGTTCATGTATGCAATTTGTTGCATCTATTTCAGGAAACTAGAAATTTTGATGAAGGGGAGATAGTCATCCAGATGAGATCTGATGCAACTGTTGCAGTACTGTAGGGACTTGCAGACTATCATTATCCAGTGGGAGAGTCATTTTATTTAAAGCATGTCATTATGTACATGAAATTAGGAGGAACCTTATATATGTGTCTAAGCTTGTTAGAAATGGATATTCATTTCTTTTCTGTAATAAACTTGTCATAAATCATTACAACAAATATATTGCAGATGGTGTTTTGACTTCTGGTTGATCTATGAATTTTGCATTGATCAAAATGTCATGAATGTTACTACCATTGATAAAAACCCTAAAAGATCCAAGGAGGATGGAAATATTTCAAATGTAATTTGGCATCAAAATCTAGGCCATTTATCTATTGATAGAATCAATAGATTGATAAAGGATGGACTTTAGATTTTTTACAAGTTCAATCTTTGCTTACCTGTGAACATTGTATTCGAGGTAAAATGACCAGGACGTCTTTTCGTAACAAGGTTAAACGATGTGAAGATATTCTTGACCTAATACATACCAATGTATGTGGTCCCTTCAGTACCGCGACCCGAAATAGAAATCAATATTATTTGACGTTTATTGATGACCATTCGCGATACATTTTCATCTTCCTTCTACGTCAAAAATCTGAAACTTTAAAAGTTCAAAGAGTTCAATGTTTGGGTGAGATACAAATCGATAGGAAGATTAAACGGATTCGATCTGATCGAGGTGGCGAGTACCTCTCAGATGAATTTAAGGAATGCCTTAAAGATAATGGAATTGTCTCCAATCTCACTCCTCCTGGAACTCCCCAACTTAATGGTGTTGCTGAAAGACGCATTAGAACTATCATGGATATGGTCCGTTCAATGATGAGTAAAACACATTTGCCTATTAGTTTCTGGGGTTATGTATTGGAGACTGCAATATATATCCTGAATAAGATTCCCGGAAATGCTATACATTAAACTCCTTATGAGCTTTGGTATGGAACCAAATCTAGTCTTAGACACTTAAGGATTTGGGGTTGCTTGGTCCATGAGAAGAACGTGGATGCAAGTAAGCTACAATCTCGCACTCGAGAGTGCTACTTCATTGGGTATGTAAAAGATGGATTGGATACCAACTTTATGACCTTGAGACTCAAAAGGTCTTCGTCTCTAAAGATGTAAAATTTATGGAGGATGACTTCCTGAAGAGTCAAGACAAAAATGAAATAAAGGAACTCATTGAATCCCCTAAGAATACAGAGCTTCCTGAACCAGAAAATAAAGGAGTAAATTAAGATGAAACACCCATACCTCTTCGAAGAAGTTCGAGGGTAGTTGCACCACCCGAAAGGTACAGATTCCATATATTAGCTGAAACTGATAATGATCCGGCTTCATTTGATGAAGCACTCATGAATCAAGAAATGGATAGATGGATGCTACAAATGAAGTCTGAGATAGACTCCATGCACAGGAACGGTGTATGGATTCTAGAGGATCCACCTAGAGTGGTAAAACCCATTGGGTGTAAATGGATCATCAAGAGAAAAAGGGGATCTGATGGGAAGGTAGAGACCTTCAAAGCACGGCTTGTAGCCAAGGGCTACACACACAGAGAAGGCATCAACTACGATGAGACATTCTCTCTTGTAGCTATGCTTAAATCTGTCAGGGAATTGCTGGATATAGTTGCATATCTTAACTATGACATCTGGCAGATGGACGTCAAAACGGCTTTCTCAATGGATATCTAGATGAGGATATCCATATGGAGCAGCCCCAGGGCTTGATAACTGAGGAAGTCAAAGTATACAAGCTGAAGAAGTCCATTTATGGGCTCAACCAAGCTTCTCGTAGCTGGAACACCAGATTTGACGAAACCATAAAGAGTTATGATTTTGTGCAGAATCTTATTGAACCATATGCGTACAAGAATCTTAGTGGAAGCACCATTGTGTTCATCATGCTTTACGTAGATGACATCCTTATCAATGGGAATAATACATGGATTATGAACAGTGTGAAGATTTGGCTATCCCATACATTCGAGATGAAAGATCTTAGAGAAACCTCCTACATCTTGGGTCTGAAGTTGTTCAGAAATCGAGAAAAGAGGATATTGGCATTGTCAAAACATGGCTACATCAAGAAGATCTTGGAACGTTTCCATATGGAGAATTTCAAGAAAGGCTTCCTTCTCTTAAGATATGTTATCCATATAGTTAAAGGGATGACTCCTCAAAGTGTTAAGGATAAGAAAGCTATGGCCGGATTCCCCTACGCATCAACTGTGAGAAGCATAATGTATGCCATGATGTGCACAAGGCCAGATATCTGCCATGCAATGGGAGCGGTAAGCCATTACCAATATTGCTATGGAGAGCAAGATTGGAATGCAGTGAAGAACATCTTTAAGTATCTAAGATGGACGCAAAATTACATCTTGGTCTATGAAGATAGTGATCTCAAGTCTTAGGATACATAGATTCTGACTTCCACTCTGATATTGAAGATAGAAAGTCAACATCAGGGTTTGTGTTCCTGTTGAACGGTGGTGCAGCGAGATGGAGAAGCAAGAAGCAAGATAATGCAGCTGATTCAACAACATATTTTGAATACATTATCGCATCAGATTCCGCAAAGCAGGCTGTGTGGTTGCATAAGTTCATCCTTTATCTTGACGTAGTTCCCTCTGATACTCCCATCATGTTACTCTGCGATAACAAAGGAGCCATTGCCGGTGAAGGAACCCAGATGGAATCAAAAGAGCAAGCACGTGGAAAGAAAATACCACATCATTCGGGAGATTCAAAAGTGTGGTGACATCATCATCACCAATGTGGCATCTGATAACAACATTGTTGATCCCCTTACCAAACCTTTGACAAAAAAAGTTTTCGACCAGCATGCTATGAGCATGGGTTTAAGGATTGTACCTGAATGATTCTAAGAGCGAGTGTGAGATTCTTAGCAATGTGAGCCCGGGGCAAACCATTTATACAATAATTGTTATTGTAATATTTAATATATCAATAAAAGTTATTAGTTTATTCACTCCCTATCTGAGATTAAATGATTGAATGCACCATAAGGTCCCTTAGTACAATTAGGGTTATGTATCATGTCCATCTTAATGATCGTATAGCTATTGATTCAATTGTTGAATCATAAAGGCATGTGCTTGGATGAATATCTCAAGCGTTAGATTGAGGACCCATCAAGCACCATCATATGATTATTAAGAGAGGATCTCCAACCTTAGAAGAAAATGACAATTCTTTCCAAAAGCTAATATCTAACAAACCTATTGATGTAGGTCCTCTGCATAGGAATAGAGATTCAAAGGTGTCAAATAAGTTGAGTCAAAGAGTTGACTTAACGAGATCGAGATAAGCGATATCGATGTTGCATATTGTCACGATATAGGCATGTATCCTCTAACCGGAGACAGATGTATTACTATATATTTGAGTGTGTACATTAGGTAGACCGATAGTTTGATGTCCTAATCAAGGTCTATACACTGACGAGCTGGAGTGGATATAAGGGCATATGGGTAATAAGATCTCTCAAAGGGATCATACAGGTTCACTTGTGGACCAGAAGACATGAGCCCACTAAGGAGGTATTGGGACTGATCGAATTCCAAGCATGACCGTCTTGCTTAGGAAGCATGATATGAATTTGTAGGTATTATATATGCTTTTGGAAAGTATATGATCGATACCAATTCCCAATGATAATGTGATTCTTAATGATAAACCCCTAGAGGTGGCAGTCAAAAAGAGATCTAAAACTTAGGGTTTATTCTAGGTCTTCCAATATGCAAGATGTACGGGTATTAGGACTAGCTGAGGGTGATGTAATCATAAACGATTGTATAACCATGACACTTCCATACCGAGGGAGTGATGAAATAGGTATGGATTTTAGTGACTCCCTCTTGGTAGAAAAGTAATCTAATCTTAGTCCAAATGTTGGACATTGATATTAGTGAGAATCAAGTGCAATTGGGAGATTAGATCTTCGGCTTTGATATAATCAAATATCTATGAGAAGTCCTTAAGATCGGGATTTGAGATATGATCTCAACATCCAAGTCTCTATATGTAAAATATATAAATTTCCTGTCCTTATCTCCAAGTATCCGCAGAGAAAGCACATTATTTTTGAAAGAGATCAAGAATAATGCATTGTTAATATATCAAAGCATTGGGAAATGGATAGTTAAATGTGATTTAATTATCATATATAATATGGATAAGAATCATATTATTTGAATGCGTGAGAATTTAGATCTTAGATAATTAAATGTGATGTAATTATCAAGGATATGGATAATGTGGATAGTACTATCCATATTATTCATATATATTTATAGATGTGATTTATAGTATATTAAAGAGATGCAATTGTAATTTACATTTGTTAATTAAGATTTGATGTGAATTGGATTCTGATAAACCTGTGATTTCATCACTCAAAAAGTTTATAATAGAGCTTTGTCCTGATTAGCTGCATATCTCCACTTATATTGCATAAGTAACATTCATGCATGTGTAAATAATGTCCGCAATTTAGCATTCGTATATGCATTAAACAAGAAGCCAAATTCCCTTGTAAATATTTGCATGTATATTAGCTACAATCACCTATTTGTATATATTTCTACTAACTCTAAATCCAATAAAACCAACTCTATTGTGTATATATTACTAACAAGAATAAAAGAAAATTATAAAAAACTTATTAATTTGTAAAATTGTCCAATAAAACCTGAGCCCTAATTTGAGAGTAAGGACCTTAAAATGTGCATACCTCTCATACAGTATTCGATTTAGGTCTACTAACTTTTAAAGTAATATGCAATCAAAGACCTTCAAAACAAGACCAATTTA